>BSBM01000753.1:23750000-24950000 GCA_027924585.1 Larix kaempferi
GACTGTTAGAAAACATGAAATTTGACATAGTTATGTAAGTTTTGAATACTTAAAACTTATATATTCAGAAACGTGATTCAATTTCCTACGTTTCATATTTTTTACTCGATGTAAGATATCTTGTGTAAGTATCCAAAAAAAACCAAGGAAGTTGAGGGATGCCTGATTTTTTCAGTTTTCTATTGCATCTAATGCGCCAAAAGTGACCCTCATTAGCTTTTACATGCCCTATCACTAACAGATGAGGATAGGTTACTCAAAGGAATGTCACAGGGGCTAATGTTCTGATCACAAATAGCAGTATTACAGAGTTCACAAGAAGGAAATAAAACTCCATGAGTACACACATCCGTCCCGGTAACCCTATCACTAACAGATGAAGACAGGATACTCATGCTGCCAAGATTTAGTTTGACTTGTCCCAAGGAAATGCGTTTATCTTAAAAAATTTCCTCATTCAAAATAATGTCTAGTTCATCTTTCGAGACATCCTTATAAGGAGTAATAGATTTAGGAGAGATCTTACCCGATATAGTTTTTTCTGGAGAAAGAAAACCCATCTCATTGTAACCAAGTTCCAGATGACAGTGACCCGGTTCTTTAGAAGTATCCCCCTCAGAAATCGTTGAAAAAATATTAGGGTAGCGTGCCATGACATGCCCCGTCTCTCTACATTTGAAGCAGTGAAAGGGAATCCAATAGTTGTATAGTCTTTGCATGTATTTCTGCCTACCCCAAATAATTTCAATGTTTGTTGGGAGGCCCTTACCCATATCAACTTCGACCATAGCCCTTGAAACCATTTTATCCCCACCAAAAAGTGATTTTTTATCTGACCTAACAAAGGTTCCCACCTTATTTTCCAACCCAATTAGTATGTTTTCAGTCCATAATGCAATTGGTAGAGCAGGTAGCAGCAGCCAAATATGGGGTTGAGACTGTCTTTCTCTTACTGGATCGAAAGCAAGATGCAATCGTTTCAGATATAAAGATCCCTCTTTGAAAGTCCACTTCTTCGCTAATATGGTATCTATATGACCAACTTTAGGGAGGATAAACATAATCCACTTATTCAGTAGTAGATTAACCCTAGGAGCCAGTCCTAGTAGAGGGGGCCAATTTAAGTTGAACCAGTCTAAAATTTCCTCCCTCGAACTGGAGGCAAATTCAATGCGGCCAACCAAGACCCTACCAGCTAACATCTCCACCTGATCGAAATTGGTTGTTTCCTCAATGAAGAACTACTCAACTTTTGTTCTTGATTTGATGGCCTTTTGTTGACGCCGAAGTCTGGCCTTAAATCCACTCAACCCCTTTTGCTTATCTAAGATCTTTGCAGAAATACCCGGTTGTACATAGCTCGGTTCCACTTCACCGTTCAAATCCTCCACAAAACCACCAGTAGCCATATTATAAACCCTAGAGGGTAGCGCATTGAACGCAATACTGTTTCGCAGACCCTCCGCAGGTGCCCCGGAAGCCGCAACAGAGTGAATTGCATTTAGGGGAAGCTTCAACAAACTTGCCTTATGTCCAATCAAACCCTTACATTTATCCAAAAATCTCTCAGAAAAACCCGGTTGTACAAAGAATGGTTCCACTTCCCTGTTCAAACCCTCCACAAAACCATCGGTAGTTGTATCAGAAACCCTAGGGGTAGTTTACCAAACTCAATACCGCCTCTCAGACCCTCCGCAGATGCCCCGGAGGCCGCTACAGACTAAAAGTATTTTGGGGAAACTTCAACAAAGACATAATTACAAAAATAAAAAGGGTTTAAGTGGAAACACAACACAGACCCTAAAGACCTACACCTGTCCTGCAGTATTCCGACAATGTGTAAACAACTAGTAGTCAGGTGTAAGGAGAAATGGAAATTTCCCGAAAAGAGCATAGACATCCAATGTGGGCCAGTTAATCGTGTTAAAAAAATTCCAAAGAACCCTAAAGGAACTAAGGGAGCTGGAAGTAAAAGTATGCCAACCGATCTAGTTCCAATATTTGGCCTAGCCCTGCCAAATATGACCATAAATAAACCAAATGCCAATCAAAGATGAAGAGAAACTAACGAAACTGAAAAGACCGTAGGAAAAATGGATTGAAAAGGACTGCAAAAATTAGTAAAAAACTTCCCACTTTTTTTAGGCTTGGTTGGTACTAAGTCAATTCTATGAATCAACGTGACTCCAAGCAAATTTACAATCAATTTCGGCATCTCATCAGGTATTCCAATCTCAACCAGCTTACTCCGTCAAATCCGAGAAAATCCATACCTGAAAACCCTAGCAGGCCTGAAAATCCCCCCCCTTCATTTCTAAAACGATGTGTAGGTACTTCTAAAAATTGATTTTAACGGTTGGATTTTTTTTTTCCAAGAAGTCCATTACAACTAAAGTGTCATAAGTCGGTATCCCCTTAGGAATTTGAAACGAAAATGGCTTGTATGACACATTGGATAAATATTTGATGATACATGTAGTTAGAAGATAGTTAAAAAGTTCATATTTTAAATTATTTAAATATTTTAACTATTTAAATAGGTTAAAGATAAAAGCTTATTGTACTCTATTATTGTAACATTTTAAATGTTAATTTGAATGTAAATTGGTTATTCTAATTTTTTATTAGGTAGTTTAAATGAGTGGATTGCGCCAAGGAATATAAGGAAAATGATGCCATGTAAAAGTATCTCATGATGTTAAATGAAGATCGTGAGAAGTTATAATTACTTGTCATTATTAAATCGTTAGTTAAAATTCAATTATCATTATATATGAAGTAATAATTAATAAATATTTGATGTTGTTAAATGCAGTTAATTAGAAGTCCGTTAGTTGCTAAAAGTCAATTATCATTAAATTGTTAGTTAAAAGGTCAATTATCACTAAGTATTAAGTATAATGAATAAATATTTGATGATACTAAATGTAGCTGATTAGAAGTCAGTTGTCATTACTAAATTGTTAGCTGAAGGTAGATTATCATTAAATTTTACCTAATAATGATTTAGGTAGACGTTAGCTATCATTAATTATTACATATTTACTTCAAAATCACCGGTCTCTTTTATTTTTCAAGAAGTTTGAGATCAAGGATATCAACCTGAAATGAAACGAGCTGAAGGATATTCACCTAAAATTATGATTGCAATACTCTAAAGTGCTCTTTGACTTATGACCATTGTTATTCTAGATAAAGTGCTCTTTGACTTATGACCACTTTTATTCTAGATAAAGTGCTCTTTGACTTATGACCACTTTTATTCTAGATTTATTTCATGTACCTGCAGGAAATTCCCACCTTTGGTTTGGTGTCCCCACTACTTCAAGATATTTCAGATACAGTTCTCTTCGACCTGATCTCGTCCAGCAATTATCTGATCAGCCTAATCCTCCTATATAAAGAATGCTCCATTTAATTCTCACAGAAGAAGATGGAGCAGCATTAATAGAAAGAAGGAGCAGCATGACACCAAGGGCAATATTGTTAAGATGGTGCTGCAATTAAGTAGGAATATCGCTGCCCTTGGTGCCATGCAGCTCCTTGTTTCTATCCATGGAATCCCAAAACTCCGGCAGCTTCTTCTCTTCTATTTTTTGGTTTTGCTTTGCTTTCGTCTTTCTCATTTACAGGAATGCAATGATGAGGTAATCTGAAGTTTTTATTATTTGAAATTCATCAGGATGGAGCTGAAGCACCTTCTGTTGACTCATAGCTGCATTTACTGCTCGAAACAATCAGAGCTTCCTTTGCTCTGCCAACCCGAAGGTGTGATGCAGACTTTTCTTTCTTTTAAACTTAGTATTTTTATAATAAAAATGGATCGATGCAGATTACTCGGGGTGCTGAGACCCTTTTGAATTATGACTTGAATTATATTGGAGTATGATTTATATGATGTGTGAAGTCTTTCCCTAGGCTGGTAGAAAAGGGATTAGCAGTACATCTGCTTCACTGGTTCCTGACCATGTCAAAACCTTTCTCTACAACGAGAGCGCTGACGAGGTATTTAAGCCTTCAGTTTCTCTCTATTGGATTCCAGCTAAGAGGTATTTAAGCCTTTGGTTTCTCTCTACTAGATTCCAACTAAGAGCTCTGCAATGTGTGAATAAAAAGCTGTAGGATATATGGGGCATTCATTAGAATTGTTTTACGATTATAAAAGTTCTCCTAATCTCTTCTAATAACTTTTTACTGAGAAAGAGCTTTGCAGAGTATTTTCCAACTCCAACGCCATTTCGAATGTCCGTGGAGTTTCTAAAGGAGAAGTATAGCAGTATCAAAAGATTGTGTATTATGTTAATGAAGGACATATTGTCGTCACGAAGAATACTCCATAGCACATAATACCAGAGAAAGTATTCAAAATGCATGCCAGCGACCGTTCTCCCTTTTGCTCACAGCTCTATAATTTCCTCATAATGCAACTCTGTTCAAATTGTTTACGATCATCTCTGCTTTCTTTTTAGCGAGAAAGAAAGATGTCAGAGGAATGTGTTGATAGCAATCTGTGATTAAATAAATTTAGCCGCCTTGCTTGTCGACATATTCTTTATGTTGAATTTCTATGTTAACATCGTCATCACGTCTCTGATTCAAAACATCAATGTTTATTTAGGTTCAGTTATTACTAGGAATAATAATATTTAGGTCAAGTTATTATTAGGAATAAGAATAAAACAAGGGAAATAGAAGCAAAGTTTTAAGTTCAAAAAATCATAAGAATAATAAAAGTTTATATATTACATTGGTGGTATTTCATAAACTTTAATCTATCCACATTTTTGTCATTAAAAATTTTCAATTTAATCATCAAGTGTGATGTAACTGCAACATATCCTTTTTTTTATTTAGCCATCCATTATCATTGTTAAATTAACTGGTAAAAAAATTTCCAATATGTTGCATTATACACAATGAACAAGATGGATGAACAATAAGTAAAATTATTGAAAGCAGCAAAGGTTGTGATCGATTATAGAGCTTATGTTTCAACATGAATATGTATTCCACATTTGTACAAAGAGAAATTAAACAAATCTGTTAAATATGATAATGTCTTTAATGAATTGAAGACCGATATCACACTTTCATTCTTTAAGGTTCTTATTGAGATGTATTTGTTTTGGGAGTTGTCTAAGTATACTACGATTTCGCTCAGACGGCTAAATCGTTGATCCTCCTCCTGCACCTTGTTTAAATTCCGAGTGGGCCCGATCCCATCCTATCATCCTCCATAATCGACAACCTCCCATCAAATTCGTACAGGGTGTCTCTTGCCAGATCATGCCCATGCATATGGCTGATATGTATGCCATCGGCCCCTTCTTCGTACTGCAACGAGTTTTGTTTTTGAAATTTGAATTTCATATACGCGGCAAACTTAGATTTGAATATGCCTGTTATTTTACAAAACATTAAACTTCCTTTAGAATTCCATACGCGAGAAGAGGAAGGAGCCGAGGTGAAGCCAGGAGACGTCATGGGAAGAGTCCAGCTAGATTTTTTCTGCAATTTCTGAAAATTGATGTCTTGGTTAAGAGAAAAAAACAGGAAGAATGTAGATCGTATGTGGTAAGCTAAATGTTTCTGGATAAGAGTCTGTAACTGAGGCATAGAAGTAAGTTCAATCTCTGAAAAAAGTGCTTAAGAATCAAATCAAAGTGAGACTTGGTGTTGCTCCACAGGAATGTTGTGATGCCCAGAGAGACGTGCCTCGGCCGAGACCTCGAGCACAAATTGCATTAAAAAAAGTAGTGTTATTTCCTTCTGGTAATAAGGCAAACAGAGATCCCTTCTGCTATTGGCCACTCAACGATTGAACCGGAGGAACTTCCCACATTTTACTTTATTTAACTCTCTGTCGGTTAATTCTCCTCCTTAGGCTAGAAAGTTGTGTTGGGTGGATGTGTATTAGGGAGGAGCAAGATTATACTTCCTCGATGGGGAGATCTCTATATTAGAGAAACTTTGAGATTCTTGTAAGAAGTAAGTGGAGAAGTAAAGCAAAAACAAAATAGACCTTCCTTTATAAAAATTGAGGCACAATTGCATCAACAAAACACTCATTGGCTGGTGTGGAGGATTATAAAAAAAAACACTCTCTTTATCTCTCCTTCAGGTATCCTTTTATCTAATCAAAATGGGCCACAGCAGAGAACCCTAGAATTTATTGGAGTAACATCACAGACTACGGTCTATGTTTTTCATTTTGGCTAATAAATATTTTGAAGAAATGACGCTAAGAAGGTTGTATACTGCCACTGCCAGTCTTGTAAATGCAACTGGTCATACGCTGATGAGTTCTGGAAGGATGAGAAAGTCTATAGGAGTGCCAATTCAGTTGTCCACTTGGTGCACACGCTGAGAACTAAAGGAAAACCGACACAACGATTTGAAGAAGGATTTTTAAAACTGAAAAGTTTATGGTTTGACCAGTGGAAGCATATGTAATATTTGCATTGAAAGTGAACACAGTCTTTTGGCAAGGCTGGAATAACGAAAGGTCTAGCAACAAATTCAAATTCCTAGGATGACAAATTAGCAGAAAGTATTCATGAGATGGGAATGGAAATGATTGGGTAAATGTATATACTACCTTGATAGACACATCACATTGAAAAATAGGTTGATATGTTAATAAGCAATACATTTGGGCTTCAATGGGAAATTCATGGTTGGTTTATTTTTTTTACAAATTTTTTATTAAAATTGTAGGTATTAGTCTTGTCTTTAGGTGTATTTAGTGTGGTATTAGTCTTGTCTTTAAGTGTATTTAGTTAAATTTATTTTTTAAAATATAAATGATATTTAATTATGAATTATTAAAATTATTATTTATAATTTTCACATAGTCATTTTAATAATTTAAATAAATTTAGAGATATAAAATGAATTAAGATTATTGTTTTTAATATTAAAATTGCAAATTTACATTGTATTAACTATTTCTCCCACTTTAATGGGTAAATGTAGTAGTAAAATTCACAATCATGAGTTTAATATGATATTATTATTATTATAAATTTAGGTAAGAAATAAAGTTTATTTTTATAAATGATTGTAGGTTATGTGAATTTATTTAAATATTGATAATAATAATTACTAATAATATGATATTAAATTAGGTTAAGAAAATTATTATATTTGAAAAAAACATATATTTAACTACATTTTTAATATTTATTTAACTTTTTAACATTCATCAATGTATAGCTAATATTTTCATAAAGACATTAACATTGTTAAGTATATAGTGTGTTTAAAAAATAACAACATAAAATTAGGTTGTAGTAAAATTGTTTTCATTCAAGATAATGTTAATATCAAACTTAAAATACATATGATAATTAGAATTAATCCAATGAAAATCACATTATTATGGTGAATAATTATTATAATTAAAAATAGATTTATTTTAATTTAAATTTATTAAAACTTAGATATATATATGTAAGCTTACTTTAAGGAAGATGACATTAATGAGGTAAAAAAAATATATAATTTTTTTTCCAGATAAATTTATTAAAAAATTTAAGAATTTAAAAAATATATGTTTAGCTTAAATATTATTATATTTTTTTATTATTTTTTTATTTTAATTTAATAATGATATTTTATCATTAGAGGCAAAAACTAATCATAGATTAAAAGAAAACTAAGATACTATAAGAGTCGTATTAACCTTAATTTGAAATATCAAAAGCATCTCATGTGTTAACTTTTTCCTAAGTTTTTTGAGCACCGAAGTAAAATTTTACACTAATCCAAGAAATTCTATAAACATAGTTGATTTTAAGTGGGCGTTAATTACCATCATCATCATCATCATATTTATAATTTTTTTTAATTTAAATCATACATTTATTTATTTATTTTATTTAATATATTATTATATTAATATTTTTATTTTTATTTATTAATAATATTTTAAATTATAGGATATATTTATAATAAGTTTCTTTTTAAATCAAAGGATCATAAAGATGAAATGAGATTACATATAAATGAAGTGGTTTGGAAGGGCAGAAAGTTTGTCAGAAGTGGTTAAAGAACAAGAGTAAGGGGGCAAATTACACTTTGGGGGAGGACATCGGCTTCCATTAGATTCTGGAGATGACTAAATTGATTGTGGTTGGAAGGGCTTATGGTCGTTCCTTTGCGATGCAGACAGTGATAGGCTGGGTTGAACAACATTGGTTGGGTCAGCTTGGTTACGTTCCGGAATTTGTGGCTCTTTCCAGGAACTGGTATGCCTCTCATTTCACACAGAGGGAACATGCTCTTTGGGTCTTGAGCCAGAACTGGAACCTAGACCATGCGCCATTTTTACTCAAACATTGGGACCCCCTTTTTGATGCTAGCCAGGAGCGTATGGACACCATCCCTTTGTGGGTTCGGCTGCCGGGTCTTCCTCTTCACTATTGGTCTGAGGAACATTCATGAACATTGGTAATATTTTGGGTTCTTTCCTTGAAGCTGATTTATCTTTCAGGGAAACCAAACAACGAAAGGTAGCTCATATTTTGGTGAATATCAACGTCAGGGAGGGCTTGGTGGAGGAAATGGATTTATGTTGGGTTTCCTTTATTTTCCCACAGAAGCGAGACTATGAAAACGTTCCTTTTCGGTGTCATTGGTGCCACGAGTACGGGCACCATATGGCAGACTGCTTGAAGCCACTATGGACTCTTAATGGCTACCATCGTCAGAAATCAGGAGGTGTTGGGAGAACGTTTCAGTCTGCTTCGGTATCACCTACTTAGGGGTTATCATCACAGGATTCTGATGGTGAACAAGAGCTTCCTTTGGATAGATCCCCTCTGGCACATCCTGAGGAGATTATTGGTGGCCCCCGGTCGTCTATGTGTCTACAAGTGCCCTCTTTCACAGGTACTGTTTTGACCTCTCGCTCTTAGTCCTTTAATTTTTTCATGAAAAATGTTTCTGTTTCGAGTCCCGATTGGCTTGAGGGTCTTAGGAAACTGACCATCTCCTCCCATTTACTTCCGCCCCACCCCACCCCTCCTTTCCTTTCTACCCTGAATAAGGTTAACTTATCCTCTTTACCAGTTGTCTCCATTCCCCCTGATCCTGATCCATCTCCCTCTGTGGTCCTATCCTCATCTAACTCACCCTCCCCCCCTGATTCTTCTATCTCTGGATATTTTCTTCGCTCGTCGACTAAACTATCCTTGGGAAGGATTGGGAAAGGCAGGGTGATTCCAGCTAAAGGAAGAGGTCGTTAGTCTTTCATTTCCATGGCATAGTCCAAAGCTTGCTCGGATGTGCTTGAAGGGAAACAACTTTCCATTGAATGGGCACTTAGAGTGGTGCAAGCCATGAAGAAGGGTTAGAAATGAAATTTATGTCCTATAACTATCGGGGTCTTGCTGGTCCCCCTAAAAGATTAGCTTTGCAAAGGGTGGTCAATTTGGAACACCCTGCTATCATTCTGCTACAAGAGATAATGGGTGCTAGGGATGTGGTTGTATCCCGTTTGAACTGTTGGTTTCCAGGTGGGAACTTCGAAGCCTCAGATGCTAGGGGAAGGTCTGGGGGTTGTTTGTTGGTTGGAATGAAGCGAACGTGAAGGAATCCAATCTGTGGGGGATGGATTCTGTCATGGGTGGGACCTTTTTGGCTCTAGATATTGAAGGTGAGTTCAATGATATCAATGTCTATGGGCCTTACCTTGATCGGATCCCCTTTTGGGATTCTTTGTTCTCTAAATCTATGATTAATAATGATTCTGTGATTCTGGGTGGGGATCTTAATTATTCCCTGGCACAGGTGGAACCGTGGGGCCCTCGTGCTCAGATTGATCTACTTACGGATTTCTTTACTCTGAAACTGGTCGAAAGTAACTTGATTGATGTGGAACCTATTCACATCAGACATACTTCAAAAAATAATCGTGCTAGAGATAGTCGGGTGGCTAAAAGGCTGGATCATTTCGTGCTGGCAGAATGGCTGGTGGATAAGTTTTTTCATCTGCGGTAGTGGGTGGGTTGTGGAGGTTGTTCTGATCACTTTCCTATTTTCCTTGAACTTTTGGATGGTCCTTGTAAACCGCTTAGTCCTCTGAAATTTAACAAGGTCTGGTTGAAGGATCCGTCTTTTTTGTATGTGATAAAATCGGTTTGGATTCCTTTTTGTCCTGGGGACCCCTGCTTGGCTGCTTTCAAGTTTGCTGCAAACATCAATCGATTGAATAATCCTATTAATAAGTGGGCTTTCGAGAAGAGGAAGAGGGAGGATTTGGAACTTAAGCAGATCGAAGGGGAATTGTCGTTACCTTTTGAAGTGATGGGGGGGGGGGTGGTTTGAACCAGGATTCCAAAGACACTTTGGTTCAGTAGGAAGGTCATAGGAGTTAAATTCTTCTAGATAAGGAGGATACTTGGAGGTTAAAGAGGAGTGTAACATCCCTCATTTTTGACCTAATGAATTGTATAAACGTAAATAATTATTGTAATCGTTCTGGTCAGGAGTTTAAGGCCAAGGCCCCACCAGTGACCGTTGTATCTAATGGTATTTATTTCTTAAAGGTTGTAGACCTAGTGATGCAAACTGAGCGATGAGCAATAAAGCCACTAAGGAAAAAGGTGAAGGGCATGATAGCCTTCCAAAATCTAACAATAGATGTTGGATAACATCCTAGTGTCACAGGCACTTAAGGAGAGTGAGTTCACACGTAAAACCTTAAAAGTTTAAGTGTCGTCGTCGTAAGTTTGGGATAGCAGTTACTCATCACAATATTCCAATAAGTTAAAAAAAAAATCTTATGTTATAGTTAGCATAAAGCTACACTAATAAGAGTAAAACTAAGTATTATTACTATATATCACAATAACATATACCTCGACAAGAGTGTCGGAAAACTATACTTAAATTAGATAACACTAAGTTCTCCTCTTGTTATATATATATATATATATATATATATAATCACATTGAGAATAAAAGTGGAAACAAACTACTTGAACCTCATAAACTAAATTATACTCTTGTTAAAAAAAGGATATTATACACCGATGTAAAGGAATTTTACTTATAGGAAGTTAAAATTGATGGCGTAGCTATTTTGAGGACTTCTAATAGAAAAAGGTTAACATAAGGGATTGTTGAAATATCCATAAATACATACATATATATAAAGATGCACAACAAATTGTAATATAAAAAGATTAGCTTGTTAAACTAACATATTTTGATTAGCGGATCTTATCATTCCATATGTGAATATACTCGTTATAATTGAAGGTGATATCATAAATTAAATAAACATATGAATTTTGTACTATAAAGTTAGGATATCCGGGTAATATATATCGTATATATATATGATAAGTACATATAAATTTTATATGTATTTGGTGAAAAGATGTATGGAGAACATTACATAAATATATCTACACTACTTAGAGACCATGTATCTCACATACAATTGTATCCTTATATTTAAACTTTTGACACACTAACGAAGGCTCACTCCATTATCACGAAGATAGTATGAGGGGGCACGACTCCATGCTTTTGTTATGTTTAAATTTCGATCAGTTCATGGTGGTTAGAAATACATAAACTTATACATAAATAGTTATTTTATTTTTAGAAGGCAGATATTGGGGAATTTTCTCTCCACCACCCTTGTTTTGATTATTTCAAATGAGGGTGATCTTTATGGCAAGTTAAAAACTGCCCACCTCTCTCAAATGGAGCTATAGTGCCCAAGCATGGTCATATGTTCTGGTAGTTTTCTTGGAGAGGATAAAGGAGTTGTTCCCTTAGTGTAGAACTGCTCGCCAAGGTTGCCACCATTTGTATTTTCAAAAACTGCCATTTGTCCCTGTCGTGAGAGTGACTCTTACTCCCAACTCCCTACCACCGCCGAGGTGCCTCATTAAGAGAGCACCGAACTTCTTAACTTCGGGGATGGAAAAAATATCTAGGAGTGGTGGATGCCATTGAAATCGATAGCATCTTTTATTGGATATTGAGAGAAAAAGGGCGAGGGGGGGAGGGATAGCTTCGAGGACGAGCTTGATCCTATCCCTTTGGATTGTTGAAAACTTTAGGGATCGACAGAGTTTAAAAACGCTATGTCATCTTTCATAATTGGGGGTAATATGTTTATATCGTATTACCGGCATTGGGGAGAAACATAATGATTACATAATGGTAGTTGTGGATAAGCTTAGTAAAGGAGCCCACTTCATACCTGTTAAGAGAATTCACAAGGTTGCTAACATTGCTGAAATTTTTATGAAGCAAATTCTTCATTTGCATGGTATTCCGAAAGTTATAATTTCTGATAGAGACTCGAAATTTAAAAGAAATTTCTGGAAATATTTATTTAAAGGTTTAGATACTACTTTAAATTTCAGTACATCATTTCACCCACAAACAGATGGGCAGACTGAAAGAGTTAATCAAATTCTTGAGGACATGTTAAGAATGTATGTTAGAGATCAGCCATGTAAATGGGAGGATTATTTACATCTTGGTGAATTTGCTTATAATAACCATTACCAAGCTTCATCAAAGCTGAGTCCCTTTGAAATTTTATATGGCAGAAAATGCAATACTCCTATTTCTTGGAGTAATCCAGTTGACAGGTTAATGCTAGGACCTGATTTGTTAAGAGAAATGGAACTAATCGTGAAACAGGTTCAAGGCAATTTGAAAGCTGCACAAGATAGACAGAAAAGTCAGGCAAGTCTAAAAAGAACTCAAAAAGAGTTTTAGGTTGGTGAACATGTGTTCCTCAAGGTAAAACCTAAGAAGAGTTCCCTAAGACTGGGAAGCTGTGCTAAATTGGCACCAAGGTATTGTGGACCTTTTGAAATCTTGTCCAGGGTAGGACTAGTGGCATATCAGTTGGCATGGCCACCGAATCTTAAAGTACACAATGTATTTCACATCTCTCTTTTGAAAAAGTATGTGCATGATGTTACTCATGTGATTAACTGGAATGATGTACAAGTGGAACCAGAAGGAGATTTTCTAGTGGAACTGGATTGTATCCTTGACAAGAGGGAAATTTTGCTTCGTAATTATACCATTGGATAGGTTAAGGTGCAGTGGAAGCACCTTGGTCCAGACGAAGCAACTTGGGAATTGGAAAATAATATGCGGGTGGCATATCCAATGTTGTTCCAGGAGGAACAAGAGGATGATAAATAAATAAACATCGAAGATGATGTTGAACTTAAGAAAGGGTGTTTGTCACATACCCAAGTTTTAGACATTTTATGTTATTGAGAAAACATTATGTTTTATTTTTATTGTAAATTTTTACGACTATTGACCAAGTGGGGTCATGGATGACTGTAATTAATTACTTTGAATATTTTATTATTAATAAATAAAAGTGGAGACAATTATCCAAAGGAGATTGTTGAATGAGTGTTCACTAACCCACTAGGGGGAATGGACTGTGGTGGAGAGCAAATTGACACATGGCAACATTCTCAACTCACTTCTAACTATTGTAGGGGGGAACTTCCCTATTTTTATGGTCATGTTTCCCATGGAAGTGGAATAGTGCAAGTGGCTCGTTGAATGTTATACTGACCCATAAGACCTAGGCAATCTTTATATCCATCGAAATGAGCAGGTGGCTCACTATGTTTTCTTTCTTGTGGCAATTCCTAAAACAAGAAAGTGAAGGAATGCACAAGAGATTTGATGAGGGGAATGGCTTTGGAGTGAATGGTAGAGGTAGTATGACACATCTAAACTATTTCAACCGCATTGCTAAGTTCAATATTGCTAAAGGAGGGAGTATTACTATCGAGTACAATAGGTAATTACTGCTGAGTTGCAGAAGCCATACTACTACAAAAAATATCACTGCTAAGTTTACAGAGAATGTTTCTAACTGCTAGTTTTATTTACAGGTTTTATTTACAAGTTTTGACTTGAGGACAACTTGTGTGTTCAACAAAGGATTGCTGAAGTTCCAAACTCAGGAGAGAGTTTGATGATCAACAAGGTGTTGTTGAAATATTGTGTTATGACATAACCAATATTGAATGATTGGTATTGTGGACTAATAGATGTCTTTATGTATGAATGTTAATGATGCTAGAGTAAGCAAATATGTCTCATGGATGAGGATGAAGATAAATGATTAACATTTACTATTTGAAATTTTGTATACTTACATATACTGAAAAAAGTTTGAAGATCTGGTATGTTCTGTACAGATGTACAAATTGTGAAAGAAGTACGAACCACAAAGACGCGAGAAAATCGTCTGAGTTCAAAGGTGATAAAAAATACTAAAGAAGAGACGACAAGTGAACAAAAGAATGATGAATCCTGAAGAGTGGACGAATTATTAAGAAGTATGAACACCGAGGATGGTGTTATTCTTAAGGGGAGGAGTATGTAACATCCCTCATTTTTGACCTAATGAATTGTATAAATGTAAATAATTATTGTAATCGTTCTAGTGAGGAGCTCAAGGCCAAGGCCCCACTAGTGAACGTTGTATCTAATGGTATTTATTTCTTAAAGGTTGTAGACCTAGTGATGCAAACTAAGCGACGGGAAATAAAGACACTAAGGAAAATGGTGAAGGGCATGATAGCCTTCCAAAATCTAACAATATATGTCGGATAACACCCTAGTGTCATGGGCACTTGAGGAGAGTGAGTTCACACGTAAAACCTTAAAAGTTTAAGTGTCGTCATCGTAAGTTTGGGATAACGGTTACTCGTCACGATATTCCAATAATTAAAAAAAAACTTATGTTATAGTTAGCATAAAGCTACACTCATGAGAGTAAAACTAAGTAGTATTACTAGATATCACAATAACATATACTTCAACAAGAGTGTTGAAAAAGTATACTTAAGTTAGATAACGCTAAGTTCGATCTTCTCCTCTTGTTATATATATATATATATATATAACCACATTGAGAATAAAAGTGGAAAGAAACTATGTGAACCTCATAAACTAAATTATACTCTTGTTAGAAAAGGGATATTATACATCGATGTAAAAGAATTTTACTTATAGGAAAGTTAAAATTGATGGCGTAGCTATTTTGAGGATTTCTAATAGAAAAAGGTTAACCCAAGGGATTGTTGAAATATCCATAAATACATACATATATATAAAGATGCACAACAAATTGTAATATAAAAGGATTAGCTTGTTAAACTAACACAATTTGATAAGCGGATCTTATCATTCCATATGTGAATATACTCCTTATAATTGAAGGTGATATCATAAATTAAATAAACATATGAATTTTGTATAATAAAGTTAGAATATCTGGGTAATAAATATCGTATATATATATATGATAAATACATATAAATTTTATATGTATTTGGTAAAAAGATGTATGGAGAACATTACATAAATATATCTACACTACTTAGAGACCATGTATCTCACATACAATTGTACCCTTATATTTAAACTTTTGCCACACTAACGAAGGCTCACTCCATTATCACGAAGATAGTATGAGGGGGCACGACTCCATACTTTTGGCATGTTTAAATTTAGATCAGTTCATGGTGGTTAGAAATACATAAACTTATACATAAATAGTTATTTTATTTTTAGAAGGCAGATTTTGGGGAATCTGGTCTCCACCACCCTTGTTTTGATTATTTCACATGAAGGTGATCTTTATGGACATTTAAAAACCGCCAACCTCTCTCAAATGGAGCTATAGTGCCCAAGCGTGGTCATAAGTTCTGGTAGTTTTCCCGGAGAAAATAAAGGAGTTGTTCCCTTAGTGGAGAACTGCTCGCCAAGGTTGCCGCCATTTGTCTTTTCGAAAACTGCCATTCGTCCGTGTCCTGAGAGTGACTCTTACTCCTAACTCCCTACCACCGCCGAGGTGCCTCATTAAGAGAGCACCGAAATTCTTAACTCGGGTGGATGCCATTGAAATCGATAGCAGCTTTTATTGGATATCGAGAGAAAATGAGGGGGGAAGGGATAGCTCCGAGGACGAGCTTGATCCCAGCCCTTTGGGTCATTGAAAACTTTAGGGTTCGACAGAGTTTAAAAACTCTATGTCATCTTTCATAATTGGGGGTAATATGTTTATATTGTATTACTGACGTTGGGGAGAAAGGAAAATGGACTCCAAAGTTGAGAAGGTGTATAGATGGAATCGTGGGATCATCTTGATGCTCTGTAGAAACTCTTAATCTAGTGCACGAATTTGGTTATGTTATTAGCAACCTTGTGCGATGGATATGTCCTTGATTTGGTTGTGATATAGTTCTTCATAACATACCTGTGGAAATAACGAGCTAGGACGTAGCCTCGTTTTGATTGGAATTACACATATGAATATAATTATATATATATATATACTGTTAAGATAGGAACCAAGAAAAGGTATGTTAGGAGCTTGGATTAAATATTTGTTAAATATTGTGGAGAGTGAAGTCTATATATGCAAGGTTGTTATATTAAAGAGTAAATTAAGGGACTGAGTATACTGAGTAAAAATATTAAGAGTACCTTTTGGGTGTAAGTGATAAGGGAAGGGCTTCGCCTTATTTTTACTTGATGTTTAGGATATGATTTTATTTCTGAAAAAGTCCTCTCTATGGAAAGGCATCAAAAGGATGAATTGCAGCATGTGTTGCGGAATGTAATCCATAACTGTTTGGAGTAATAATAAAAGACCTAGTTTTGTGGAGGTAGCCCAAGGAATGGGTGAACCACGTTAAAGGTGGCCTCTCTAGTGTGTCTAGTTTAAGTGATTTTGGTATGATCTCCTTGTGTATGTCTACTTGTGTTCCTCATGTTTATTGCTTTATAATGGTTCCTTGTGTTTATCACTTTATGATGGTTTTATGATCTCTTTTGTAGGAATGGAATTTGCCATATGTGATATTATTATCTTGTGTCAGTTATGTAAGAATGCATGTTCTGTCAAGTATTTGTAAAACAATGATTAAGTTTGCTAATATGGTTATGATCATAAAGATATGTGTTTAACTATTGTGTTCATGAACAATTCAAGTTAATACTAATAAGTAAGAAAATCATGGAGAGGTACAAGGTAGGATTATGTTTTAGATGTTCATCGACTTATATATGTAAGATATCCAAATGGTTGTGTTATGAGTAAATGTACATTATGACATCCATGTCTTCAGGTAAAAATGTTTTGAAAGTCATTGTGTTTGACGAAATAAATAAACAAAGTGTAAGGTTACAAGGAAAGACGCAAATGAATTTTTACACATGTTGAAATAAGAAATTTGTTTGCTTATATATATATATTGACATCTCGATTTAGATATTCATTGAAGAGCCTTACGACCATAAGCGAAGTAGTTAATGTAAAAATTTCAAAATTTTACAGAAATTCTGACCCGAAATTTTGGGTTCGTGACAAGCAGGGCTATTTGGCTGGAAAGTGGAGATGAAAATTCCAAGTTTTTTCATGCTTATGCAAAGGGGAGGCGACCATCCAATACTATTCGGAGTCTAGAGAATTAGGTTGGATAACCTCAGCTTTCTTTTGAAGGTATGGTAGAGACTAGGGTCACACATTTTTGGGATATTTTTAAGGCCAATGAACATGTTTCTATTGAGGAAGTGATCCGTGTGGCTCAACTATTCCCTCGCTTTGTGGAATACGAGGACAATAGAGCCTTGATGAAAGAATTCATAGAGGAAGAATTGAAAGAGGTTCTCTGTAGTTTTCTAAAAGAAAAAAGTCCTGGTCCTGATGGGTGGACGATTGAATTTTTCCTTGAGCTCTTTGATTTTTTTGGAGATGATCTATTGAAAGTGGTTGAAGATACTAGGTAGTCTGGTAGGATTCCAACGAGTTTTGACACTACTTTCATTGCATTAATTCCCAAATTGGACTCCCTTGTCTCTATGAATGACTTTAGACCTATCTCCCTATGAAATTATATTTACAATATAGTTACCAAAACTATTGCAAGGCATCTCAAGGTGATACTTTCTAATCATATCTCCGATGAACATTTCAGTTTCCTGGAAGGACAACAGATTCATGAGGCCATTGGGGTGGCCTAGGAAGGATTGCACAGTATGAAAACAAAGAAGTTGAAAGGGGTTGTATTAAAAATTGACCTATCTAAAGCCTATGATAATTTAAGTTGGCTCTTATTAAGGATTCTGCTTACACATCTCGGATTTGACATTAGTTTTATCAGATTGATCATGCGCTGTATCTCCACTATGTCCTTGTCTGTGCTTATAAATGGAGTTGCTTCTCCTTCTTTTCACTCGGGTCGTGGCCTTAGGCAGGGATGCCCGCTATCCCCTTTGTTATTTCTTTTAGCTTTTGAAGGTCTGAGCCGTGCCATTTTAGACGCCATGAGGCATGGGGTTTTTAGGGGTATTGAGATTACACATGATCTTCAGATTACTAATCTACTATTTGTAGACAATGTTCTTATCTTCTGTTCGGGTTTTGAAATGGATGCTCATATGCTCAGGGAGATCTTAAAGCCATTCTCCAGGGAATTTGGGATGGAAATCAACTATGGTAAATCCACTCTAACTACCAAATTTCTCAGTGAGGTGGAGGTGGCAGCCTTCATCTGGTTTTTTCCTTTTACTCAACTAACCTGATAGGAAGGATTGAAATATTTGGGCTTCAACCTGAAACCCAATGATTATAGAACTATGGACAGGAAGTGGTTGATAGAGAAGTTGGAAAAGAGATTGAAATGTTGGAGTCACAGGTGGCTCTCTAGGGCAGAGAGACTAGTTCTAGTCAAGTTAGTTTTGGAAGCGATCCCTATCTATTGGATGTCACCGTCATGGATCCCCAAAGGTATCCTAGAAGCTGTTAGATGTCTATGTTCCCGTTTTTTGTGGAATGGAAAAGAGGACACTTTTGTTTCTCCTTGGGTGCGGTGGGATAAGATTGCAACTCCTAAATCTTTGGGGGGGGGTGGGGTCTGAAGAATATCTTTTTCTTCTCCAAGCCATTGGCTGCAAAGGGCGATTGGAGACTAATTAAGAGTGGAGGATTATAGGCTCCGGTGATGGGCCATAAATATATTACTCCCATTTCACTCAAAGATTGGATCATGAGTTCGGTGAGGACACATTCGGGTGGTTCTATAATTTGGAAAGCTGTTGTTTCGTCCTTTGATATCATCGGGAAAGACCTTGTTTGGGATATTGGCAATAGATGACTGGCTCAGATTGGACAGGATTCGTGGGTGGGTTGTGAAAACCAACATTTGCTTCCTGATGGGACCGTGGAGGTTCTGCATCAATACGGCTTGGTGTATCTCTCTCAACTTGCTGATCCTATGGAGATGATTTGGGGTTTTCGAGCATGGCGGTCTACCAATTCTTTTGGCTTCCCTGTGGCTGAATAAAGTGTTCCCTCCGGGTATATTAGGATCCTTAATCATGCACATATTTGTCTTGACGATAAAGTTGATGAATTGGTTTGGGATGCTGATCCTTTGGGGGTGTATACTCCCGAAGGTGGAGATTTGAGGATTACTAAAGATCATGCCTAGGGTGTACTGGTCTTGTGGTGGAAATCGCTATGGAAAATTAAGAGTCCTCCAAAGTCTCGACCGTTTATGTGGTATGTTTTGGAGAACAAAGTCCCAACATGGGATTTTCTCCAAAAAAGGAGTAAACAGGGGCCGGGGTGGTGTGTTTTGTGCAAGTCGAATGGGGAATGAGTTTGCCACATTTTTTTAGATTGTCCTTTTATCACTGTTTTCTGGGTGGAATGCTCACAAGTGATCAATGGACAGTGCTAATGGGAGGAGGTTACTTTAGATTCTGCGTGGAGAACATGGTATAGCGATCCCCGACTCAAAACCTTTCATTCTCTTCCTCTGTTGGTGCTTTGGGGGGTTTGGCTAGCCCATAACCAGCTCATCTTAAACGAAAAACCCTGCTCACCTGTTATCATGGGTACTACTTGCTGCAATCTATTGTCTTCAATCCTTTTAAAATCGAGTTCACACAGGGTGCGGGACATTCAACTGGTGGTCATTGACAGGTCATAGCCATGGGGTTTCTTTGATGGGTACTCACAACATAGTACATGCGGGGGTGGGACTATACTGTATCTTGCTGAAAATCACTTTTTTGTGATGTCTTTGGGCCTTGGGGATGGAAGCAACAATGCTGCTGAACTTCTTAGTCTTAAATTCCTTGTTATTTTTTCTATTGAGAAAGGATGTAGAAACATCACTGTATTTTGGGATTCTCTAAATGTGGTTAATTGGATTACACGCACTCAAATTTGTCAAAATCTAAGACTCCTTAACATCTTGAACTCCATTTAGGTGGTTTTTAACACTTTTGATTTCTTTGCTTGCACTCATGTGTACATGGAAAATAACTAGGAAACGGACAGGGCATCGAAGGCGGGGCTGCAACTGGATTTGGGTATATGGAAGATAACTGAATTTAATGATGTGGAAGAACAAGAATTATATCATCGTCCCTTTATAGATGGAGATGATCTACTTCCATGATAGCTATTTTTGCCATTTTTTCACTACTGTCTTTTCACATGCCTTTGGAATGCTATCTTTTTGGTTTGAATGCCTCTACTGAGAGTATTTTGTAAAATTTTGCTTGGTATACTCCTATCTGCGGACATGGACACATATCCCGTTCTTATTTTGATATTGTAAAAAGCTTGAACCTACTTGATATGTAGGAGAGCCATTTTTTGGTAAAAAACTGTGTTGTCTATCAGCATTACACTCACTTCAAAGTGAGTATTTTTTAGAATGTAATTTTGTTCTCGGAAGATGAAATAAAACTATGCGTTTTTTTCAAGGAAAAAAAATCTAAATGAAGTATATTATGATATTTTTTATCAACTATTTAAATATAATTTACAAGTAATATTTTAAGTTTGATTTAAAATTATGAAGTACAATTACATGTAATTAAACTTAACAAGAATTTTTTAAAAAATATGAAAAGACTTCGTTATTCACATTTCATTAATAATTTCACATAGATTTTGTCAATTCTAAAACTAAAATATTTGGTAATTCACATTTCATTAATAATCTATATAAATTTTGTCAATTCCAAAACTTTTTATTTCAAAATTAGTTTGTTTTTAATATAAAGATGCACATTTATAATTTTTTGGTAAAATGTAATTTATATAAATTTTATCAATTCTAAAACCAAAATATTTGGTAATTCACATTTCATTAATAATATATATAATTTCTGTCAATTCAGAACTTTTTATTTTGGAGTTAGTTTGTTTTTAACATATTTATAACTTTTTGGTAAAATGTAATTTATCTAAATTTTATCAATTCTAAAACCCAAATATTTAGTAATTCACATTTCATTAATAATCTATAAAAGTTTTGTCAATTCCAAAACTTTTTATTTTGGAGTTAGTTCGTTTTTAATATAAAGATGCACATTTATAACTTTTTAGTAACATGTAGAGTAATTTGTGGCTCGCTTTTTTGTAGATCTTTTGATCTTTTAGCTTTTTCTCTTTTTTATTTTTGAGTATAATGATTTTATTTTTTTATTTTTAAATTTAAGAGGTAATTTCTTTTCATAAAATTAAAGATTGAGATGCATAGCATTTATTTTGAGATCAACAACAAATTCCAATTGACAAATTGTTCTATATAATTCAAGAATATATTAATATAATGCATTCATTATTAGTTGAAGTGGAAAATATATAATTACCCTTTTTTAAAGATGTAATAATAATTTTAATTATTTAAATTTATATAAAATGATAAATAATGTCTTACTATTATTGTGTGCTTTATGGAAAAAGTTAGATATTATAGGAAAACGCTTATGTAGAATATTGATATTTTAGATAATAGTATCTAGTTTAAATTAATTCTTATAAATATATTTACACTTTTCAAATAAGAATCATGATTAATTGAATGTAAAGATAAATATAAAAAAAAATTAATAATTACTTAAGTATAATAGTTCGAGACTTAAGTACTCAAGTACTAAATAAATTGTTAAAATATGAGATTAGCACAAAATCTAATACAAACTCTAAACTGATCATAGATAGTTTAAAATGTGATTGTTCCCTAACTAATTTAAACCTCTGAGAATCTAAAACCTTTTATGCATTCTCCTAATCATTTCAACCTCCATGTAATTGAGAGCTAAGTGAAGAAAACTAAAGAAAAATGAATATATTCTATTAGTTTTGTATAGAAGGAGCTAAGAGAAGAAAACTCAAGAAAACTGATTATATTTTATTAATTTTATATAGAAACTTCTCTATTTTATAAATGTTTAGCAAGGAACTTCAATTTTTAAACTATTTGTTACGTGAGAGTCTAGCAGAACTTGTCTTCCTCTCTCTATTCATGCGAACTTGGTTGAGTGAGTGATATGCCACTCTATTTATACTAGTCACAATATGAAATTTTTACCTAACTGAGCCTACTTGACTTTCCCTAACTCGGCCGACTTGTATTGGGCATTTTTTCCCATTATTTGGGGTAAAATTCCCATTGTTTGGGGAAGTTTACCCACTGATTTCTATTGGGACGACTTGTCTAGATTTATTTTAGGGTTTTACATGATCAAATACAATATGAATATTTCCCGAAGGAATTAAAATAAGAATACAATAAGAATACATTATGAAGTTACACAATATTCAACATAAAATTTGCCAGCATACCTTTCTTTAATAGTTGTTGTTGTCCCTAAGGTCTGCACTGGACTGTTATAGGAAAAAGATAGGGAATTTAAATATAAATTCGGATTAAGAATGGATTTTCGGTTTTCCATGGTTGAATATTTAATTAGTATTTCAAACTCAAGTGAAGGGATTGAAGGAAACAATTGTTGGGTATGTTATATCTCTTCACATGGTCGCTGCGTGTACAACACAATTTTGGGTTGCTTTTTTGCTTTTTCGTGATTTTCGACCCATTGTACTCTATCTAATTCCGGTAAAAGGAATTAGGGTTGTAACCTAATTCGGGTAAATGAATTAGGGTTTTAGATGCTGCAGAATACCATTTATTGTATTGTACATGTAAAATAAACATATAATGAAAAAGGAGCTATGCGGCTCTAAGTTTTTGCTGGTTTTTTCCCGGTTAAGGGTTTCCAGGTGAAAATCTCTATGTAATGTGTGTGCCATTGTGTATTTTCAGTTAATGCTTAAGAATTGATATAAGTTTGTACTTCACTGTTAAGGTTTAAAAACTTACAACAATAACATATTATATATTCATAGGATTTACAAGTATCAGTACAGAGGACTCTATAGTAAACTCACTGCCATAATTTCAATATATAAAACAATATTAACATTCATACATTCATGGTATCCATTTCATAACAACGTTAAAATATGAGGAAGAGAAATAAGCATAGTATTTTCAATTTAATACACGAATAAAGATTTAAATTCATAATTTTGGAATGCACAATGCATTATTTCTAAATGATCTTTAAACAATTGTAGTAATAATGTATGCAAAACTTATAGTCTCTTCACCAGCCCTTGATAGGCTATGCCAAAATTTGAACCCCCATTTTCCCTCTAGTTTCTCTACATATACTTCTTCCTGATTCTTTTCTTTAGGGTTTCGTTACTTCTTTCATAACTAATAACTGAATTTCAAAAATCAAAATTAATGGTATACAACCATATGGGTTTTGAATGTGGACTTTAGAAATGTTTAAACTGCTTGATAATAATCCTTAAAAAAACTTAACTACGTTTAACAAGCCTCTTTAACAATATACAAAATAAACTTAAATTACCTCAAAACATAATAAAAATGACCCTCTACACTTCACATTAGAAATAAAACTGGTCTTCGATTAGCTGGAGACTACATCTTGATTTTGGTGGCATAGAGGGTACATTCATTTTTCTTCATATCATTGATTCCAGAGAGGATCAACTCTTTGAACCTGTAGTGTATCTTGAAGAACATGACTACCCAATTCAATTAAAATACCTAATTTGTCATTCTTAGCCTTCCTTTCAAGCAAGCATTCTTTTTTCCAATAAGTTTTCTGCATGAGAAGCTTCTCACTATTCTTCTTTAACCCTTGAGAGAATTTACACATTTTCTTATATTTCATAAGAAACTTATTCCACTCTTTATTGGTCTCACTCAACCTATCTTGCACATTTTTATTTTCTAATTGCAATTCCTTAATCAAGCTTTTAAAATATTCAATTTCTTTTCGATCCTTTGATTAACTTGATGTTCTTCATTTCCAGGTTGTGGCACGTCAATTGGTTTTTCTACCTAGGTTGTCGAAACTTCCATCTCTTTCTTAGGAACATTATTAAATTATTTATATTGAATATACTGTTCTTCTTCAAAGGTCATGTGCATACTGAGATGAGCTAGAGGTGAAGATGGGACTGCATTGATGGTTTTCTCCAAATTAGTCAACAATTCCACCGCTTTCTTTTCTACCTCCATAGATGAATCTGATCCTTCATTAACCGCCTCTACAAATTATTTAAGTTCCTGAAACTGGTCATTTGTTCTTGAATCCACAAATTTAGGTTTTTCAGTAGGATCTAAAATCATTATTCCTTTGTCCTTGTTTATTCTAGGACTGACTCTTGTTTGAATATGTTTTAAAATCAAAGCCTTGACTCTTGTATTTTTTGGCTTCTCTAATTTTTCATCTGGCAGACTATCCAAATATATAACTCTATTTTCTTTCAAAGAAGGGTCAAATATAGTCGGGGAATTAAGCCTTAATTTGTTTGTAGATCTGGTATGTGGTCCCCTAAGGTAATGAGGCTTTGAGGATTCAGTATTTCTTTTTCGATTCTTAGTCTTTTTCTCATAACTTGAAGGATCATCAAAATTCTTTGTCTTTTGTGAATGAATATTCTCGAGATTTGGGGGTGGCATCAAAGCCCCCCTCATTGTTAGTTTCATTTTTCCTTCTTACCTTTCAAAACATTGTTTTGCATCCATTTTAGCACCTTTACAATTTTTGGAAGTTTTCAAACTGGTACAAAAATTGATAACACCCTCTAGTATGGAGTTGTCTCCTGGGGTTCCAAATTATGAATGCAATACAAAATGATCCCAAATTCTATTAAATTTATTCAGTTCTTGAATTATCAACAGCTTAATAAGACCCTGATGAAATATGCTATTCTGACATTTTGGGAAAATTCCTAGTCCTGGCTGCCATTTTCGAGAGACTCTTCAGAAAATAAAAAGGTAGAATCATTCTTGAAATGCTGTCCAAATGGAACAAAAAACACATGTGATAAAGATGGACATTTGCATACCTTCCTTCCCTGTAATATATCTGTGTACCATCTTAAATAGATCACTCTATTCTTGTTTCAACCTAGCCCGAGGAATCCCCTTACGCCATTCCGGATTTCGATACTTGCCTAGAAGGAAATGGTTGCACTATGCAGTATCAACAACCTGAAGCTTGATCCATTTCTCACCATCTTGTGGAATTTTTTCCATTATGGAAATGGAATTTTCTGAGACAAGAAACATTACATATCCCACCGTGACAATTTTCCCATCAAATCATTATGCAAACATCCTAGAAATCTCAGTGTGATGACCCTGTATTTTTTTGCAGTAATAAAACCAACCAGCCCTTTTGAATTTAATGCCAAATTCTGGATAAGCCTCAAGGATTTCAGCCCGAATTGGCTCATACCTCACAACATGACCACTCCTGTGTGCGGACATGGTAGCTTCATTCAGTTGCTATGAAGAGTTAAGTTAAACTATTGTGCATATTTTTTCGTCTTACAAAGAAACTAACAATATTTCAAAGGGATTTGTCACCAATTTTCTTGAGTCGGTCACACTGACAATTGTAAAAATTATGAAAAGAGTAGCTCAAATAGATTCATAAAACAAAATACTTTACATACACCTAAATATACAATTCACCATATGGTTTCATTTATTAATATTGCACGCTTCCAAAGAACGAAATGACATGAGTGGTTGCTTTAATAATTACTTTGACAGTCTGTGTCAGTTCCATAGTGCAAGTGGGAAATTTGCTAGTGCCACAATTTGATAGCACAGCCTTTGGTAGTTTTGTAGCGCAATATGCCTTTAAATTTTCCCACATTGACATTTAGTTCAACTAAAGTTAGGATATTTAATTAGCACTCATACCTGCAAGAATTACAAATACAGTAAAAGATACAATTTGTGCCACCTCATCACCTTATAGACTAATAACCAGAATTTGAAAATAAAGACCATGTGCAGCACAACATCATAAAATGAAATGCTAAATGAAAAATATTTCTTTGGCTAAATCAAACCTAGGAATAATATTGAATGGAGGAGGATTAGATTTGAAAGTTTTAAGGTCAAAATGTAGGCAATCTTGAGTGCAGACCTAGGTACTAACAAGTCCTTACTTGCATTGCAACATGAATGAACTCCAACATGTCCAACAGTTATGAGAATGGTCCAATGTTCCAAACTAAGATATGAGAATTGTCAAGTGTAGATACTGTGTCCCAGATGGTTTAGATGGATCCAATTTACCAAAGAATGCAAGATGAATGTGTGAGTGGAAGAAGATGGGAACTAAAATCATGTGAAGCAGAAGGAGTTTACTGCATAACACGAAACAATTGAAATATATGATGCACAAGAAAAGTTTTGATGTCTTTATTAGATAGAGGAGCATGCGCATTAATAACATGCATGCACTAATAGTGCGTGCTCGTTACTAATGCGCACATGCTCCTATGCATATTAAATAACAAACATTCAGTGTATGATTGTGTTGAGTGTTTGCTAGTTAATGAGTATAGGAGCACACACACATTATCAAGGCGCATGCAATAATAGTACATACGCTCTATTAACATGCATGCTCCTATACATTACATGTGGTGGGTGACTATTCACTACATTGTATTTCTAATTTCACGTGAACTCTTTTTTTACTAATTTCTAATAGCACATTTGTACTCAATTAATGTTTAGAGAGAGGGAGGGGGGAGATTGCGGGCTATGGTTTTAGGGAGAAAGAGAGGGGGGAGATTATGGTTTATGGGTTTAGAGAGAGAGAGAGAGAGAGGCTTAGGGGTTGAAAGAGAAAGACATAGATTGTGGGTTAGGGGTTGTGAGAGAGAGAGGGATATTTTCGGTTAGGGTTTTAGGGAGAGAGAAATATTGGGGTTAGAGAGAGACAGAGAGAGAGATTTTAGGTTAGGGGTTTATAAAATAAAGAGAGAGATATTTCAGGTTAGGGATTTAGAGAGAGAGAGAGATATTGTGGGTTAGTGGTTTAGAGACATAGGGGTTGGGGATTAGGGGTTGAGAGAGATAGAACAAGGGGGTAGTAATTTAGGGAGAGAGATCAAGTGGGAGGTAATTAAAATGGTTGTACATTTGAAGTTGTGTCGCATGAACATTAATTTCACAATTTATTATTGATCTCGATGCAGGAATTTGATATCTATGTAAAATCAAATAAAATATTTCTTCTCGAAGTGATCCCTAAATAAGCGATAAAATTCAACATTAACAATGCTATAATTATGAGATTAGGGGCATGAAAAGCTGACATAGAACCTGGTTAGGGATTGAGAGAGAGAGAGAGAGAGAGAGAGAGAGAGAGAGAGAGAGAGAGATATTGGGGGTTAGGGGTTGTGTGCGCGCGTGAGAGAGAGAGAGAGAGAGAGAGAGAGAGAGAGAGAGAGATATTGGGGGTTAGGGGTTGAGAGAGAGAGTGAAATTGGGGGTTAGGAGTTTAGAGAGAGAGTACCATACATGAAAGGGTGTGAAGTATTGAAGGGGTTTAGAGAGAGAGAGATTGAGGTTCAAAGGTTTAGAGAGAGAGAGAGTTTGGGGGTTAGGAGTTGAGAGAGAATGAACAAGTGGGGTAGGGGTCTAGGGAGAGATATAGAGAGATATTGTGTGTGTGTGTGTATGTGAGAGAGAGAGAGAGAGAGAGGGAGAGAGACATAATTAAAATGATTGTACATTTGAAATTGTGTCGCACGAACATTAAGTTCACAATTTATTACTAATCTCGATGAAGGAAGTTGATATTTGTGTAAAATCAAATACAATCTTTCTTCTCGAAGTGATCGCCAAATAAGTGATAAAATTCGACATTAACCATTCTTTAATTTTGAGATTAGGGGCATGAAAAGATGACGTAGAACCGGGTTATGGGTTGTGTGTGTGTGTGTCAGAGAGAGAGAGAGAGATTGGGGGTTAAGGGTTGTGCGCACACGTGCATGCAAGAGAGAGAGAGAGAGAGAGAGAGAGAGAGAGAGAGAGAGATTGGGGTATCAAACGTAAGAGAGTGTGAAGTCCTAGATGGGTTTAGAGAGAGAGAGAGAGAGAGAGAGGTTGGGGGTTGGGGTTTTAGCAAGAGATATAGAGATAGCGGGTTAGCATTTAGAGAAATAGAGAAAGAGAGAGATTGGGGGCTATGGGTTTAGAGAGAGAGATTGTAGGTTAGGGGTTTGGAGAGAGAGAGATATTGGGGGTTAGGGGTCTAGAGAGAGAGAGATATTAAGGGTTATGAATTTTGAGAGAGAGAAGGAAATTGTGGGTTAGGGGTCTAGAGAGAGAGAGATATTAGGGGTTATGAATTTTGAGAAGAGAAGGAAATTTTGGGTTAGGGATATAAGGATAGGGAAAGATTGAGAAAGGGAGAGGTTGTTAGGGGTTGAGAGAGAGAGAGAGAGAGGGTTAAATATTTAGAGAGAGATAGAGAATGAGGGTTAGAGGTTTGGAGATAGAGAGAGAAGTAGAGATATTGGACATTAAGGGTTTAGAGAGAGAGAGAGGTTGGGGCTTAGGGGTTTAGAGAGAGGGATAAAGAGAGTGATTGGGGGTTAGCAGTTTGGAGGGAGAGAGAGAGAGTCTGGGGGTTAGGGTTTTAGAGATAGAGCAAGACATATTGTGGGTTAGGTGTTGATAGAGAGAGAGACATTGGGGTTAGGGGTTTAGAAAGAGAGAGAGTACCAAATGTGTAAGAGTGTCAAATATTAAGGGAAAATATGCAGAGGTTGACAAATATCTACTATGAAGTTTTGGATGCCCTGAAGAGAGAGAGAGAGAGAGAGAGAGAGAGAGGGTTAGGGGTTGAGAGAGACAGAGAGATATTGCGGGTTACAGGTTTAGAGTGAGAGAGAGAGAGTAACAGACACAAAAGAGTGTGATTTCTTGAAGGAAAAGATGCAGAAGTTGGCCAATATCTACTATTAAGTTTTTGATGCCATGAAGATGAAAAGTTGTAGAAGTTGACCAATATCTACTATTATGTTTTTGATGCCATGAAGATGAAAAGATGCAGAAGTTGACCAATTTCTACTATTAAGTTTTTGATGTCATGAAGAAAGAGAGAGAGAGAGAGAGAGAGAGTGAAGTCTTGAAGGGGTTTAGAGAGAGAGAGAGATTGAGGGTTAGGGGCTTAGAGAGAGATATTGGGGGTTAGGGGTTTAGAGAGAGTGAGAGGGAGATTGTGGGTTAGAGAGAGAGAGAGAGAGAGAGAGAGTGAAGTCTTGAAGGGGTTTAGAGAGAGAGAGAGATTGAGGGTTAGGGGCTTAGAGAGAGATATTGGGGGTTAGGGGTTTAGAGAGAGTGAGAGGGAGATTGTGGGTTAGAGAGAGAGAGAGAGAGAGAGAGAGAGAGATTGATAAATAGAGAGCGGGTTAGGGTTTTACAGAGAGAGAAAGAAAGAGAGAGATTGGGGGTTAGGTATGTAGAGAGAGAGAGATTGGGGTTAGGGTTTTAGAGAGAGATATATTGGGTTTAGTGGTTTAGAGAGAGAGAGAAATAGAGAGATTGGGGTTTAGGGGTTTAGAGAGATAAAAAGAGAGATATTAGGGGTTAGAGAGAGAGAGAGGCTTGGGGTTAGGGATTTAGAGAGAGAGAGAGTATCATATGTGAAATAGTGTGAAGTCTTGAAGGAAAAGATGCAAAAGATGAACAATATCTACTTTGAAGTTTTGGATGCCCTAAATATATATAGAGAGAGATTGTGGGTTAGGGGTTGTGTGTGAGAGAGAGAGGTAGTATCATATTTGAAAGAGTGTGAACTCTTGAAGGAAAAGATGTAGAAGCTAAACAATATCTACTATTAAGTTTTGGATTCCCCAAACACACATACATAGAGAGAGAGAGAGGGAGAGTATTAGATGTGAAATACTGTGATCTCTTGAAGAGGTTTAGAGAGAGAGAAAGATTGAGGTTTATGGGTTTAGAGAGAGAGATATTTGGGGACAGAGGTTTAAGGAGAGAGAGTGAGGGAGATTGTCGGTTAGGGAGATAGAGAGATTGAGAAAGAGAGAGAGGATTAGGGGTTTGGAGAGAGAGAGAGAGAAAGAGAGATATTGGGGGTTAGGGAATTAAAGGGAGAGAGAGAGATTGGAGGTTAGTGGTTTAGAGAGAGAGATATTGGGGGTTAGGGGTTTAGAGAGAGAGGGAGAGATTAGGGGTTAGGGATTGTGAGAGAGAGAGAGATTGTCGGTTAGTATTTGAGAGAGAGAGAGAGAGACTTAGGGTTAAGGGTTTAGAGAGAGAGAGCGAGAGAGAGAGAGGGTATCATATGTGAAAGGGAGCAAAGTCTTGTAGGAAAAGATGCAGAAGATGACCAATATCTACTATGAATGTTTGGATTCATCGAATACAGAAAGACAGATATATCGGGGGTTCCAGGTTTAGAGAGAGAGAGAGAGAGAGAGAATCAGAAGTGAAAGAGTGTGAAGTCTTGAATTAAAAGATGTAGGTGCTAACTGGAGGGAGAGGTTGGGGGTTAAGGGGTTTATATCTAAGATAAAGAGAGAGATTGATGGTTATGGGTTTAGAGAGAGAGAGATACCGATTGGGGGTTAGGGGATAGGGGTTTAGAGAGAGAGAGAGGGAAAGAGAGATATTGGGGGTTAGGGGTTGAGAGAAAGAGAGAGAGAGAGAATGTGGATTGGGGTTTGAATGAGAGAGAGACTCGAGGTTAGGGGTTTAGAGAGGGAGAGAGAGTATTAGACATGAAAGAGTGTGAATTTTGGAAGGAAAATATGTAGAAGGGGACCAATATCTACTACAAAGTTTTGGATTCCCTGAACACACACATAGAGAGAGAGAGAGAGAGAGAGAGAGAGAGAGAGAGAGAGAGAGATGAGTTTAGAGTGAGAGAAAGGGATCAAAAGAGAGATCACGAGTGGGTGGGTAAGTGTAGGGGAGACTAAGGGGGAAATGCATATATATATATATATATATATATGGGTGAATCCATGAAGATGGGTGTCTATTTTGGGGTCTCTTATGAGAAAATAAATATGATTTTTTCATGTTTTTGAACTTTGGGTGAACAAATGTGATATTTGTGTTTAGAATTTCAATTTTTAGTAAAACGAGAAACTTTTAGAGAATTATGTTAGCTTTCTATTTATTATTTTTTCAAAAGAATGTATTGCAATTTGATATGTCAATTTGGCAAATGTTCGACAATATGTTCTTATAAAATGAAAGGACTAAAAAATAGTCATGTTTTTTGGGGAGGCTGAAATCATTGTTAAACTAGTGTTTTGTAAAAACAAAATATGTTACGACAATCTAAACAAAATGTAATACTGCATGACTATAATTTTGTAACCAATGGATCTATATACTAATTATTATATTTTTTTGAATTCGATCAATGGGGAAAGCTTGTCGATTTTCAACATGTTTTTTCTGACACAACATTTCTTTCAATTTACACTAAAACTAAAACATCTAAGAATACCCTTTTGAAGTAGACACTCCAATTAACTACACCATATTTTTTTCAATTTTTTTTATGGTGTATTTTTAAAGTTATGGATTGTTCATTTCACCTCATTGTGAAATCGATGAAACCAAACTGGACCCATGTTAGCAAAAAAAATAATTAGAATTATCGGATCCCACCTAAATACAACAAAATCTATACCAACAGAGAGTAGATTCAATGACTAAACTAATGGTATCGAGTCTGACAGTTGATTTGCACTGCAACAAATGGTTTTTCCCTTCCAAAAATAGAGAAGCCTGAAAAAAACACTATGTTCAGGTCTTAGATATTATTCGGCTAAATATTTTCCGTTAGCAGGCCGTTAAAATCAACGGTTATTCAGCTGAAAAACAAAACGCGAAAAATTTTCGTCGGCCAGAAAAAAATAAAGTAATTAAATTATTTACAATGGTATAAAGAAAACTAAAGGAGTCATTATTTTGCATCTTTTTTTTTTCTTAGAGGTCTATATAAAATATTTTTGAAGGGGTTTTTTCAAAGGAGATTTTTTTTCAATGAGTTTGTATTTCTTTCCAAGGAGTTTTTATTTCTTTCCAAGGAGTTTTATTCTTTTCCAAGGGGTTTTTTCAAAGGAGATTTATTGCCAAGGAGTTCTTCTTTCTTTCCAAAGAGTTTTTCTTCAAAATATATTTCCTTCCAAGGATTTTTTTATTTCTTTCCAAGGAGATTTTTTATTTCTTTTCAAGGGGTTTTTTCAAAGGAAATTTCTTTCCAAGGATTTTTTCTTCAAAGGACTCTTATAAGATTTTTACAAGGTGAGTAAATTTCAGTTCATGTTTTTATAAATGGTTGAAAGACAAAAAAACAAATTTAGTAATTGTTTTTAAATCTTAAATTTTTATTTTTTTACTATAAAATGATGATTCTTTAATTTAACCTCTACAGATTAAACAATCATGGGTAGTAAGAGAAACCGCCAAAGAAAAAGTGATCGTAAATGTGATGATGATGCTCATAGGGAAACATAAAGACTCAGATACCATGCCAAAAAAGCAAGGGTTGCACAAACAGAAGAGACAATTATTGAAGATACAAATATAGATTTACATGATAATGTTGATGAAATAGATATTGAAAATATAGTACAAGAAGAACAAATTGAATATGAAGAGATCATTGTTGAAGATATAAATAGGGATTTACATGCTAATGTCAATGAAGTCAATCTTGAAGATCAAGTTCAAGAACAAGAAATTGGGCCTGGTATGTATATATCATGTATTTTCCAAATTCATTTTTTATAATGAATTGTATTTTTGGAGATATGTTAAATTAAATTTAACTTAATGTATAGGTGATTTCACCATTGATGATGGAATGTTAGAAGACATTGATTGCGACAAATATTGAGAAAAAATAGCCACACATGTTGCAAGATATCATGTTATGCAAATTTATGATGACTTTCTGAAACAATATTCAATAGCAGGACACACACAAATTTTGAGATGTTTATTAGTGTCAAAGAAGTTAAGAGATGCTATGTCATTATTGAGTATTCACAAGGCGACAAAAGAGTCGAAATTTAAACATAATGTGATAGAAAATAGAAGTGATGCAATAAAAAATTTGGAAAATCTAGGAAGAAAGATACCAAAGCTGCACGTAGAGCAATTCAGACAACAATTATTTCAACTAGTACTAGACAAAATCATTTGACAACACAACTGGAAAAAGCAATATGAACCTCAAGAAATACATTATTCAAACATAAAAAATTCAGAATGCAAATAGATGAAAATGATGAACTTGCTTGTTGGGCAGCCTTACAAGGATAGAATGAGAGAATGTGTTAAAGATATTGTACATAAATATTGTTTGGAACATGCTCGAGTTTCACCAAATTCAAGGGATGTGATACGAAAAAGAGTATCACGAAATGAATACGAAATCCATGCAAAACATATAATCGAAATGACACAAGTACAATTGTCAATAAATTCAAGGAGGATCATCATGCAATTAATGTGAATGACTACATTTGCGCAACAAAAAACATGGTATGTTAGACCTATTACTATATGTGACACATGTTGTTGTTGTTATCATGTGCAATTTGAATTATATTACGACACTTTTCTTGAATTTTGTAAAATGTTTTGGACAAATTCACCACCTCCACCGACAATCCGTGAATTCATATCTCAAATTCTATGTGAGAGAGATCATGATGAACGTACTATTTTACATTAAGAAATGTTTCAATGGAAAACATTTTCATCATTGTGGGAATCTAGTTTTATTCCACAATACATATCCTATTGATAATGATCAGTCATATGTAACCATTGATTGGAGAATATATGAATACATCAATTATGCTACAAGTTCTAGTGATGCACATTCCAGGCGAATTGATTTGTGAGAAGATAAAATATGTGACAGATTTTATGAAGAAATTTGAAAGTGAAATTTATAAATACACCAAGCATTCACATAGAGCACAATGGCAAGACCTTCAATTCAAACAGTCTCGTGAAATTTTTCCACCTGGAACAATTTTGTCTGGGGTTGATTTTATAGAAAACTACACATTTGCTGCACAAAAGGAGATACAAAGTGAATACTATCATTCTGACAAATTTTCAATATTTGTCCATGTTCTCTATAGACATTATCAAGAACATGTTGGTGGCATTGAAAGCACGTGTGACAATCGAGATCTGATTAAAGAATATCATTTTTATATCATTGATGATTGTAGACACGATACACATTTTGTTGAGCATTGTATTGAAAATATTTTCTATGAATCATTAAAAAGACGTGAAGTTAAATTCAATGAACATTGGATATGGTTGGATGGATGTGCGGGACAATTTAAATCTCCACGATCTTTTTTTTGGTTATGTCGACTTCATAAAGCAACGAACATTAAACATTGTTGAAATTTCTTTGAAACTGGACATGGAAAAGGTGAACATGATGGTGCAGGAGCATGTGTAAAAAGAGCACTTCGAAGATGGAAATGAACCATTCTACCGTGCGATTTCATTCAGTTGCAGAGGTGGTCCAATGGTGTCAATTACATCTAAGTCATGATTATAATGAACAATCAAATTATGTTCACAGGTATGTACATTATTTTTTTTATTTATATTAACTGTCAATTTTAAAAAATGTTATTTGCAAACTTCTATCATTTAAGTTTATGTACACTAACATTAAAAGTTGTCCTTTGTAATTTATCATATATTGTGTAGGTTCTTTTGGATTATTGGAATCTAAGATATAGATAGATCAATCCCATATGAGGCTAGAACCATACATGGGACTAGATATTTACACTCTATTCAAACAAAATCCTTCCAAAATGTGTTTGCATTTGACAGTAGAAAGGAATCATGCTTTTGTCATATTTGCATTGAAAATGTTGAATATACTTAAGTTTGTGAAAACATAACAAACAACTATGTAAATCATTGGAAACACACAAAGATTAATCCAAAGGGAAAAATGCCATTAGCAAGCTTAGAATACTTAGAATTGGAAGAAATAGCAATATCATCTGATGGAGATAGAATTTCAGACCTTGTTAGAGAAAGTAATGAAATAAACTATAAATAATGATTGTTCATTTCATATGAATTATGTATATATATATAAGTTACAAATTCTTTGTTGATTGTTCATTGTTACATCCATCAGCTTATGTGTATAGTCAATTTAATTGATTTAAAAACCCTGACCTCAATTGTAATTTGCAAAAGAGATGTTTTCGTTGTGATTTCACCTTTAGAAAACACATAAAAAGTGAAATATTATTTGATGCGATGCACGAAAGGAAAGATGAAGTTATTGGAAGACTACTATGACAAAGGATTTACATATGAGAGAGGATCCATCATTTAAAAATGTTATCTTTTTCAACAAACCCATATGATTGAAAATTATGTCTACTTCCAAGATTATGAACCCGATGTTATATGTTGTCAATATAGTCATTTAGTATGTGCATCTCGAATAAAATTAGTACAAGTTCCATCAGAAAAAAAATTTAAAAACTAGAAAATGGAAAATATCCAAATATGACCATGAAAAAATAATTGAAGACGACATTCTATTGCGATGCTTTTAACCATATTGGAAATGAATTGATCATGGTTAATAGAAATATAGGAGACCCATGGCATAATTTTAGCCTCTATGTGGAAGATGATTGTGTAAGATTTCATGATGATGAATACATATTTATACTTGTTTTGTGCATGTCAAATGTTGTGTACAATATATTTTTATATTGACAACTATGACTATGATCTTGAGGTGTCAGATTTTTATTTATGTTTTATAGGCTTTTGTTTATGATTGTGTATGCTTGCATATGGATGATGGCATGATGACTTGGTGTGTTATTTGGTAATGTGTAAGAAGATGACATCGATGCTGAGATGTCATTAATAAAATGTTTGTATTTTAGCATGTTGAAATTGATTCGATAATTATTTGGTAATGAGAACTTTAATAAAAGTTGGGAAAAGTTGAAAAATGTTATCTTTCAACTACAGAATGTTGATTGAAAATGTAATTTTAAAAGTAAAGTACGGAAACTAGAATAAGAGTTTAAACATGATCTCGTAAAAACATTGTTAATTGTTAAGAACATTTGCTTAAATATTCTTGGACATGATTGAGTAATTATGTTATGTCATGTTGAAATATGGACATGTGGTGTATGACTTAATGTGTAATTTTGTGAAAAGACTTGGATTGTGATGAATCCATTTCATGTTTCTCTAATGTATTATTAATAGACAATTATAGAATAGTAGTTGCATGATGAATGAAATTATTATTTATATAAATGGGAAATTATTATTTTTGATCGATTAAATGGGTTGATCCATTACTGGCTTTGTGGTGGGATGAAAAATTTATATGAATATGATCCATGAAATTTTTGGAACTTTGCTAAGTTATGGTTTTTAAATAAATGATACATGCACAAGAATAATATTAGTTGTGTAGATATAATTTAGTTCATTTTGATCTAGATTATATGAAGATCTGATTTTGAACTCTTGACAATATCACTTGTGTAGATAGAATTTAGTTGCATTTGATCTAGATTATATGAAGATCTAATTTTGAATTCTTGACAATATCACTTGTGTAGAAAGAATTTCGTTTGCATAACTGAAATCATGGAAAATGGAGATAATGATCATTTGATTTTTAATCACAAACATGAACTACATGATTGTGAAGCTTATGCTAAATTAGAGCAATGGTTATTTACAACAAATCGATGAAAATTCATCGAATTGTTGTCTAACATCATTGCTCTAATTTAGCATAAGATTCACAATCTTGAAATCCTTCCTTATGATTTAAAAACAAAAAATCGTTAAATCCCTATTTTCCATGATTTCAACAGCATCGATAGTTCACCAACTACAAAAGTGTTTTACCTGAACATTGAACATATGAATCATTAGTTAAAAATTGAAACTATAAATCATTTATATAAGATTCAAGTTATCATTTATATGAAATTCAAGTTTATTGTTATTAAAAGACAACCAAGAGGGTTGAAACCTTCACTAATTTTTTTTTACATCTACACTCAAAATTTTTTACATCTGCACTCATAAATTTTTACATCTGCACTCAAAAATTCAAACCTTCACTAATTTTTTTTTACATCTACACTATATTTTTTTTTTACATCTGCACTCATAAATGTTTACATCTGCGCTAAAAAATTCAAATATATGCACTCAAAAATTGTCAATACTACAAATATGCACTCAAGTATTAAATCCTGCAGGCCTTAAAACTCCGTAACTTTATATTGCACCTATCAAAAATTAAGGATAGCATATACTAAAATTCAATATAAAGAAATATTCAGGAGTGAAAACTGCAAAACACTATATTCTATGAACTAATTTAAAACAACAAATAGTTAATGTCTACTTCACATAAAATTTGCAATCTGAAAATTACGAAAAGAAGGTACATCAGCTAAATAGTGTTGTTCTACATCACACAATGATCGAAAATATTCTGGTTTGCGAGGACAAGCTCCAACAACAATCACACATGGACTTTATATTATTCATAAAATAACGTACTTTAAACATTAAAACATGTGTACTAATATATTTTGAAACCATTTCAAGATTGAACATTAAACTAGATATAAAATTGACTATCATTGAAAATAAAATTGTAACTTGTACATACAAATTTAATAGTACATACATTCATGAAAATTATGCAAAATCATATTCTAAGCATTTACCACACAAAGTATGCTATGTAATTACCCCCCCAAAAAATAAATCATTCAAAGCAAATACAGATTATGTAAATTCAATGTACATGTATATAATCCCCAAAAATCATTCCTAAACATGTGAGTTCAATGTACATACATAATCCAAACATAAATTTCCTGGATGTTCAAAATAGATACAATATATGTATCAACATGCAGATATATGCAATATGGCAGTATGGGAAAACAAAAAATGACCAATAAAAATCATTCTCTAAATCAAAGTCCACCACTATCATATGTTGGGGTATTCCCTTTTCCTCAAAAAGACCCAACCTGGAACATGTATAAAATCAAATTATGAATCTCATAAATTATTTAAACAATTTTAAAGTAAATTCAAAAAATTAAAATATTAAACTTATAAAAAAATTTGAAAAGAATAGTTCAATTATTAACAAAATTACCTCAGTGCCAATGTCCACGTCCATCAAAGAACCTATATCCTCACCACCAATTTCCATATGTTCTCGTGTTCCCTAAAATTTAAATTTTGTTAATAAATAAAACATAGTGCAAGCAAAATAAACTAAAATTAAGTAGTTCACTTAAAAACAAAACAAAAAAATTGAAATCATGAGCTCACAAAAGATGGAAAATCGTCAAAAAAGTTGGAATCTAAATGAACTTGCATGGATAAGTCACATTAACAATAAGATACATAAAAAAATTAAAATTCAAAAAAATCATATAGTATATTTCAAACATAAATATAAATATGTAAATAATAAATATACCTCTCTAAGATGCTCTTCTACATTTTCACTAGTGGAGAGTCGAAAACTATGTTCAATCAACATTCTAGAAAACTGCAACCAATAAACATTCACGTAATGTATTTATTACTATACATAAAAAAATACACAATGTCATAGATATAATGTAACAAAAAGTTCAATTCAAAATGAATAAAACAATTAAATAGATTGTATGTACATAAACAATAGACCTATCCTATACTCGATGTGTCATAAGATGGGACATCTGACGCTGTATCGTGACAAACCTTAGCATAAGCCTTAAGATCTTCAATGCTCATTCCATCTACCTGCTCATTCATTTTGTAAACAAACTTTTGACAAATAGTGGCTCGAGCCCTCTCTCGAACCAATCCCACATCAACTCCTACAAATGTTGATGTCAAACCGTTGGCAACATAATCCCTTGCAGTTGTCCCAAGTTGGGATGTGGACTCCATCTCCAATTTTAATGTCACAAGCCTGGGTGGGAGAGATATCTAGGGTGGAGTTCGAAGAGTTGTGGGATCTCTAAGAGCACATTTTCCATCGTATATTCGCCCCTTTCCAACTCCATAAAAGTCAGAATGAAAATTCGTATAGTCTGGCTTCATATTAAAAACAAATATGCATAATAAAATCTAGCAAAATAATTAAGAACCTCATCATTCCATGGAAACCAACCATAGGAAGCAAGAAACCGATCATATATTAGGTGTGCAAGTTCACGGTGCTTGAAATATTACACTTTCAACATTTTTCTCTTTAGGCCTTCTTTGAAGTTCAACATTGAATTGGCATGTTCTTTGGTCACCCTCTCATTCACAACACCCCAATTGCCCGGAACCATCACTTGTGCCCTTCTCCTCTGCATCAAGTAAATAAAACCGTTCGTAGTTGGTCCGAGATCCTCATATCCCTCAATGAATTTTTGCAATGATCATAGAACAATCTCTAGACTTTATTTTCTCTCTGGAGAGAGATCCAAACTAGAAATATCATGTTGTAACTTTTCATAGTGAGATCTACAGCTTTTAAGGGTTGTTTATTGAACACTACTTTTCCATGCAATCTCCTAAGGTAAATCAAATGGATAAGTTGTTATGGGTGTACAACCCACGTCAAGTTCAACATATGCCCTCCTTGCTCGACCTCTGTCCCTCTGTGTAGAATTACGAGCCTCTTCTGAACCTTGATCTACATCCACATCTAGTTCAACATCTGTCCTCCTTGCTCGAACTTCGTCCCTCTGTGAAGAATTACGAGCCTCTTCTGAACCTTGCTCTGATTCAAAGACAAACATGGTTGTGTGTAAACATGTACACACTTTTTGAACACACACAAAATTACAATTGATACATGTATTAACACATAAATGTTCACACCAACAGAAGGTCGAGATCGACATTCTCCCATAGAAGATACGGGGAATCATTTGTACCCATTTGACCTCATTGATGATAAGATGAATGTGAACTATACAATAGTCTTGAATCCTAAGGTGAGGCCAACAACCTTTGATTATCAGTCAATACACCAATTCCCGATGACTATGATGACCTCCTACGCTTTTTCCTGAAAGACTCATCACTTCACATTTGATATGATGTCTACATTTACACAACTATCAACTCATAACATATTCAAATTCTACATGTTTTGATATTTTAACATTCCAAACATTTAACCTAATCTCCCAGAAAAAGATGTTATCTTATATAAGACAAAATAAAGATTGTAAACTTGTTGTTATGATCAATTGTAATTTTGACCATCGAACCATTTCAGGTACAATGCCCATGTCAAGGGGAGTTCTGTACATTAATTTTATTTCCTATATTAGTCTATTTGTGTTAATAAAGTTTATCCCTATGGTGGGATAACACTTATTAAATATTTTACAATTTGTGAATTGAAAGTGGCAAAGTCAGTGCAAAGAAGAAAGAGGTGTGCCAATGTGGTCTTTCTTCCTTCTCACTTATTAGATTTAATGGGGGTCTAAGTATAATAACATTAAGAATATTAACACTACTAAAATAATTTAATTACATTAGTAGTGTAAATATGATAAGGATCACTTCATTGAAGTACCATTAGCTTAGGCCCTTAACAATTGTTCTATTAAGTCTAGTATAATAACATTAGGAATATTAACACTACTAAAATAATTTAATTATATTATATTTTTCTATATGTTTGTTCATGAACTCTATCGATGAACAAAAGTTTCTATAGGAAAATATCTTAAAAAGTGGTCAAAACTCGTGCTCGCCTTATCATAAAGGTAATTATGCATTAAAACAATGTAACATAAATGAAGAGCATAATCACATATATATATACTTTCATGCAATTATCTCAAATATTGAAAAATGACTAGTTTCAATATTTTTATAATGGTTTTCTTTAATTCCTTTAATTTAATCTACTTTATTTATTATTTATCCAGGAAATCATCATATGAGCTGACAGTTGAAGTAAATTTGAACTACTTCCAGGTTGTAAATAGTATGTCCATTGTGGAGGTAAAGGAGATGAAATATACTCATGAAATCTGTTCATGAACATAGTTCAAAGACTGGTCCATTTTGAGAAGAAAGAACCTGAATAATTGGAGAACTTTGTTGATGTAGGATTGAGAAATTATGCATTTTTGAGCCAGGAAGATATTCATGCTGCCCACCCAAGGGTGATCCTCCTTTAAAAGGATTCTATAGGATGAATTTTTACGGAGCATGTACCTTTTTGGGTAAGGTGTTTAAGTGATTTAAGAAAGTCCCACCAGAGAGGTATATCCTCATTATTTTAGGTTGCAAATTAAATGCACAAACAATGTGGTAGATTGTTCAGTTTCAATAAAAGCTTTACAGTTGATCTGATCTATAGGCACACTACCAGTCACACATAATAATCAACTAGAGAGATCTTACCCCAGTAGCAATCCAATATATCTATCCATAAGTATACTTCCTACTTTTGAAAAAATAAAACTTTTACATATAAAGGTTTAGGTTTTAAAACTCCCTGCTTGTAACAAAAGGTTGGATAAAGTATAAAGGGTGTTAGGAACCCATGTCAACCCTTATATTTACTTTGTTAGTATATTGTTGTTGGATGCTTTGTAAGTCATCCCGTAGTATTTGTTGATCCATAGTTTGTCTTATTTTTGTTGGACACACATGCTTTGTAAGTTGTCCCGTAGTAATTGTTGATCCATAGTTTGTATTGGCCCATGGTTTGTATTGACACATGGTATTAACCCATGTTATTCGCGCCTAGACTTATTATATAAGTTTGTGTTGAGACCAATGAAGGTACCGTGAAGTTATTTGTATTGAGATTGCTCAAAGTAGGTTGCCCACTCAAAGTGGCCTGTGATCAATAAAAGCGATTCTGAGTTCTGGCATTTCTGCTATCTCATGTATTTTCATTAATTAATTGTTGTAGGTTCTTCACATTTGGTATCAGAGCACTTTCTTGGGCTCGCTGGGTGAAATTTCTGCCAAATTTTTTTTTCACATCTGTTGCAGCTTTGGCTTTGAGAATAATCCCTATCTGCTTAATTGTGGGAAGTACTTGGGCATAAGCTCTAAAACTCATTGTGAGGAGTACCACAGGAACCCCAACGTAGCTGGCGCATTGAGAGGACCTACCAGCGAAAAGGGCAACAACCCCTACCTAATTGACTAGTTCCCACCCATGAGGTAAACCAAGAGCTGTCGTTTGTGGCAAAGTGGTTATCAGTTTTACCTGAGCCGTAGAGTGAGGGGTACTGTTCCAATACGCAAGTCGTCAGACAGCATTGGTGGCCGAGTGAATACCCTGAACCGATAGGTAGCCGAACATACCTCGGGTCCACATCTATTTTGAGCTGAACTGATGTCGATCACTTCCGCGCCATTGCAGATCCATCTGTCGCTGATCACTTTCCCGTCGTTGCAGATCCATTCTGAAAGTCGGTTCAGATCCATTCTAAAATTCGTTTCAGATCCAGTCGTTTCCAACCCATTATGAGTCGTTCCAGATACCGCCATTTTCGATCCATTCCGAAAGTCGTTTCAGATCCATTATGGAAAAAAAATTTATAAAATTCTGTTTTTTTTGCCATATCTCCCTTGTTTTAAATTTCTTTTTCCTTAAACTTCTTTGACACCCTTGCAATCCCATTCAACATATTTCATTCTTGAGGACCCTATCCCAAATTCCACTTCCCAAAGCCTGAAATCCCACATTTGTCTATTGTTAGGGTTTGCCATAACTTCTTAAATTTTCACCCACTCGCCTCCAAATTTTTCCACTGTGTTCATTCCCTATTTCTGCTTTTTTTTCCCTCTTTGACAAATTTTCTCATTCTTTCACCTTGCTTCTGAAATCCCCATTTTTTGCTTCCCTATCCATCAGAAATTGTCCAAAACCTAGTCAAACCCCAATTACTCTTCCGAGTTTTTTCCAAATCCAAATTTCCCTTTACTAAATAAGTTTTTGTTTGTGTTATTCTATCCATCTCCCCCCACCAAAAAAAAAAAAAAAAAAATCTCTTGCTTATGGTTGTCACCCGCAGAGGAGAAAAAACCATGGAGGAAGCACTTGCAGCCATCCAAACCAAACTCCAAGATCTGGATGAAAAATTTCTCAGCCTCCATCTTCATCATTCAGCCATGAACAATAATTGGCAGGAAGAATCTTCTGCAGCCAATGGGTTCTCTTCTTCCAGCAATTTTCGTGGTTCGAACCTTGAATTTGCTTGTTTTAATGGTACTGATCCAACTGGATGGATCTATCGTGCAGAACAGTATTTTAGACTGCATAATACTTTTGATGTCCAAAAATTTCCACTTGCATCGTTTCATTTGGAACAGGAATCCCTTCAATGGTACTGTTGGTACATCAAGGATCACGACGAGCCAAAATTGATAGATTTTTGCCAACTCCTTTTGCAACGATTTGGTCCTAGTTCTTTTGATAACTTCCCTGGAGCACTCACTAAACTTTGTCAAAGTGGCACTATGAGAGAGTATCATAAAAAATTTGAGAAACTAGCCAATCACACAGAAGGATTGTTTGATAAATTCTACAGGAGTTGTTTTATCACTAGTCTTAAGGATGAAATCCAGTCGGAGGTTAAAATGTTCTGTCCCAACACATTGATGGAAGTCCTAGGGTTGGCTAAGTTGGTAGAAGACAAGATTGCATCCCAACAGAGCTTCAAACCCCTTTTGTTCCCTTTCGAAATATGGGTTCTCAATGACCTCCCATTCCGCCAGCGCCTCGACCAACTCCTATCACGCATTTGTCTGAAATAGAGATGTAGGCACACAGAGAAAAAGGGCTTTGTTATAATTGTGATGAGAAATTCACTGGGGGACATAGATTGGTTCAACAAAAGCTCTATCTCTTGGATATGGATTCTCCACCTTCCTCTACAATTGGTGAAGAAACTCTAGATATAATGGATGATCAAGTCGACATTCAAGAGCCTCCTATTGACCCCCCATCTCAGGATGAACAACCAGAGATATCTTTCCATGCTTTATTCGGTGTCACCACCCCCCAAACAATGCGGGTCAGGGGTTGCTTCAAGAAGCTTTCTCTTATAATTCTCATTGATTCTTGTAGCACTTATAATTTCATTGACCCGTGGATCGCCAAAGATGCTGATTGTCTTTTCCGTCCTTGCTCCAACTTTGAAGTCATGGTTGCTAATGGGGGCACCTTACCTTGCAAGAGGAAGTGTCACAATGTGCTTATCTCTCTGGAAGATTATAACTTGCGCTCTGACATGTTTTCCTTGTCCCTAAGTAGATGTGATGTGGTTTTGGGCATTCAATGGTTACACACACTTGGCCCCATATTATGGGATTTTGCTCAACTTTGGATGTAGTTTTCAGTCAATGGGAAACAACACAAATTTAAGGGCGTACAATAAGGGTCTCTCTGCATCATCAGTTCACATCGCCTGGAAAAGATCCTTAAGAAGAACTCACATGGTGTCATCGCTCAACTCCATTCCATTCAGATGCACCCATCAATGATCTCCCTTATTTCCTTGGATAGATATGCAGGTGTCCTTGTTGAACCAGTGGGCTTGTCGCCTTCAAGAGACCTTTCTAGTAAGAATTTAGCCGTATATACATCTCACCAAGAAATTATGGATATTTTGCATGTAGTGTAGAAGTGGCAACCATAACTATTAGGTAATTATTTCTGCATCAAGACTGATCTCCAAGGTCTGGAAAATTTCCTAGAACAATGGGTCTCCTCCTCAGCACACCTGAAATGGGTTATCCAACTCATGAGTTATGTCTATGTGATCACTTACAAGAAGGGAAACGACAATATGGTGGCAGATGCTCCTTCTCGCACATTTGATGACCCAGTTTCTCTTACATCTATTTCTCTGCTTATTCCAAATTGGTTGCAATCTTTTCAACAGGGTTATCTCTTCTATGAACTCCATGCTTCTTTATCAGCTGGGCACTCTGGGTTCCTCAAAATGTATGACCGTGAACAAAATGATACGAACCGTTACACCAAAACCCCGAGGTGTTAGTGAAGGACGCCCACTAGGATCTTAAAAAAGGGTCCAATTAGGGATAAAGCTCCGGGTTTAGGGACGCATTGGTTCAATAGCTATATACATGAATGGGAAAATTCATCAAAATATCCTACGGTCTCCCACACGACACAGAGGGAAGGCAAGTTCATGAACTTTGTTCATGAACAGAGTTTGTCTCTGTTCATGAACAAAGTTCTTCTCTGTTCATGAACAAAGATGAATCTTCTCATGAACAGATTTCATGAACTCTGTTCATGAGCAGAGTCATCTTTGTTCATGAACAGAGTTCAGGAACACTATTCATGAACATAGTTCATCTCTATTCATGAACAGAGTTCAGAGTTGAACTCTGTTCATGAACATAGTTCATCTCTATTCATGAACATAGTTCATCTCTATTCATGAACAAAGTTCATGAACTTTGTTCTGCAAGAGCATTCTATATAATTTTCAAGTTAATGGCATAGTGCAGACCTTAAAAACTATTGGGGCATTAATTTCCTAAGGTTTTTTAACTGAATTGTGATGATCAAGATGAAAGGATTCCAACCATCTTCCTTTTTTCAGTATCTCCAAATATACTATTTTGGCCATGAAAAGTTATAATTCTATCATGATGCAATCATTCCTGTATTATTCTGTAAATCATTTAGTTTTCCATTCTATCTCTAGTTACCAAAATGATAAGATTTAGTGCATTATAAAAACAATCATTACCAATTACCTATGATTTTAAAAATATCCGGTTTCCTAAAAACCCGTGAATGTACTAGTAGGAATCATAGCATCCAAACAAGCACCAGTCGGATTCATGAGTTTAAGTAGCAAGGAACAGAGTTCACCTTTGTTCATGCATAGAGTTCATGAACATAAATGAACTGAGTTAAAACAATGTGCAAGTGGTGCATGTGGTGCATGAGGTGTTCTGTTAAGTTATGTTCATCCTATAAAATAAAAATACACCTAGCCGAAGGATGCTAAAAACCTATAGTATTAACTCCCATAGGGATTTTGTTAAAATTCAATATGCTAAGACAAAAAAATAGCAGCATTACATTCCATTTCACAATAATAGCATATACAGGATCACTGAAGAAACAACAAGCATAGCATAAACACAAGAGACAGAGATTTATCCTGGGAAACCCTCATGGGGTAGAAAACCCAGCAAAGCTTCCTCAATATAGATGACCAGCAATATACAAAGATGAAACCCTGAGACATGATCTCCTTCTCCACAATTGCAGACCTCTCCTTCACAAGTGCGCTATCCTCAAGTGAGTGTGTGTATCAAATGAGGAACACACCTCCTCTATTTATACACTACTCTGATATGTATTTTACACAAGTACATGTAGGATCGTATTTAACCATTAGGTTAAATACCCCATTATAACTGACTGGGCCGACCCCCACATGGTGGGTCTAATAACCCTAGTTACCACACCCAACTCGGAGGAATAACCATCTCCGGATTTATAGTATAATCACATCGGAGGTATGGAACATCTCCGGAATAAATAATATACAAATATAATATTCTTTGAAGTTACAATATTTCAACACTCCCCCTTAACGAGAAGGATATTATAACAGTATCTGCACGAGCAAGGAGTCATCAACATCATACATGATACATCTATAGATCATTGGAAGCTTTCAACATCATCAGTAACTCAAGCAGTTACTGGAACATCTTCAATACTGGAACATCAACATCTTCAGTACTGAGTCTTTATCTTCTACAGCACTCGAACAGCTACAACAACATCAACATCTGGATCCTCACGATCATCAGTATCGTCATCTCACGATCATTAGCATCGTCATCACATGATCATCAGCATCATCATCACACAATCATCAGCATCATCATCACACGATCATTAGCATCGTCATCACACGATCATTAGCATCGTCATCGCACGATCATCAGCATCGTCATCGCACGATCATCAGCATCGTCATCGCGCTATCATCAGCATCGTCATCTCACGATTATCAACATCGTCATCACACGATCATCGGCATCGTCATCACACGATCATCAACATCGTCATCACACGATCATCAGCATCGTCATCACACGATCATCAGCATCGTCATCACACGATCATCAGTATCGTCATCTCACGATCATCAGCATCGTCATCAATACAGGTATCCATAACAATACAAGTATCCACATCATTAGTACACGTATTCATGCCAATACAAGTGTACATATCATCAATACAAGTATCCACACTGATACAAGTAACCATATAAGTATCCTACCGATACAAGTAACCACATTATCAATACAAGTATCCTACCGATACAAGTTACCACATCATCAATACAAGTATCCTACCGATACAAGTAACCACATCATCAATACAAGTATCCTACCGATACAAGTAACCACATCAAAAATCACTTTCTCGGAGACCATACGTCTACGGATCAATTCAGGGACCAAAGTCCGGGGATGATACAATCCCCACTTCTCGGAGACCATACGTCTACGGATCAATTCAGGGACCGCAGTCCGGGGATGATACAATCCCCACTTCTCGGAGACCATACGTCTACGGATCAATTCAGGGACCACAGTCCGGGGATGATACAATCCCCACTTCTCGGAGACCTCACGTCTACGGATCAATTCAGGGACCTAAGTCCAGGGATGATACAATCCCCACTTCTCGGAGACCTCACGTCTACGGATCAATTCAGGGACCTAAGTCCGGGGATGATACAATCCCCACTTCTCGGAGACCTCACGTCTACGGATCAATTCAGGGACCGAAGTCCGGGGATGATACAATCCCCTGCCTGTTCATTCAGGACTTCATTATCGGAGACCCAGTCTACGGCTCTATTCTGGGACCTCAGTCCGGGGATGATACAATCCCCTTCCTGTTCATTCAAGACTTCATTATTGGAGACCTCACGTCTATGGCTCTCTTTAGGACTGAAAGTCCAGGGATGATCCAATCCCCTCAACTGTCCACTAAGGACTTCATTCTCGGATACCTCACATCTACGGCTCTCTTTAGGACTGAAAGTCCAGGGATGATCCAATCCCCTCAACTGTCCACTAAGGACTTCATTCTCAGAGACCTCACGTCTACGGCTCTCTTTAGGACTGAAAGTCCAAGGATGATCCAATCCCCTCAACTGTCCACTAAGGAATTTATTCTCGGAGACCTCATGTCTATGGCTCTCTTTAGGACTGAAAGTCCAGGGATGATCCAATCCCCTCAACTGTCCACTAAGGACTTCATTCTCAGAGACCTCACGTCTACGGCTCTCTTTAGGACTGAAAGTCCAGGGATGATCCAATCCCCTCAACTGTCCACTAAGGACTTTATTCTCGGAGACCTCACGTCTACGACTCTCTTTAGGACTGAAAGTCCAGGGATGATCCAATCCCCTCAACTGTCCATTAAGGACTTCATTTTCGGAGACCATACGTCTACGGATCAATTCAGGGACCAAAGTCCGGGGATGATACAATCCCCACATGTATTCTCATCAATACAAGTACAAGTATCCTCAACCATACAAGTAGATTAATCAATACATGTGTCATCAAAAATATGTATTCTTACCAATACATCTATCATCAAAAGCATGTAAAACAAAGTATTCTAAGCATAAGAGTCCTAAATCTAAATATTTCTAAGTATCTAGGCGTAGAGAACAGGTTACCTCATCATCGACCTTGTTGTTCGATGAGACCAACTTATGATCAGTGACTATACTACTCCCCCTTTCGAGGAGGTTCCTTTTGAACTACACCAAGCTTGTCTCGGAAGTATTCAAATTTCACTTGAGACAGAGGTTTGGTTAGTACAATGGTAACCTGTTACAAATTCAAACTTTAGAGTTCCTTTCTGCGTCATATCTTGTTAGTTCCCTATGTTCTTTGACTTATCATGGAACACTAGATTCTATGTCATCTTGATACAACTCTAATTATCACATAGGATCTCAGTTGGTTCTTTCTCTAAGTCAAACAATCCTAAAGCCAAACTTCTTCACAACTTGCAGAGCAAGCAGCCATATATTCCGCTTGTGCTGAGAGCCACACTAGACTGCTTCCAGCTAAACCACGAGATCATGGCTAATCCCAGAAAATAACATCCTCTCGATGTGTTCTTCCTGTCTGATACACTTCCTGCCCAATCAGAATCTGAATAGCCATCTGAAGTCATGATCTTCAAGATAGCATAGATCAAATTCTATCGTGTCCTTTATGTGCCTCATCACATGCTTTGCAACTATCAGGTAAACACATCTAGTTTCCACTAGATACTGACTCAAGGTGTTCATAACAAAGCATATATCTAACCTAGTATATGTTAGATATATCAAAGACCCAATAATTTGTCTGTTCAGAGTTATATCCACTAACTCTAATGAGTCATCTGCTAAGAACTTCAAGTTGGAATTCATGAGAGTGGCCATTCCAACACATCAATTCCTTTTAATATTTCTCAGCACACTTTCCCTAGTTGAGAAAGATTCCTTCTAAGCCTTGCCATACTTCCAGACTTAGGAAGTAATGCATCAATCTGAGATCTTTCATTTTTTCATTTCTGCAGCCATCTTCTTCTTTCTTTTCATGATCTGTTTCTCATTCCCTATAAGAAAGATATCATAATAATAGTATGATCCATAGCCTTAAGGTAAAGGTTAGGAACAACTTTACTTTTGGTAAAGCCCAAGCTTATTAAGAAACTGTCAATTCTCCCTTTGTGACTGAACATCATTCACACTCTGCATTGAATGATTTTCTGCATATCTATCTGTGCCATCTCTCGATAGATGGGTCTACTGATATGAGCCTCAATATTATTTGAACTCTGTGGTGAGTTCCTTCTTGCATCCATGTCATCTATGTATAACAAACCATATTCAACCTTGTAGCAAAGGTTGAGATCCACATCACTCGTGGTGATCATTAACCTCATCAATTGATTATCGATCCTGGGTACCCATACAGAACCTAAATCACACTTCTTCTTTGATTACACCATTAAGAGAATGGTTTTATCTAGCCACTTGGAGCAAACATTTCATCATGATTCTCTTCCTCTTTCTAAGAGAATCTTCTAGCCATGAGCCTGATATATTTTGTTTGATTTGTAAATCTTCTTGTTGAACATCCATTGCTTGTTCAGTGTTCATCATTCATCATGATCTTTCCTACAAATCAAAATTAAGTACACGATTAGTAATACTTCATAATCATCAAATCATATTGACATGATAACCTATTATGCATACGGATATCATTTACATAGTTATGCAACTATGTTGACCAATACTTTGGCACAACACTTTCCCATATCCTATATGCATACAGTGGCTATCTAGATGCCTTCCATCTCTACCAGAACATACTATCGAGAGTGTGCACAACTCTCAGCATGTCAGCAAAGAGGTTTCATTCTAGACAAGCAACAATGGAATGTTTGTCCAACTTACCAATCATATGCATATTAGTAGTATACTGTTTAATGTTCTATGGATATTTACACTTAGAATGATATATTATAGGAATACAAATATGCATACAACCTATTACAGGCAATATCATTTACTATTTCAAATAACAACTCAAATACTTATCTTTTATGTTTGTGTGGTTGCCTCCCGCTTGATCTTTTGTATGTCTTTTGAACTTCTATTCATTCTGTACCACTGTGCATGTTCAAGTGTCATCCTCATGATCTCATACACAAACATACACCCATTAGTATGTTCTAAATGTTATCAAAACATTATAGTTCTAAATAATCTTGAAAATGTATAGTCATGATTATAGTTAATAAACATTAGTATTCAAGATTTTAGGGAAGTCTTATTTTACTCATGCATATCATCAATCAAGATAAAAGACATAATATGCATAATCCCTTGATTACTAACTTTATGAATAAGCATAACCAATCATACCAAGCATACTTATATAAGGGATCCCAATACAAGGTAAGATTCTTAACATGACATAGGAAAACATACCTGGATTAGTATACCTGCTTAGTTATGTACAACATACCTAAACAATCTCTTCAATGATTTAGAGATCCTGAGCTAGAACCTGCATGTCTCAAAGGTTAAGCATAATATAATAAAGTCATACATACCTTGTAAGTAGAACAAAGATTATGGATGAGTCTTTGTCTTCATGATGTCATGGTCATGGAACTTGATTTGTCTTTTGTGATGTACCTATATCTTGTTAGCAGATAGCATCAACCTCACACAACACCATAATGCATTAGTACAATCTTATAGCCCTAATCAATGAATGTCTTTGATCATTCACATGCATTCATATTGTTACTAGGGTGATAACACAATTCTAACATTAATCAAGATTGTACTAGTAAATAATATGAAGGCAAACACATCATGAACTTAATCAAGAATTAGATTTCAAGACATACCTGAACCTCTTTAAGTCATACCTATCGAGACTTCTTGTAGTCTTCTTATGTAAGGCCTTAGCCTCAACTCCCCCTGAAACTTGATCTGGAGCTTGATTAGGGTTTGCTAAAGAAACCCTAAAGATTCAAACTTTGACTTTCACACTTCTGAATGGATGAAAGAATATGTCTTGCTGAGCTGATCAAACTGGCATATTCAGAATTTGAAAACTGCAAAGTTTCACTCCTCAATTTTGCCTTTGAAACTTCCAGATTCACTGGACGTGACCCTGAACTGGGGTTTGATGAATCCCACTCTTCTTCCCAATCAAAATGTTTGCTCCAAAGGTCTAAGCTTCTATTTTTCTGAGGAGCTTCCAGCCGTGGTCACAGATTTCAAAAATTCCCATTTTTACATAAGCCCTAATTTTCCACTTTTCTGATCAAAGTCCCGAACTAGGGTCTAATCAAGCCCGGCCTTCTGCCCAACCAAAAATTCTGATATTGGTCTCTAAATTTCTATTTTGATGAGTAGCATCCATCCGTGGTCTCTGATTACAAAAATTCCAACTTTCTCCAAAGCCCTAAATTCCGGAAGCCATGAATGAAGGTACCAAAAAAATAATTCTGTTTTGACAGAAATATGTAACTGATTGTTTCTGGTGTAACTCCGAAATTTTTGATCCACAGGGTCTGAAAAAGTTTCCTGAGATAGCCTGACCTGTTATCTTTCCATCCTGACAGTTCTGACCTCAATTGGATTCTCTGAGAGAGAGATATGCCAAATGTTGCAACGTGACCTGTTTTGGGATAAAACAGGAGAGCGAACTTGTACGGCATGCCACGTGTCACTGTTTTAACTTCGGCGTCTGAAAAACGTTTCCTGAGATAGCTCTGCCTGTTACCTTTCCATCCTGATAGTTCTGACCTCAATTGGACTCTTTGAGAGAGAGTTATGCCAAATGTCGCAACATGACTTGTTTATGGGATAATACAGGAGAGCGCACTTGTACGACGTGCCACGTGTCACTGGTTCAACTTCGGCCTCTGAAAACGTTTTCTGAGATAGTACAGACTGTGTACTACCTGCCACTTTTTACGAAATTTCATTTGGAGCTTCCTAGCCCAATATATGACCTTTTTCCCAAGGTCACCTGATTTTGACTCAGATCTGGAAGAGGCAGGAACCCTATATTGTACAGATCATAAATCACAAAGTACAACGAATTAGAAGTTGTGCTTTGGACACAAGGTACCTGGAGATTTAGTCTTCGTCCTGTAACAATTTCAGATCCGAAAACGTCGCCAAAATGGATTTATAGCGAAAGTGCTACGATGACTGGTTTTTGCTATGTAAAACCCTAACCTTAAAATTGTCGTAAGTAAAGCAAGTGTCGTTAGTGCCATACCTTGTATTCCTTCAGGTTAGCTCTGATACCATGTTAAAATTCAATATGATAAGACAAAAAAATAGCAGCATTACATTCCATTTCACAATAATAGCATATACAGGATCACTGAAGAAACAACAAGCATAGCATAAACACAAGAGACAGAGATTTATCCTGGGAAACCCTCATGGGTTAGAAAACCCAGCAAAGCTTCCTCAATATAGATGACCAGAAATATACAAAGATGAAACCCTGAGACATGATCTCCTTCTCCACAATTGCAGACCTCTCCTTCACAAGTGCGCTATCCTCAAGTGAGTGTGTGTATCAAATGAGGAACACACCTCCTCTATTTATACACTACTCTTATATGTATTTTACACAAGTACATGTAGGATCGTATTTAACCATTAGGTTAAATACCCCATTATAACTGACTGGGCCGACCCCCACATGGTGGGTCTAATAACCCTAGTTACCACACCCAACTCGGAGGAATAACCATCTCCGGATTTATAGTATAATCACATCGGAGGTATGGAACATCTCCGGAATAAATAATATACAATTATTCAGCCGAACATCTATTCGACCGAATAAAATTTAAAAAATCGTCGGACAAATTTCCCGGTTGACGCTTCCTCGCACATAGTTCTAGGCCGCTGTTACTTTTAACGGTGAGTTGTGAACCTTTATTCGGCCAAATAAACATGTGGTTATTCGACTGAATAACAATATTTATTCGGCCGAATAAATAATTTTATTCGACCGAATAAATATTGTTATTCAACCAAATAGATTCTGCCATGCTTCAACACCACTCGATTCTCATGACCCATCTTCATGGATTCACCCATATATATATATATATATATAGGGATGGGGAGGTGTTCAATGGTTTAGAGACAAATTAGGATTTATGGGTTTAGAGAGAGGGTTTGGGGTTTAGAGAGAGAGAGAGAGAGAGAGAGAGGGTGGTTACGGGTAGGGGAAGATTAGGGGAAGAGGTATATAAAGAGAGTGAGAGGGATGGATATATGGTTAATGTTAAGGGAGATAGTGAGATAGGGGGGGGGGGTATGGGTATGGGTATTAGGGTGAAGAGTGGGGGTTTGGGGGAGGAGATATATAGAGAGAGAGATATTAGTGTTTAGGGGATGAGAGAGAGAGAGAGAGAGAGAGAGAGAGAGAGAGAGGTTAATGGTCGGGGGAGGGGGATTAGGATAAAGAGGGTTGGGGCACTTTAGAGATAGAGGGCATGTAGGGTGATGCGTCAAGGGGACAAAGAGAGAGATATGAGAGGGGGAGAGGAGAGGGGGAGAGGAGAGAGGGAGGGTTGGAGAAGTAGAGAAAGGAGGGGGTTAGGGTTAGGGTAATAGAGAGATGGTGGGATTAGTATTTATGGTATATGGAGAGGTGGGGAGTGTAATACCCCCAATACTTTTGAATTATTTGATTTAATGTTTTTACTTGAGAAATAGTCTCCAAACAATTATTATTTTGTAAAAGAATTATAAAACTCTATAATCACATTCATGTGGGTTAATATTATATTATTTTATTATAAATAATAAGACACTTGGAGCAACCAATTAAAGGAGGGGACACCATCATGAGACAATGAACAAGTGGATAGCAAACAATATATTTGGTATCAATAAAATCCAAGTCAAAAGCTCAGTAAACTGACCAGATCCACAATTATAGGAATCAAGGTATTTTCTTGAGATTTGATTCAGATGGCAGAAGGCCTAGGAAAAAATTCTATATTGGTTTACTGAGAAAGAACAGGACACTATGTGGTGCATGGAGAGATGGTTGTTATGTTGACGGAAAGCCGCTGAGTATTTTTCTCTCTTTGTTTAAAGTCCATCACTTGATCTGCTACAAACTCTTTGGAAGAGTGATGCGTTTATATTTTCATAGCTACTTCATTTGTCCATGGTGTTGATCCAACTTGGGGGTGAAGTTGGACAAGCAGGGTGGCTGTCCTATTCTATGGTTGGGAGGAACGTAAAGACTCCAAGTGTTTTTCCCATTTGTTTCAAGTAAGTAAATTTTATATTGTGTGTGCTTAATAATTTTATCAATGGCAGAAAATACTTTTCTTAGATGTTTACTATGGATCCGTCATCAAGGGAAGGTTGCATTTTCATGTTGTTTGTTTATATAGGATTAAAGGAATGAGTGATAGCTAAGATCTATTAAGTAGATTACAGTAGCATAGTTTGTTTATGCCGGTTTTAGGTATGTTATAGGGGGCTTATGTTTTATGGTATAGGGCTAGATGATGGGGTGTTGACAGAGAGAGAGCGGGGGTGGGTTTATATAGAGGGAGGGGGCATGGTATTATATTGAGAAAGGGATATATATATATATAGGAGGGAGAAACAAATAAATAACATCAACGTGAGCACTATTAGTGCATGCCTGCTATTAGTGTGCACATGCTCTTAGAGTGCACACGTTAATAGCGTACACGCTATTAGTGCGCACATGTTATTAATGCACACGTTGTAAAATTTCAATTTTTTGGTGTGTTTTCCTTTTTCCGTTTACGTGTGTAATGACTTGGAAGGTTTGGTTCTAGGTTCGGATTGCTAAACCTTGTGCCTTGGACTGCATTATAGCAAAACACATCATGTTCTGTAACTTCATGTTTTTCAACCTTGAATTTGTATATGCTCCACTTTTCCACTATTAATGAAATTGCACACACTTATAGAACTCTCTATGCATATTCCAAATATCTATTTTTGAAAAAATTTGTTAGTATTTTCTATTTTTTATTTATTTTTGTTTGCAATCATGTTATATTTACATAAAACATAGGTCATGGATTTCATCTATAACTTTTGGGAGGCACAACTATTTCAAAAACGGAAAAGAACCTGCACAAGTATACTGGAAGACCTACGCACTAAAAAAAATTAAATTGATTGTGTAAGACCATGATAGTAGGGTCTAACGCTTGACCTTGTCATTTCGTTGACTTGCTTAGTATTTAAAAAAATATAAACGTAACTTGGAAAATTTTGGAAAAATAACACTGCACTAAAACTGTCCGTTATCTACAACTCTACATAATTATTTTTACATATTTGGATAGTTTACATAGCAAACCTGGGGACTAACACGAACATATGCATTATGTTTTAGAAAAAAAATAACATATCAATATTAGAAGAACACCATTATTTTGGAGTTATACCTATTTTCCATATATAAAAAATATATATTCCAAAAGGTTATGATATTGTCTATGTTTCATCTTTTTACACCATATTCTAACGTCATTATTTAGTATCATTACCTTGCACAAGTCCTTTGAAGTGAAAATGGTTTGTCTTATTAATATGACGCATTGAATAAATATTTGATGATGTTATATACATGTAGTTAGAAGATAGTTAAAAAATTCATATTTTAAATTATTTAAATATTTTAAACTATTTAAATATGTTAAAGATAAAAGCTTATTGTACTCTATTACTGTAACATTTTAAATGTTAATTTGAATGTAAATTGTTTATTCTAATTTTTTTATTGGGTAGTTTAAATGAGTGGATTTTCCTAAGGAAAATGATGCAATGGAAAAGTATCTTCGGATGTTAAATGAGATCGTGAGAAGTTATAATTACTTGTCATTATTAAATTGTTAGTTAAAACTCAATTATCATTAAATATGAGATAATAATTAATAAATATTTGATATTGTTAAATGCACTTAGTAGGGTTAGTTGCTAAAAATCAATTATCATTAAATTGTTAGTTAAAAGTCAATTATTATTAAGTATTAAGTATAATAAATAAATATTTGATAATATTCAATGTAGCTGATTAGAAGTCAGTTGTCATTACTAAATTGTTAGCTAAAGTCGATTATCATTCAATTTTTCCTAATAATGATCTAGGTAGACGTTAGCTATCATTAATTATTAAATACTTACTTCATGATCACCGATTTCTTTTATTTTTCTAGCAGATTGAGATCAAGGATATCAACCTGAAATGAAACGACAGTAAGGATATTCACCTAAAATTATGATTGCAATATTCTATACAATGTGACTTATGACCATTGTTATTCTAGACATTTAGTATTTAATACTAGTAAGAAAATGTATGACAATTTCTACGTGTTAACTTTATGATTGAAAATTCATGTTAATTTAATTTATTATTAATAATAGGTGAGTGTTAAAACTGATTAATTAGATTACATAAAAACCATTGCATTTTAATCTTTTATAAAGATATAAAAGTTTTTATTATGTTAATGCTTAATCTAAATATCATATAAAAGTAGTAAACTTATTTAAGTTATCGGTGGTGAATATCAATAGTCGCAAGTTAAGTGTCATGAATAAGTTAAATGTTATTTGTTTTTCATGCTTAGTTGTAATCACCTGTTATCTATGCTTTAGCTATAAATTATCCATGCATCAATCCATGAATGACATACTGTTATCCATACATTAACTACAAAGTTAATTTTTATATTTTTTTTTTATAATTGTTTTTTGAACTAGGACCATAAAATCAGTTTGGACATTACATCGTACACATGTCTCATTCTCCTTCAATCTAGGAAAATCATAACTAGTAGTACACCCCAAATTCTATGATATATACACCTATGGATGTAAAAACATGTCTCATTCTCCTTCAATCTAGGAAAATCATAACTAATAGTACACCCCAAATTCTATGATATATACACCTATGGATGTAAAAATATAGTTTTTTTCTATAACGACTATTTTGATTTTAATCATGAATTTCGGAAATTTAAAAGAAATTCCTTGCCTTTTGGCGTTTTCCACCGAGATTTAGTACATGTACCTGATACTGCAGGAAATTCCTCTCTGGTTTAGTACATGTACCAGAGATTGTTTACGATCATCTCTGGTTTCTTTTTAGCGAAAAAGAAAGATGGCAGTGGAATGTGTTGATAGCAATTCTGTGATTCAATAAATTTAGCCGCCTTGCTTGTCGACATATTCTTTGTGTTGAATTTCTATGTTCACATCGTCATCACGTCTCTGATTTCACAAAACATCAATGTTTATTTAGGCTTAGTTATTATTCCGAATAAGAACAAAATAAGACAGAAAGCGGAAAAGTTTAAAATGTAGAATATTTAAATTATAATATAAATTAATATTATTAATAAATATCAATAAATAATACTACAAACTTTCTTTATTTAGCGCTGTTTAAGAATCTCATACTAACTTCTAATTTGAATTAGATCTAATTATTTGTTGTGCTATGAAATAGAGGAATGCACATCTTTTAATAGTACAAGCTCTAATCATGAAAATCTTAGTTAAGTTGTTCAAGAAATTTAGACTAAGCTTCCTAGTTCCACATTCCTTATGCTCATGAATTTGTCGCATGAAAGATAGGATTCGACATCTTTGAATGGTTTCACAAATGGCCATATAAGGCTAATACAATTATTAGGCTCGATTTAGTAACATTGAATCATAACTTTAGAAAGCTAGAAAGTGCTACTAGGTAACAAATAAGAAATAAATACGTCTCTCCATTATCAAAAGGTTTTTGGCTTTTTCTAAAGTGATTTGTGTGTTAAAAGAAATTTCATTATTTTAGTAATCCAAAGTTTATATATATAATATTAAAAATATATTTTTCATATTTTTAATTTTTATAGGTTTTTTTTTTATTTAAAATATTTTTAAAATTTTAAATAATATTGTTTGAATTTACATAATCGAAATGTCTTGCATATTTAAAAATGCTGAATCTATTTATATATTTAAAAATAAAATTCGTAACAACACAAAATAAGAATTTATTAAAAAAACTAGAGATTCAAACAAACACTTAATTCAAATAAACTTCATCTACATGGAATAGAGAAAAATAAATAGATAACAAAAAAGTGGATAAAGGTAGAATTATTACCAGATATTTTACCTGTTGGAATATTAATTCATACTCGAGAAAGAATTATGTGCAGTGTGGGTGGAGAAAGAATTATCGTTCAGTTCAAGATCGTGGATGTAATCAAGGAAGTTCTGTTAAGGTAAACAAACCATCATAGAATAACCATCTAAATTCAAATTCAAGTGTAATATGCACGGGCATGAATTTAGCTGTTTAGATGGTCTTTTTTTGTTTTTTGTTTTAATTATGATAAGCAAAAGACAATTTATTTATAATGTTTATGAATAGTATGTAGAAAGAGATGTCAAAGAAGAGGAGGAGAAGTGCATTAATCAGATTTTTGTCTAGAAAGATTCATCTCCATAAGAAACACCTTTTGAAACAACAATATAGAAAATGATGATAATAAATTCGGGAAAAATTACCAAGTTTATTTATAATTAAACAAAAACTAGAGACGCATCTAAGATTTGAATAGTTTACATTTCAAGATAAAAGTATTCAAAATCTTAGTTTTGGCGTTGAGAAGTCGATTTTGTAGCACACTGGTTGCTGGTTGTGGGTTCAAAGTAAAAAATATTCAAGAATTTGATATTTAAGGTTGAGTATGGAAGAAATTCTAATTTAAATTGTTTATAACGTCTAGATCGACAATGAATTAGAGATTAGCATGAATGTTTAATAGCTTATTTATACGTGAAATAAGAATGGAAAATACATTTAAGATCTAAATAGTTTAGATACTATTATTCAGCTAATAGTTTATTTATAATTAAATAAAAAATAAAAGATGTTTTTAATATTTGAATAGTTTAGATTAACATAATCTATAAAGAGTTGATATTTGAATTCAGCTTCACTTCTTTGTTTTCCTAATGTTAGATGACAGAAAGATCTGTCCACAAGTGGGATGTTTCTATAAAGTTTGTATCAATCCTCTTGCTTATATTATTAGATAAATTTCATAACAAATAGCTTTAGTGTTCTTCATAAATTTCATAAACACTATGATAGTTGACACAATCAAATTTTTTTGGAGAGATTTATTCCTTCAAAATTTGGACACGATGTAGATTGAGCAGATCCCGTAGAGCCAACTCTAAGATTTTAAATAGAGAAGAGAAAAGTCCGATGTCCAGTGGAGGAGGCAAGGATTCTTTATACATACATTTGGTGCGACTCCATAGCTGGTTAGCAATACTATTACCACACACATTCAACTGAGCTTCCTCCTCCAAAGGGAAAGCTTAAAATCTATCGGGATGGAAATGTGAAAGGTATTGCTCGGTTTCCTTAATTTCGTCAACCTTACTGTTTATATACAAGGTGGGATCATTTATAATTCTACTGAATTACCCTTACAAGATTCTTCATTACCGAAGACGACATTGGTGTTGAATAATCATAAATTTTGGTTAACAATTTTTTTATCTAAATGTAGATAATGGTTTTGATTTCCTTTATATGTAATAATCTTCTTTTATATTCTAATACATTCTTTTGTTGAGATTCTCCACAGCATGTGTCAGTGGTATCAGAGCGAGGCATCAAAGCATTGGTGAGAGAGGAGCCCGTGAAGGAGCTATCCCCAAGAAGGAAAGGAAGTAGCTATTATGAAGAAAGGAGAGCTACTAAGTAAGATTGTGGCAGAGCCTCCATTTATATTTTCCTGCAAGAATTCATTTCTTTTAAATTAATTATCAAATCTTTGGGGAGATCATTTTATAAAATAACAGATTTTAGGCTGCCATTTATATTTGGGTACAAGGTTTTTTTTTTAAATTGAATTATTAAACCTTTGAGGAAATATTTTTAGAAGATAAAAATATTTTAAAGAACATGGGCGGAGAGGAAGAGAATATATTGGACAGTAATTTGTGTATAGTAAATTTCAATGAATTCTTTAATTTCAATAGTTGGAGAAATTCTGTCTAGTAAAGAAAATTATCATGAATGGTTTCGTAAAGTTAAAAATACTCTTATTTTTAACAATATGTGGCATGGAATTTGTGAAAATACGAATTAAGAAGACAAGAAAGATGGAGAGGGTACCACATATGAAGTGGACAAAGGTGCACCAGTACCACCTACTTCTGCAAAAGAACTTGCTATTTGGAAAAGAAAGGACAAGAAAGCTTATGCTTTGATCATTGCCTCGGTAAATGAAGAAGTAAGTAGACATTTAGTTTCTGGAAAGATTGCTTGAGAAGCATTAAAGAAACTAAAATATTTGTATGATTCACATTTTGAGCTTGAAATCATCCAGTTGTTGATGAAGTTATTTAATTTATAGTTGAAAGATAATGATCCTATGAAACTTGTTTCTGAAAGTCGAGCCATTTTTCATGACATTGAAGTGACTAGTGTAAAAATTGACATTCAATTGAGTGCCTTTATTAAGGCTTTCTACCCCTCCTATACTCACTATCTAGAATCTCCTCAAGCTAGTGGCTAGATGAAAGCTATGACCTTTGAAAAACTTGTTGAGAAAATTGTAGAGAGAGAGAAAGCATTTGGGAAAAAGTAGTCTAATCCCAATGAAGAAACTTTTTTCCTCGCACAAAAAGGACAATAGTCAAAAAAAGAATGCACTAAAGATGATAATAGAAGCAGAGGATAAGGTAGAGGACAGAGAGGACAATTTAGAGGAAGGGGGGGAAGATATAATCAAGGAGAGAGACAATGTTGTGGATGTGGAAAAGATGGTCATGTGGCCAGTAATTGCAAAGTTTCTTGTGAGAAAATAATTAATAAGAAATAGCAAACACAACACAAAAGTAACCCTCTTGAATCTGCACATTATGTTGTAGCACATTGTAATCTTGATATTGAAGAAGTTTTCTGTACTTCATTTTCTTCTTGGAAAGATAATTGGTTGTTAGATACTGGAGCCACATGCTATATGACATTTAGAAAAGACTTATTTGAGACATTCAGTGATCAAGTTGACAAAGTAGTTTATTTTGCACACAAATCATAGTTAAAACTTTCAAGAATTGGATCTATTAGACTTAAGTTACCAAGACTTGATGATTACATACTTACTAATATTCTTTACCTTCCACAATTGAAGAGAATTTTGTTGTCTCTTCTACATATTAAATAGCAACATCATTCAATACATGTTTTTGATGGAATTATTGAAATTAGAAGAGCTTTCAATCATGTGATTGTAATGACTAGAGTGGAATATGGAAATATTTTAAAGTTGAAAGGTGCATCATTCAATTCATAGAATTCTGCAAATTTTGCTCAGCATAATGGTAATTTGTCTTTGAGCTTGTTGTGGCATGCTAGATTTGGTCATATTAATTATGATAGTCTTATACTTATGAAACATAAACGAGTTCAATGGCTTCCTACTATTTCAAGACAAATTTCCCAATGTGATGTTTGTATTTTAGGCAAACGCAACAAACAACCATTCCATGACTCTATGCCTTGAGCTTCTAGAAAGCTAGGCTTTATTCACTCAGATTTGTGTGAGCCCATGCCCGTTCCATCAACAAATGGTAATAAAAATATAATGACTTTTATTGATGAATATACAAGGATGTGATGGGTTTATTTATTAAAGGAAAAATATGAAGCTTTTGATACATTCATAAATTTTCATTTGTGGATAAAAAATGAAACTCAACTTAATATTGGAACCGTTAGAGCTGATAATGGTAGTGAGTACACATCACAAGAGTTTGAAAAATATTTGCAAGACAATGGTATTAAACATCAAAACACTATTCCTTATAATCCACGACAAAATGGAGTGGCATAACATATGAATAGGACATTGCTGAATATGGCAAGATCCATGATGTTTTTTAAAAATGTTAAGTTAATGTTTTTGGGAGAAGTAGTTCTTTGTGTTGTCTACATTAAGAATAGAAGTCCTTCACTCGCACTACAAAATAAAACTCATGAAATGTGGCATGGCCATCTTGCAGCTCTCAAGCATTTTATAATTTTTGGTTCCACATATTATGCTTTGATTCCTGAACAACAAAGAAATAAATTGGAAGCAAGAAGTCAAAAGTGACTTTTTTTGGGATATTCTAATACTTCCAAAGCTTATAGATTATATGATGAAGATAACATAAAGTTTATTGTTTCTTGAGATGTTGTATTTCTTGAACTTGACAAAGATGCACTCACTACTGATAAACAACGTGCTCAGCTTGATAGGTTTCACTCTAGAAAATTATATCATGAAAGGGATAATGAACTTCAAAATCTTGAAGGGGGGATTCTTGTTCTAAGTCAATCTTTGGAATTTCCTTCCATAACAACAAGTTCTACTAATGCACAAGTTCCTGCAGAAATAGAGGAAGTCCTACAAAAACAAAGAGTTGGAAACTTCATGATATTGTTGATGGAATGGATAAGTTAAGGGTTTGTGCATGAAGTTGAGGGACCCTTTAGGTGCAATTCTGCACCTAAATATGCATGTTTTTCACCGCTCTCTACAGCATGACATACTGTTCGGATATCCACATCATCTTTTCAAGATCTTGCATGCAATTAGGGTTTGCATGCAAATTCTAGGGTTTGCATGCACTTTGCATGCATCCCAGTCACTAGGTTGATTCCTCCAGCACCTTAACCACCTTATTCTAGCACCTGGGAGCTTCTTACATCAGTTCATTAGCCCTCCTAGTGAGGAAGGCACCCACTTCTCACCTACTACCAGAGAAGGGCACACTTCTCAACCTACCATTGCAATTCCACTTCAGTTACACTCAGTTAGCTCCTATTCTCCCTAATTTGAGGCTAGTTTCAGCCCCGACTGACTGTTTCACTCCATTGGACCTCCAAATTGACTAGATGACTTGTTCTGACTTCAGTTAGCCTCCCATGTGCCCTCCACTGAGCCCACTTCCCTATATCAGTGCTACACACTTCAGTTATACATGTCACACTCAGTTAGACTCAGATTGACACCTGGATGACCGGTTCTTGTGCATTGATGACCACCACTGATTGATGATGAGGACTTCTATTTGGAGTCAAGCTACTCAATTCAGTGATTCGAATGAACTCCTTAGGCAATTCAAATTTCTCAGTTATTGTTACGGTATTGTATTGTAATTATTCACCCTCATTGGGATATTGAGCACTCATGCATGCTTTGCACAGTTTTACACCATTTTTCTGAGTTTCATCTATTGTGATTGATTTACTTATTCATTAGATCTGTTGTGACTAATTTTACATGGTATCAGAGCCATTGCAGGGACAATATCTCTTTTCTACAGGTGTTTCTACAAGAGGATTTGAGTGAATTTTGCTCAAAAATTACAAAAAGTTTTGGCATGAAAGATCTCAAGGGAATTCGCTTCTGTGCATGCAAAGCTTGAAAATACTTCCAATACCACTCCAGAAGCTTGAGTTTCCACATAAATCCTGGATCTGATACATTAGACCCATTCAACATTGCTTGATCTCTAATCCCAGGTGTGATGCAACTCTAAAAGGGCGGATTGTTCGACCTCATTGTTCTTGGTTTTATTGTGATTTGTAGGTTATTGTCTCCATCAATTGCATTCGCTACCTTGCCCTTGCAAGCCTTTCTACATCAGTGTGCACTCGCTCCTAGCAATGGAATAATCTTCTTCAAAGCCTATCCTCACCCCATTCAATTATTTTGATTGGAAAGATGATATGGAGATCATATTACATTAAAAAGGTTACTACCGAGTCACTCTTGGTCTTGAATTGGAGCCAAACACCTTGTCAGATAGAACCAAACACTACAACAAGCTTGATGAAGCTTATGGTCTTCTTTGTCTCTCCATCTCCAAAGATCTTCACTTCCATCTCAGCGGATTGAAGACTCCAAAAGCTATATGGGAGCAACTTGAAACACTATTTGGCAAGCAGGACGAGCTTAGGGCTTTTCAATTAGAGAATGAATTGATTGCCCTTAGTCCTGAGAATTTTGAGACCATTAATGAATTCTTCACAAAATTCAAGAACTTGAACATGCGGTTGAAGAACAATGGAGTTATCAAAGAGGATAAGCAATTGATCCTCTCCATTCTTAGGAAGATTGGTAAATATTATTTGGTATTTGTCTCTACTTTCAATTTCGGTCGGCTAACTACCCCGAATTGGAAGATGCTTACCTTGAATGCCTTCATTGAGTCTGTCACAAAAGAGCATGATAAGTTGATTCAAATGGGGTCCATAAGCTCCAAAGATTCAGCCCTATATGTTCAAGGACACAAGATCTTGAATGGTAAAGGAAAGCAAAAGAAGGAGAAGCCCAAATTCGAACCTCACAAGCAAAGAGAGAAAGACAAACAAACAGATGCACCATCCAGTTCGAAGTTCAAGCAAAAGGGCAAAGAAGGTAACCAAAAATCTAAATGTGCTTATTGCAACCGTGGCTTTCATCCCAAAAAGTCATGTATGAAGAAGACTATAGATCAAATGGCCTTCCTTTTGGAAAAGAGCAACATAACTCTTCCTGACGGTGCAAGGAAGAAGGATAGGAATGATGATCATGAAAGAGGACAAGCACTCATGGCAACTGTTTCGAAGCCCACTACTCTCTTGATAGATTCGGGTGCATCGAATCATATGGCTGCAAATATTGATTCTTTTTCTTCATTCGATCCAAATAGCTCCATCCCCATCCATTTGGGAGATGACTCAAAAATTTCTTCAAAGGGAAAAGGTACGATTCATGTAGATCATGGATGCTTTCGGAATGTTCTCTATGTGCCTTCCTTGGCTTCAAATCTTCTTTCTGTGTATCAAATGACACACACTGGTGTACCGAAGCAAGTTACATTCAGACCTAATACAGTTGAAATTTCTGATATCAAAAGTGGAAGACTTGTTGTAGTCGAAAAGGGGAACCACACTGCAAAATGCTATGGGTTTTCATACTTTATTCCGCTTACAAAGCCCACTGCTCTTCGCACACATGGTAATGAGGTTAGTAGGTTTTGGCATGAAATATTTGGAGATATTAATTATAAGTATTTGCTACTATTATCAAACAATTCCATGGTAGATGGTCTTCCACAACTCCGCTCCTCGAAGGGAATATGCACTGATTGCATTATTGGGAAGCACCCAGAGCACAGATTCGACCGCGACAAAGCTAGTAGAGTTTCTATAGTTTTGGAGTTGATACATTCTGATATCAGTGGTCCACTGCCCCATACGTCATTAAATGGTTCAAGGTATGTTTTGACATTTATTGATGATTTTTCCCACTTTACATGGGTATTCTTTCTAAAAAACAAGTCAGAAGTGCTTGGAAAATTCAAGGATTTTAAGGCTTCTGTTGAGACCGCAACTGAGAACAAGATCAAAGCTCTTAGATCTGATAATGGTGGAGAATATATCAAGTCCGAGTTGCTGCAACTTTGTGCCCAAAGCAAAATTCAGATCCAACATACAGTTCCCTACACACCCCAGCAGAACGGTGTAGTGGAAAGGAAAAATCGGTCACTGAAAGAGATGGCTATATGCATGATTGAATCAAAAGGTTTGGCTGCAAATATTTGGGATGAAGCAATCAATGTTGCTACATACATACAGAATCATGTTCCACATTCATCCATGAAAGGTATGAATCCTTTCGAAGCATTCTTTGGTCACAAACCGGATGTCTCAAATTTGAGAGTTTTTGGCTTTACTGCATGGGCTAGAATTCCTTCCAAGACGAGACGAGATTTGGATCCACAAAGTATTGAGTGCATACTGATAGGATATGGGGAAGAATCAAAAGCATATAGACTCATGGATATTATATCTAAAAAGATATTCATAGAGCGTAGTGTGCAATTTGAAGAACCACTTCAAGAATTGCAACTAGTCGAGGAAGAAACTGTCGTTTCACCGCCTTCACCAGAAGAAGATCTGTGCAGCGATAATGAAGGTATGAGTTCTGATATTTATGATATTTTAGCAGCACATGATGATCATGACATATCAGGTTCAGAATCCGACCATTATGATCCTCCTCAGTTACCAAAGTGGGCCCAAAACACTCTTCAATCTGCTGGTTCGAACCTTGGAAATCCTACTGATCCGAGATGAACAAGAGTAGACTTTCAAAGACCAGGTATGGCTCTTTCTATTTCTGATCCATTACTTCTTGAGATTTGTTATTTGATGACTGGTTCAGATCCCACATCATACTATTCTTCCCACCGATATCCGAGATGGCAAAGTGCCATGGATGAAGAGTACAGTTCTCTTCAAAAGAACAATACATGGGAGCTAGTTTCTCTTCCACCTGGAAGAAAATTAGTGAAGTGTAAATGGGTCTACCGCACGAAAGTTTATGCTGATGGCTCTATCATCAAATACAAAGAAATTTTGGTGGCAAAAGGTTTCTCCCAACTCCAAGGAGTGGACTACACTGAGACCTTTGCACTGGTTGCAAAGATGGATTCCATCCGCCTTGTTTTGGCTATTTCCACATCCAAGCACTGGGAAGTGCACCACATGGATGTGAAGAGTGCATTTCCACATGGATACCTTGCTGAAGAGGTATATATGCAGCAGCTAGAGGGATACACATCAGATCCATCATTACTTTGCAGATTGAAGAAATCTTTGTATGGATTAAAATAGGCCCCAAGAGATTGGTATACAAAGATGGACTCCTTCCTTCTTTCTCAGAATTTCCAAAGATGCAAATCTGATCTGAATGTGTATCTTCAGCGAGTTAAAGGTAATTTGTCGGCTATTTTACTTTATGTTGATGATATTCTCATTACTGGTAGCACTCTTACTTCAATAAAAAAGCTAAAAACTGCCTTAAATCTAGCTTTTGACATGAGCGATTTGGGCTTGCTGAGTCACTTTTTGGGCTTGGAAATAGCTCGAAATTTTGATGGGATCACTATATCTCAGCAAAAATATGCTTCCGACCTGTTATTGAAGTCTAATATGGCTGAATGTAAGGCAGCCCCATTCCCATTCCTCTCAGGAATCAGTCTTGAGGAGGGAGATTCTACACCGCTTGCAGATTGCAGTATGTATCGACAGTTGATTGGTTCACTACTTTATTTGACACACTCAAGGCCCAATATTTCATTTTCCATGAGTGCCATGTTAAGGTATATGCAGCAGCCCCATGAACTTCATTGGCGAGCAACCAAGCGGATCTTGCAGTATGTGCAAGGTACGAAACATTTTGGCATACATTATGCCACAGATTCTGAGCTTGATTTCATTGGTTTTACTGATTCAGATTGGGCAGGTGATAGCATTGATCGGAAGTCCACTTCCAGTTATGTTTTCATGATTGGTCATGGTGCTATTTTTTGGTCCAGCAAAAAGTAGGCAACCATTGCACTTTCTTCAGCATAGGCAGAGTATTGAGGGGCAGTCAATGCCTGCATTCAGGCAGTTTGGTTGCAAGGTATTCTTTTCGAGTTTGGTTTTGGTGGCACTACTTCGACTGTCCTATTTTGTGACAATCAAAGTGCTATCAAGATCTCCATAGATCTAGTTTAGCAGTAGAGTACTAAACACATTGAGATTCATATGCATTACATTAGACAGTTGGTGCATGATCGCACCATTATTCTGCAATATTGCCCTACTGATGAGCAAATTGCAGACATCTTCACCAAGAGCTTCACTGAGAAGAAGTTTTCTTACCTCCGTTCACTTTTGGGGGTGAGTTCCATCATGGTGGAGACAAATTGATCCATTATCATGCTTTATCTTGAGGGGGGGCTTTCTTCCCACTGGGTTTTCCCTCTTTCCTCACTTAGTTTATTTTCAGCATTTTTTGGATTATTGTATTGGGGTGACCTTTTGTCCTAGTTACCAAGGCCCCACATTATTTTTTGAACATCATAGTCTAGCTTGAGGGGGGTGTTTGGATATCCACATCATCTTTTTCAGGATCTTGCATGCAATTAGGGTTTGCATGCAAATTCTAGGGTTTGCATGTACTTTGCATGCATCCCAGTCACCAGGTTGATGCCTCCAGCACCTTAGCCACCTTATTCTAGCACCCGAGAGCTTCTTACATCAGTTCATTAGCCCTCCTAGTCAGGAAGGCGCCCACTTCTCACCTACTACCAGAGAAGGGCGCACTTCTTCACCTACCACTGCAATTCCACTTCAGTTACACTCAGTTAGCTCCGATTCTCCCTGATTTGAGGCTAGTTTCACTCCCGACTGATTGTTTCACTCCGTTGGACCTCCATATTGACTAGATGACTTGTTCTGACTTTAGTTAGCCTCCCATGCGCCCTCCATTGAGCCCACTTCCCTATATCAGTGCTACACACTTCAGTTACACATGTCACACTCAATTAGACTCAGATTGACACCTGGAAGATTGGTTCTTGTGCATTGATGATCACTAGTGATTGATGATGAGGACTCCTAGTTGGAGTCAAGCTACTCCATTTAGTGATTCGAATGACCTCCTTAGGCAATTCAAATTGCTCATTTATTGTTACTGTATTGTATTATAATTATTCACCCTCATTGGGATATTGAGTAATAATGCATGCTTTGCATAATTTTACACAATTTTTTTGAGTTTCATCTATTCTGATTGATTTACTTGTTCATTAGATCTGCTGTGATGAATTTTACACATACATGACCATTATTGATGAAATTTTAGGCATAGATAGAATTTTTTATGCAGATTCTAAATATGTAATTTAAAAAAAATATATTGAGATTTTCTATTTATTTCCTAATTTTCTTGTTTCATCACTCTGTTCATCAAAAAACATACTGTTAGTGTTTATTCCGTAACTTTTTCATTTCACAACCATTTTAAAAACAAATCATATCCTGCACTAGAAGACATTGACCTCTACATGCTATAAAAAATCCAAGTCAAAATAACTGCACTAAGACCTTTAAAGGCTGCACCCACATTTGACGTATCATTCTCGAGGTTTGATCACTTACATAATTAGAAAAAATTTAAAATGAAACATTTAATTTTGGAAAAATAGAGCTGCACTAGTGGTACGGGTTCTATACATGTCTACCAATTTTTGTATCCTGAAACCGTCATTTAGGCGTTGAAAGGTTGCACCCACAAAAACATATACCTTATCATTTGCCAAAAAAATAAAAAGTGACTGTTAGAAAACATGAAATTTGACATAGTTATGTAAATTTTCAATACTTAAAACTTATATATTTAGAAACGTGACTCAATTTCCTACATTTCATCTTTTTTACTCGATCCAAGATATCTTGTGTAAGAATGTCAAAAAAACCAAGTAAGTTGAGGGATGCTTGATTTTTCATTTTTTATTGCATCTAATGCGCCAAAAGTGACCCACATTAGCTTGCACATGCCCTTAAGCCTCAGAGATAATGTAGAATATGCTGTTGAAAAAGAAATAGAGAAAACACCGCAGCAACGATTACGTAGATTGACACAAACCAAGACATTTTCAAGAAGGTATGATGATTTTGTCACATCAAATTGTGAATTAAACTTTTTTGTTATTGATGAACCTGCCTCCTTTCAAGAAGCAACAACTAGTGATGCATGGAGAAGTGCAATGAAAAGAGAGTATGATGCTCTCATAAAAAAATGGAACTTGGAGGTTGGTGTTTTTTTTTTTTTAACTCAAGTTTTTTATTAATTATTTTTATTTTTCAAATTTCTAATTGATGATGGAGGGTGTGGGTCATGGGAGGGGAGGGGTTTTTAGTTTGTTTTGTTGTTATGTTTTTTTAATTCATTTTTTTTCTAATTATTTTTATTTTTATTTTTATTTTTCAAATTTCTAATTCTTTATAATTGAATTTAAAAAATTTTTAAACAAATATTTGTTTTTAATTTTCTAAGTTTTTTTAATTGTTTTTTATTTTTTAAAATTTTGTTTTTTATTATCCTTTTTTTATTTTTTAAATATTTGTTTTTTTATCAAATTTATTTTAAAAAATGGTAAATGGTTTTTTCAAATTTATTTATTTTTTATTTCTTAGGAAAAAATATATTTTTTCTAACTAAAACATGTAATTTTAATTATTTAAAAGAAGTAAAAACAAATTGATGTAATGCATGCTTTTGAAATGAATTTAATTGTAACCAAATGGAAGAAAGGGGTGCCATCGGTAGCACCACTTTTCGATTCGGGGGTTGATTTAGGGTTTTGATTGTACTAGCACTGACCAAGGTTTCTACAAAGTCATAATTCTAGCCCCCCAAAAATGGGTGCTACTAGTAGAACCGCTTTTCGATTCGGGGGTTGATTTAGTATTTTGATTCCATTGACAATAATCAATTTCCAATAAGTCGTAATTTTAATCCCAGAAAAAAATGGTGCTACCAATAGCACCACTTTTCTCCCTCTGGTTTGTTTTTTTATGTTTTTTTTATGGAAAATATGACTTTTTATGGAAAGAGTTCTTGTTTTGAGTATAAAGTTATCGTCCAGTTGTATAAAGTGTTTTTGTTGTGGAACTTCATTCACACATTGGTCTAGAATGGGAGTGCATTCTACATGTGTGTAGTATTCTTAGGGATATTGCAAATTAATCACTCCTTGAACATCCAACTATGCATACTCAACATCTGCCAAGATTTGAATGCCTTGAAGCACTTGATCATTTTTTTTATGGATTATTGGTTTGAGGATGACTTGATGTTATAATTTGAGTGGGATTCATTGGACACATCCATTTCACGTGTGGTGTTGAACTAGAGGTCATTGTGTTATCCGGGCACTAGGATCTTAGACATTGACATGTGAATGTCTATGTTTTTCCATGCCTAACCTCATCTTTTCTCTTAGATCATGGACCTTTTCAAGGGGAAAATCCTTCATTCTGGACATTTTTTCTCTATTACATTTGTTTCACATCTCCAAAAGGTTATTTAACAAAACAAGATTATTACCCCTGCAAAAAAAAAAAAAAGAGATTATTTTTTAATTATGAAGTGAGCATTACTCCATACAATTGCATGCGAAAAATAAAATAGGATAATTCCATATCAATACTACATATTTTGATTCACCCAACTTACCCACAGATGATTCAATTCATTGATTCATCTCATCCTACCTAGAGCTAACTACCTAAATTTATGCTTTTAAGAATGTGCAACTCAACATTTCATTTGCATCATCTAAACATTTTTTTCATCACCTAACAATAACTAATATAGTACTACCAAAATTTTAATTTCCTTCATGCCTTTTTTTTTCTTGGGTTTCAGCGTAATGGTTGCATCAGTCATAGTAGACCTAGTTGTGTGTTGAAATTTATTTTTCATTGAAATTCAATTGTAACAAATATGAAGGTCCATGTGTTTTGACTCACATAATAATAACTTAATGATGGGGGTATAGATGATCTGGAGGAAAACTCCACAATTGAGTAGGTAGAAGTTGGCAAAGTAACTATGGAATGACCCACAAATATGCATAACGGACATGAGGAATGATCAAAAGACACGAATTCAATAATGAAATAAATATAGTAAATCGATTGCACCCCTTCACTTAAATTATTGGGAGGTGGCACCTCTTCTATAGGATGAACTTGTCATGTAAAGGGATGGAAAGCTTCTGTAAGTGTTGTTTTAAACTCATGGAGTTCAAAGCAATGGTCTAAATCATGGACAATTTTAGGGGCTAAATTTAGCACATGGGCTAAATTAAGCGGGTTACATAAATTTAGTGGGCTATTTTCTTATATGGAAAGTGTTTTTTAGATAAAATATATCCATCCAATATTTATTAGAGAAAAAATAAATCCAAAATAAATAACCTTCCATATATTAATGAGGAAAATGAAAAAAACTATTTTTACCCTAGCAAAATATCCCTTCAATTTATCTTTTGCCTTTGATTTCTAGAGAAATTGTAGTGAAATCATTCCTCTACTACCAATTTTTAGTAATGGAGACTCTCAGGGGTTATTTCGCCCTCCATTTTCCATGTAATTTAGGCATAGATTGCATTTGCCTAAATTTTTATTCAATCATGTTTATTCCTTCTTTGGGGCTTCGATTTCCAGTATTGGAGGGAAAATCAACATAATTTTTATCTTGTATAAAGGTTGAAATGATTCATGGTTCACCCACATCAGATTGCACTTGCAGGGTGAAGGTTTTGGTTTATGCGATTACACTTTATATTCTTAGTTTCCTAGACATTTTAATATTCACTCAACATTCCATTGTCGAAAGCTCAAGTCTTGAAGGAGCACACGACACATGTAATTGATCATAGAATACATACCCAGGTCTTGATTTTTATCCAATAATTAACACGTCATGCTTTTTATCTGTAGCTACAATAGATTATTACAGTGCGAATTTTCCTTTTATCATGGATACTTTTTAAGTCCCATTGAATTCTAGGGTGCTTTTGATTCTTAGGGCTTTCCATGTTGTTAGGGTTTTAATATATCATAGCATTATTGGTTTCGTGAAAGCGTTATAGAGATCATACGATATGATTTATTCTTTTCATTTTCGTGTTTAAACCATCAAATGACATTTATACATTGTTAGTGGATGATACTCTTGATGGAGAGACACCACATGGTTTTTATATATTGAAACTAAATTTAACCCAGTTGTTTAAAATGTGCTTTTATTAGGATCTTGGTCTACAATTATTATTGCATCTTAGGCATTCATGAGAGTGTGTATGTTCATATTTTTTGTCTATTATTGTTGATGTTTGGGACGTTTGTAATATAAATGAATGCACACTTATTATACTGGTGGGGTTACAATGGAATGGTCATTATTTTGGCACCGTCTTCATATAGAGTTGTTCAAAGAATTATGGTAGATTTTGTATTTGTATTGAGAAGCTTGTGACTGGTAGGTTTTTTATTTGTATTTCCAAGTTTGTCAATTTTATTTACAACCTAGGTTTGTTGGGTTTGGTATTTGGTTTATGATATTTTGTTTTTTATAAGGGTCACTCATAACAATTTTATTTTTGGTGATTTGGTGTTATATGTAATTGCTATCATCATTCAGAAATGGATCTAGTTATGTATGATGAATATATGATTTAGTTGGAACATGCTATTTAGTTAACAACATGATTATATATAATATGCAGAAGGCATGTTGACCTGAAATGTAGACATTTTTCTATTTGATATCTTGTCTTTTGCATTTAATGAGGGTGATAAAACACTTTTACCACATTTAGCATGCTTTCAAAAATTCCAAGGACATGGATATAGAGACCACCTTAGTTTATCTAAGAAAAATGGTACTTTAACATAATAGTTTTAATGATATGTGTGATGATGCATTGATGTGCATTCTATTTCTGTTAGTGTATGTTCTTATTTCTAATAACCATTGCAATTTTCTAACTAACTCTAAAAATTATAAATAAAATGACATAATTCAGATTTTGATTGTCAACATAAGAAAGGAAAAAGTGGTATTCATATCGATAAATAGATAAGCGGGCTAATTTTTTCTCTTACAGAGTAGCTTAAAAATGGGACATTTGGAAAATAAGCTAATTAAAAATTCATAGACTATATTAAGGTTGTCGGTATCGATAAGACTCCACATTGTAATAATGGTTTGTGGTTCCCATAAGCACTCCACAGTGTAAAGTGTTTGGTTCTAGATCACTTTATCGATTTGTCAAGAATTGGCTCCCCACATGTCCTTTGGACCAATAAGGGATGGGATAACAAGTAGAGTCCCCACTTTCCCGCAATCTAGTTAGTGCAATTATGTTTTATCGACACGTTACATTGTGAGCACCAGGACCGAATATTGCTTTTGGAAAGTATAAATAAATCCCTCCTCTCCTCATTCATGCATTTATTAATTTGAGAGTCTAGGAATTGAAAGAGTCGAGAGTTGAGCACTAGTATGTGCTCTTTTATCTCACTACCTTAGTAATATGTAGAATGAAAAGCTGAATATTCCTCACAAAAGATTCACCAGGATGTTACAAGGTTTTATAATTCGATGGAATATTCACCAAGTTTTTACAATATTTTATAATTCAATGAAATATTCGCCAAGATTTTATAATATCTTATAATTTAGTGAAATATTCACCAATATTTTACAATATTCTATAATAGAATGAAATATTAGACAAAAAATTATATATACATATTATATTATTGATAAAATAGCCTTAAAACTTCCCAAGGTCATCGACGACCTTTCCAACAATACCAAGAGTGTCAAATTCAGTTCATGGGAGAAAGTTATCTCAAAAATAACGAAACATTATTTTATCTCTCTCATATTTTTTAATTTATGATACCATTTTAAAATATTGTTTATTTTTATTTATGAGAGATTAATTATATACATGTTTTTATTACTCGAAAATTACTCCACTATCATCTTAATTAATGTGAGATTTATATTTTAAAGAACTTAGAAGTAGTGAGAATATAAAATAAAATAAAAATAGTGATTTTTTATTTTTAGTATCATTGTAATTATATTTTTTCAATATAATTTTAGTTTTTTTTTAAGTTTTAGATTTTACTAAATATATAAAAAGTAGTGGTATATTTATAAAAAAAATTCAAAAATTATAATATAAATTTTAAAAATGTACCATTATATCATTTATTGTGTATGCACAATAATCTAAACCTTTCATTATTATTTTCAACCATCATCTCTTAACTACACTATCCCAACATACTTGTCAACTACCATTAATGAGATATTATAGGTTGGCATTCACTAGATAACACCTTTAACTTAGTGTGGCATGGCATATTTATAGTGTGATGTGGTTTTTATTATTATTTTCCTTAGGAGGCCCATTTTAGACCACAAATTTCCTCTAATTTGAAAGTACTTAGATTTTCTCCGATTCCAATTGTCAATATAGTAAGCTTAATCATTTTTCTTCAAACATAGAAACTTTCCCAACTTCACATCAACTATATAAGTTTGTGTAGCACTACCTTACATCAGCAACAGTGGTTAGACCAACCTATGTCTACTACAAGCAAGCTTTTCCTCTTTTCCTAAGGTCGTCCCATAACAACATATTAGACTAGAACACCATTATATATGCAACTAATTCCTACTCAACCAAATTCATTGAGAGTGAGGCTTGCATACAACCATATCATTAAACATCCCAACAATACTTATGTTCAAGTTACAACACTTAGCCAATTTCATAATAAAACTAAGTCACAGTTTAACAATATTAAGCATTGGATATAGAACAACATTCAATTCAAACAAATGCACGAGTATAGCCGAGCATGCAAGTCAGATGCATTAATAAATTATTAATTAGAATAATGTTACAACGATATACAATAAGGGAGGGAAACCAAAAACACATGCACCTCATTTACAACAAGTACAAGTAAATCGAGGCGAAATCCATGCAGACAATTTACCGAGACTTCTACACAAACCAACCCCTAAAGATACCACATGCTTTCCTCCTGTAGGTCCTATTCACAAGTCTTCACTCTTCCTAGCTAGTCCAAACTCACCCCTAATTAGAAACCCCAAATTTGATAGCACTTTGAACTCCTTAGCAAAGCTTGTGTTGATGCCTTCGCCAAACTTAGTATTCTAACATATATAAAAGTCTTTCCAACTCAGATAAGCCCCTCTCATTCTAAGTGCTCTCTTGATCCCGCATATTGTCCACTTAACTTGGCTTTCTAGTGTCTAACCGAAGTGGTGTCATGCCCTTTTCCCATAACTCTAAGATCGTGAAGTCCACCAATGACTAGCTTCTCACAAGTACATCTGTTGTGAGACACCTGTTAAAGTGTGCTCATTGCATCCATGCTCTTCAAAAGTGTGTGGAAATTATTCTCATCACACCCATTCCCATGACATCCACATGCATCTCATGCATTTGGAAAGATCATTGATCACATATCCCCTATCATAAGCTTGCCATCCAACATGTGTTAAATTTTCAGAATTTAATTCAATCTGATCTACGATCTTAACTGAGAGAACAACATGTACAGCAAATCTACAGCATATCAATCATGGACACAATAATGCAAGCACACAAGAGACACAAAGTTTACTCGGGGAAAACCATAAAGGTGAAAAACCCCAATAACTTCCTCAGAGATAGATATAGTAATGATACAACCAGAATACAAGAGATAGTCTTCTCCTAGCAGTAGAGCCTCCTCCTCCACAAGTGCACCACTCTCCAAAGTGTGAGTGAGAGAATAGAATGTGCAAAATGAGAGAGACACACTCTCTATTTATACACTAACTTGACTTGACCTTTACTCAATTAGGTCGGCCTCAACTTAACCACTTAACATAATGTTGACTGGGCTGACCCCCACTAGGGTGGTCTAATAACCCTTTGACCCACATGGCCGACCCCCAATAGGGTCGTCTAATAACCCTTTGACCCACATGAATTATACAGGGCTGACTCCAAAAAGGTGGTCTAATAACCCATCAAGTATAAGTTACGACACTTACAATATAAATGACGACACTTCTGTATAGAGGAATAATAACATCTCTATAGGAATAGAACCACTTCCGTATAGAGGAATAATAACATCTCTATAGGAATACAATATACATATATGTGAAATACATTCCGAAGTTATATATACATCAATACTCCCTCTTAACTAGGAAGGTATTTCTCGACATAGGTCTTCTAGCACAAGTCTTCTTCTTTGGATCATTGTCACTGGATAATCGTCATCGAGTCATCATCATCGTTACTGCTGCTGCTATCTCAATCAATCTCTAAATATACTCGTCATAGGAAGTTCTATAGAGCCAGTCCTATTTCATACTGGTCTTAGGCCCACCACCTGCAGGTCTTTGTCATCACTGGACATACTATGGAATCCTCAGGACTTATTATGTGCGTCACAAAACCTCAAAAGAGCATCCCAGGCTGTTATGAGCACACAGCTCTACCTATAAGATCTCCTATGGCCATACTATATGTGACCTCACCACAAAACCTCGTAAGAGCATCCCAGGCTGTTACAAGCACACAACTCTACCTATAGATCTCCCAGGGACATATTATATGTGGTCATGGCAAAACCTCGCAAGAGCATCCACGACTCTTACGAGCACACAACTCTACCTATAGGATCTCCCAAGGACAGATTATATTGCATAGGACAAAACCTCGAAAGAGCATCTTCCAGATATCCCAGGGCCAGATTATATGCCATAGGCAAAACCTTGAAAGACTATCTGCAGATCTACCAGGGCCAAATTATATGTCCTCCCAGAGCAAAACCTCGAAAGAGAATTTGCCAGATATCCCAGGACCAAATTATATGCCATAGGCAAAACCTCGAAAGACTATCTGCAAATCTCCCAAGGCCAAATTATATGTTCATTTTCACAACCTGATCCACGACCATAGAGTATCAACCTGATACTCACCATACATCATCCTGATCATCATCACTGCAACATCCTGCTGCAAGTCATCTGGAGAAACATCCTGAAGCTCGTCATCCACGATCATCCTAATCATATCATGCATCTACCTGATGCATACCAAGTATCTACCTGATACATATCATCATACATGATCCACCTGATCATACAATGTATCCACCTGATACAAATACAAATACATGATCCACCTGATCATACATGATACATATCAACATACATGATCTACCTGATCATACAATGTATCCACCTGATACATATACAGTTACATGGTCCAAGCATCCAACATGATGCATATACAAAATACATACAAATGATCCAACCGATCATATCCAGCATCCAACATGATGCGTACATACATAAATGATCCAACTGATCATATCCAACATCATCCTGATGCATATACATAGCAGTAACTGGAGCATCATCCTGATGCTCATCATCCAGTGCTTACATCCATATCCATGTGAAGGATCCTCCTTCCAACATGCTTGGAATGGCCTCTGCAAATGTGTGCATCATTTCTTCCTCGAAGTGTCATCAATCCAAAGAACACCAAGCCTCTCTCTGAAGTACTTGAACTTCACTCTGGCTAGTGGTTTCGTTAGCACATCTGCAATCTGCTCGTCCGTCGCAATGTACAGGAGCTTCACAGCTCCTCTCTGCACCATATCCCTGATATAGTGATATTTGATCTCTATGTGTTTCGACCTGTCATGAAACACTGGGTTCTCAGACAACTTCACACAACTCTGGTTATCACAAAAGATACCAGTAGCATCCAATGGGAGATCAAATAACTCAGACAGTAGCTTTCGTAGCCATACTTCCTCACAACTAGCTAAACAAGCTGTAACATACTCTGCCTCAGCTGTACTCAGTGCTATGCAGGACTGCTTCCCGCTGAACTAAGAGATCACACCTGATCCCATACTGAAGCAGCACCCAGATGTGTTCTTCCTATCTATAGCACTGCCTTCCCAATATGAATCAACATAACCCTATAGGTTAAACTTTTGATTCGCATAATATTTGATCCCATAATCAATTGTACCCTTCATGTACCTCAGAATATGCTTTACAGCAACCAGGTGAACACTCCTCGGATCTGTCAAGAATTGGCTCAATGTGTTCACCGCAAAGCAAATATCTGGTCTCATGTTTGTCAGGTACATCAAGGACCCAATCATCTCAAGATACATAGTGACATCAATCGGTTTAGATGAGTCCATCATCCTAAACCTCTTTAGGATCTCTACTGCATACTTTCCTTGTCCAACGAAGATTCCTTCTGCACTATGCCACACCTCCATACCTAGAAAGTGGTGCATCGTAACCAAGTTCTGCACATATATGACTCCCTGTCATGTGTCTTAGAACCAACTGGCTACTCCACATACACTTCTTCTTCAACTACACCATTCAAGAAAGCTGTCTTGAAATCCATCTGGTGTATCTTCTATTTCATCACTTTTTTATTTCTCTATGTTGCCATCTGCAGCATGCTTGATCTTGATAGATCTATATGGAAGTCATAACAAAATTCCCTTCAGGTCTTGGGACTACATCTCAAACATCATTCTTCATGATCGACGGATCATGGCATTCTTCCCATATCCTGGGAACTTCAATATCTTCAATAGATAATTTTGTTGCTGAACAAATGTTGTAGTTCTTCTTTTGTAGGTGATGGCATGCGATATTTCCTACACAACAAGTTAAATTGCATGATTAGAAAACATCTCATAGTTTTCATAAAAAATTCTTACACATAAAGAAATATGTCATACAGTCATGCAATTATCTTAGCTAATGCTTCAATACAACATTTATCCATATCCCATAACTTTTTAGATGCCTTCCAATCTCTACCATAACATTTTTAAGAGTGTGCACAACTCCCAACATGTTAGCAAAGAGGTTTCATTCTAGATAAGTAGCAATGGAATGTTGTACAGTGCCATAGGCCACTTACCCATGCATATTAGTAGTATACTGTTCATCAATGCAACTATTCTAATATGCATAATACACAACCTAATTCTAGGAACATTAGTATATACATTATTGAACAGTATTATTTAAACAATAAAATAAGCAAGTAATGACAGTTCAAATACTTATCTTTGTTTGTTTGTTGGGTTGACTCCCTCTCAGTCTTTGCTTCTTTTCTGCAACTCCATTCTTATGTGGATTGTGAGAAGTGGTCAACTCCCTTTGAATATCTGCATCCTTGTAGAAACTACTAAAGTGTGCTCCTTTGTTTTCTTGCACGAACAACTGGAGTGTGCTCCCTCTTGATCTTTGCTTCCTGGATTACATGTCCTTGAACTTACACCCATCCTTAATCACTATGCATGCTTATTAGTATCATCATTGTGTTATCCTTGAGGTCTCATACATAATCACACATTTATTAGTATAATCTTAATACTATCAAAACACAATAATCTTAAACATGTATATTCATGATCATTCACAGATAATAAACATTAGTATTCAAGATTTCAGGGAAGTCTTCTTTTACTCATACACATTCTTATTTGATCATAGGACTCTTCTGGTTAGTTGAATCATCAATCAAGATAAGAGATATAATATGCATAAAACCCGTGATTATTCAAACCTATACCTTGATGATTCTTCTGGTTAGTCATATCATTAATTACGGTAAGAAACATAAAATGCATACAACCATGATTATTCAAACCTATGACTTCATGAATAATCATTATTAACAACACAACAGTATAAGATCCTAACACAAGGTAGGATTCTAGCTTGATATAGGAAAAACATACCTGGATTAGCATGCTAGCTAGTTATGTCTAACATACCTGCATAATGTCTTCTGGTTCTCTTCAGTGACTTGTGCTAGTAACCTGCATGTCTCATAAGTTAACCATTGTATAACCAAGTTATACATAACTCGAAAGTAGATCTTCTATGTGATCCATGACAATGGATGAATCTTTGTCTTCATGTCACCATGAACATATGTTCTTGAAGTAGAACACGATTTGACTTTCTTGGTGTACCTTTTGTGTTAGGAAAGAACATAAACCTCATACAACATCACAATGCATTAGTACAATCATAAGTGTCAAAACCTTAATCAATGAATATCTTCTATTAAGGTGATACGACAAGTCCAATAATTAATCAAGATTGTACTATAATGATGTGAAGACAAACATATGATAAACTTAACCATGAAACATACCTGTAAGCCATACCTGTCAAGATTGCTTGTAATCTTCTTATGGAAGGCCTTAGCCTCATCTCGCTCTGAGACAGGAACTTCTTCACTTATGTAGGTGACCAATCCATCTTCTTCTAGGATTAACCCAATCAACTTGATTTGCAAGAACTGGACCTGGAGCTGGATTAGGGTTTGTCAAAGAAACCCCAAAAAATCAAACTTTGAATTTCAAACTTTCCAAAGGATAGAAATATGCGCCTTGATGAGCTGATCAAGTTGGTATATTCAGAATTTGAAAACTGGAAAGTTTCACCCCTCGAAATTGCCTTTTAGATTTTCGGATTCACTGGGGAGGACCCGGAATTAGGGTTTGAGTTTCCTGGAGCTTCACCCAACCAAAATATTTGATTAAAAACTCTAAGCTTCAATTTTTCTAAGGAGGTTCCAGCCGTGGTCACAGATTTCAGAAATTCCAATTTTTGCAGAAGCCCTAATTTTCCATCTTTCTGATCAAAGTCCCGAACTGGGGTTTGATCAAGCCCAGCCTTTTTCCCAACAAATAAATATGATCTTGGTCTCTAAATTTTGATTTTGATGAGTAGCATCTAGCCGTGGGCTCCGATTACAAAAATTCCAAGTTTCTCCGAAGCCCTAAATTTCGGAAGCCATGAATGAAGGTACTCAAAAATAATTTTGTTTTGACAGAAATATGTACCTGATTGTTTCTGGTGTAACTCTGAAATTTTCGATCCACGGGGTCTGAAAATTTTTCCTAAGATAGTCCGACCTATTATCTTTCCATCTCGATAGGTCTAACCTCAATTGGATTCTCTGAGAGAGAGTTATGCAAAGTGTCCCAATATGACCTGTTTATGGGATAATACAGGAGAGCGAATTTGTACGGCGTTCCATGTGTCACTGGTTCAACTTTGGCCTCTGAAAATTTTTCCTGAGATATCCTGAACTATTATATTTCCATCCCAATAGGTCCGACCTCAATTGGATTCTATGAGAGAGAGTTATTCCAAGTGTCACAACATGACCTGTTTATGGGATAATACAGGAGAGTGAAATTGTACAGCATGCCACGTGTCACTGGTTCCACTTCGGCCTCTGAAAACCTTTATTGAGATAGTACAGTCTATGTACTACCTTTCACTTTTTACAAAATTTCATTTGGAGCGTCCTAGCCAAGGTTATTACCTTTTTCCCAAGGTCACCTGATTTTGACTCAGATCTGGAAGAGGCAGAAACCCTATATTGCACATATCATAAATGACAAAGTACAACGAATTAGAGGTTTTCCTTTGGACAAAAGGTACATGGGGATCTGATCTTCGACCTGCAAAAGTTTCAGATCCGAAAACTTTGCCAAAACGGATTTATAGCGAAAGTGCTACGATGACTGGTTTTTTCTATATCAATCCCTAGCATCGTAAGTGCAACAAGTGTCATACATGCCATATCATGCCTTCTTTCAGGCTAGCTCTAATACCATGTTAAATTTTCAGAATTTAATTCAATCTAATCTAGGATCTTAACTGAGAGAACAACATGTACATCAAATCTACAGCATATCAATCATGGACACAATAATGCAAACACACAAGAGACACATAGTTTACTTGGGGAAAACCATAAAGGTGGAAAACCCCAATAACTTCCTCAGAGATAGATAGAGCAATGATACAACCAGAATACAAGAGATAGCCTTCTCCTAGTAGTAGAGCCTCCTCCTCCACAAGTGTGCCACTCTCCAAAGTGTGAGTGAGAGAATAGAATGTGTAAAATGAGAGAGACACATTCTCTATTTATACACTAACTTGACTTGACCTTTACTCAATTAGGTCGGCCTCAAATTAACCATTTAACATAATGATGATTGGGCCGACCCCCACTAGGGTGGTCTAATAACCCTTTAACCCACATGGCCAACCCCCAATAGGGTGGTCTAATAACCCTTTGACCCACATGACTTATACAGGGCCGACCCCAACAAGGTGGTCTAATAACCCATCAAGTATAAGTTACGACACTTACAATATAAATGACGACCCTTCCATATAGAGGAATCATAACATCTCTATAGGAATACAACCACTTCCGTATAGAGGAATAATAACATCTCTATAGGAATACAATATACATATATGCGAAATAAATTCCGAAGTTACACATACATCAACAACATGCTCATTGCATTGTGTCCACCTCACGTATCTTGCAAGGGTAACTCTCGTAAGTGTGCTCATTGCATTGTGCATGTTAGTGACTCCAATGGGATAATCCCAAGTGTACCCACTTGGTCCACATAGCCAATGTGTTACTTTATCCACCATGCTCTGCACATGTCCATGAGAAAGGTTGACCATGAGAACATTTTTTGTTGCACCTTGTCCCCATCATGGTCTATACAACCCTTCACGGGCTACCACTATTCAAGTTGTGCCTTTCCTTAGAGCAAGGGCACCCCCATCATCCATGGTGTGCCTCGCCAATGGGCCAAAGCACCCATGAGGAACTCATCTTTCCCAATTCCTCATCCTACCTACTTGTGCCAGCAAGTGATCGTTGTAGTGGTCGTGCAATGGAGGTTCCTGAAGTCTCGTAAGGCTAGGGACTTACACCTACCCTCTTCAAACTTTATCACTCGACTATCCAATATTACAACACACTCCCCTTAATTATATCACCTAAATATACATCTAGACCTTACACAAATGAACTTGGAAATTAGGAATACAAATGCTTAAAAAATTTCCTACAAACTTATGCCAACTTAGATATAATTGACACTGATTCCACAAAAAGTGTTACAATTTTATGCCCCAACATAACATATAATGCTATGCAACATCAAATACAAATAGTTGTATCATGGTGAAGGTTCTCTTCAAACAAAAATATAGTGACTTTCCCTTCAGTGTATAGTCTCATTCACTAAGTTTGACAACACCCACCATAATGTACCTCGCAGCCACCATCTATCAAGCGATGTGGGTGAGGGTATCCATTGACTCCTCTTTTCAACAACACCCAAACAACCATTGGACTCTTAGTATCCTTTTGTTGGTGTTTTCACTCTTCCTTCTTCACTAGTACAAAATGAGAGATAAGTGACTAAGTGACTAAAAAAGTTAGTCACCTTAGTTTTTTCAAGGGCTAAATGACTAAAATTGAGTAATTTTAAGTGGGCCGGCTAAAAATGAATAAGATAAACAACTATATTAGTCATAGGATAAAATATACAACTAAATAAAAATGACTAATATAAATGACTAATTTAGTCACAGGAATACAAATATGACTAGCTAACAATGACTAAGAATATGAATTAGTCATTTATGCTCGTCATTTTTAGTTGTCACCCTGATAATGGAAAATTACAATTTTGACAATGATTTTATACAATTTACTAAATTTTAACATTGCAAAGGGGTATTTGAGTCCATCCGTAGTGTTAAAATTTAGTAAATTGTATCATTGTAATTTGCAGGAAGGGGTGGAGGGGTTTCTGAGAGGCCATTACTTTTGAATGGGGTTTGAAATGTGGGTTTGGGGCATTTATTAACCCACTAAATTGGAATCAGTTGAAAATTGAAATGATGCCAATTGAAATTATAGATGGATTCAAAGACCCCTTGTGTCACTCGACAATGGAGAATTGCAATTTTCCATTGTCGAGTGACACAGGGGGGTTCTGAATCCATTTGCAGTGATAAAATTTAGTAAATTGTATAAATTCATTGTCAATATTGCAATTTTCCATTCTTGGATTCCGTCAAGATGGATTGTTGATTTAATAAATTAAGCGATTACCTTTTATTGTGAGGTTAATATAACATGTTAATGGAGTAGAGGTCCATTGTTTAGCATGTATAAAAATATCACCCACATATCACCGTTAACCTCCATAAGCTCTCCTATGTCAATGGACAATTGTTGAAACTCCTCCACATATCACCTCCCATTATGTTATGCATGTGTTGGAACAAGCATATCTTATCTTGCATGTAATCTCCTTCAATTGGTGGCAATGTGGTGGTCGGATCAAATGCCACCCACCTAAATCCTAACTGTCTAAAACTCTTCCTCAACCCCCAATCCAAGGGAATATATCTATTTAATGGTTAATAATAATATAGTATTAGACCATTAGAGTGTCGTCTATCTGCAAGCAACGAGGTGAGAGAACTCATATTAATGTATAGACTTAAGTTCAAAGCCTTCCTTTGGCATGATTGCAAATATAAACCTATAAATATAAGAAATATATCTCATATATATATATATATATATATAATAATAAAATACTATCCAAATTATTGTATATAATTGTTATTATTATATTATAATATAGCTATATTAAAACAAAAAATACAAATAACAAAAACATATAAAATAAATACAAAATATAGCAAAAATATATAAAACAAAAACAAAAAAACACAAGGTGTCAAATGGGGGGCATTTTTCAAGGTTCTTGTGTGTTTTTTGAGGGGCGCTTTGATCTTGAGCATGAGCTTGCTTGGATAAGGCCCCATAACCAAATCTGATCTCTTCATTTATGTAGATCATGCTTGATTAATTGTTGGGTATTGGTTGTTAGGAGGGGGTCATTTCTATCAAATCACGGGAAGAAATGGAGGGCATAGAGGCTTAAGGACAGCATAGAGCCCGTACATTGCATCATATTATAGATGCTCTCTTTCAAAGAGGACTGTGGACTACTGGGAAAATTATGTGGGTGATATGCTGCTCTCAAACAATGATTGTTATCTTATTCCTTGAGACTTTCCATTACCATCAAATCATATTCATTTCTGGTAGCATATCGATTTGAAGAAGGAAACAATATTCCTTGTGTGGGTTGAATCTGATTGAAACACATTGATTTCCCTTGAAGAATACATGTTCATCAGTTTAAGGTTGATTCTTCATTGTGGAGTTTGTATGATTTTGCAGAAGCAGTGTTTAGTTGGGAAGAAGGTTGTAGGTTCATCTAGGAGGGATGCATATTCATCTGGAGGGCCAAATCAAGTTGGTAGGGCAACTAATTGCTATGTGGAGGTAATTTTATGCCTCTAGGAGCAAGTATTCATTGGGATGTCACATGCTACAATGTAGGGTGAGTAATGGAAGGGCACATCACCTTGGAAGGGCATAATCTCTATGGGTGAGTTTCTGAAGCAATTTGAGGTTGTATATCTTATCGATGTTGCATGTGCTCGTCATTTTTCATGGTATCCCACATCTTTTTCTTCAGTATGCTCTTCATTTTTCAAGTACAAAAACCCTCCTTGATTCATTATGGATAGTTGTCAAACCCCTCGGTTCTCAAACATAATTTAAATAAGTTCATGAAGTAGAATCTATCAACAACATCTGATAAATTGCATTTTAAAAACCTTGAGCTTTCCTTACTAGCTCTTGTTAATACTCCCCCCCCCCAAATTGTCTCTCTTACAAGGATTTCTACATCTTATACAATGGATTTCCCTTACTGACAAATACTATAAAAATGATGTTAGACAATTTCTAACAAATGGTTAGCTAATATGATAGATTAGATCTAGTTATTATTATAATTTTTCAATTTTGTGGGTTTTTTAATAATTTTTCCAATTCCGAAGATGGCTTTTGCATGAAACTATAGGTTCCCCTGAGATGATGTGACAACATCGTTTGTCACTCATGTACCTTTCTAACCTCACATAGAGGTACATCTGTACTTTGTGGGTTGATGTGATAGTTCCCTCCCTCACTCTGGTACATGTGCCACGTAGATGTATTTATGTGCTTTGTGGGTAGATCTAATAACATCCACCTTCATCCATTAACTGGTCATTACAATCCTAAGCCTCATCCTAAGAACTTGGGCCTTGACATTTCTTGATAGGATTCTGCTGGAGAATCTCCTCTTCTATTTATTCCGAGTCCATACAAAACCTAGCACCAGAATGGATTCCTAAGGACAAGGCGACTACCATATTGAAATGCATCTCTGAATCATTGGAAAGGTGAATATTTTCTAATTTTTTTTCATTTTCTCCTTAGATTTGAAGCATATTGAAGTGGCAACAATGCCATTAGAAGAATAATTTACACCATTTCCAAATCGGGGTAATAATAGTGACTCTAAAGTATGTTGCGAGAGATATTCCCTTGAAAAGTTTACCTTCTAATCTACTATCTCCTTTCAAAATAGACCCTATATTGAAGCACGATTTTGTCTTCCCTTGGGAAGTACATTAAAGTTGCACCTATTGCATTAGAAGTAGAATATAGACATCATTTCTCAGTTAGGTTTATAATCATGATTTTGAATAGTATTCAAGAAGTTGTGGTTTTTTCGTAACTTTGGCCTAAAAACCATAAAGGAAAAGAGAGATCCATTGAATGTCAACTTCTCTTAATTTTGTTTTTAAACCCTAAATAGAAAGTTGGTTTTGTTGTTCCATTCAAGTACTTTTCACAAGCACATTATTCGAAAGTCCTTATAAAAATGAATTGGGAATCATAATCTATCACATCCCTGTAAAAGAAGTGGCATTTCTTCTCTTATTTGGCCTTGACTCTAGATAGATGGAATAAAAGGCATAAAATATATAAGACCTATGGGAAAGCATATACCTTGTTCTGAATGTTTATAAAAAACTTGAAGGAACCTAGTGGCAAGACTTCAAACAATCCTAGGTGTGTAATTGCAAATATCAGAGATGTCTCCATCAAGTAAACCATCCAAATTGATTAGCAGATTACAACTTAAACCAACACACAAGCACTTCCATATAAATAACTGGCTTATTTTCAGTTCCAACCACATAATGAAGGAAATCACAAGCAAAATACAAGCTCTTGTTGCAGTTTTTTCGGCCATGTTATCACACCATAGTAGCTGGGCTACCATGTTTACAGAGCAGATATCTGCAAATTTTTGCGCTTTGACTTTACAAAGCTTCATTGAGATCAGTTATGATGAGCATCACTATTGATGATCACTTACACATTAGAGCACCCTTATATTAGACAGTGTGTAGACCTTGTGCCAAGGATGAACCTCAAGACCTTAGATTTGATGACCGATACGACCTTTTGTTCCATACAGATGCAGTGCATTTTTCAGTGTTTCAGGCATAGTGTTCTCAGTGGTTATAGTTGGTTTAGATTACAAATGTTGATATATGACCTAGCATATATATGATGTGCATTAATGTTATTATTTTTTTGTTTAGGTCATTTTGATAGCAATTACTTGGTATATGGAAATTATGATATGGCAGTATATTAATGTTAAAATTGAATTGGTTTTTATGGATTATATCTATTGATTATATTACTGACATTTGGAAACTCTTGTTTTATACTTGGTTGTCTTTACCTTCTTATGAATGAGAACATGATCATTTCGTGTCTTTCCGACCTGCTAGCTAAGGCACCATTTTCACCTGTCTGCATCCATCGATTTGTCCTTTCCCCATTTATTGACTTTCACCTTGACTTGTGATATGGAGGATCTCCTTGCTTCTTCCTCTGTGTTGGACATGCATCCATGTTATTTTTGTGTCTCGACTCTGAATTAGCAATAGAACTCGCCTTTGGTGAGTTGGATTTTATGCTATTATCATTCTAGTAGGTTTCCCCGATGTGTGGTTTTATGCAGAATTACCCGTAGTAACTTGAGTTGTTCTTCACTAAAACCTGAAGCAAACTATACTACCTTGGAAACTATTGGAATCCCAATGAAAAGGGATATGAAATGGAATGCAATGAAATTCTTTGAAATGTAAATGCACCCCGGATGGAAGGTACGATTAGTTGTGCTTATAAGCACATGAAAAATACCAAAGGGGTCCCAAAGGCCTAAAGAGAAATAGATAAATGCATGCTAAATCTAAATATTGTTGGCCAAAATCAAATGAAATTGAAAGGTCCAAATAAAGCAGTGTTTAAACAAATGCTAAATCTAAAGACTGTTGACCTTAATGGAAATGTACCCCAATGAGCCTACGGGTTATGATTTGAGATGGATTAAGGGACAACTAAATAAAAGTGTCCCCTAGAAACTCAAGTGACAGTTCTAGTAGTAGAATGTTTTCCAAGGTTGAATAAGCACTTCTCTAAAAAACTAATCCATTTGTGAGACACCTCCATTCCTTGTGTACTTTGGTCTGACACATGCTTAAGTGTGTAACACCATGTCCTTCATCCAAAGTATCACAGTTTCAAGTCAATCAAGTCATCCCATTCATCCTAGCCTTGTATACTTAGCCTTCACCCTTTGCTAGAAATTTGATCATGCTCACAAACAAGTATGTTCTTGAGATTTTTCTTGAAAGTAAATTGTTTAACTAACCTATTATTACATATTAAATACCAGTGAAATGATGATCAATACTCTAGAGTCTTTCTAATGACCTCCACAGTCACAAGAAAGAACATACAACAAACCAACGAATAGTGAAGAAAGAGAGATGTTGTATGATTGTTCTACCCATAGCCAAAAGATCGACTTAGAGAAACTATAAATTTCAACTGAAACATCTTGAAGAATAACAAAAAATTCCTAACATAAAGAAAATTAAACCCATAACTGAGCATATACACGGACATGATATAGTGATATAAACCCAAAAAACACCCCAGTCGAAACATCCTGAAGATCAACCAAAACTTCTTAAGAGAAATACTATTAAACCTAGAACTGAGCATACACGGACACAACATAGTAATATAAACCCAGAAAACACACCAACTACATAGGAGAAACAACCCCCGATCACTAAAGAGCATAACAACATTATAGTAAACGACCTTGAGTATTTTCTTTCAAAGCATTCGTTGGAGCATCAGGAATACGGAGGCACATGGATTGCAACAAGAAGTCAATCTTCTGGTTCAACTCCCTAGATTCGGCTTGAAGCGAGTTCTGCACCAGATCCTTTGGCTCCCCTCCATTCTCTTTTTCCATACGGTCACTAAGATCGCACCCCATCAAATTTTTCATTACCCAGTAAAGGGAAACAATTTGATTGTATAGGGTTAAATGGATAGCAGTGTTCCCCGTGTCCATGACCCAATTTTCCAGCTTCTAGCATTCCTCCTATAGGGTATCTTTAGCAAGCTTTTTCCAGAGCTCCTGCTCCACACCTTGGATTTCCTTATGCACTGCCGACAGTAGGTCCAGTTCAAAAATCCTAGATACCCTCCAAATTATCTTACGAGCACAAGAGACTCTGGGACTATCCTCCAAAGGGATATCTTCCTTGTTACGCCTCTGTTGATGACCATAGGTTGTATTCACCTCTTCCTCCTGACGATTCATAGGGAAAATTTTAAGGGCGAAATTTCGCCAATTGGCTATTTTTGGGGCTTTTTTTCAAAAAATAAATTCACTATTTGGTGATTTTTAGTCTATAATATTGCCTATATTTACATAGACTATGTTTTTTATCATAATATTCACCAAAATTTACAAGTTTCAGTAGTAAATTGCATGTTTCATATTTAATATTTTCCTACCTATCTATATATATATGTTTTTTTCAATCAAAAATAATTGCCTATAATACTATACTTAAGTATAATATTAGAATCCTTAAAAAATACCCTACTGACGATGGTCGTCCATAATACTTGTAAAAGTAAAGTTTACTTGTCGAAGTAATTGTACAATTATTGTTCCCCGTCAATTTACCAATTCACTAGCTTCTATATAATTGTACAATTACACCAACAAAATCTACAAAGATAATATCTATGACCATACTATGATAATTACCCTTCCCCATCCATCCCATCCTAGTACAATGAAATAATAAAAAAATAGTAACCTCACTATTCTTAATGTGCCACTTGTTTTCTTGTTTATTGAGAATGACTCTTTTAAATATTGTCTTCATTACTAATTATGGAAAAATAAATATTTATATGTTTTAAATCCGTAATAAAAAATTAGTAACCTCGCTATACTCAATGTCCCACTAGTTTTCTTGTTTATTGAAAGGATTGTTTTAAGCAATGAGGAATTCAGACATTACAATATGTGAATAGAGAATTTGATATTTATATATTCATCGCTATATTCATTTTCTGAAACCCTGGATTTCTTTTTTCTGGTATATATGTTTGTGCAGTATTTGTATTTCCTCCTACAGAGCCTGATTCTATTTTTCACAATGTCTACCTGTTGAAGAATAAAATCCATTACAAGGAATGCAATATTTCGGGTGGTTCGTTGCTTCTTGATTCAACAAAATAAAACGGGAATCCCTTTAGTTTCAAGTTGAGATCAAAGGTACATCGTTACTATTTTGCATATCATAGTGATTTAAGGCTTCTTCTTTTTTAGTTCAAATTCAATTCGTCTTTGAATGTTCTTTTCCTTGTCGTTTAGATTCAATGCTTCTTCTTCGTTTCCAGTGGCATCGACTTAAGTGATTTCATTAATGAGTCAAATTTGATGCTTCCACTTTGTTTCCAGCAAACACGGTGCTTTGTTTATAGCGGCGCTGAATTAAGTGATTTCATAATGATTCAAATTCAATGCTTCTGCATTGTTTGCAGCATATAGTAATTCATGGTTCAAATTCGATGCTAACAAATAAGACAGATGATAAATTAGAATTTATTACATCCCTATTAAAACTCTCGTGGTTATAACTTTTTGTAATGAATTTGATTCAACAGTATTGTAGGGACCCCCATTTGAGGGGTCGTCCCTAAAACTAATATGAAACTCATCAACATAATATGACACAGGTTAGATCATATCAAAGATAGAAAACTGAATTACAATAAACAAATTTTCCTTAAGAAGATACAAGTGGGACCTCATACCTGTCATTCGTCGGTCGATCCCGCTATCGGAGGAGTAGTCGCTGTCAATCCGATCCATCTAGCCCATTGTCGTCCGCATCTTTCAGAGGATCCCTCCAGAAAAAGCTCGTATAACCATAGGCGAAGCAACCGTTAGCTCCGCCACCCAACCATAGGCTCATGCTTTCAGTCGCATGGCCTCCCTCGAGCTTCGGGTCGTAGAGCTCACACACATTTTTCAGAAATCCAGCTTGGGCTTCCCCTCCTCCCAGGATTTCTTAGCCAAACCCTTTAAATAGCAGCAAGTCTTTGAGGCACTCGAAAATTACGACAATCATCCAAATTATGGGCCCCTTTCCCCTTCCCAATGTCTTCCTTATAAAGGAAAACCTCCTGCGACACATTTCGCTTCATGCACAATTATATAATTATTTTTAAATTTTAAAAGAAAACATTCACCCATCCAAGTGTCATCTTTTCTAGGAGATGCACCTAAATCCCTAGGTTTCCTCAGGTCTATCCCCCAGATACTTTAGTTAACTCCTAGCTTTTAGTTGACTAGGTGTCTAATCTTAGGATTCTATTTTGCTCCTAAATAATGATTTCTATTATTTTAAATGCTCAACAAAAATAACTATTCATGTGCAAATGCCTAAAATATTTTTATGCATTTGCTAAGTAATAATCTAGAGTTAATCTTATAAGTTTTTATGCAATTAAATTTAACAATCAAACTCACTAGGATCACGGTGCTGCGCCGTTGGGATCCTAGTTACTTAATTTTAATTCCCTGACATGGCACCACTCCGTCGGGTCCATTCATCCATGGTTTCCATTCCTTGCCATGGTACCGCATCGTTGGGTCCTTGCGTCCATTCTTTCTGTTCTCGACAGGGTACCGCATCGTCGGGCCCTTCTGCCACCATCGTTCCGTTTTGACTTGCGGGAACTCTTGTAGGGATTTTAGGAATCGTTACCATCCATCCTCCGTCTACATGCTATCTAGAAACTAATGGCACTGAGGAGTGAGTCCGTTCTCACTACGCGCCCCTCAACTCGTACATGACCAACTCCGTCGTGGCCTACCTCATATGCCCTCACGCATTCCTCTTTAGCAAGCGGATCAGTGCTTATCTGCTCATGCGTGGTATTCTTGTCGGAAGTCGACATCGTCGTCGCTCCCCCTGTGTGTGATTTAACCGTACTCTACGACCCTTCATATTCCTTTGTGTGTCCTTCGGTGAACTGTTTCACCTGTCGCTATACACATTTATCACAAACATATATCATTATTTTATTGATTTACAATTAATCATAATCATAAATATAGTCAAAATAAAATCAAAGGATTATTTTATTAATGTTTCAAATAGTCGAGTCACTAAGCAAGTGCCCTCAATGTCTACAGTAGTCTAGGGGCACTACATACACCCCTACTTATTTAGAACTTCATCCCGAAGTTTAGAATAAATGCGGAAAGCTATGATGCATCTCAGTTGCGTCCTCCCAAGTCACAAAGCTAGGACTGTAGCTGTCCTACAATACTTTGACTTGACCAATCAAGGCTAAGCATTTAAGCTAGAACTGATCAATCAATTATCCCAGTCCACACATATAAGTCAATTCATTAATTCATTTATCAACTATAGTCATGCACATCATCAGGTGATTCTCCCTTATTAAGACACATCCTAACTCGAAGGGCCACTTTATTGAAGTCTGTTCCGCCGGGTCACTCGACAGGTGCTCTTAAAGTGCATAGTCATTTTAGGGGCATTACATATTCATTCTATCTCAATCAGTCGAACATTCATATAATAACTAAAGTAATAGTTTCTATAAATGTCGTTCAATCATTTTCAAAGTAAATTCAAATGGTTCGTGTTTTACTTAGTCGGTTCATTTCAAAACTAGTACCCTCATTAGTCTAATCAGTTAAAGTACCAAGGGGGGCATTACAAGTATACAGTATAATTTTTTAGTGACAGGTGAGAGCTCTCCATTTCTTTTTGAATGAAATAGGATATAGGAAATTTGTAGTGTTATTTACACCTTCTCCAGCTGTTCATAGAATCTGGCTATTAAAAAAATAGATGTTTTGATTCTAGGTACATTATCCAATGTTGAATTTTTAGGTTCTATCGATTTTTTTCCCTGCTACAAATTTTAAACACAAAATTTTTCCTCTTGTACCAAACTATGCTTTATACCACTAAGTGCTAACGAAAAAAAGTGTGAAGAGTTAAATATCAAAACAATTAGTGAAATATCAACGGTATCTGCTGAGTGCTTTAGCTTTGTTCTAACCCCATCTCTGATCTAGTCTCTTCTATTTACTAGACCAAACAATTATATGTTATCTGACACATTATCATAACTTTGTGACCATACTAACCATTTATGTTATTTCATGCATTATGCTTGACTTTTTTACAATAAGTATATGCCATATTTTATTTCTCTTTATAATGACTTCAGATTTGTCTTCAAGATTTGTCTAAGAAGGAGGAGTATATATTATAGAAAGTGTTGTTAGAATTGGATGGTATTCTCATCGATAAGAGTGGAGAGGCATTGAAAATATCTAAAATTCCTCTTATCAAGGTCTCACTTGTCATGTTTCATAGCGATCTAGATGATGCTTTCCCTCGTCTTTTACTAGAGAAAACTCTAGATGACATTCGAAGAGATTCAAATTTTGAAATTATTTATATTGGCAAACATTTTAATAAATTTCCAAGGAATGTTAAGGACAAATGTTTTGGCCATAGTCGTGAAAGTTGGCAATTTGGATTGATTCTTGTTAAATTTCTATTAACATTAGATGTGCACCTTTGAGAATCATGGTTGTCAACACTAGATGAAATTTTTCAAAAAGTCAATAAATATACTGAGAACCTTATCTTGCTCTTGTAGCATGTCGAAACGTTCTAGTTATCTCAAACTTGCCTCTAAGAATTAAAAAATGAATAGTGAGATAAAAAAAGACATTATGGCAATTAAGCCTCTTTGAGTGCTCAGCGCGCATATTAGAATTAGAGTGAAAGAAAACGCATAGCAAAATAAAGCTGAAACATTATATGATTTCTCCTTGCTTTATAGTTAGGTATGATTTTGAAGCAATATAATATTTGATGGTGTTACATTTATTTATATATTCAAAAACACAATTTATATAAGAAAATTTCAATTTATTAAAAAAAATGACAAGATTTCCATAAAAATAAAAACTAGGGAATATTACTTTTAAAAAGAAATGGACATTAAGAATAAACATAAAACAGAGCACCAGTCGTGATAATTATCAGTGTGTTTTGAAAGTGTTAGAGGGTATCTATGATCATTTTGAATGTGGAGACATTATAATGATGGATTGAGTGCACATCCCTAGACGTATAAATCAATAGATAAACATAACCACTCATGGTTTCATGATTCAACAATCAAGAATCTGGTTAGTGAACATGTGCCTTCGTTATCTTGGGATATGTATACCTGTAAATTCATCATTACTCTCATACATCTTCAAGGGGAGGAATGATACGACTATAAGATTGCAATGGAGAAAAACTAAGAGGGATTAATGCGATTGGGTACTAAGAATAGAGAAAAAATAAATGATGCATTATAAATATAGGATTAATGGGATTCAAGACCAGGAATAGAAAAAATGATTTAAAAAAAAGAAGATTAAGAGGGATTAATGGGATTAGGGGCCAAGAATACAACAAAAATATTCCAAAACATTATAGATTGAGGCCAGGCAGTTACCATTGGAGATGTAGGAGAAATAAAGTTGGAGGTGAAGGTACTATACATTCAGACACCAAGTGACCAATTATTTCCGATACAAGAGCACTCTTTCTATTATTTAAGGAACCTTTTTGTCCAATCGCAGGATAAACAAAGGTTTTCTATTTTCTCTTTTCAAACATAGAAAAGTTTCATATTTCATGCATAGAATATATGCTTTATATTAAAATATTTCTTATGAAGACATAAAAATTAGTAGAATTTATTCCAGGTTAAAATAGGGCAACTTTGCCGCATTACACAGAGATGGAATTTACTTTGATATTTCACCTTTTACAGAGCTTGGGATATTAATACATTTAACGACTACCAGCTTGAGCTCACAAACAAAGACTCTTCTCCTACATATACACGAGCTCTTCTACTACATATACACAGGATCTTCTCCTGCATATACATAGACTTGATTTTTGCTTCACCTGGAAGCTACTGAGTCACATTAGATACAAATCCAGGTTTTGGGGCTTCGCCATTTCTTGAAATTCCCATATATCATGGTGTGGAGAGGATTTGTCCAGGAATTGATGTCAAAATGATCATATATCATGAAGAGAGCCGGGGACCAACCATAAGACTCAACTATTTCTGATAAAACAATAAAGGAAACATAACAGAGGTGGTAAAGCAAAGTGTCATGACTTCCCAAAGATTTCATTTTGCTGTGATATGGGGTATGGTTTAGCCTATATATAGTGAGTGGCTAGTGAATTGGTCAATTGAATGTGATGGGATGGATGGGGAATGGTAATTATCACAGTATGGATGGATGGTGGTCATAGATATCATATGTACTGACTGTAGATTTTGTTGGTGTAATTGTACATGTATCACTCCAATCGATGCCTTAAGAAAGAATTGTATGCTAACATGGCGATGGTTTATATGATGAAATTATGAAATGGTGGTTATCCTGATGGTGCTAATGGTGAATGATGGCTTGTATCACGTGTGGGAATGTCACATACCCAAATTCTGAACATTTTACGTTATGAGAAAAAAACATTATGTTTCATGTTATTGTAAATTTCTATGATTATTGACCAAGTGGGGTTAATGATGCTTGTAGTTAATTATTATGAATATTTTATTATTAATAAATAAAAGAGGAGACAAATATCCAAGGGAGGCTATTAAATGAGTGTTCATTGACCCATTAGGAGGAATGGACTGGGGTGAGAGCAAACTGACACCTGGCAGCATCCTTAACTAACTTCTAGCTATTGCACGGGGAAACTTCCCTATTTGATGGTCATGTTTCCCAAGAAAGTGGAACTGAGCAGGTGGCTAAATAACTAAGAAACTGACCAAAAGACCTAGGCATAATATTTTGTCACCCATCGAATTCAGCAGGAGGCTGCCCATTTTTTACCTTGTGATAATTTTCTAAAAGAGAAAAGAAGAGAGCACAAGAGATTCAATGAGGGGAAGGCTAGTAAGTGGTTGAGTGAGTTAATACTGCATTCTGAACTAGTGCAGCCACATTGCTAAGTTCAATATTGCTAAAGGAAAAAGTATTGTTGTTGAGCACTACTGCTAAGTTGTAGAGGAATTTAGTCTATTCTCCACACAACATCTTCGTCTTGGTGGTTCAGTGAACAGGCTTGGGGGTCCTAAGGCAAGTGATTTGGATATCTTCAGAAGAAGGTTGGGTGGAATGGGATCCTTTGGATGTTGTCACCCTCTACAGTTAACATGTTTCTTATTGTGTTATCTTACTTAATTACTATTGATTTATTTCTGAATGATTAACTTCTAAACTGTTGTACATTTCTGAAATCTATCTTTTATTATCAACTAGATTAAAATGTTGAATGGATAATTTATTTATGTTTTAAATGTCAGAATAAATTTGAACTGTAGCATGATTTTATTAAATATCTCTCTATATCTTTACACACACTGAATAAGTGTCGTACTCTAGTACAGAGAAGTCAAATTTAAAATAGATTTGAATGATGATAAATTATAGATCTAGAGTTGATTGGATAAAGATATATAATATAGGGTTTACTTTAATTTAAAAGCAACAAAATACTATTTATAAGGTAGAACTGTAACCAAAAACTCTAACAGTTATGTATTAAGAAGAAAACAAAGTTTACGTTCTATAATTTTGTTCATATACATAAGAGAAGGAAATGCTAGGATACAAACATGGAAATATTTTCTTTATAAATAAACTCTAAACAGTATTATTGCGAGTATTAGTAATCAAATAATTTTTAAAGAGTACAGGAACCTTATCAATCTCTAACCCTTACTATTATAAATAATGTATAATACAAACCCTAGTAGTATCATATTCCATGTTACAGGAATTCTTTTATAAATGAACCAAAATGAAAGAAATATAAAGTTTCATTACACAGAGTCTTCTATCCATATAGAAGAGTAACCATATACACACATTTATTTATTTTTAAACAATAAAAATCATGTACCATGCCATTTTCCATTTACGATTATCCACCAAAAACATCTTACATAGAGATCTTTCAATAAACGAATAATCATGCTAAGTTGTAATACAATCTGGAGAAATATTCTATTTATATAGTGTCTCAACTATTAAAATATACAAGGAACTTTTAGACAGATCAACCTTAAATAGTTATCAGCTATACTAGGGTTGATACCTTATATTTAATCACTATCGTAATACTGTAGGGTTATTCGTACCAATTCCAAAACTTAAAACTAGTATTGTATTTAATCACCATCGTAAGACTGTAGGGTTATTCACACCAATGCCAAAAATTAAAACCAATCATTATTTCATCTAATATTAAGATTACAATACGGGCTTGAGCCATTTAGAAGGATTGGCCCAGTTTGTAAAGATATATCACATATAAAAATGCAACATAGAAATCCTAAAGAAAGTAATACAAGGCCCAGGTTCGAGACCCGTGAGGGCTCACCCAATGGGTCAACATATTTATAAAGTTATAAACATAATTATAGAAATAATCAAACATACAAAATTTTCTAGGTTTTGAGTTTTTGACTCACCCAAAATACATATTAATATTTAAACTATCAAAATATGTTTTGGGTTCAAAACCCCTAAACCTTCATCATCAAAACTATTTCCATTACCGTAACTTTCAGGGTAGGGTTTCAATCCTTGTAATATATTTATATGTTGGAATGGTTTATACAAACGAATAACACAAACCTTTTCTCACAGAGTTAAAATGGTGGGCTTAGCCTGAACCCTTTAAGCCGGTATCAAAATCTATCCATTTTAAGAATGACCAGAATGCTGAGAACGATTTCTCATAATATAGAAACAAACCATACTTGAATTCGAAAAACCATTTTATTTAAATCCACGAAATTATTTACAGAATAGTATTAAAGGAAAAACATTGAGAAACCAACACAAAGCCAGAGGCTTGAGAGTCTAACTCTCTCAGTGTTACAAAATCCCATCCGGTTTCTAAGATGTAAAAACAAACTGTATCAATCAAATACCGTTGCAACCTTCATCTCAACAAAATTTTACTGTCCGACTTCATTTCCTTTCATCACTTTTCATAACAGAGTTACGACTTAGGGTTTCTAGAGAATCACTGAGGCTTACTAGTTCCTTTTTTGAAGCCATGATGGAGTAGCTTGCCTAATACTTATTAGCAAACCCAGTCGAAATTGTAAGCCTGCCACTCCACGGTGAAAACAATAAGAAACGGGTTTGATTAACGAGTTTTGAAATGGATAAAATTAAAATAATAACAAATTACACAGTACTATGAGTAGTGGGCTTACCTATGACAGTGCCACACGACCGCGCTCCAAACTAAAATAATGAACCCACCATCGAAACCCTAGAACACCGCAAAAAGATTTCAAAAAACCTGCATAGCCCGAAACTTGTCGGCCTCCCCTAAACACTACATTGCAAAATGAAATGAGAACACGAGGGTTGATAGAATTTCAACGCATGGTTAGGGTTTATCGCAAAACCCAAATCCATCAAGTGATCGAACTACGTAGATCTTGCCACGAGGGTATGTTATCAATGTTGATGTATATTTAACTTTGGAATGTATTTCATATATCTATATTGTACTCCTATAGAGATGGTATTATTCCTCTATACGAAAGTGTTTGTATTCCTATAGAGATGTTATTATTCCTCTATACATAAGTGTCGTCATTTATATTATAAGTGTTGTAACTTATACTTGATGGGTTATTAGACCACCTTGTTGGGGTTGGCCCTGTATAAGTCATGTGGGTCAAAAAATTATTAGACCACCCTATTGGGGGTCGGCCCAGTCAGCATTATGTTATGTGGTTAAGTTAAGGCTGACCTAGTAAAGGTTATTAGGCAAGTCAAGTCAAGTATAAATAGAGTGCGGGAGGCACTCTATTTAATCATTCTATTCTCTCTCACACTCTCATGAGAGTGACACACTTGTGGAGGAGGAGAAGTTGCTGCTAGGAGATGTCTATCTCTTATGCTTCGGTTGTATCATTGCTCTATCTATCTCTGAGGAAGTTATTGGGGTTTTTCACCTTTATGGTTTTCCCCAAGTAAACTTTGTGTCTCTTGTGTGCTTCCATTATTGTGTTCATGATTGATATGTTGTAGATATGTTGTATATGTTTTTCTCTCAGTTAATACCCTAGATCAGATTGAAGTAAATTCTAAAAAATTAACATGGTATCAGAGCTAGCCTGAAAGAAGGCATGGTATGGCATGTATGACACTTGTTGCAGTTGCGATGCTAGGGATTGATATAGCAAAAACCAGTCATTGTAGCACTTTCGCTATGAATAAATTTCGGCAAGGTTTCAGGGTCTAAAATCATACAAGGAGAATCTAAGATCCCCATGTACCTTGTGTCCAAAGGACAACCTCTAATTCGTTGGACTTTGTGTTTTATGATCTGTACAATATAGGGTTTATGCCTCTTCCAGATCTCAGTCATAAACAGGTGACCTTGGAAAAAAGGTCATAACTTGGGCTAGGAAGCTCCAAATGAAATTCAGTAAAAATTGACAGGTAGTGCACGGACTGTACTTTCTTAGTTAACATTTTTAGAGGCCGAAACTGAACCAGTGACACGTGGCATGCCGTACAAGTTCGCTCTCCGGTTTTATCCCATAAGCAGGTCACATTGTGACACTTGGAATAACTCTCTCTTAGAGAATCCATTTGAGGTCAGAACTGTGGGGTTGGAAATATGACAGGTGGGGCTATCACAAGAAAATGTTTTAGAACCTGTGGATTGAAAAGTTTGGAGTTACACAAGAAACAATCAGGTACATATTTCTGTCAAAACAAAATTATTTTTGAGCACCTTCATTCATGGCTTCCGGAATTTAGGGTTTCGGAGAAATTTGGAATTTTTGTAATTGGAGACTATGGCTGAATGATACTAATCAAAATCAAAATTTGGAGACCAAGATCTGAATTTTTTGTTGGACAGAAGGCTGATCTTGATCAGACCCTAGTTCGGGACTTTGATCGGAAAAGTGAAAATTAGGGCTTCTGCAAAAATGGGAATTTTTGAAATCTGTTACCACGGCTGGAAGCTCCTTAGAAAAAATAGAAGCTTAGAGCTTTGGATCGAACCTTTTGATTGGGAAGAAGGGTGGGATTTATCAAACCCTAGTTCGGGGTCATGTCTAGTGAATCTAGAAGCTTCAATGGCAATTTTGAGGGGTGAAACTTTGCAATTTTCAAATTCTGAGTATACTAGCTTGACTGGCTCAGAAAGGTGCATCTTGCTGTCCTTTCAGAAGTTTGAAACTCAATGTTTGAATTTTTAGGGTTTCTTTGACAAACCCTAATCTAGCTCCAGATCCAATTCTGGAAATCAAGTGGATTGGGTTAATCCTAGAAGATAATGGATTGGTCACCTACATAAGTAAAGAAGTTCCTATTTCAGAGGGAGATGAGGCTAAGGTATCACATAAGAAGATTACAAGCAATCTCGACAGGTATGACTTACAGGTATGTTTCAAATTTTGTTAATGGTTAAGTTTATGATATGTTTGTCTTCATATCATTACGGTTAGTACAATCTTGATTAATTACTAGACTTGTCGTATCACCTTAATAGAATTATGAATACATGATAGAAGATATTCATTGATTAAGGTTTTGACACTTATGATTGTACTAATGCATTGTGATGTTGTATGAGGTTTATGTTGTTCACTAACATGGAAGGTACACCAAGAAAGACAAATCATGTTCTACTTCAAGAACATATAATCATGGTGACATGAAGACAAAGATTCATCCATTGTCATGGATAACATAGAAGATCTACTTACGAGGTATGTATATCTTGGTTCTACAATGGTTAACTTATGAGACATGCAGGTTACTAGCACAAGTCATTGAAGAGAACGAGAAGACATCATGCGGGTATGTTAGACATAACTAGCTAACATAGTAATCCATGTATGTTTTTCCTATATCAAGTTAGAATCTTACCTTGTGTTAGGATCCCTTATATAAGTATACTTGGTATGATTGGTTATGTTTATTCATAGAGTTATAAATGTAATTAATCAAGGGTTTATGCATGTTATGTCTCTTATCTTGATTGATGACTTGTAGAACCCCTCCTTTAGGGTCCCCTTGAACAGAACCTGAAACTTTAAAAACTTCATACAAACAAATTAGCCATTATAGTTATTGGAAAAATAAAGTAAAAGAGTGAATAACTTAACAAAAATAAGCAAACCTTAACCTGTCAACCCGATCCAGCTGGTCCATTGTTGTCTGCGTCTTCAGTAGGATCCCTCCAGCAAAGCTCGTTTAACCATAGGCGAAGCAACCGTTAGCTTCGCCACCCAACCATAGGCTCATGCTTTCAGTCGCATGGCCTCCCCCGAGCTTTGGGTCGTAGAGCTCACACAAGTATTTCATAAATTCAGCTTGGGCTTCCCTTCCCACCATGATTTCTAAGCCAAACCCTTAGATAGCAGCAAGTCTTTGAGGCATTCGAAAATTACGACAATCGTCCAAATTCTGGGCCCCTTACCCATTCCTTAAGCCTTCCTTATAAAGGGAAATCTCCTGCGACACATGTCGCTTCATGCATAATTAATTATTTTTAATTATTTATTTAATTAAAACACTCACCCATCCAAGTGTCAGTTTCTCTGGGAAGTGCACCTACATCCCTAAGTTTGCTCTAGTTTGTCCCCCAGATATTTTAATCAACTCCTAGCTTTTAGTTGACTAGGTGTCTAATCTATTTTGCTCCTAAATAATAATTTCTATTAATTTAAATGCTCAACAAAATAACTATTCATGTGCAAATGTCTAAGCTATTGTTATGCATTTGCTAAGTAATAATCTAGAGTTATTCTCCTAAGTTTTTATGCAGTTTAATTTAACAATCAAACTCACTAAGATCACGGTGCCGCGTCGTTGGGCTCCTGGTTCCTTAATTTTTTTAATCCCTTGTCATGGCACCACTCCATCGGGTCCAATCATCCATGGTTTCCATTCCTTGGCATTGTACCACCTCGTTCGGTCCTTGCATCCATTCTTTCCGTTCTTGACAGGGTACCGCATCGTTGGGCCCTTCTGCCACCATCTTTCCGTTTTGACTTGCGGGAACTCTTGTAGGGATTTTAGGAATCGTTACCATCCATCCTCCGTCTACATGCTATCTAGGGACTAATGGCGCTGAGGAGTGAGTCCGTTCTCACTACGCGCCCCTCAACTCGTACGTGACCAGCTCCATCGTGGCCCACCTCATACGTCCTCACGCATTCCTCTTGAGCAAGCGGATCAATGCTTATCTGCTCATGCGTGGTATTCTTGTCGGAAGTTGACATTTATATAGAATAATTACATATAAAGAATCTTTTAGTCTAGGCTAAGATGTTATTGGCTTATCATCTCATAATTACGTATTTATTGTCCAAGTTGGATACTCTGATTTCCAGTATTAAATGCATTTAACCACTGACAGAGTCGTGGCGATCCACCACTTATTTATCTACCCACCAGGCCAACGACAAAGTCAGGATCTTACTTCTAGTTAATCGATAGCGTCAATCTGCAATCGGTGGGTTGGAAAGAAGCTGTCAATTCAGCTAGGCTACGCGGAGACTATTGCCTGCATAATGATTTGAATGTACACCGTAATCAATGGTAGATGGAGCTACCACTACCCACTGCCCAGTTTGTCACATAACAATCGTCATAACTATCGTGATGATTGTCCATTATAGACGAGAAAACAAATAGCTCAATTAAATACTAAGTCTACTAAGAGATCCGTGGCGCTCTCATTTCCATGATTTCATAATATTTGCGTGATTGGGTTGGAACAAATCATAGCCATTCAACACATAAGAGAGTTTTAAGGCGTGAGCAGATCTTCATTCTAGACTTGGCCGTAACCAGGGTTCAACAAAAAGAAGGAAAGATGTCTCTATCTTTCCTACCCTCTGATCCCATCCCTTATCTACGGTCTCACCCTCCCTCCGACCTGATTTATTTCACTCTCCTTTGCCTTAGAGCTTCTTCACATCATAGTGAGGTTCATAGTATATTACACCGCAAATTATTGAGCTAATCCAAATTATTGAGCCAATAATAATATACGTCTGTCCTACCTAGCCTCACTCCACCTCTAGTTCTTGTATCACCTCGCCCCGGCTTCAAGCTTTCTCGCTCATTTACTGAAGCGACTCGCTTTTGAACTGCTACTTCCGGGTATGGGACTGGTACTTACTTTACTCAATTAGCGCTAACAATTTAACCAACAGAATATAAGGCTAGATTTGGATCAACGGCTTAACAACTGAATATGTTAGGGGTGTCAAATCTCCAGCTTAAGTAACGGGATATATTGCTGCGGCCGTTGGTGCTTAAACCACTGAATATTGTAGTGAGTAAACTGCCATAGCCACCTATGCAAATGCTTCTTAGCCATCTGAATAATATGCTTAGTCAACGACATAATATATTTCTGCTTTATATATATATATCACCAACTATTGAATCTACTGGTTTATACACCCTTGCTTTTACTGAATCTACTACTTCTTTCATTAATCCTTTCTACACATATATAAACAAGAGGGCGTGGACTGACAGAGTATAAATTGAACTCAGGTAAATCACAGAGTTAGATTTGATTACAGATTGGTCTCCAAATCGGCCAAACAGTAATTGATGACAGTGATAGTTTAGATCGCTTTCACTTTAAAAACATCTAGGGAGGATTGCATTACAATTACAAGATGTACACCAATGTGATGCACGTCCTTGTCCACAAAGTCCATGAAAAGGATTATTATTTGTCCATCACATTAATGGCCATTTACTTTGAAATGTGCCCACCTTACAGGGATAACGGCCCCATGCTACAGAAGTCAATCGGGCTGCACATGCTACCAGCTCCAAGTGGACCCCATCAATGGCGATGGAAGTGAGGTTCACCATTGTTAAATTTTCAGTATTAAATCACAATACTATAGGATCTTTGCTGAGAGAACAACATCTACAGTATATCAATGCATGACAATCATAATATGACAAGCATCACAAGCATCACAAGAATCAAAAGCATAGAGACAAGAGACACAGAGTTTCCGTGGGGAAAACCCTAAGGTGAAAAACCCCACAACTTCCTCAGAGATAGAGAGAGCAATGGCTCAACCAAAATACAACAAAATAATACAGAGATAGTCTCCTAGCAGATGATCCTCCTCCTCCTCACTAGTGCGCCACTTTTCAGAGAGAGAGATAGATACTTTTCCGAGTGAGTAAAATAGAGATCTCCTATCTCTATTTATACTCACCTTTTTTCCCAGTGACCTACTGGGGCCGACTTGTCTACTTTAGTACATCCACATTATATTATATATTAATTAGGGCCGACCCCATAAGGTGGTCTAATAACCCATCGGCAAGTACACACACTTGCGACACTTGTCAATCCACATGACGACACTTCCTTATAGAGGAATAACACATCTCTTATAAGGGTACAATAAATATACATATAATATACTGATGAAATACATTCCGAAGTTACATATACATCAACACTCCCTCTTAACTAGGAAGGTATTTCTCGACACAGATCTGCTAGACAAGTCTTCTTCTCTGGATCATCATCATCGATGCATCGTCATCATCATCGTCACTGCTGCTGCTATCTCATCCAATCTCTGTCTCTACTCGTCATAGGAAGTTCTACAGAGCCAGTCCTTTTTCATACTGGATGTAGGCCCACCACCTGTAGGTCTTCGTCATCACTGGCCATACTGTGGAATTCTCAGGACTTTTACATGCGTCACAAAACCTCGCAAGAGCATCCCAGGCTGTTACGAGCATACTACTCTACCTATAGGATCTCCCAGGGCAACGAATTACATGTGACCTCACAACAAAACCTCGCAAGAGCATCCCAGGCTGTTACGAGCATACTGCTCTACCTATAGGATCTCCCAGGGCAACGAATTACATGTGGTCATGGCAAAACCTCGCAAGAGCATCCCAGGACTTATTACGGGCACACAGCCCAACCTATCGGATCTCCCAGGGAAACGGATTACATGCCATAGGACAAAACCTCGCAAGAGAATTTGCCAGATGTCCCAGGGCAACGAATTACATGCCATAGGCAAAACCTCGCAAGACTATCTACAGATCTCCCAGGGCAACGAATTACATGTCCTCCCAGAGCAAAACCTCGAAAGAGCATTTGCCAGATGTCCCAGGGCAACGAATTACATGCCATAGGCAAAACCTTGCAAGACCATCTGCAAATCTCCCAGGGCAACGAATTACATGCTCATCTGCACAACCTGATCCACGGCCACAGAGTATCAACCTGATACTCACCATACATCATCCTGATGTATCCATGATCATCCTGATCATCATCACTGCAACGTCCTGCTGCATGTCATCTGGAGCAACATCCTGAAGCTCGTCATCTATGATCATCCTGATCATCACTGCAACATCCTGCTGCATGTCATCTGGAGCAACATCCTGAAGCTCGTCATCTATGATCATCCTGATCATCACTGCAACATCCTGCTGCATGTCATCTGGAGCAACATCCTGAAGCTCGTCATCTATGATCATCCTGATCATCACTGCAACATCCTGCTGCATGTCATCTGGAGCAACATCCTGAAGCTCGTCATCTATGATCATCCTGATCATCACTGCAACATCCTGCTGCATACCAAGTATCTACCTGATACATATCATCATACATGATCCTCCTGATCATCAATGCAACATCCTGCTACATACCAAGTATCTACCTGATACATATCATCATATATGATCCTCCTGATCATCAATGCAACATCCTGCTGCATACCAAGTATCTACCTGATACATATCATCATATATGATCCTCCTGATCATCAATGTATTCACCTGATACAAATACAAAACACATGATATATATCACTATACATGATTCACCTGATCATACAATGTATCCACCTGATACATATACAGATACATGGTCCAAGCATCCAACATGATGCATATATAAGATACATACACATGATCCAACTGATCATATCCAACATCCAATCATGATGCGTACATACATACATAAAATGATCCAACTGATCATATCCAGCATCCAACATGATGCGTACATACATACATAAAATGATCCAACTGATCATATCAAGCAGAAACTAGAACATCATCCTGATTCTCATCATCCAGCGCTTACATCCACAGCCATGTGAAGAATCCTCCTTCCAACATGCTTGGAATGGCTTCAGCAAATGTGTCCATCACTTCTTCCTCGAAGTATCCTCGATCTGAAGCATGCCAAGCCTCTCTCTAAAGTACTCGAACTTTACCCTGGCTAGTGGCTTCGTCAGCACATCTGCAATCTGCTCGTCCGTCGCAACATACATGAGCTTCACAGCTCCTCTCTGCACCATATCCCTGATATAGTGATATTTGATCTCTATGTGTTTCGACCTGTCATGAAACACTGGGTTCTCGGACAGCTTCATGCAACTCTGGTTATCACAGAAGATACCAGTAGCCTCCAACGGGAGATCAAATAACTCAGACAGTAGCTTCCGTAGCCATACTGCCTCACAACTAACTGAACAGGCTGCAACATACTCTACCTCAGCTGTACTCAGTGCTACGCAGGACTGCTTCCTGCTAAACCAAGAGATCACACCTGATCCCATACTGAAGCAACACCCAGATGTGCTCTTCCTGTCTGCAGCACTGCCAGCCCAGTCTGAATCAACATAACCCTGCAGGTTAAACTTTTGATTGACCTCATACCTGAGCCCATAATCCACTGTACCCTTTAGGTACCTTAGAACATGCTTTACAGCAACCAGGTGAACACTTCTTGGATCCGTCAGGAACTGGCTCAATGTGTTCACAGCAAAGCAAATGTCTGGTCTCGTGTTCGTCAGATACATCAAGGACCCAATCATCTGACGATACATAGTGATATCAACCGGCTCAGATGAAGCATCACATAGAAGCTTTATAGGTGTGGCCATGGCCTTGCAATCCATCATCCCGAACCACTTCAGGATCTATACTGCATACTTCCCTTGTCCAAGGAAGATTCCTTCTGCACTCTGCCACACCTCCATGCCAAAAACAAATAGTTCTTCATCTCGAACTTGGTAGTAAGCTTCCGCTGCGTGTCGGCAATCAATCTATCTTCACCATAACAAGTTCTGCACATATATGATTTCCTATCATGTGTCTCAGAACCAAGTGGCTGCTTCTTCTTCAACTACACCATTCAAGAAAGCTGTCTTGAATCCATCTGGTGTATCTTCTATTTCATCACTTTTATATTTCTCTATGCTGCCATCTGCAACATGCTTGATTTGAAAGTTTTATTTGGAAGTCACAACAGACTTCCCTTTAGCTCTTGGGATCGCATCCCAAACATCATTCTTCATGATCGACGGATCATGGCATTCCATTTCTTCATCCCAGATCCTGGGAACTTCAATATCTTCAATAGATATCTTTGTTGCTGGAACAAATGTTGTAGTCCTTTTGTAGGTGAAGATATACGGTCTTTCCTACAAAACAGGTTAAATTGCATGATTAGAAACATCTCATAATTTTCAGAACAAATTCTTACACATGAAGAAATATGTCATACAGTCATGCAATTATCTTAGCCAATGCTTCAATACAACATTTATCCATATCCCGTAACTTTCTAGATGCCTTCCAATCTCTACCAGAACATTGTTAAGAGTGTGCACAACTCCCAACATGTCAGCAAAGAGGTTTCATTCTAGATAAGTAGCAATGGAATGTTGTACAGTGCCATAGGCCACTTACCCAACACATGCATATTAGTAGTATACTGTTCATTAATTCAATCATTCTAATATGCACAATACATATCCTAAGTCTAGGAACATGAGCATATACATCATTGAACAATTTTATTTAAGCAAACAAATATGCAAGAAAATACTTATCTTTGTTTGTTTGTTGGTTGGACTCCCTCTGAGTCTTTTCTTCCTTGCAGGAGCTGTTGGAGTCCTTCTACACCTTCTTGCTGTGGAATGTAGAGAGATGGACAACTCCCTCTGAATATCTGCACCCTTGCAGAAACCACTGGAGTGTGCTCCCTCTTGATCTTTGCTTCCTGGATTACCTGTTCTTGAACTCATATTCATCCTTGGTCCCTATGCATGCTTATTAGTATCGTGATTGTGTTATCCTTGTGATCTCATACAAAATCATACATTCATTAAAACACAATAATCTCAAGTATGTATAGTCATGATCATTTCAAACAGAAATAATAAGCATTAGCATTCAAGGTTTAAATAGGACTCTTATGGTTAGTCATATCACAAGAAACATAACATGTCTAAACCTGTAATTACTCAAACCTATGACTCTTCTGGTTAGTCATATTATTAATTAAGGTAAGACACATAATATGCATATGCCCATGATTATTCAAACTTATGACTTTATGAACAATCATCATCAATCATGCCATGCATACTTATATGATAGATCCTATGATATAAGAAACACATACCTGGTCACCATATTTGCTAGTTATGTCTAGCAATGTGTTCTTGTTCTCTTCAATGACCTGCATAACTCTTTAGTTAACTTTTGCAAAAACAATTTATACATACCTCTATGTGATCCATGACTATGGATGAATCTTTGTATTTATGTCACCATGGCATGTTCAGGTTGTCCCTTCAAATTGTACAAACCTCCCTCTTGCTTTCCAATCACTACTGCATCATCTATGGTCTTTCCCTTTGGCCACATTAGTACTTGGCCATCAACAAATGCAACCCTCATACCTTTTGTATCTAAAGCAGAGATGGAGAGTAAGTTCTTCTTGAGTCCAGGTACATAGAGTACTTCCTTCATCTTCAGAGATTTTCCAAAATCTAGGTTGTAAGAGGCTTCACCACTTCCTTTGATTGGGTATTGATAATCATCCCCAAGTTTCACCTTATGGGGTGATTCATGTTCAGAAAGGTTCACAAAAGATTCCTTGAAACCTGTCATATGTTTGGAAGCCCCACTATCGATCAACCAATCATTACAACCATGGGAGATGGTACCAGTGAGTGCAGAGATCAGAACATACTCTTCTTCACTTGATGAATCATCATCACTACTACTTTCTGCCTTAGCTTTCTTCTTTGGAGGTTCATCATCTTCAGCAGCATGAGCATGAAACATTATTTTGTTGCCCTTCCTCTTCTTACTAGAGTTGTTGTTATTATCCCTTTTGTTCTTAGGACAATCTGAAGCAAAGTGACCCTTCTCATTGCATGTGAAGCATCTTAGGTCTTTCCTGTTCTTCTTTTGATAGGACCTATTGAGTCGAGAGGGATCCTTCTTGATTTTGCTTCTTTTGGTGTGAGCTGCAAGAGCTTGATCTTCTCCTCCCATCTTTTCCTCACGAGCTATAAGTCTAGCTTCTTCTTGAGAGCATTCTTCTCGAAGTCTACTGAAGGAGATCAACTTCTTCCTTGCACAAATTCCTTGAATAAAGGAATCCCATGACCTGGGTAGGCCATTTAGAGTGGTCATCACCACTTCACCATTCTCCACCATTTCATCTACTGCTTCTAATTGTTCCTTGATCTGAGAGACCCTTGAAAAGTAGGATTGAATGGTTTCTCCATTCTGAAACTTCACTGCTTTCAATTGGTTTCGCAGGGTCATCTTCCGATTTATGTTCTTTCCTTCAAATAGCTTGGTCAAAGATTCAAACATCTCTTTGGGTGTCTTGAGAGAAGACACATGGGGTATGAGATGGTCTTTGATAGAATCAGCAATGATTCTCTTTGCCTTGACCAAGTTCTTCTTGTGCAATACCTTGGCCTCTTCATCCTCTGGGATAGGGATGTCTTCTTTCACATATGAATCCAACTCATTCTCTTCCAGGATTAGCCCAATCCTATACTTCCAGGCTCGGAAGTTATCAGCCCCTTCAAGCTTATCCTCAAGCTTGGTGTGAAGAGACATCTTTAAGAGTACTTCAAATGGAAATAGAAAAGATTTAGAACTTACCACTTGAAGTGCTGAAAACTGGATCTGGTCCCGGATTAGGGTTTGTCAGAGAAACCCTAAAAATTCAAAATGTGAATTTCAAAATTCCGAAAGGATAGAAAGATGCGCCTTGGAGAGCTGATCAGCCTAGTACATTCAGAATTTGAGATCAGCAAAGTCTTGCCCTTCAAAATTGCCTTTTTGTCCTCCCGGGTTCACTCGGGAGAGCCCTGAATTAGGGTTTGAGTTTCCCGGAGATCTACCCAGCCAAAAATCTCGATCCAAAGCTCAAACCTTCGATTTTTGCAAGGAGCTTCCAGCTGTACCTTCAGTTTCCAGAAATTCCTATTTTTGTGGAAACCCTAATTTTTAGGGCCAAAACTGAAAATGCTCGGAACTGAAATCTGATTGGACAGAAAGATGCGCCTTGATGAGTAGATCCAATCTACTATACTGAATTTCAAAAATCTGTGGAGAGAAACCCAATAAACAAGCAATACAAGCTTCCGTCACTGCAAAATGTCTTCTTCTCAGTTAAGCTCTGATACCATGTTAAATTTTCAGTATTAAATCACAATACTATAGGATCTTTGCTGAGAGAACAACATCTATAGTATATCAATGCATGACAATCATAATATGACAAGCATCACAAGCATCACAAGAATCAAAATCATAGAGACAAGAGACACAGAGTTTCCGTGGGGAAAACCCTAAGGTGAAAAACCCCACAACTTCCTCATAGATAGAGAGAGCAATGGCTCAACCAAAATACAACCAAATAATACAGAGATAGTCTCCTAGCAGATGATCCTCCTCCTCCTCACTAGTGCGCCACTTTTCAGAGAGAGAGATAGATACTTTTCCGAGTGAGTAAAATAGAGATCTCCTATCTCTATTTATACTCACCTTTTTTCCCAGTGACCTACTGGGGCCGACTTGTCTACTTTAGTACATCCACATTATATTATATATTAATTAGGGCCGACCCCATAAGGTGGTCTAATAACCCATCGGCAAGTACACACACTTGCGACACTTGTCAATCCACATGACGACACTTCCTTATAGAGGAATAACACATCTCTTATAAGGGTACAATAAATATACATATAGTATACTGATGAAATACATTCTGAAGTTACATATACATCAACAACCATCACAAGCAAAACTTGTATAGAACCACCTCCAAGCTACAATCCATCCTTCGGAATACTGGCAAGTAGACCGCCGACTTCCCATTTGATGAAATGCATCAGCCTCGTGAGGTTCAAACAAGCAATGGCTTATTTGCACATAAACTGTTGGTTATGATGCTAATTACACCTCAATTGAATCTTCTGGAGTTTAACAAAGATTGGCATCTACAACTATGTCAAACACTAACTATTGGATAGCAGATAATTTAAATAAATAAAACGTCTATCTAATAGACAAACTTTAGCAAGAAAGTACAAGACAATAAAAATATTGAAATAATTGCCATAATAAATGTCCTTACACATGAATTGGTGCAACAGAGAGAGAGACCTTAGATTCTTTCACATATTGCAAAAGAATTTAGGATGATAGTATAGGATGGATTGATCAAAAGTTTAATCCAGTAATAAGTTTAATCCTAATTTTTAGTTAATCCAAAACAAGAATAACTTTAAGGTCAAAACTCGATCCGAATTAAAAACAAAAAAAAATTAATACTGAAATCGCAATGCAAGCCCCCGAGATCTATTGATCTACATTTTTGGAGAAGTAGTATGCTGAAAAGATAACATAAAGCCAAGCTGATAATGAAGATCAGATAGCAAATTTTAAACTGCAAATATAAAATAATACCCAAATCGATTTGATGTGCGTTCTGGGGAAATAGAATACAAAAAATATAATATTGCACTGATATCGATTTGATCTACATTCTTGGTGAAATAGAGTACTGAACTAAATATGGAACCCGATCTGAAAAGACTGAGTGCTGTAATCGAAATACAGACTCGATCTAAGCAAAACTAAATACAAAGTTTTAAATGTGAAATCCAATCTGTTTTAAATATATATATATATGCTAACTATCAATTTTACCGGTTACGATTGAGTCTCTAACGTATCTCTAGTAAGACTCACAGACGAAATCTGAATAAAAGATGTTTTCGAACAAATATCATTAAGATGAATAAAATGTGTTCTTTTTAGCATTACTCTAGAGGGATTCAACACGAGAGTGTTTACACGGTTTATGGCCAAACGCAGCCTTCCTCGGTGTCCTTACGCTGTTCACAGAAACACAACATACATAATGGAAATGGAAGGGATCCATGCGGTGCTAGGGCAGATATGTATATATCTTAATACTAAACACAGTCGCAACATTTACAGTAATAAAAACAAAACAGAGATGGAGAACATGGATCGGCTAACCAGCCGTCCATCTCCCATACAGTCAACAACGACTCACTCCATTGGGCAGCACGTAGAAATTAGAGAATGGAGAACTCTATCTAATAATGGTTGCAGCTATACAAAAGTTTAAATATAACTTCTATCAGTGAAACACGATGCGGAGATCGCAGATACTATACAAACTTGGTTGATGTAGCTATCGTCACCGAATTGCAACTCTTTCAAATAATATCTATAAAGCATAAATCAAACTTCTATAGGGTGAGGATTTATAACACAAAGATCTGAAGCAGAAATTAAATAAGGCAAAGATCACCATATTTCTTTGACAAGCAATTTTTGATGCAGATCGCTCTTCGTGAAAGACAGTCCATCCAACCACTACTGGGCGGACTGTTCTGGGTGCTATGAACTCCTGGGATGTGAACAAGATGCATTTCTTTTATACACATACATATCTCTAATATCTAATACACAGGATCAACTCCACTCTCTCACAGCTTGATTAGCGCATGAGTTGTCTCTGCGTTTAAGTTGCGGATGAACAGTATCAATAGTTTAACCATCACTTAGTTAAAGAAGTGTGATTGCAAAGCATCTCACTCGGCGACTACCGGCACTTCTCGTCAGCTACTACCAATATTAAACACTATCGATCCAGTTCTCTATCACCGGTTTTAATGACGCGTGGAATTGAACGCCAAGTCTAAGGTGACTCGCACATCTCCTCCACCAAAGTTTCCGCGGAGCATACTGACAGGGATGTTAATGACCCGGGCGTTAGACAGAGAGCATCACGGTCATTAACATGAGTATAGCTGTTTGTCATCAATAAAGGTAGAAAGAGTTCCATAACTTTCGATACACAACCAAGATGGGCAACGGCGTGATGAACTGAGGTCTGAGCGACAGAGACAATGGCATTCAGAGAATTAAAGTTACCGGCTGAGTCGGTAAGGTGGAGAGATGAAACGGAGATCCGCTAGACAGGCACAGAATATAATTCCCAAAGGCGTATCTCAGGTTGTTCACAGCCAGGGTACGAGTTGAGGACTATGGTTGAGTTAGCTTTTATTCAGCACACGGTCTAATTATAGATCAGGGACTGAGCAGAGTCAAGACGGCGTAAGGCAGTCCTCAACAAGTAATTTTTTTTTTTTTTTTTTTTAGAAGTAACAAGGGAAGGCATCCAAAACGATTCGGTGAACACCATTAAGAACACAGACCAACAAATATACAATATGGGGTTCACATCGACTCAGCACCCGTCAAGTTAGGGCACGGAAGATAAAAGAGTGTTTTGAGCTTGGTATTCACACCGTTTAAGCAGATCTAACAAGATCCAAAAATATTGTTGGACGAAAAACAAACAAGCCTCCAAGTTACAAGGATTCATACGATAGTTCGGAATCATCTATAATTTGCAGGAACGAGTACTACCAAATCGTAAGGGTTCACGAACAGATAACAAGAAGGATAAAAAAAATTGGATACTCAAATTACAGTTTTGATCTGGATCTATCAACTAGAATATCTAAATAAAAATATCCACAGATATTGAAATAAGAAAATATATATAGATCTAATACCCTGTTTCTGGAATGTTCAATCCTGAACCAACAATCGAATTTTCTAAATAAATACACATGCAGAGATTCATTTTCACATATTCAACTATAAGGAATTTAACAAAACAAATACACTAAATGATAAACCTGTTTTGACGATCGGTAGTATGGTGATGAGCATGCTGGAGATTTGTTCGATCTGGATCAATCCTTGCTTGATGATTCACCGAAGAATACCTCTGATAAAAATATGAGTCCGGTGCCCTCAAGGCTCGACCGGCTCTGATACCAAATGTAGAACCCCTCCTTTAGGGTCCCCTTGAACAGAACCTGAAACTTTAAAAACTTCATACAAACAAATTAGCCATTATAGTTATTGGAAAAATAAAGTAAAAGAGTGAATAACTAACAAAAATAAGCAAACCTTAACCTGTCAACCCGATCCAGCTGGTCCATTGTTGTCTGCGTCTTCCGTAGGATCCCTCCAGCAAAGCTCGTTTAACCATAGGCGAAGCAACCGTTAGCTTCACCACCCAACCATAGGCTCATGCTTTCAGTCGCATGGCCTCCCCCGAGCTTTGGGTCGTAGAGCTCACACAAGTATTTCAGAAATTCAGCTTGGGCTTCCCTTCCCACCAGGATTTCTAAGCCAAACCCTTAGATAGCAGCAAGTCTTTGAGGCATTCAAAAATTACGACAATCGTCCAAATTCTGGGCCCCTTACCCATTCCTTAAGCCTTCCTTATAAAGGGAAATCTCCTGCGACACATGTCGCTTCATGCATAATTAATTATTTTTAATTATTTATTTAATTAAAACACTCACCCATCCAAGTGTCAGTTTCTCTAGGAAGTGCACCTACATCCCTAAGTTTGCTCTAGTTTGTCCCCCAGATATTTTAATCAACTCCTAGCTTTTAGTTGACTAGGTGTCTAATCTATTTTGCTCCTAAATAATAATTTCTATTAATTTAAATGCTCAACAAAATAACTATTCATGTGCAAATGTCTAAGCTATTGTTATGCATTTGCTAAGTAATAATCTAGAGTTATTCTCCTAAGTTTTTATGCAGTTTAATTTAACAATCAAACTCACTAGGATCACGGTGCCGCGTCGTTGGGCTCCTGGTTCCTTAATTTTTTTAATCCCTTGTCATGGCACCACTCCGTCGGGTCCAATCATCCATGGTTTCCATTCCTTGGCATGGTACCACCTCGTTGGGTCCTTGCGTCCATTCTTTCTGTTCTTGACAGGGTACCGCATCGTTGGGCCCTTCTGCCACCATCTTTCCGTTTTGACTTGCGGGAACTCTTGTAGGGATTTTAGGAATCGTTACCATCCATCCTCCGTCTACATGCTATCTAGGGACTAATGGCGCTGAGGAGTGAGTCCGTTCTCACTGCGCGCCCCTCAACTCGTACGTGACCAGCTCCGTCGTGGCCCACCTCGTACGTCCTCACGCATTCCTCTTGAGCAAGCGGATCAATGCTTATCTGCTCATGCGTGGTATTCTTGTCGGAAGTTGACATTGTCGTCGCTTCCCCTGTGTGTGATTTACCCGTACTCTACGACCCTCCATGTTCCTTTGTGTGTCCATTGGTGAACCGTCTCACTTGTTTCTACACACACTTCTCGCAACAAATTATTAGTAGCACTGTTCTCGACAATCATCATCTGGTTTCTAACTCTAGCATTGTTAAACATTTATGATTTATTCAAACTGCTCATTCATCTTATCAAATATACATTTCGTCGCCAAATACATAATCCCCATACAGCTAGTCATTAAGCATTATCCATCAACATAATTTTCCATAGTCATAGCTAATCGTTTAACATATGCAATTATTAATTTACCTCAATAGTTCAGATACACATACTCAAAAAAAATAAGGTCAAAAGGTTATTTAATTAATGTTTCAATCAGCCGGGTCACTCAGCAGGCGCCCTCAATGTCTACACAAGTCTAGGGGCACTACATGACTTGACTAACCAGAAGAGTCCTATGATCAAATAAGAATATGCATGAGTAAAAGAAGTCTTCCCTGAAACCTTGAATACTAATGTTTATTATCTGTGTTTGAAATAATCATGACCATACATGTTAAGATTATTTAGGATCATAATGTTTTGATAGTATTGAGATTATACTAATGTATGTATGGTTATTTATGAGATCTCGAGGATGACACAAAGATGACACTAGTGCACACTCAAGCTTGCATGGTGGTCCAAGATGGAAGTAAGGTCAAGAACAGGTAATCCAGGAAGCAAAGATCAAGAGGGAGCACACTCCAGTTGTTCCTGTAAGGAAGCAAAGATCAAGAGGGAGCACACTTCAGTAGCTTCTGCAAGGATGCAGATATTCAGAGGGAGATGACCACTTCTCATCAAAATAGAGTTACAGAAAGGAAGCAAAGACTGAGAGGGAGTCAACCCAACAAACAAACAAAGATAAGTATTTGAATTATCATTTCTTGCATATTTGATTGTTTAAATAATACTATTCAATAATATATATACTGATGTTTTTAGAATTAGGTTGTGTATTATGCATATTAGAAAAGTTGCATTGATGAATAGTATACTACTAATATGCATGGGTAAGTGGCCTATGAAAATGTACAAAATTCCATTGCTACTTATCTAGAATGAAACCTCTTTGCTGACAGGTTGGGAGTTGTGCACACTCTTAACAATGTTTTGGTAGAGATTGGAAGGCATCTAGAAAGTTACGGGATATGGATAAATGTTGTATTGAAGCATTGTCTAAGATAATTGGATGACTGTATGACATATTTCTTTATATGTAAGAATTTGTTCTGAAAACTATGAGATGTTTCTAATCATGCAATTTAACTTGTTTTGTAGGAAAGATCGTATACGAGCACCTACAAAAGGACTACAACATTTGGTCGAGCAACAAATCTATCTATTGAAGATATTGAAGTTCCCAGGATCTGGGAAGAATGCCAGGATCGAGGAATACCAGTCGATTATAGAGACGTTTGGGATGCAGTCCCAAGACTGGAAGGGAAGTCTATCATGACTTCCATGTGGATCTATAAAGATCAAGCATGCTGCAGATAGTAGCATAGAGACTTTTGTTCCTGTAGCCAGATCCACTTCCATCAGATCAGTACTTCCTCTGGCTGTAGTGATGAAGTGGAAGATACACTAGATGAATTTCAAGAAGATTTCTTGAATGGTGTAGTTGAAGAGGAAGTGTATGTGGAATAGCCACTTGGTTCTGAGACACATGACAGGGAGTCATATATGTGCAGAACTTGGTATGGTAGGATAGACAGCTTTCTATCCAGTTTGGGCTTTACCAAGAGTAAAGCGGATTCCAATCTTCACTACAAGGTTGAGGAAGGCAATCCATTGATACTACTTTTGTATGTGGATGACCTGTTTATTACAGGTGAAGATAGATTGATTGTCGACATGCAGCGGAAGCTTGCTGCCATGTTCGAGATGAAGAACTTGGAGATGATGCACTATTTGTTTTTGGCATGGAGGTGTGGCAGAGTGCAGATGGAATCTTCCTTGGACAAGGGAAGTATGCAATAGAGATTTCGAAGAGGTTCAGGATGATGGACTGCAAGGACATGGCCACACCTATGGCATCGAACCTGAAGCTTCTATGTGATGCTTCATCTAAGCTGGTTGATGTCACTATGCATCATCAGATGATTGGGTCCTGGATGTACCTGACGAACACGAGACCAGATATTTGCTTTGCGGTTAACACATTGAGTCAGTTCCTGACGGATCCCAGAGGTGTTCACTTGGTTGTTGTAAAGCATATTCTGAGGTACCTGAAGGGTACAGTTGACTATGGGCTCAAGTATGATGCGAATCAAAAGTTTAACTTGTAGGGTTATGTTGATTCAGATTTGGCAGGTAGTGCTACAGATATGAAGAGCACTTCTGGGTGCTGCTGCAGTATGGGATCAGGTGTGATCTCTTGGTTTAGCAGGAAGGAGTACTACGTAGCACTGAGTACAGCTGAAGTAGAGTATGCTGCGATAGATGAGCAAGTTGCAGATGTATTAACCAAGCCGTTGGCCAGAGTGTAGTTTGAATACTTCAGAGAGAGGCTTGGTGCACTTCATATCGAGGTCCCTTCCATAGGGAAGTGATGAGTCTGGAAGATGTAGATGCACATGAGATTTTCTAACATGGTTGATATGTTCTCCCATGGTCGTGATGTAATTGCTGAGCCATTCTCACATGGTGGTAGATGTGTTCTCCCATGGTGTAGATGTAAGGGCTGAAGCCATTTTTCACATGGTGGTAGATGTGTTCTCCCATGGTGAAAAAGTAAGGGCTAGAGCCTTCCCTGAATGGTGGTAGATGTGTTCTCCCATGTCGGTAGTGTAAGTGCTTGATGATGTGCATTTGGGCTATGCTTCATGGACGATGAGACGATCTGAAGAGGATGATGCTATGATGATCAGGAGGATCATGGATGATGAGCATCATGATGATGTTCTAGTTTCTGCTCTGTATGATTAGTTGGATCATTTGTGTATGCATGCATCATGTTGATGTTGGATATGATCAGTTGGATCATTTATGTGTGTATGCATCATGTTGGATGTTGGATATGATCAGTTGGATCATTTATGTATGTACGCATCATGTTAGATGCTAGATATGATTAAGTAGATCACGTATGTTGATGGATACATTGTGTGGATCATGTAGCTTTGTATGATCAGGTAGACCATGTATGTTGATGTGTAGAACCCCTCCTTTAGGGTCCCCTTGAACTGAACCTGAAACTTTAAAAACTTCATACAAACAAATTAGCCATCATAGTTATTGGAAAAATAAAATAAAAAGCGTGAATAACTTAACAAAAATAAGCAAAACTTTAACCTGTCAACCCGATCCGGTTGGTCCATTGTCGCCTTCGTCTTCCGTAGGATCCCTCCAGCAAAGCTCATTTAACCATTGGCGAAGCAACCGTTGGCTTCGCCACCCATCCATAGGCTCATTCTTTCAGTCGCATGGCCTCCCCCGAGCTTTGGGTCGTAGAGCTCACACAAGTAGTTCAGAAATTCAGCTTGGGCTTCCCTTCCCACCAGGATTTCTAAGCCAAACCCTTAGATAGCAGCAAGTCTTTGAGGCATTTGAAAATTACGACAATCGTCCAAATTATGGGCCCTTTACCCATTCCCCAAGCCTTCCTTATAAAGGAAAATCTCATGCGACACATGTCGCGTCATGCATAATTACATATTTTTAATTAATTATTTAATTAAAACACTCACCCATCCAAGCGTCAGTTTCTCTGGGAAGTGCACCAACACCCCTAAGTTTGCTCTAGTTTGTCCCCCAGATATTTTAATTAACTCCTAGCTTTTAGTTGACTAGGTGTCTAATCTTAGGATTCTATTTTGCTCCTAAATAATGATTTCTATTATTTTAAATGCTCAACAAAAATAACTATTCATGTGCAAATGCCTAAATTATTTTTATGCATTTGCTAAGTAATAATCTAGAGTTATTCTCATAAGTTTTATGCAGTTAAATTTAACAATCAAACTCACTAGGATCACGGTGCCGTGCCGTTGGGCTCCTAGTTCCTTAATTTAATTTCTCTAACATGGCACCACTCCGTCGAGTCCAGTCATCCATACTTTCCATTCCTCGGCAAGGCACCACATCGTTGGGTCCTTGCATTCACTCTTTTCGTTCTCGGCAGGGTACCGCACCGTCAGGCCCGTCTACCGTCATCCTTCTGTTTTGAATTGCGGGAACTTCATGTAGGGATTTCAGGAGCCGTTACCTTCCATCCTCCGTCTACACGTTATCTAGGGACTAATGGCACTGAGGAGTTGTAACGTCTCCCTGATATAATTTTAATATTATCTTGAGTAAATCATATTTTCTTGGAACATACCCAATTCTATAGTACATATTTTGAGTGAAATTTTGGAAAGAGACCATGCATAAATTTTTAATGCAGCCCATGCTTATCTTATAAGATTGTCTTACCTTAACATTTGATATATCTTAATTACCTTATGTCCATGCCCCATCATTAAAAATAATAATGTAATCATATACTCGAATGTCACCATCAATACTTTTAAAATAAATCTTCATACAAATCATAATCATTTGTCATATGTCACATTCCCAGATGTTCAAGTTAGAATGTTGTTAAAAGAATTTAAGTTTTCTTTTAATAAGGATCTATTCAATAAAAACATTGAGATAAGAAATAAAATCCTACACCCTTGATCTGAACAAGCATGTGAACCCTAGCTATTTCCCCATTTGATTTGGTACTAGACTAAATCTTCATTTGCTTATTCCTCATCCTTAACATACACATAATATAAATCAAACCATTTATCTAACAATGTTGTATTACGTACTTTACCATGAACCTCCCATGACTATCTTACTCATTAAGGATAACATAACCATACTTAAACACCACATATGTCTATAAGACCATGACATTGTCAACAAACGCACTTTCCCTACCAAGATCTACATTGGTACACAGGTATAGACATTCACCCTTTATAAATTATCAAGGAGAATTAAGGCACAAAAGAAACATATAATGAACATATCAGAAAACAAATAATAAGCACATCATAAAGAGAGGCAGATATAAGTGGTTCACCCAAACCTTTGGGCTACGTCCACGAAGCGTGTTATCTTATTATTCCTCAACCTCGAGGGTTGCATCATGCAACAGTGGTTTACAATATGAAACTCCACTTCTCATTGCTTAACTCATAGAGAGTTTAATTCTCCTATTTATGATAACATCAATCAGATTTACAGGGGATCCTGTCCCTGTATTATCATTTGAAAAAAATGATTCAGATCTTCATAACCTACTCGTATTTCAATACCATTTTTCCGAGATCAACAGAAATATACCAACTTAAGTACTAGCATCCTGCGACCAGGGGGTCGGCACTAGTTTTCCTGCAACGTATATAATTCTTAACATACCTCTTGCAAAAGTAACTTTGAGATGATAATTATAAACAAATTTCAACTACAATGAAGTATTGGTTCAGTATACAGGACCCTTACAGTCAACACCAAAGATCACAAATGGTCTCCTCAAAATTCGCAGCAGCACAGAGATCCGTGATTCCAACGAAACGAGATCCATAATTTCAGCAACGAATCTATAACTACAATTTCAGTATACACAATATAGATAATTTCATTTCTCATGGATCAGTCAAGTCGCAAAAGTCTTACCCTGTTATATATATATATATATAACAATTTTAATTACTTAACTATATAGAATTTTATTTCCTCACGCTAGTATCTATCACGGAGAGGTCTCATGTAAAATATATCAAAACTTAATTATGTCGAGCTTCACGATCTTACGCCAATTCTCTTACTTAAGGAATATAATGCAAATATAATATAGATGAACTCTTGATTACATGGCATTTCACTGCCTTCCATAAATCTTTATTACAGAGACCGATATATATATAGCAATTTCTTCATTATACTAATTTTACTATGAAGTAATGCACAGATATTTTAACATAGGGTTCCTCGGGGATTAAGCGACTAACGTTGTCCCCTTCCTATGACTTTACAACCAATACAGAGAATAACAAAATATTTCTAGGGATCAGCCAAAGGCTGTCCTCTCCTACTGTTGATTATGAAAACAAAACAGAGATTTGTCCCTCACGGACAGGGATCATCTTCCTAAAGCAACCAGCCAGCATTAACCTGAAACCCCATAGTTTAAGCCGTGCGATGATAGGAAATCGTTCTTCTAAGTTAACCAACAATCATTAATATCTAAAAACGAGGATTAATTCCTTCGATGACAGGGATCATGATTTCAAACCAGCATAAGGCAGAGATAATGACGTTTTCATCCAACAGTAGTAAAAGAACAGATCTCATAACTACGGTCTCAATCTAACACAAGAACAATAGTTAGTAGGCATTCAACCTACTTCAGAAATGGTGGTAGCAGTCTAAGACATGCAAAGAATCCACATAAGCAGTGTCGGCTTCCTGAACGTCAGTTTTCTATCATTTGTATAATGCCAATACAATTGGCTATTTGAAAAGGGCGAACTCTGTAGGAACCGACCCCGTCTTTCATTGATGTTCACGCTGGAAGAAGGTTAGTTTTGTCGGGATAGAGGCTGAGATCTATGCCCTTTACAATTTATTTTATCTACGATCTTGCTTCATCAATAACGATCTACGTTTCTGCAGTATATATATAATTCACAAACAGAGATCTACACTTTGCAATCTATTCATCTACGATCTGGCTTCATCAATGATGATCTACGTTTTACAGTATATACATATTTCACAAACTGAGATCTACACTGTGTAATCTATACATCTACGATCTGGCTTCATCCATAATGATATACGTTTTGCAGTATATATATATATTTCACAAAACGGAGATCTACACTTTGCAATCTATTCATCTAGCTGCATGTTTTCCAGAATAGATATATATATAGTTAGGCAGAGATCAGTCTAAAAAGGCAAGGTATTAAATACTTACCAGGAACTCTGTTCTTTCGCGGAATTAAAGGAGCTGGGTGCGTACTCCTTGGTCTCATCCAACTCGTCTCGCAGAGGTCAACTTCCTCTTGCAGAGATTACATCCTTCCCAGAAATCCTCAACGCCCCAGTCCGCACTCGGCTGAGATCTCCATTTCATAACTTCAGATGCCCCCGTAAACTCAAACTCGATTTCCCCCTTTCCCTTCCCCCTCATCTCAGTGTGTACCCCCTTATATGGAGAGCTCCGTCGAGCATAAGAAATATCGCTTAACCACAGCCTCCCATCAAGAACGCATGAGTCATGCCTCATAAGTCGACAAGTGGAAACAAAAATATGCGTTGCAGTTGTCGTCCGTGCCCTCTAACTAAATGTTTCGATGCTTGTTAGGAAAGAAGACGAGTCCCTCCTAAGTTAATCAGACTCCACGTGTCTTCTATTTCCTATAACCATAATTAGGTGGAAAAATGCTAGTACGCACAGGCTATGGTTATTTTGATAATAATTAAATTATCACTCTTCTATCCTAGAAGAGGAGAGTTTGGCTTCATTCATAAAAAGGGAAGGGTATTTCTATCAAGAAGGAAAATGGTGTGCGGTCCTTCCAAATACTACCCAAGGTCAAATAATTACTATAATTAGTATAACCCATTAAGGTTGGCGTATAATGTATCAGAATTTTACTTCTCCACTGTATAACAAGTATACCATTAGAGTTCCTCATAAGCGAGGTTCACATTTTTTTAGAATTAAGGGCAAGGTGTAAAGATATATATATATATATATATATATATATATATTTATCTATCCCTTCTTTCTTCTAAAGGTGTTAAGTGAAATACCTGGACTCTCTTACAGAAATAAGATAAAATCCTCGCTTATTTCATCTTAGGATGATAGTTAACTTTGCTCTTAAGGAAAGTTACCCGGAGGAACAAAAATGGTTAGCGGCTAATAGCCCTTGTTGTGAACCTAAGAAAATGACACACGTTACTTAAAGTGACAATTTAATCGCCTTCCCCAATTATCTGAGGTAATAAGGTGGTTCCCCGCCCTCTAATACTAGTTTTCTTAGGAATGGCTTGTAGTTCTTATGCTTCCCACTATCGTCAGCCTCTGACAACGACATAAGTTATTTAGTCTCTAAGTTTCATAATTTCCAACTTAGTAATTGAGCCTTATATATTCCAGGGTTTTGCTGGTGAGTCCTTGACCTTGAGCTTCACCAGTAAATCGGATACAATATTTAATTACATCTTAAAATAAAAAGGGAATAAAAGGAGGGGATATTACATCCTCCTCTCCTTAAAAATAACACCGTCCTCGGTGTTCAATAACTTTGTCTCTTGTTCTTGCTTCCACTTTCATGACTCTTCTTCAAGTCCCTCTCGATCACATCTGCACTTTTCACTACACAACCAGAATTCAAAGAACCGTAAAAACTTATCATTAATTCCACAATCGAACTCATAACTATAAACAATGAGCCATTTTATTGCAGCATATCATTTGTAATTCATGGAATATCATTAGTCTTTGCTTGTGCTTTTATTATCACAAACACACTTACATCCAGTTCTCTAAGAATTGTAGACTGTTTAATTTATTCAACACATCAATCATTTGATCCAGGAAATTCTTGTCTAACACCCGAGTGCTCACACAACAATTCTTTCGAAATTCTTGCCTAACACTTCAGTGCTCACACCGCAATTATTTCACCGATTTCTTGCCTAACACCATAGTGCTCATGCAGCAATACTTTCTCTCATGCATACTAAGCAGCGTCCTGCCTCCCGCATATGCATTCTCTTATAGTTTGCCTAGGTCTTTACCGCTTGTTGATTCCTTCAAGAATCCTAGCGGGTGTCAACTCCTTGATTTCTCGGGAGTGTTTCAGTGCCTTTAACGCACTCTCGCATAATTCCCCTCAAGCCTTCTCGCTTGAGTCCAGGAATCTATTCCCCTCAAGCCTCCTCGCTTGAGTCCAGGAAAATCTCATTCAAACTCATCATTTATTTCGTCATATTACATTTTATAACCATACAATTTCTCTGACCAATTTGGTCTAGTGCTTTATTCAACAATAATCAACAATAATAAAACCTGCAATGTGGATCTTTCATCCTCACCCCTTTATTGTACCATGCATAATATATTACGCTTTTGTCTTTCGACAAGTTCCTCCGAGTTTTGGCCATCTGCCAAATGCAATTGTTAGTAAAACTTTATATAACAAAATCAAATATTTGTAAATAAGAAAATCATTCGTTCTTCATACTACAATATCCATACTTGATCATCTGAAGTAAACGTTTTTCTCCTTCCAAGCATATCTAACTTACTTAATAGGATTACATAATTCCTTGAACACGAAATAATATTCTTCTTATGATGACTCATGGACATGATGATTTCTTAACCTCGAATGTTATCCTTCACTATTTCAAACACACTTCCTATTTTAGTTATACAACCAACATCACATAGAAATCACCAATTTTCTAATACATAACTGCATACCTTATAATGACAACCATATACCTTTGTAAGGGTGGCCGCATATCTTCTTATTATAAGATCCTCATATGTCGAGGGTACCAGTTTACCTGTATCATCATACATTAGTATTACACTAAATATCACCTGCATCTATATATCCCATTTTACCTCTTGACTGTTGTAGTGATGTGTGGGAATATAGCATTCCGCTCGACCACAACATTAAATGTGTTAGTCGTAAAAGAAAAACTGTAATTAAATCATAAGAGCAATCATGCATAAAACATATGTCAATCATCACCTTGACTTATTTCATCAATTACTGTTAAATATTACTTCTGATCTATCATGGAACTTCCATGATATTAACGGTTTTTCCTTAGCTCCTAATGCGGATTTAAAACAGTCATTATAAAAACATCAGAGAATTTAAAGTGTCATGTATTACCATTCCGTGGCGGTTCTCGTTTTGCAATACTTTTATTCATACAATAACACATACTCACCATTAATTACATCTATGCATTCATTATGTGAGCAACATGATTAACTATAGTTTTATTTCTTAACCAAAATAATCATTTTGACACCACATATAACATATGTATAAAGCCAATTTGAATGATAAATTTACGATGTTGACATAACTAGGAAGTTCTGGTAACATACATACAGCCGAACTAACCTTCCACAAGAAATGTTCGGCTTTATATATGAAAGGAACTTGACAGTTCCTAGCAGAATCAAAACATTAGACCATCTTCTTTAGTCAGGTATTAGCATATATACTTACTTTATAAACGACTTAACAGATATAAGTTGCTTATTTTATCTATCTGAATCTCATATTCGGAAATCTTGACGAATTGATCAATAGAATTCGATTAGTCAGAAACAATTAACAAAATGTATCAACACTATTCTCCCATATGACGCGTTTACTGAAACTGAAAGATATCCACTCCTAAGAGTAACAATAAAGGTAGAGAAGGTAATAAGTATTTAAGACGAATTATCCAATCAACAGATTTAGGAGAGCTCCTCCGTTTAACACATTCACAACTAGGATGACTTTCAATATACGAAGACTCCTTCCACAAAACCATAACCGTTATCATGCTAACGATTATTTTTCTCGTCGTCCAATGAATTCTAATTTGTAAAATAGGAGGATATATTCATCAGCTAATATTTACCAATAATAGATTGTTCATCTCCATAATGAAACATATACTATCCTTACCTACAAAAAATGTTGCGCCATTATAATGCTTTCACCAAATGACACATACTTACTTGCACTTCAATGACGACTTGTAAGCTACCTGTTGTCGATCCGTTGAAATGACATTTTCTATTGCGTCTTGTGTCGCCAGTTCGACTAGCTCATATATGTTTCCCCGACCGAGCCCAAATAAGCCCGAGTGTTTGCAACCTGCGCTCTGGCGGAAGAAACTTGAAGTCGAGTTCTGAGATTCATTTTCCCTCCTCCGGTACAATCCATGCATCCAAAATGAAACGAAAACAATTGATTAGTAAACTTAACAACCTTCATACTCACTTATCGCATGTTGAGCTCATTAGGCCCTAGTGTTGTAACCTAATGCTCTGATACCATCTGTAACGTCTCCCTGATATAATTTTAATATTATCTTGAGTAAATCATATTTTCTTGGAACATACCCAATTCTATAGTACATATTTTGAGTGAAATTTTGGAAAGAGACCATGCATAAATTTTTAATGCAGCCCATGCTTATCTTATAATATTGTCTTACCTTAACATTCGATATATCTTAATTACCTTATGTCCATGCCCCATCATTAAAAATAATAATGTAATCATATACTCGAATGTCACCATCAATACTTTTAAAATAAATCTTCATACAAATCATAATCATTTTTCATATGTCACATTCCCAGATGTTCAAGTTAGAATGTTGTTAAAAGAATTTAAATTTTCTTTTAATAAGGATCTATTCAATAAAAACATTGAGATAAGAAATAAAATCCTACACCCTTGATCTAAACAAGCATGTGAACCCTAGCTATTTCCCCATTTGATTTGGTACTAGACTAAATCTTCATTTGCTTATTCCTCATCCTTAACATACACATAATATAAATCAAACCATTTATCTAACAATGTTGTATTACGTACTTTACCATGAACCTCCCATGACTATCTTACTCATTAAGGATAACATAACCATACTTAAACACCAAATATGTCTATAAGACCATGACATTGTCAACAAACGCACTTTCCCTACCAAGATCTACATTGGTACACAGGTATAGACATTCACCCTTTATAAATTATCAAGGAGAATTAAGGCACATAAGAAACATATAATGAACATATCAGAAAACAAATAATAAGCACATCATAAAGAGAGGCAGATATAAGTGGTTCACCCAAACCTTTGGGCTACGTCCACGAAGCGTGTTATCTTATTATTCCTCAACCTCGAGGGTTGCATCATGCAACAGTGGTTTACAATATGAAACTCCACTTCTCATTGCTTAACTCATAGAGAGTTTAATTCTCCTATTTATGATAACATCAATCAGATTTACAGGGGATCCTGTCCCTGTATTATCATTTAAAAAAAATGATTCAGATCTTCATAACCTACTCGTATTTCAATACCATTTTTCTGAGATCAACAGAAATATACCAACTTAAGTACTAGCATCCTGCGACCAGGGGGTCGGCACTAGTTTTCCTGCAATGTATATAATTCTTAACATACCTCTTGCAAAAGTAACTTTGAGATGATAATTATAAACAAATTTCAACTACAATGAAGTATTGGTTCAGTATACAGGACCCTTACAGTCAACACCAAAGATCACAAATGGTCTCCTCAAAATTCGCAGCAGCACAGAGATCCGTGATTCCAACGAAACGAGATCCATAATTTCAGCAACGAATCTATAACTACAATTTCAGTATACACAATATAGATAATTTCATTTCTCATGGATCAGTCAAGTCGCAAAAGTCTTACCCTGTTATATATATATATATAACAATTTTAATTACTTAACTATATAGAATTTTATTTCCTCACGCTAGTATCTATCACGGAGAGGTCTCATGTAAAATATATCAAAACTTAATTATGTCGAGCTTCACGATCTTACGCCAATTCTCTTACTTAAGGAATATAATGCAAATATAATATAGATGAACTCTTGATTACATGGCATTTCACTGCCTTCCATAAATCTTTATTACAGAGACCGATATATATATAGCAATTTCTTCATTATACTAATTTTACTATGAAGTAATGCACAGATATTTTAACATAGGGTTCCTCGGGGATTAAGCGACTAACGTTGTCCCCTTCCTATGACTTTACAACCAATACAGAGAATAACAAAATATTTCTAGGGATCAGCCAAAGGCTGTCCTCTCCTACTGTTGATTATGAAAAGAAAACAGAGATTTGTCCCTCATGGACAGGGATCATCTTCCTAAAGCAACCAGCCAGCATTAACCTGAAACCCCATAGTTTAAGCCGTGCGATGATAGGAAATCGTTCTTCTAAGTTAACCAACAATCATTAATATCTAAAAACGAGGATTAATTCCTTCGATGACAGGGATCACGATTTCAAACCAGCATAAGGCAGAGATAATGACGTTTTCATCCAACAGTAGTAAAAGAACAGATCTCATAACTACGGTCTCAATCTAACACAAGAACAATAGTTAGTAGGCATTCAACCTACTTCAGAAATGGTGGTAGCAGTCTAAGACATGCAAAGAATCCACATAAGCAGTGTCGGCTTCCTGAATGTCAGTTTTCTATCATTTGTATAGTGCCAATACAATTGGCTATTTGAAAAGGGCGAACTCTGTAGGAACCGACCCCGTCTTTCATTGATGTTCACGCTGGAAGAAGGTTAGTTTTGTCGGGATAGAGGCTGAGATCTATGCCCTTTACAATTTATTTTATCTACGATCTGGCTTCATCAATAATGATCTACGTTTCTGCAGTATATATATAATTCACAAATAGAGATCTACACTTTGCAATCTATTCATCTACGATCTGGCTTCATCAATGATGATCTACGTTTTACAGTATATACATATTTCACAAACTGAGATCTACACTGTGTAATCTATACATCTACGATCTGGCTTCATCCATAATGATATACGTTTTGCAGTATATATATATATTTCACAAAATGGAGATCTACACTTTGCAATCTATTCATCTAGCTGCATGTTTTCCAGAATAGATATATATATAGTTAGGCAGAGATCAGTCTAAAAAGGCAAGGTATTAAATACTTACCAGGAACTCTGTTCTTTCACGGAATTAAAGGAGCTGGGTGCGTACTCCTTGGTCTCATCCAACTCGTCTCGCAGAGGTCAACTTCCTCTTGCAGAGATTACATCCTTCCCAGAAATCCTCAACGCCCCAGTCCGCACTCGGCTGAGATCTCCATTTCATAACTTCAGATGCCCCCGTAAACTCGAACTCGATTTCCCCCTTTCCCTTCCCCCTCATCTCAGTGTGTACCCCCTTATATGGAGAGCTCCGTCGAGCATAAGAAATATCGCTTAACCACAGCCTCCCATCAAGAACGCATGAGTCATGCCTCATAAGTCGACAAGTGGAAACAAAAATATGCATTGCAGTTGTCGTCCGTGCAATCTAACTAAATGTTTCGATGCTTCTTAGGAAAGAAGACAAGTCCCTCCTAAGTTAATCAGACTCCACATGTCTTCTATTTCCTATAACCATAGTTAGGTGGAAAAATGCTAGTACGCACACGCTATGGTTATTTTGATAATAATTAAATTATCACTCTTCTATCCTAGAAGAGGAGAGTTTGGCTTCATTCATAAAAAGGGAAGGGTATTTCTATCAAGAAGGAAAATGGTGCGCGGTCCTTCCAAATACTACCCAAGGTCAACTAATTACTATAATTAGTATAACCCATTAAGGTTGGCGTATAATGTATCAGAATTTTACTTCTCCACTGTATAACAAGTATACCATTAGAGTTCCTCATAAGCGAGGTTCACATTTTTTTAGAATTAAGGGCAAGGTGTAAAGAGATATATATATATATATATATATTTATCTATCCCTTCTTTCTTCTAAAGGTGTTAAGTGAAATACCTGGACTCTCTTACAGAAATAAGATAAAATCCTCGCTTATTTCATCTTAGGATGATAGTTAACTTTGCTCTTAAGGAAAGTTACCCGGAGGAACACAAATGGTTAGAGGCTAATATCCCTTGTTGTGAACCTAAGAAAATGACACACATTACTTAAAGTGACAATTTAATCGCCTTCCCCAATTATCTGAGGTAATAAGGTGATTCCCCGCCCTCTAATACTAGTTTTCTTAGGAATGGCTTGTAGTTCTTATGCTTCCCACTATCGTCAGCCTCTGACAATGACATAAGTTATTTAGTCTCTAAGTTTCATAATTTCCAACTTAGTAATTGAGCCTTATATATTCCAGGGTTTTGCTGGTGAGTCCTTGACCTTGAGCTTCACCAGTAAATCGGATACAATATTTAATTACATCTTAAAATAAAAAGGGAATAAAAGGAGGGGATATTACAGGAGTGAGTCTGTTCTCACTGCGCGCCCCTCAACTCATACGTGACCAGCTTCGTCGTGGCCCACCTCGTACGCCCTCACACTTTCCTCTTGAGCAAGTGGATCAGTGCTCATCTGCTCAAGCGTGGTATTCCGTCGGAAGTTGACATCGTCGTCGCTCTCCCTGTGTGTGATTTACCCGTACTCTACGACCCTTCATGTTCCTTTGTGTGTCCGTTGGTGAACCGTCTCACTTGTTTCTACACACACTTCTCACAACAATTTATTAGTAGAATTGTCCTCCATAATCATCATCTGATTTCTAAATCTAGTATTGTTAAACATTTATGATTTATTCAAACTTCTAATCAAATATACATTTCGTCGATAAATACATAATCACCGTATAGCTAGTCGTTAAGCATTATCCATATGTACAATTTTCATATCAAAGTTAATCGTTAAACGTAAAATCGTCCATTCACAATAACTACCCAAAAGCACATATATCAATCAATCGTAATCATAAATATACTCAAAATAAAATCATAGGGTTATTTGATTAATGTTTCAAATAGTCGGTGACTCAGCAGGTGCCCTCAATGTCTATAGTAGTCTAGGGGCACTACAAAAACTAGTACCTCATTATTCTAAATAGTTAAGGTACTGAGGCGGGCATTACATACACCCCCTCTTATTAAAACTTCGTCCCGAAGTTAAGTCTCATGTACTTCCATGGTGAGTTCTCTTTCTTTCCACATTCATTGCTTCAACATAACCAAAATTGCTAATAAAATTTCATTTCCTCCTTTCTAGCATCATATAAGTATATATCTCATAATTGACAATATAACTAAATCATATCTTTCATAGTGTAGCAATCCCCACAACAGTCCTCTATTGGCTCATTAATTGTAACCAAATTTGAAATCATCCATAAAAAATTCCTTTCATTCAGCAAAACTATAAATATATCATTTATGTAACTCTGTTAAGCACTAACACATTTCCACATAAGGAATAAAATCTTTAATACCAATTTATTCATTTTCTATGGTTACGTATAACTATCATATATTTTAAACAATATTTGAGTTTTCAAATAAGAATTAACCCTTCCGAATTATGTTCTTCAATACATACCTTATCCATTCCTAAACTAATCTTACATGCAACCTCTCTCTTTTCATAATCCAAAGTATAAGTAAATACTGGAGTTCCATTTACTTAATATATCTAAAAGTATAATCTCAGATTTGTATAAACAAAGTTATGTAAAGTTTTCTCCTCTTCCTAACTCAAGTACAACTAAGATTCTATAATTCAATGTAAGTTTAACTTCTCTCTTTTCTCAATCCAAATCATGATTACAAACTAGTAGTGCATACCTGTGAAGCCATCGCCTTGATTTTAGAGAATAAGCATTTACAACCAATAGATAAAATTCTGGACGCAAAACCCCTCATCAAAGTATATGAACCCTAAATACCATTCAAACTTTCATACTAGAAAATTTAGAGGAGAATAATTCTAACCTGTTCAAGAAGCTGGAAGTATCCTTGCCGAAGGAGAAGAAGTAAGAATCACAGCTTTGATTTTTCTAAGTCGATCTTCGTAGCAAGTGTATGTCATAAACTTAGCTTAGAAGACAATTATCACAATTCGTATCCAATTTTATTATAGAATGATAATTAGAATAACAATCATATCTCATTATTTAATTACTTTAAGCCATAACTTCAAACAAATCATTTAATACACATACCATCTCTTCTCCTTTAGTTTACTAAAATCCATCTAAACAATCCTTCAGGTTTCGCATTCTATTGTTGACACCATGTAGCTATCATTAGTTTAACTTCCAACAATATTTGGTGCATTTTCTTTCACCATGAATAAGTACTAACCCATCACCGAAATATTAATTTTAAGGGCATAAACATATACTTTCAATTCACCCCAACTTCATTGGTGAAGTTTCTCACTAACCTAATAATTTTAAATATCATTTAACACATAACAATGGATTCGATGCATACTACCGAGTTTATTTGATACATTCTAATATAATACTTCAACCATAAACAAACTATGACTCACTATCAAATGTAGGACTTCAACTATGGTTGACTATATATATATATATATTGATACAAAGATATTGAGTAAAGGAATAATACAAATATTCATAATCATGATGCTAAATGAGTGTAACTAGAATCTATCCTCTTTACTACTCTCCCTTATCTACAAGTAAACTTTTGACACACAACTTTTCTCCATTCTATCTACATAAAAATCATTTACCGGTGTGAGACTATGAATGAGATAATTATCATATAAAAAATATTTAAATTTCAATACACATTACACACTAGCTTCCACTATATGTTAACAACCCATTATTGGTCTTCTTCTTGTCATGTTTTTAATCTATGCATACACCTATAAACATCCTATCTCTAGTTTACCCACATATTACTATGTATGAAAATTTAAAACTTACATTAATGTGTATCTATCCACAATTTGTCTTCATTGCTAACTTGTATATTTAACAACTTTACCATACATAATGTTTAAATAATAAATCTATCTATACTTTAAACACATGAAACACTTATTTGAATGATCATTCACATACATATTGTTCCCAATGTTTAAACATTAAATTTGTCTATATTTCTAACATAATGATTAACCATATAAATTATCGATATTTAATATGTATCATTGATATTACACCTAAGACATTGGCTATATGTATCACTCATCGATAACAACATATAAATAAACATTATCACAAATTTTATTTATAATTTTAACTATATGATAATGTAGGACCCCTCCTTTAGGGTCCCCTTGAACTGAACCTGAAACTTTAACAACTTCATACAAACAAATTAGCCATCATAGTTATTGGAAAAATAAAATAAAAAGCGTGAATAACTTAACAAAAATAATCAAAACCTTAACCTGTCAACCCGATCCAGTTGGTCCATTGTCGCCTTCTTCTTCTGTAGGATCCCTCCAGCAAAGCTCGTTTAACCATTGGCGAAGCAACCGTTATCTTCGCCACCCAACCATAGGCTCATGCTTTCAGTCGCATGGCCTCCCCCGAGCTTTGGGTCGTAAAGTCCACACACAATTCTAAAAAAAAACCCAGCTTGGGTTTCCCCCCCACCAAGATTTCCAGCCAAACCCTCAATAGCAGCAAGTCATGAGGTAACTCAATATTACGATAGTCATCCAGGGTCTAGGTCCTTTACCCATCCCCAAAGTCTCCCTTTTAAAGGAAAATCCCCTGCGACACATGTTGCTTCATGCATAAATAATTATTTAATTAATTCTTTAATGAAAAACAACTCACCCATCCAAGTGTCAGTTCCTCTATGAGATGCACCAACATCCCTAAGTTTGCTCATATTTGTCCCCTAGATATTTCACTTAACTCCTAGATTTGTGGTGTAGGTGGAGTTGACTAGGTGTCCATGCCTAGGATTCCATTTTGCTCCTAAATAAATATTTATAATATTTTTAAGTAATTAGGAATATCCTTTCATGTGCAATGCCTAAATAACACTTAATATCATTTAAATGCCAAAGTAATCATTTATGTGCAAATGCCTAAAGTACTCAAATGCATTTCTAAGTAAAGTTCTAGGTGCAAAATTATACGTTTCAATGCAGTTAAGTTTAGCAATCAACTTTTACTAGGGACCCGGTGCCACGTCGTTGGGCCTCCTTGTTCCTTAATTTAATTTCCCTGACATGACACCACTCCGTCGAGTCCATTCATCCGTAGTTTCCATTCCTCGGCAAGGCACCACATCGTTGGGTCCTTGCATTCACTCTTTCCGTTCTCGGCAGGGTACCGCACCGTCGGGCCCTTCTGCCGTCATCCTTCCGTTTTGACTTGGCGGAACTTCATGTAGGGATTTCAGGAGCCGTTACCTTCCATCCTCCATCTACACGCTATTCGGGACTAATGGCATTGAGGAGTGAGTCCGTTCTCACTGTGCGCCCCCCAACTCGTATGTGACCAGCTCCGTCGTGGCCCACCTCGTACGCCCTCACGCTTTCCTCTTGAGCAAGCGGATCAGTGCTTATCTGCTCAAGCGTGGTATTCCGTCGGAAGTCGACATCGTCGTCGCTCTCCCTGTGTGTGATTTACTCGTACTCTACGACCCTTCATATTCCTTTGTGTGTCCATCGGTGAACCGTTTCACCTGTCGCTACACACATTTCTCACAAACGTAAATTAGTAGCATTGTCCTCAATAATCACAAATTGGTTTATAAATCTGTTGCTTCATTAAGCATCAATAATTTACTTAATCATTACTCATTCGTCTAATTACATAATCAATTGCTCAGCTAGTCGTTAAGCATCATTCGTATGTACAGTTTTCATATCCAAGTTAATCGTAATCATAAATATACTCAAAATAAAATTATAGGGTTATTTTACTAATGTTTCAAATAGTAGGGTGACCCAACAGGTGCCCTCAATGTCTACAGTAGTCTAGGGGCACTACATATACCCCTACTTATTTAGAACTTCGTCCCGAAGTTCAGAATAAATGCGGAAAGCTATGACGCATCTCAGTTGCGTCCTCCCAAGTCACAGAGCCCATATATATAATTTAATTCATTAATTTATTTATCAATTACTGTCATCATTCACATCTTCAGGTTTTCCTCAATCATTTAAGACATAACAAGGGTAAAGAGACCACTATATCGAAGTTGTTCAGCCGAGTCACTTAACAAGTTCCCTTAAGGTCCACAGTCATTCTAGGAGCATTACATACACCCCCTCTTAAATAGAACTTCGTCCCGAAGTTAATTTTTGTTCTTTCACTTTTGACGCTAGGCTTTATCTTAATTTCTATTATCATCTTCATGTCATTCTTATTCTATTTTTCTTCGACAATCATGGCTATAAGCATAAGTGGTTCAAGTGATTAGTTCCTATATCATCTAGTATGGTTATAATACACCCTCAAGGACTTAATCATGACTTCGCCTAATGTCAATTATGTAATAATACATTCCATAATTGTCAGTCCCAACTAGATTTCCCTACACCTCCTAAGCATCTACGAAGGTATACAATGTCCAAATTATCTACAATCTTGTAATGCGTCAATAGCCACCCAATAGTTTATCAAATCATCATTCTGCATAACAAATCCAAGCAAGGTTTCAAATCTATTTGGTTATCCTCCCTCCAAGATGAGAAGATGAACATCATGAAGTATTCAGTCAAATATAGATAGGTAAGACATAATTACAGGTTTAACAAATCAAGTGAGATTCTCAAATAGTCCAAAAACCAAATTCCATAAGACCACTTCCAAAACTCTTAAATCTTTTTAGTAGTGTTGGTTCTCAATATGATAGGATTCCAGGCATCGAAACTTAGTGACTTAGTCGAACATATTAATCCTTGATTCCTAGTCCTTTCATCTGTAACATCATATCCAGGTCAATGAGCTTATCATGGATTTTCCTCCTTTCGTCATTTTTGTTGTCATAGATCCTCTTCAATAGTTTTTTTTTTTTTTCCAAGTCATATTATGTGTGTAATATTAATGAGTCTTATTCCAAGGACTATTCATCCCTTTGTTTAGCTTTCACCATGTCATGTGGTTAGCATCATTGCATTCAACTAGTTGTGCTGATCATCTCCATGCTTCGTTTTACTAAAATTGCCTTCATTTGGACCTTTCGATGGACTTTCCCAATTCATAATTCTTTATTTACCATCATCATGGTCATGTCTAGTTTTTACTTTTCCATTCTCTTTAACAACATCGTCATGCCGCACAATTAATTTCTTTGGGATAAGCTCCTCATTTTAGTAACATAGCAACCCTTTCAACTTTTCCACGATTCTTTCAAAAGTAAGGCCCATCATAAAGATGCAAATATATATTTTATACGACTGTGGTATGTTGAATCGATACCCCTATTGTGACGACAGTATAATTACATTACCATTCCAATATCCATGTTTTCTAACTCCTCTTCTAAAAGCCCCGAGGTTTCATGATTATATCCAACCATAGTCTATAATTTCAATAATGATAATTCCCATTTATAGATTACCAATATAATTTCCCATGATACTAACTACTTCATAACCCTTCTTTTATAATCATGATAATTATAATGTCAGTAAATTCCCAACCAAGTATATGAAATTTTGTCATTACAAAATATAAATTTTTAAATATTGTTTACCGCCAATCTTGCGAATTATGAGCATTTCAATTCTAATTATCATTCACAACAAAACTTGGGAATCTTTGATAGAGTGTATGCTTCAATTTCTTTCCATACAAACAAAGGAAGTGACTTTTCATATTTATAAAGACAATAAACTACATTTCTTTATAATAAGAAATAGGAATATTTAGCTTTCAAATTTCTTTCCATCCAACATGATAATCTTTTTTTTAATACATTTCAATAACAATGTCATGACATAAATTTAAGTTACAAATATCCATTTTCAATTCACCATATTTATAATAATTAAATATGTTTCCCATTCTAAACGTTAACCACCAATTAAAATTATACTCCAACACTATTTTCCTATTTCAACATAAATAATCAATGCTAAACTCAACACTATTTCACCTTTTTCAACCATATATATAAACGATTAATTCTATTTTGAATTCTAATCAATATATTCAAGCATTTGTTCACCGTTTCAAACATTTTATAAATATGTGATTCTATTTTGACTTATAACTCAAGTATCGTTTCACCATTTCAACATACATATAAAAGTAAAAATAAAATGATCCTATTTTGAATTCCAATTAGTATGTTACCAGTTAAATTTATTGTCCAAATATTATACTGTTATTTCAACACATATAACAATTGAACTAACAATTCCACATGGGTTTATATACACACCATGAACTAATAAATTAAAGTGGGCATATCTAACCATTCGATTTCGAAATGGCTAAGTCAAAGCTCGTACACATATTCGACTTAACTAACTAATCCACGTCATGTTATATATATAGAAACGGTGAGGAAGGTGCCAATAGTTCAATTTTATATATATATTATAGTTAAGGGTGCCTACCATTATAAGTACTATTTTGATTTCCACATATATATATATATATATATATATATCGGCACACCCCTAATCATTTCAACAACTCATCATTTATTTAATTTCAAAAGAAAAGTCTGTGGCTAATTATCTATCAAATCTTCATATATAACATCTACATTATTTCTTTTATCTTTCTTCCAACACTTGTGCATACGATTCTTATATAAAATATATTTAAGTCAACAGTCATATTATAAAAAGTTCATACGCAACTCTAGGATAATTATCTTCTAGATATTCAAGTCTTTGCTAAAGTTTGACAATAACTACTTAATCCAACACTAATCAATAATACGTATGTATGTCCTTTAAGCCAAAAGTTTGACAACATTCTCTAGATTTACAATTGAAATTTATAAGTCCTACCCATGCATTCTTTTGTCTTCCTTCCAATATTTGGTACATAAAGTTCTTAAAAAATATATATATATATATATATATATTCCAGAAAACAACCCTATTTAATACAAATGTTCATACATAATCGTCAACATGTAACAATTAGATTTAAAAAAAGAAATAATAAGAACTAAACTAATTTAACCATTATTTTTAATACGCGTACATAACTTTTAAGCCACAATCGACTACATACTCTAGTTTTACAATTGAGAGTTTATGCACAACTTATATGTATATAGATTTTACAGATATAACATATGTATGCAAGGCACCGTAGGCCGTAATGCTCTCAAGATCGCTAGTTGAATTTTGCAAGAAACCGGATAGTGGATGCGATTTTGCCAAGCTTGCTAATGAACTGATCTCTGCCTTGTTCCTATTTTGTTTATATATGTATAGATCTCTATTCTGGTTCAAATTTATTAAACTTATGTCTTACTCTGTGTCTAACCCTGGATAGGAAAGAAGCTTCGTCGATCTGTATGTATTGATCCATTTCGAGGCTTACCCCAGCCGGTCAAACGCTGCTCTATCAACGTCGTATCGCAATCTTATTGATGTACCCGAGTCTTGGGAGTCGTGAATGACTGTCCAGAACCTGAAAACTACCTCTGTTAGACATTTGAAGCTTCTGTATGCTGACCAAATAAATTATGTGTAGACGTGTCTAGAAAATGGCAATATTCTCCTTTTTAATCTACACCAATTCGAATAGCAACTCGTAGAGTGACATTCAGACCCTACGTAGAAACCGTGCATTGAAATCTTCACCTGAGCTTATCTTCCACCTTACACTAAGTTGAGCCTTGTCCTGCTCTTATTTAGGATGAATAACTTAAAATTCGGTTTTAGTTCGTAACTCACAGACTTACGATAAGCCAACAAGAAATTCACGAGTGCAGCGAGTGGTGCCCTTCATTAACAGCTCGGCGAACCAGCAATGGGTTGTTCCTGCCACGATATTATTATTTGGCCGATCTGTGACAAGTGTATTACTCCTGCAACTGTAACATTAATGAATGTCGTTTGTTGGCCTATGCTGAGTCCTTATTCGAATAATGTTCTCTCGCCTACCTGGAGAACGGTGTTAGGTTGGCACTGACCAACGTAAGTGGATCAGGATTTAAAACTGAAATCCAACATGTCTCTGTTGTAAGTTGTAACCATTCCAATCTCAGGATATCCGTTGAAACCAACAATAAATCTAGAAGAATTTAACACACCTATGTCATCGGCGTTGGTTGGGCGTGTGGAGTTAGTGGACCAGCAAACGCGCAGCTATAGCGAAAGCTCGCTCTGATCGACGATAATCCCGTCATCATCATATAGAGTTCGGGATATACCAAATTGCAGGGAGCTAGGGCTTTCACCGTTCTGAACATTTCAGAATTTAAAAATCATAATAATTCAATAACCAAGTGCAAAGTTTGGCTTATCCAGGTTGTAACTCAATCTACAATTTAGAAAACATAACTCAATCAAACCAATTCGACTACCACATTTTAAGGGAGCTAAGTCTTCGTGCTTCGATCTTCACGGTCTCACCATCACCCTATCACTGTATGTATGGTTGTGAAGACATGTGGTTAATAAAATTCAATCATTGCATAACCCTGGGTGAATATCTCAGCTCTAGTAGCAGTGTGAACTCTAGTTAAGGCTCTGAAGAACTGCAATTTCCATCACCGTGTCCATAGTTAAACTTCATGCTACCGCAAGTGATGGATGGGTAGTTAGTAAGTGCTTAAGCTTAAGGGTAAATAATAATAAATACAAAGAATCGTTTCAGAAGTAAAGTAAGCATCAAAGTTGAGGTTAAAATGGAAATGAGATGTGCGCTGGCACTTTAACTAAACAGAGTGTCAAATTAAACTTCCGTCAGAGATAACAACGCCATGAAATGCCAGAGGTAAGACGCTTCCCTTTTCTGCCTTGTATACCATATTAATACTGTAAACACAGGTTCGTTGGAGGTCGTCACGCTAAACATGATCATACTAAAGCTTTACCCGTAGTTTAGTTCCACCCAATGCGCTGTCATGAGACTGAACTAGTCATCAATTCGACGGTACCAAAAGATACAGCGGAAATCAGGAATTGTTCCGAAATCAAATTTCTTCAAAAATTAAAAAAAATATTCGTTAACAGGACAGAGCTTCATGATACTGAATACAGCAATCACACCTACACAGGTATAGCCCGGGGCAGAGCCATGAGGTTTCAGAAAGGTCGGAGATTAAGGTTAGGATACAAAGGGTCTGTTTTCTAGGGTCAAAAATGATTAATGAGCAGAACACAGTAAAAGAGTATGACATAGAGTTTCGTTTGAAAACAAAGGTCGGGTTTCAGGTATAAATTTGAATAAAAACAGAGATGAAAATAGTGCACATCAAGAATCGCCTTAAAACGCATGGATCGGTTCGATCTAGTAGATGGAAAAAAGAAAACTTATCTCAATAGTTAAATAACAATTGTAAAGGTCGAATCCAGCAGGGCGTAATCCTTATTGCAAATGAAAATATGACCAGTAATGAAGGTTGACCTGATCTGGGCATTGCCTCTTAATACAGTAAATACAAGACAGTGATGGAAGATCGAATTCGATCTGAACCTGGACATTTTATTACTGTAAACAAATAATAAACATGCAGATCAATTGTAAAAAAATATCACAGGTGTATAAAACACAGGAGTCTGAAATTGAAATTCAATCTGCCTTTCACAAACTGGATACAGAAATTAAGTCATGGTACTGTTAGTTGTATACAACAAAAAGTTTGAAGATTGTTCACAGAGTAAAAACGCTAGAAACGATAGAGTCATTGGAGAAATGCAGAGATCTATTGTAAAGATTTATAACAATAATCTCAGAGTAAAAACAGAGTTTAAAATTATTTTAGGAAAAACAACTATACCATCTAAAGAATGCAGAGATATATTGTGAACTTTATAACAATAATCTCATTGCAAAAACAGAGTTTTAAACTTCTTTCAAGAAAACAACTATACCGTACAAAGATTACATAGATCTATATATATATATATATATATAAAACTATGCCTTACAGAACATGCAAAAATATTATGCTATACACATTTCTAAATTGTTCTTAGTGCAGAAAATAAATATGAAATATATCAATAAAAATATACCAGTAAATAAGAACCTGTAGTGATGGTAGCTTTGATCGGAAAGTGAAGTTCCTTGTTTGTTGCAACTCCAAATCCGCCGTTCCCTCAAGGCTCGACCGGCTCTGATACCAAATGTAGGACCCCTCCTTTAGGGTCCCCTTGAACTGAACCTGAAACTTTAACAACTTCATACAAACAAATTAGCCATCATAGTTATTGGAAAAATAAAATAAAAAGCGTGAATAACTTAACAAAAATAATCAAAACCTTAACCTGTCAACCCGATCCAGTTGGTCCATTGTCGCCTTCTTCTTCTGTAGGATCCCTCCAGCAAAGCTCGTTTAACCATTGGCGAAGCAACCGTTAGCTTCGCCACCCAACCATAGGCTCATGCTTTCAGTCGCATGGTCGCCCCCGAGCTTTGGGTCGTAAAGTCCACACACAATTCTAAAAAAAAACCCAGCTTGGGTTTCCCCCCCACCAAGATTTCCAGCCAAACCCTCAATAGCAGCAAGTCATGAGGTAACTCAATATTACGATAGTCATCCAGGGTCTAGGTCCTTTACCCATCCCCAAAGTCTCCCTTTTAAAGGAAAATCCCCTGCGACACATGTCGCTTCATGCATAAATAATTATTTAATTAATTCTTTAATGAAAAACAACTCACCCATCCAAGTGTCAGTTCCTCTAGGAGATGTACCAACATCCCTAAGTTTGCTCATATTTGTCCCCTAGATATTTCACTTAACTCCTAGATTTGTGGTGTAGGTGGAGTTGACTAGGTGTCCATGCCTAGGATTCCATTTTGCTCCTAAATAAATATTTATAATATTTTTAAGTAATTAGGAATATCCTTTCATGTGCAATGCCTAAATAACACTTAATATCATTTAAATGCCAAAGTAATCATTTATATGCAAATGCCTAAAGTACTCAAATGCATTTCTAAGTAAAGTTCTAGGTGCAAAATTATACGTTTCAATGCAGTTAAGTTTAGCAATCAACTTTTACTAGGGACCCGGTGCCGCGTCGTTGGGCCTCCTTGTTCCTTAATTTAATTTCCCTGACATGACACCACTCCGTCGAGTCCATTCATCCGTAGTTTCCATTCCTCGGCAAGGCACCACATCGTTGGGTCCTTGCATTCACTCTTTCCGTTCTCGGCAGGGTACCGCACCGTCGGGCCCTTCTGCCGTCATCCTTCCGTTTTGACTTGCGGGAACTTCATGTAGGGATTTCAGGAGCCGTTACCTTCCATCCTCCGTCTACACGCTATTAGGGACTAATGGCGTTGAGGAGTGAGTCCGTTCTCACTGCGCGCCCCCCAACTCGTACGTGACCAGCTCCGTCGTGGCCCACCTCGTACGCCCTCACGCTTTCCTCTTGAGCAAGCCGATCAGTGCTTATCTGCTCAAGCGTGGTATTCCGTCGGAAGTCGACATCGTCGTCGCTCTCCCTGTGTGTGATTTACTCGTACTCTACGACCCTTCATATTCCTTTGTGTGTCCATCGGTGAACCGTTTCACCTGTCGCTACACACATTTCTCACAAACGTAAATTAGTAGCATTGTCCTCAATAATCACAAATTGGTTTATAAATCTGTTGCTTCATTAAGCATCAATAATTTACTTAATCATTACTCATTCGTCTAATTACATAATCAATTGCTCAGCTAGTCGTTAAGCATCATTCGTATGTACAGTTTTCATATCCAAGTTAATCGTAATCATAAATATACTCAAAATAAAATTATAGGGTTATTTTACTAATGTTTCAAATAGTAAGGTGACCCAACAGGTGCCCTCAATGTCTACAGTAGTCTAGGGGCACTACATATACCCCTACTTATTTAGAACTTCGTCCCGAAGTTCAGAATAAATGCGGAAAGCTATGACGCATCTCAGTTGCATCCTCCCAAGTCACAGAGCCCATATATATAATTTAATTCGTTAATTTATTTATCAATTACTGTCATCATTCACATCTTCAGGTTTTCCTCAATCATTTAAGACATAACAAGGGTAAAGAGACCACTATATCGAAGTTGTTCAGCCGAGTCACTTAACAAGTTCCCTTAAGGTCCACAGTCATTCTAGGAGCATTACAGATAAACCATATCAATTCTCAATGTTTAACATATATTATTTATTTATATATCCTAGACAGTAGTTACATGTATCACAACATATAAATGAATTCCGTTAGCATCACTTTTTCCAGAATTCATACACCTGACACTAAGCTTAACTAAAGGATGATTACGAGATAGAAAAGCACTCAAGCGAAACTGAAAGGTAGTCCATCAACGCGGTTTGGAGTAACTGCCTAGTTGCATAAGGTAATGTCACTGAAAGTGGAAGACATCAACAAGGTCGGTGTGATCAATTACATTTACAAAAACAACTTACAGGTGGTATGCTTAAGAGACAGATATTAAGCTCATTCGATGTCACAGACGAATAATATGGCTCAGATTTCTAGTGGAGATATTGTAAACCACAACGCTCAATCATTTCAAGAGTTCAGATCTCAGGAAAGGAAAAAGGAGTTCGATCCAGTCGGAGAAGATAATACGAATCTCGGTCTCTAGCTGCCTGAAGGAAAATTGAATACACTCTTCAAACTTAAGGATTTTAATCCTGGTATAAGGAGGCGTAGTGCTAAATTCAAGTTTAATCACCACTTACAGAGCAGTAACTTTGATTCAACCAAACTCAAGGTAAGTAAAAATAAAAAAATAAAATAAAACACATACTTAAAACACTGATTCACAGGATAAGGGTCTCAACATGACAACTATCCTTTTTATGCTAATTCTAAAGCAGACAATAATATGTATATATATTGGTACATATCACTACTATTTTTTTTTACGACTAAATTATTAATATGTATATATATTGGTACATATCACTACTATTTCTTTTACGACTAAATTATTGGAAAAGAAAATGCATAAAACTTCATATACCCAATTTCTAATTTTCTACAGCAATCGAATTAATTAAATATCTAATCCAAAATCTTAATTCCTAACCCTCTACTACATAACACGTATGCTTAATCAATATAATTAAACTTATGAAGTTTAATTTATATCATATATATAAATGTTCAACCTACATTATCACTTCCTCATAATCGATTCCTGATGTGTATACTAAATTAATATAATTAAATTTATAAAAACTAGCTGCCTTAAATAATAATGTTCAACAATATTAGCAACTTGGAGTTCGATTCATAATCCATCTAATGTAAATATACTAATGACATGCGATATGTTTTATACACATATATTTGATAAAGAAGATTCTACTCATATCTTATCCATATCTATTTTTAATACCTTAAATTTCAAATTCTATTATAACCAAATCTAGTCATATATATATACTTTTTAATTCTTACTCACGCTTGAAAGTACTAAACTCTTAGTTTATTTAATGACGTGACAATCCTATCCCTAACAAAAAGTTATTTTAATTATTAATCATGCAATGGTTCAACAATTCTTTTGTTACAATTTAGTATCTAAATTATCATCGCTTGTTGCTGTCAATTAAAAACAATATGTGCATCATTATTATTATATATATATATTGCAAGGAATGAGAAAACACTTCCTTCTTGTTAAAAGAAAGAACAAGTAATCAAACAACCTGTTTAATGTAAAACTTTTCGTCATAATAAATTCAATATCTATTAAAGGAACAATTATAGTGTTCCTCGATTTTGTCTATATTTATTACAAATGCAACTAAACACCTAGCAATTTCATTCCTTAAACTTACCACGGCATTCATCATTTCTTAATTTCGTATGTTTGTAAATAGATTCATAGATATCTCTGGGATATATATATAAAGTGTTCAGAATAGAGCTTTATAGGTATATATAATGGAATAGTTCAAAGATCTTCTCCGAACGCTGCATTGAAATGATCGATGACTCGATCTAACTGCATCAATATCCAAAGCTCTGCGATTGTATAAAATATACAGAACCGAAAATAGATCAAATTATATATTCACCGATCGCCGAAAATAGCTCAAATATATTCACAGATCGCCGAATTTTAAATGATCGATGGCTAGATCTATCCACATCAATTTCCAAGAAATGCACAGAGCAAGGAATTATGGAAAAAAATATAATAATAGCTTATAGGTATATCTCTCTGTGTATATATATATATAAAGTACACAAAACGAAGATTTATGGGTGCATAACAAATTAGCTCGAGGTCTTCACCGATCGCCGGATGGAAACGATCGATGGCTCAATCTAACTACATCAGTATCTAAATCTTTGCATTTAAAAAAAATAAATAAATAAAAGAACGGATCCTTGGTCGATTTTCATGGATAAACGAATTCTTTATTAGCACATACAACAAGATCTGTATCGATCGCTGGATATGATAAATCGTAGGTCAATCTTCTTGGGTGGATATCCATCGATACAACAACTACACCAAAAGAAAACCTAAATTGATTTAGCATTCGCACCAAAGCATGAGTTACGGGTGTATATATAACAAAAAGTGACACAGAGGTGACACAAAGAGTTACTATAATCGCCAAATAATAAACATCGAGTTACGTTTAGAACCACTTCTAGGTCTTCTAGTTCGAATTCTAAATAGAAGTAGTTAAATAAAAACTGTAACTGTTTCCGCATCTAACTCCAAGTAAAGATAACATCAATGTTCATGCTACTCGGCATTAACATGAGCTGTCATGCTGTATATTTTGTTAATTATGAAGAAGCAATGGAAATCTTGATTGGAGTCCACTTCATGTGGAGAATCAGTAAAAGAACGAATATTAAGGAATCATTCAAGGAAGATATCTATCAAAACCATTTTATGGGTTGTTAACCATCAGATTACGAATGACTCCCAGTTCTAATCACGCGGATGGATGAAGTTTTAATCATGCGGATGGATGACATGAGTTTCCAGACAGGTTTACAGATGTCCATCAGAGGAGAATAAGTGAAGATCCATTTTGGCACTCTCCCGGTATTAGTTGTACACTTTACACAGCAGTATGTAAATTCTTTGGTAAGATAGGGGTTCGATTTAGTTTCTCCCTCAGGTGAACTCTTCTACAGTTTGAAAATGTTCCCAATCTAAATCCGAGACGATACTACTATCATTCACATGGAACCTAGAGACGATACTACTATCATTCGCATGGAACCTAGCGACAATCAACCCTACATATTACCATCTATTGATTTGGCATAAATCTATGGTTGTCCCGTAATAGGGATTTTAATTTACAGATCCGATATATCAACAAAATGCATATTAATCTTGTAATATCGTAGGTCTTTTGCGTCATAGCCCTTATAAGGTCTTAAGGGTATGATAACTCGTGGTTCATTATGTCTCCATGGAAATCTTTGCAATTTGAAAGGGCTATGGTAGTTGTGCATAACTTCCAAATAAGATACACAACACCAGTTTCCGGAGTGATTGCGTTCACAAGAACGGATATGGTGATTTTTATTTATTTATTTATTTTATCAAATAGGACGATTTTATTATTTAAAATCTCATTCGCAGTTTGAAACTAAAATAAACAGGGCTTCTTGATTATCTAGTGGATAGTTTCTTAGACTCGCAACGCTTCATTCTCAGATTTGGGTTAGATCTCTGTCTTCAAATTTTGTCAGCAAACATTCTTACCAAACGAAATTTAAATCCATGGATCCAGTTATTCGGATTTAGCTAACTGAAATCTAAAATGTACAAATGCGTCCCGAGGCCGTATAGTTCATAAAATACTCAGTCTTAAGAATAGATTTGGTTCAATCTACATTCAGAAACATCAAATACAATACACAGTCATTCTAAAGGTAATTTCAACTTATTAAATACTCTGTCATAAAAAATAAAAAAAAATAAAAAATAAAAAAAATTGATCTGAATCGATCGATTAGATTCGTAGATGAGGAGTTCGATTTCTCTTAAGGTCAAGCAATTTAGCAGAGGGGTTATTCCCGGTTCCACGAACAGAATAGTTCATCGATTAATATAAGTAGCGAATGATAAGGAGTGGAGACCATATGCGGGTTGTCTGCGATCTCAAATGTGAGATTTAAATTAAATAAACACTCAGAAATCAATCACTTCACGCGAGCACGCAAATAATCTGTGCTTTTACTCAGAAACTAGAACATTTAGGTTGTCCCAAAGAAAAGGGAGAACGAGTGTTTTATTTTGAGAATTCATAGCGATCATTTTAACTAGGGTTAATGCAAGGAATTGACAGCGTATCGACCTTACTAAAAACTCCAGATCCAAATCTATGACTGACATTTTTTTATTTTTTATTTTCTCTTCCAAGCAAATAAACCCTCCTAAAGCTCAAACAAAAATACAAGTATTCTGCATTCTTCATACAAATATAATATACAAATATAGCCGTAAATAAGGAAAGTAACCTATCCCGAAGGTCCATTAGGTTGTTGTCGAGTATTTGATGTGCCCATCGTTGTTGTCGATCTTCTCCAATCCTCACGATTCACCGACAAAACCCCTCATAAAAATATGATTCCGGTGCCCTCAAGGCTCGACCGGCTCTGATACCAAATGTAGAACCCCTCCTTTAGGGTTCCCTTGAACTGAACCTGAAACTTTAAAAACTTCATACAAACAAATTAGCCATCATAGTTATTGGAAAAATAAAATAAAAAGCGTGAATAACTTAACAAAAATAAGCAAAACTTTAACCTGTCAACCCGATCCGGTTGGTCCATTGTCGCCTTCATCTTCCGTAGGATCCCTCCAGCAAAGCTCGTTTAACCATTGGCGAAGCAACCGTTAGCTTTTCCACCCAACCATAGGCTCATGCTTTCAGTCGCATGGCCTCCCCCAAGCTTTGGGTCGTAGAGCTCACACAAGTAGTTTAGAAATTCAGCTTGGGCTTCCCTTCCCACCAGGATTTCTAAGCAAAACCCTTAGATAGCAGCAAGTCTTTGAGGCATTTGAAAATTACGACAATCGTCCAAATTATGGGCCCTTTACCCATTCCCCAAGCCTTCCTTATAAAGGAAAATCTCATGCGACACATGTCGCTTCATGCATAATTACATATTTTTAATTAATTATTTCATTAAAACACTCACCCATCCAAGTGTCAGTTTCTCTGGGAAGTGCACCAACACCCCTAAGTTTGCTCTAGTTTGTCCCCCAGATATTTTAATTAACTCCTAGCTTTTAGTTGACTAGGTGTCTAATCTTAGGATTCTATTTTGCTCCTAAATAATGATTTCTATTATTTTAAATGCTCAACAAAAATAACTATTCATGTGCAAATGCCTAAATTATTTTTATGCATTTGCTAAGTAATAATCTAGAGTTATTCTCATAAGTTTTTATGCAGTTAAATTTAACAATCAAACTCACTAGGATCACGGTGCCACGCCGTTGGGCTCCTAGTTCCTTAATTTAATTTCTCTGACATGGCACCACTCCGTCGAGTCCAGTCATCCATAGTTTCCATTCCTCGGCAAGGCACCACATCGTTGGGTCCTTGCATTCACTCTTTCCGTTCTCGGCAGGGTACCGCACCGTCGGGCCCTTCTACCGTCATCCTTCCGTTTTGACTTGCGGGAACTTCATGTAGGGATTTCAGGAGCCGTTACCTTCCATCCTCCGTCTACACGCTATCTAGGGACTAATGGCGCTGAGGAGTGAGTCCGTTCTCACTGCGCGCCCCTCAACTCGTACGTGACCAGCTCCGTCGTGGCCCACCTCGTACGCCCTCACGCTTTCCTCTTGAGCAAGCGGATCAGTGCTTATCTGCTCAAGCGTGGTATTTCGTCGGAAGTCGACATCGTCGTCTCTCTCCCTGTGTGTGATCTACCCGTACTCTACAACCCTTCATGTTCCTTTGTGTGTCCGTTGGTGAACCGTCTCACTTGTTTCTACACACACTTCTCACAACAATTTATTAGTAGAACTGTCCTCCATAATCATCATCTGATTTCTAAATCTAGTATTGTTAAACATTTATGATTTATTCAAACTTCTAATCAAATATACATTTCGTCGACAAATACATAATCACCGTATAGCTAGTCGTTAAGCATTATCCATATGTACAATTTTCATATCAAAGTTAATCGTTAAACATAAAATCGTCCATTCACAATAACTACCCAAAAGCACATATATCAATCAATTGTAATCATAAATATACTCAAAATAAAATCATAGGGTTATTTTATTAATGTTTCAAATAGTCGGTGACTCAGCAGGTTCCCTCAATGTGTATAGTAGTCTAGGGGCACTACAAAAACTAGTACCTCATTATTCTAAATAGTTAAGGTACTGAGGCGGGCATTACATGATGGATATCTTGTGTGGATCATGTATCTATGTATGTATCAGGTAGATACATTGTATATGTTGATATGTATCAGGTAGATACTTGGTATGCATCAAGTAGATGCATTGTATGATCAGGATGATCATTGATGACGAGCTTCTCTAGTTGACATGCATCAGGACGATGCAGTGATGATGATCAGGATGATCATGTGTACATTGGGATGATGTATGGAGAGTATCAAGTTGATACTCTGTGACCGTGGACAAGTTGTGCAGATGAGCATGTCTGGGAGATCCTATAGGTCGGAGTTGTGTACCCGTAACAGCCTGGGACGCTCTTTCGAGACATCACTATGGGAGGACATATTATAATAGCACCCTGGGAGATCCTTCAGGTCGGAGTTGTGTACCCATCACATCCTAGGATGCTCTTTCTAGGTTTTGTCCTATGGCATGTAATTTGCTCCTAAGAGATCTGGAAAGGATGAAAAAGGCCTCAGATTCTTCAGCCAGGTTTTTCCATGAACACATGTAATTTGCTCCTGGGAGATCTGGACAGGATGAAAAAGGCCTCAGATGCTTCAACCAGGTCTTGTGGTGGACCACATGTAATTTTCTTCAGGGAGATCTAGATAGGATGAAAAAGGCCTCAGATGCTTCAGTCAGGTTTTGTGGTGAGATCACATGTAGTGTGCTCCTGAGAGATCCGACAGGTAGAGCTGTGTGCTCGTAACAACTTGGGATGCTTCGACCAATTTTTGTGATGGGTCACATGTAATGTGCTCCTGGGAGATCCGACAAGTAGAGCTGTGTGCTCGTAACAGCCTAGGATGCTACCACCAAGTTTTGTGACACACGTAATAAGTCCCGAGGTTTCCACAATATGGCCAGTGATGATGAAGACGTGCAGTGTGACGTCCCTCCCCCAATAATAATATAAAAAAAAAAAAACATTATGTTCGATTTTTAAATATTATTTTATTATGTTGAGATTATTTCAATAAGGAGGCCAGATGAGAAATCGACTGATTAAAGTCCTAGAAGGACTGTTGTAAGAAAACAATTTTATTATTTTAATATAAGGATGAGCAGGAACAGCCAAGTTAAATGAGGAGGTCATGCATAGAGGAGTGGGGGACAAGTTAGAGTTAGCCTCTGGGAAACCAGAACAAGTGTCAGAAGTGTATTTAAGACACTAGACACACCCTGAAAATCAGGGATTTGATTAGCTGCGAAAATTCCATAAGGAATTGGCTGCTAATGGTAAGACCTAGGAAAACTATAAAAGGAGGGCATATGTGAGGAGGCAGGACGCTGCTGAGTATGCTGGAGAGAATTATACTTGCTGTGTGAGCACTCTGTGTTAGGCAAGGGATTCAGGAAAACACGACTGAGTTGAGGCTAACTGTCCACACCTTTCATGCATGTATCTGGCTCGGGGGTGATTACGGACAAACTTGGAGTTTGTATCTAATCTATGGTTGGGAGGAACGTGGTTGTTCCAGTTACATTCGGTTTATAGGTTCCAGGTTTTTCGTTAAAAACTCAGACTCTCTGTATTTCCTATTAATTTGTTTCTGTTATTAGGCATCATAATTCTATCAATTAGCTGGTTGTTATAAATTGTTTGATTGAATAAGTTCATAGAAGTTTTTATGTTAGTACTAATTTTCTGAATATGAGATCTTATTTTTTTTATTTTGGGGATTTCACATATGGTATCAGAGCTAGATTCAACCTTGTCGCCTTGGAAACACCTAGTTTTTGTTGCGCAGGAAATAAAAATTTAATAACATATATTTGGTTGTTGCATGCGTTTGTTCCAGTTTGAATTTTCAGATGACTTTGCATGAGGAATACGGAGAAGAGCCTGAAGGAAACGAACAGGCGAGAACAGCAGAACATTCGGAAGCAAGTCAGGTACTAGAAACCATGAGAAGCCTGATTGTGGAGATACAGAGCTTCAAAGCAGACAACGAGCAACTGAAGAAAGCTCAGGAAAAACAACAAGAAATCAATGAAATTTTACTGCAGAGTCTTCATGAGAGGAATAACGACGAAAAACAGAAAGAGGTTACTAGGAGGAAAGAGGAGACTGACGAGAACGTTGAGAAGAAGGGAGATTCCTCCAATGAGACCAGAAATCTGAGCATCAACACAAGACCATGGGAAAAAGAAAGGTTGACCACCTGGAGGGTGAATTCAAAAAAATAAAACCTACCAGCTTCGATGGAGAATCAAAAACTGGCGAAGAAGCAGAAGCCTGGCTGCTGGACATAAAAAAATACTTTCAAATTTACAATTACTCCAGTAATATGACAGTCAGAATGGCTGTGTACAACCTGAAGGGGAAGGCGAGCATATGGTGGCAAGATTTGAAGATTTCCCAGGGACTGAAAGAAAAGAACCTTGAATGGTCGGAATTTAAGAAATATTTCAAGAAACAGTACTTATCAGAAAGTTATTATGAAAGAAAAACCAAGTAATTCTTCGAATTAAAGCTGGGTATAATGACGATGGAAGATCTTATCAATAAATTCCTAGACTTATTACGGTTCGTTCCATATATCAAGGAAGAAAAACTGAAGGTACAGCGGTTCTTAAGCTGTCTGCCGCAGTCCTATAAAGATCGAATTGAGTTCGACAATCCCATAACTTTAGAAGAAGCACTGAGAAAGGCCAGACTATGTTTTGAACAATACAAACAAAGAAATGATACTACTAAAGCATGGAAGGACAAAAAACAGGAAAAGTTTAACCAGCGGAAGAAAGGTTACAAACCCCCGCCCTTCAGGAACATGCCCAAAAACTTCCAAGGAAATTCATTTTCCAAGAATGAACAGTTACAGTAGAAAACTTTTAAAACCCCTAACATGGGAATTAAAGGAAGTATCGGTATTCCTAAGGAACCCCTGAAATGCTGGAAATGTGGTGAAGCCCATTTACACAGGAATTGTCCCCGATACAATGAAACAAACAGGGTACTGCATAATATGCAAGAAGCATCCACAGTGGGAGACATTGGGAAAAGTTATCACCGAATTAATGCAGCCTTGGAGGACCGACAGGCAGATCATCAATCTGCAATTGTGGAAATTGAAGGTAAAATTTTTGACCATACTTGTACTGTTTTAATTGACCCTGGGGCAACTTTAAGCTACGTCACTCCCAAGATGATGGAGCGCTATCAACTCACAAGGGTAAAGCACCCAAAACCCTGGTTAGTTCAATTAGCTACAGGAGCAAAGAGGAAGGTAACTGAATACATATCTGATTGTGAACTTCAAATACAGGACCATAAAACAAAGATTAATTTAAATGTGTTGCCTCTAGGATCTTACGACATGATAATAGGTATGGACTGGCTTGAAAAATATAAAGTAGTACTGAACTGCTTTACCAAAAACTTTACCTACATTGCAGAAGACCAAACTCTAAGAACAGTGATTGGAAAACAGAAACCTGTCTCTGTTAGACAGATTTCTGCTATGCAGCTAAAGAAGTGCATGAGAAAAGGATGCAAGATTTATGCTGTAAGAGTATCTGATTTACTTCTCAACGAAAGTCAGACTTCCATAGCAGAGCATCCTGTCTTATGTGAGTTCCTAGACATATTTCCAGAGGAAATACCGGGGTTACCTCCTCAACGAGAAATAGATTTCTCCATTGAACTTTTACCAGGATCAGCACCAGTGTCAAAAGTACCTTATATAATGAGCATCCCAGAATTGACGGAATTAAAAATTCAGATTCAAGAATTACTAGACAAAGGGTACATAAGACCTAGTGTCTCGCCTTGGGGTGCACCGGTCCTTTTTGTCAAGAAAAAGGATGGGACTCTAAGACTATGTATTGACTATAGGCAACTGAATAAGGTAACTGTTAAGAATAAATACCCCTTACTGCGAATTAATGATTTGTTCGACCAAGTAGGGGGAGCCAAAGTCTTTTCCAAGCTGGATCTTCGATCTGGGTACCATCAGATTCGTATTAAAAATGAAGACATAAGTAAAACTGCATTTCGTACTCGATATGGACACTATGAATTTGTAGTAATCCCTTTTGGGCTAACCAACGCCCCTGCCACATTCATGTGTTTAATGAATGGTATCTTCAACAAGTATCTAGACTAGTTTGTGTTGATTTTTATTGATGATATCCTAATATACTCTAAGTCGGAGGAAGAGCATGAACAACACATAAGAATTGTATTGCAAACCTTGAGGGACCATCAGTTGTATGCAAAGTTGGAGAAATGTGAGTTCTTTAAAAAAGAAATCCAGTACCTAGGCCATATTATTTCTGATGAAGGTTTTTTAGTCGACCCACAGAAAATAAAAGCCATAGCAGATTGGCCAGTACCGAGGGATGTAGCTGATATTAGATCTTTCATGGGAATCACCGGTTACTATAGGAGGTTCATTGAGGAATTCTCAAAGATCGCCTATCCCATTACCTCACTACAAAAAAAGGGGATAAATTTTGTGTGGTCCTACAAGTGTCAAGAAAGTTTTGAACAACTCAAAGAATTGCTGACCAAGGCACCTGTTCTAAAAGTGGCAGACCCATGTAAAGGATACACAGTCTGTACGGATGCGAGCAAAGAAGGGGTAGGAGGAGTACTGTCCCAGGATGGACATGTAGTGTGTTATGAATCACGGAAACTAAAGGAACATGAACGCAACTACGTGGTTCATGACTTGGAATTAACGACAGTAGTACACGCACTGAAAATGTGGCGTCACTACCTGCTAGAAAAGAAATTCTTGTTATTAACCGATAACACTTGCGTCAAGAACTTATTTAACCAACCAGGACTCAATGCCAGACAAGCAAGGTGCATGGCCTTCTTAAGTGAATTCGACTTTGATGTGAAACACATAAAAGGTAAGGAAAACACAGTGGCAGATGCACTTAGTCGAAGGACCCACGAGGTGTATGAGATAATAATGAGTCAACCAGAAAGTAATCTCTTGGATAAAGTAATAGTGGCAAGCAAACAGGATGCAGAATACATAAATCTGCAAGGTAAAATTCAGCAAAATGAGATAAACATGAACGGGACAGATTTGAAAATGGACCAGAAAGGTTTGATTTGGTTCAAAGACAGACTGTACATGCCTAATGTTGCTGAATTTAAATTGTTTATCCTGGATGAGATGCACAAACCCCCTTTTGCAGGTCATCCCGGGTATCAAAAAATGATAACAGCCCTTAGGAAATAGTTCTTTTGGCCTAAATTAAAAACAGATCTAGCTGATTATTTATCTAAATGCTTAGAATGTCAACAGGTGAAGGCAGACCATAGACATCCTGCTGGTTTATTACAGCCATTACCAATTCCTGAATGGAAATGGGAAGTGATTTCACTAGATTTTATCACAGGTTTGTCGAGAACCCAGCAACAACATGATTCTATAATGGTGGTGGTTGACAAATTTAGCAAATCTGCACATTTCATTCCGGTAAAAACCACCTACAAGGCAGCAGATATTGCAGGAATATTTCTAAGAGAAATATTTAGATTACATGGAGTACCAAAAATGGTAATTTCAGATAGGGATGTAAAATTTACATCCAAATTCTGGAAATCCTTATTTGCAGGTTTGGAAACAAGAATTAATTTCATCACGAGTTATCACCCTGAAACGGATGGACAGACCGAACGTACAAATCAGATCATTGAAGATATGCTGAGAATGTACGTCATGGAGAGACCCACAAAATGGGAATACTACTTACATCTGGTAGAATTCGCTTACAACAACGGGTACCAAGCATCATCAAGAATGAGCCCATTCGAAATTCTTTATGGAAGAAAGTGCACTACCCTAGTTAGCTGGGATAGTCCGGTCGACCGTTTATTGGTAGGACCGGATTTGCTGAAAGTCATGGAACAGATAGTCCAAAAAGTACAGAAGAATTTAAAGGTGGCCCAATACTGCCAAAAGAGCTATGCTGATCTAAAAAGACGGGATAAGGAGTTCTCAGTTGGAGACCATGTATACTTGCGGGTTAAACCAAAGAAAAGCTCACTTCGGCTGGGGAGTTGCACTAAAATGGCACCGCGATTCTGCGGGCCTTTCCAAATACTTGAAAGAATTGGAACCGTAGCTTATAAACTGGCATTATCAGCATACTTAAAAATTCATAATATTTTTCACATTTCATTACTGAAAAAATATATTCATGACCCCACTCATATTATTGATTGGAATTTGATATAGGAGGCTCTAGAAGGAGAATTTCAAGTGGAACCTTTACGCATTCTGGACAAGAAAGAAACAATACTTCGGAACCAATCCATCGCTCAAGTAAAGGTGCAATGGAAGCACTTTAGTCCTGAGGAGGCAACCTGGGAATTGGAAAGCGATATACTAGAGAAGTACCCGAATCTATTCCCAGGACCAATGGAGGAAGACTAGAACACTGAGGACAGTGTTCACAATAAGGGGGAAAGGATGTGACATCCCTCCCCCAATAAGAATTAAAAAAAAAAAAAAAAAAACATTATGTTCGATTTTTAAATATTATTTTATTATGTTGAGATTATTTCAATAAGGAGGCCAGATGAGAAATCGGCTGATTAAAGTCCTAGAAGGACTGTTGTAAGAAAACAATTTTATTATTTTAATATAAGGATGAGCAGGAACAGCCAAGTTAAATGAGGAGATCATGCATGGAGGAGTGGGGGACAAGTTAGAGTTAGCCTCTGGGAAACCAGAACAAGTGTTAGAAGTGTATTTAAGACACTAGACACACCCTGAAAATCAGGGATTTGATTAGCTGCGAAAATTCCATAAGGAATTGGCTGCTAATGGTAAGACCTAGGCAAACTATAAAAGGAGGGCATATGTGAGGAGGCGGGACGCTGCTGAGTATGCTGGAGAGAATTATACTTGTTGTGTGAGCACTCTGTGTTAGGCAATGGATTCAGGAAAACGTGACTAAGTTGAGGCTAACTGTCCACACCTTTCATGCATGTATCTGGCTCGGGGGTGATTACGGACAAACTTGGAGTTTGTATCTAATCTATGGTTGGGAGGAACGTGGCTGTTCCAGTTACATTCGGTTTATAGGTTCCAGGTTTTTCGTTAAAAACTCAGACTCTCTGTATTTCCTATTAATTTGTTTCTGTTATTAGGCATCGTAATTCTATCAATTAGCTGGTTGTTATAAATTGTTTGATTGAATAAGTTCATAGAAGTTTTTATGTTAGTACTAATTTTCTGAATATGAGATCTTATTCTTTTAATTTTAACTATCTGAGCAATGATAAAACAATCGGGATCTCTATGAAACCATTTTTCTTTAATCTATAGTTGAGAAATGAGAATGATTTATTTAGTTTGATTCTGCCCATGTCGATTAACAAATTAAGAAGATAAACTCGGGCATGCAGGAATAGTTACCGAAACTGTCTTCGTTATTATTATCCTACTGAATCTTGTTTCCACTGCATGAGAACCTGGAATTGACCCTTATTTCTATTTCGTCATATTATTGTTAATGTCAGTGTATGGTGTAGATCAGAACTCGACGATTCCATTCATCATTCATCAAAAGACAAATTCACCGACTGTGCATATTAGATAATTTATAAAGATAATTTATAAATAACAGATTCATATTTTGGTACATTTATAAACAACATACTCAGATCTTTCTTGGCGAAACCCTTCACGAGGTATTAAGAATACATTACAGGTAGCTACTCACTAGTTTAAATGCTTGAACATATATATACAGGCTGTAACCACGATTTTTCTACCATCATGAAAACCCTAAAGATTAAAACTATAGATCTATCGTTAATCTCGTCAAGACTTAAATTTATATAAGAAGTATAGATATAGGGTAATTCTAGTGGTAAGATTAACCCGATTTCTTTTGTAACCAGGGTTTCTTCCAACCAAAGGGTAACTGAGTTCCCGTCAGTTTGTGGGATTAACTTAACAGCATCAACCTCTCACTAACAGAACATGGAATTTTAAGTGTCATATTAATGTTTCGATCCTTATCAGAACAGATTAAGATAAACAAACAGAACGCGACCTGGTCATTATGAAATTTCTAAAGAATAGAGCCAAAGACAGATTAAATTCTTATAGATATGAAAGGTAAATACAGGGGATTTTAGTGTGAATTTAATCAGTGTATGAAATCTGGGTTCTTTCAAACTAAAATGAGTAATCTGAGATCGCTGTCAGAGTTGTGGACAACCTAACCATCTACAGAACAGAACTTTAAACTAGTCCTCATACATTGATTTATTCCAGCCAAGATACATTTCGAAGTGTATTGTTAGTAGTAGACTCACGTATTAAAGGAAGATTATTTTCATTTAAACGCAGAGTTTATATTAAACTAATTACGGTGAGTTATATTAATGCTACCTTACTATCAAACAGCGAGAAAAACAAACGAAGAAAGTAATGTATACACAAACATTAAGTATTACAGACAGAAGATCTTATTTAAACCTGGTATCGAAGACCAAAACCTAGAATAGGTTTCCACTTTAAAAATGGTAAATTACAGTCATAGAGTTCCAGCGAGAACCTCTCAACAATAAAAATTTCTATGTAGGAACTATCACTTTGAAACCCTGGCATGGAAGTTCAACATCCAAAAGATCTAATAACTCTTCAAAAAATTTATATACTGATAAAACCAGATACTATTAACCTCAATAAAGGTTTGACGTGAAGGAGTTTCTTCCATACTACGCTGGATTGGGTATGGAGCAATGCCTGCTTACCAAAAAGAGTAGCCCCAAAATCGCATGTATCTGATTGCTTCGTAAAAACCTGCCACTAAATACAACAGAGACTTAGTATCTGAAAATAGGGCATCTATGTATGAATTAAAAAGAAAAAATAGTAAATCTGCGTGCATAGTTTATCTTGAGAATAGGTTACGGGCCACGGCCCTTCATACCCACGAGGGTTACCATACAACTCTGTATCGAGGGTTCATCCGGTCAAAGAACCACCAAACAAGTCTGATGCCTTAACTTCTTTCAATCCTTTACTCATTACCAACAGCTTTGGAGTTCAAAACTATGGTGCTCAGCTTCATACTGAAGAGGCATTATCGAATGAAGACCTGAGGTGTTAATCCTGAACATTGAAGTCGAACTTGTTTAAAACTGAAACCGAGGCTATTTAAGAATTCTGTCACTGTGTTAAATCGATTTAAGAGGAGTCACATGGCTCGGTACCATGCTTTATTGCTGGCAGCCATCGAAACACCAATCTAGTACCGTGACCCATCTTTTCAGTGGCCGAATTAAATGTTCCATGTGCCATCGCTGTAATGTCCAATCCCAGAATAATACATAGACTGTAGGTTCATTGAAAGTGTGCAACCTTACTTGCGAGCTAAAGGTTGAAAGGCGACTTATAGCATATATTTCTTAGCCTAGTTATTACCTTTGGATTTTCCTACGAAGGGTAACACCCTCCTAGAACATGCATGAAGTTTTGACCTTGCCAGGACTTATCAATTATTCACGGCCACAAAAATTTCATATAGTTAAATTGGTCTAGAGGTGCCATATACATTTTAAATAGAAGGTGTGCCATTTAGGCATAGTATAAGTAATGGTTCTAAGAGAACATAACGATCCTTGCCACCACTTGTCAAAGGGACCATGCGTTTTTACAATAAACCTTCTGGAGGATTATTAAACCAAAGTTAAATGCCTTGACCACATTCCTGCACCTACAGTATGAAGTGAACAAAGAACTGAAGGCCACATCTTATCATGAGTAAACCTGCTCATGAAGTCACATTTTTTTTTAGAAACATCTCTGCGTCAATGAAGAAATTCGAGGACATAGACATACCTGTAAATTAAGTACAAAGTGTGTTAGCTATAGCTAAGTAAGCGGCATGTCAACCATTATTACCCCTTTATCCAATAGGAAGAATTACAAGAGACAGAAGTCAGCTTAGTTAGCATGCAAATTTAATAATTATTTTTAAATGTGTACACATAGATACGAAAATTGTGTAGACCTAGTAAGGGAAAAGAAGAACAAAAAGATTTTTTTTTATTTTGGGGATTTCACATGCAGGTGGTGGGCCTACATCCAGTATGGAAAAGGACTGGCTCTGTAGAACTTCCTATGACGAGTAGATTCAGAGATTGATTGAGATAGCAGCAGTAGTGACGATGACGATTCATCGATGATGATGATCTAGAGAAGAAGACTTGTGCTAGAAGACCTGTGTCAAGAAATACCTTCCTAGTTAAGAGGGAGTGTTGATATATATGTAACTTCAGAATGTATTTCATATATGTATATTGTACTCCTATAGAGATAGTATTATTCCTCTATACAAAAGTGTTTGTATTCCTATAGAGATGTTATTATTCCTCTATGTAGAAGTGTCGTCATTTATATTGTAAGTGTTGTAACTTATACTTGATGGGTTATTAGACCACCTTGTTGGGGTCGGATCTGTATAAGTCATGTGGGTCAAAGGGTTATTAGACCACCCTATTGGGGGTCGGCCATGTCGGTCAAACGGTTATTAGACCACCCTATTGGGGGTCGGCCATGTGGGTCAAAGGGTGATTAGACCACCCTATTGGGGGTCGGCCCAGTCAACATTATGTTATGTGGTTAAGTTAAGGCCGACCTAGTAAAGGTTATTGGGCAAGTCAAGTCAAGTATAAATAGAGTGCGGGAGGAACTCTATTTAATCATTCTATTCTCTCTCACACTCTCGGGAGAGTGGCGCACTTGTGGAGGAGGAGAAGCTGCTGCTAGGAGATGTCTATCTCTTATGCATGGGTTGTATCATTGCTCTATCTATCTCTGAGGAAATTATTGGGGTTTTTCACCTTTATGGTTTTCCCCAAGTAAAATCTGTGTCTCTAGTGTGATTGCATTATTGTGTTCATGATTGATATGCTGTAGGTATGTTGTACATGTTGTTCTCTCAGTTAATATCCTAGATCAGATTGAAGTAAATTCTGAAAACTTAACAATCAAGCGATTCACCAAACCATATTAATGGCATTTAAAGTATACAACTAAGGAGCTCAATACCCCTACTAATGCAGAGTTCCACTGTAGTGCCCCTAGACTACTATAGACATTGAGGGCACCTGCTGAGTCACCTGACTGTGTGAAACATTAATAAAATAACCCTATGATTTTATTTTGAGTATATTTATGATTACGATTGATTGATATATGTGCATTTGGGTAGTTATTGTGAATGGACAATTTCATGTTGTTTAACGATTAACTTTGATATGAAAACTATACTGATGCTTAACGACTAGCTGTGCAATTGATTATGTGATTAGACGAAAGAGTAATGACTAAGTAAATTATAGATGCTTAATGAAACAACAGATTTATAAACCAAATTGTGATTATTGAGGACAGTGCTACTAATTTACATTTGTGAGAAATGTGTGTAGCGATAGGTGAAATGGTTCACCAACGGACACACAAAGGAATATGAAGGGTCATAGAGTACGAGCTAATCACACACAGGGAGAGCGACGACGATGTCGACTTCCGACGGAATACCACGCTTGAGCAAATAAGCACTGATCCGCTTGCTCAAGAGGAAAGCATGAGGGCGTACGAGGTGGGCCACGACGGAGCTGGTCACGTACGAGTTGGGGGGCGCGCAGTGAGAACGGACTCACTCCTCAACGCCATTAGTCCCTAATAGCGTGTAGACGGAGGATGGAAGGTAACGGCTCCTGAAATCCCTACATGAAGTTCCCGCAAGTCAAAACGGAAGGATGACGGTAGAAGGGCCCGACAGTGCGGTACCCTGTCGAGAACGGAAAGAGTGAATGCAAGGACCCAACGATGTGGTGCCTTGCCAATGAATGGAAACTATGGATGACTGGACTCGACGGAGTGGTGCCATGTGAGAGAAATTAAATTAAGGAACAAGGAGGCCCAACAGCGCGACACCGGGTCCCTAGTAAAAGTTGATTGCTAAACTTAACTGCATTGAAACGTATAATTTTGCACCTAGAACTTTACTTAGAAATGCATTTGAGTACTTTAGGCATTTGCACATAAATGATTACTTTGGCATTTAAATGTTATTTAGGCATTGCACATGAAAGGATATTCCTAATTACTTAAAAATATTATAAATATTTATTTAGGAGCAAAATGGAATCCTAGGCATGGACACCTAGTCAACTCCACCTACACCACAAATCTAGGAGTTAAGTGAAATATCTAGGGGACAAACATGAGCAAACTTAGGGATGTTAGTGCATCTCCTAGAGAAAGTGACACTTGGATGGGTGAGTTGTTTTTCATTAAAGAATTAATTAAATAATTATTTATGCATGAAGCGACATGTCTCGCAGGGGATTTTCCTTTAAAAGGGAGACTTTGGGGATGGGTAGAGGACCCAGACCCTGGATGACTATCGTAATATTGAGTTACCTCATGACTGGCTGCTATTTAGGGTTTGGCTGGAAATCTTGGTGGGGGGGAATCCCAAACTGGGTTTCTTGATTTTTTTTGTGTGTGTGAGCTCTATGACCCAAAACTCGGGGGAGGCCATGCGACTGAAAGCATGAGCCTATGGTTGGGTGGCGAAGCTAACGGTTGCTTTGCCAATGGTTAAACGAGCTTTGCTGGAGGGATCCTATGGAAGACGAAGGCGACAATGGACCAACCGGATCGGGTTGACAGGTTAAAGTTTTGCTTATTTTTGTTAAGTTATTCACGCTTTTTATTTTATTTTTCCAATAACTATGATGGCTAATTTGTTTGTATGAAGTTTTTAAAGTTTCAGGTTCAGTTCAAGGGGACCGTAAAGGAGGGGTCCTACATCCACCATAGTTAATTTGTGGTCTACACTATGCATAGAGCATATAGTAAATATGCATATAGTTTATAACACATATGTTATAGTACAAATTATATAACCTATAATATGTGGTTAGGCCGTGTACAAAATCTTGCATAATACAAGTTGGTAAATCATGGTCATAACATTGCCATATTAAACATACTTGTCTAAAAACTATAGTTTGATAATCGACTACATTTAAGCTATGACATTAATACAAATAAAACAATATTGTATAAGGATGATATTGAATGTGAAGTTTAAACTCTATAGGAATCATAATTGAATACATAGGACGGTCTTAAGCTATGTATAATATATGCATTTCGAAAATACATAAAATATTTATGACATTGTAGTGAATAAAATCCTGATATTGGTGACATAGCTAGGGTAGGTCTTACCATTGTACAAATTAAGTTCTCTATACATTTGTACTTAACATCGAAGGCTAATTGAAGTACAACAAAGTCAATTGACATACATCGATTATGCTTCAGTGTGGAATCTCAATTATTACATGTGATCTGTAACATAAGTTTAAGAGCGTTAGCTATAAATAGCTAAGTAAGCCTCGAGGTACCCATAGGACCCCTTCAATACAAAGAAAAACAAATAGTGAGTCTCCATAGTCAAAATTATAACATAGGCACAAATGAAATAATTGACGATGTCCACATTGAACAAGAAATAATTCAAGTTTTCAGACATGGACGTATCATTTAAACATTTGTAATAATGATACATTTAGACAAATGAATGACAATTACATAATGATGTTACAAAATTAAAATAACTAGCATCAATTCTCCATTCAGTAATATGTATTAACCATAATTACGACAAATTATAGTAATCGTTGCTTGTAAGCGACGTAACTATTTCAAACACTGACGACCTTTTTAAGTAGTTGTAGTCATAGAAATTTATTGTTCTGTGGTTAAATAAACTAAGTTAACAGTAATGATACTTCCGCATAACAAATACAAGAATTTAATGTTACTTATAAAATTTTAATTTTTTTTTCTGAAATTTGGGATGTTACATGTGGTATTAGAGCACAAGTTCATATACTGGGCCTGAAGTGGCTCAACTTGCTCATTTAAAAATCTAAAAACAAATTGCAAATAACTGATTTTTATTTTATTTTGTTGATGTACAACACTTTATAAATTTAGTTGCAGGTATGGAAGGACTAGCAGAGTCAATTGAGGACAGGTCCCATAATAATGAACAAAATAATGAGCAAGGAAATATTAATGCAGAAAATTTATTTGTTGAATTGAACGATAATTCATCTGATTTACTAAGGACAGTTAAAAACCTAAAAATAGAAATAAAAATAGTTAAGGAGGAGAACGAACAAATTCTGAAAGCGTAAGAGGAGCTGAATCAAATCTTGTTGGATAAATTCCATAATAACGATAAGGATAAAAGAACAAAAAATAACTCTGAATCTGGAACTATGTCCTACCAACGTAAGGTTAAAAAGTTAAACTGACTAATTATGACAACAGTTCTTCTTCTGAATGTTATGAAAAAAAATGTAGGAAAAAACACAAGTATTCCAGTGATAGTAGTGAAAGTGACTACTACACTGAAAGGAAGAAGTACAAGCAATACGAAGAAATTTTTGGCGAATTTAAGAAAATCAAACCACCAAATTTTAATGGAGAAATAGAAAAGAGTGATGAAGCCAAAGCATGGTTGTTCGGTATGAATAAGTATTTTCAAATCTACAAATACTCATGTCATTTAAAAACTAGAATGACAATTTATAATCTTACTGGAAAAGTAGACATCTCGTGGCAAGATTTAAAAAAAGTAAAATGCTTAAAAGAGAAAAATATAAACTGGAGTAATTTTAAGAAGTATTTTAAAAGAAAGTTTCTGTCGGAACAATATTATGAGGAACGAGCTAAAGAGATTTATGAATTAAAGTTAGGTTCCATGGATATGACGGAATTAAGGAGCAGGTTTTTAAATTTGTTAAGGTATGTGCCTTAGATTACTGAAGAAAATCCTAAGGTACAAAGATTTCTGAGCTGTTTACCCTCTCATATAAAGGACAGAATTGAGAATGACGATCCAATAACTCTTGAAGAGGCCATGAGGAAAGGAGATATCTGTTATGAATGTAACAAGAAAACGGAAGGCATACCAAGCTAGAAAGTAAAGATGCCTAATTATTTTGAACAAAGGATAAAGAAATTATCTTTTAATCGCATCTTCGGAAATAGTAATTCACATAATTATTCTAACAGAAAATTTGAAGGGAATAAATCAAGAGGTAATGTACAACAAAATTTTACAGCTACAAGAAATAGAGATCCACCTAAATTTTTGGTTAAAAACAATGAACAGAAAGAACCTGTTAAATGTTGGGACTGTCAGGGACCTCACTATCCATCAAACTGCCCACTCATGAAGAGAACCGTTAACAACATACACACGGTGCAGGAGCAGGGGATTGTTGGTGACTTACCAAGGGAGATGCCCAAGATAAATACAGCTTTAGAAAACATACAAGTTGATCATCAAACTTTAATGGTTGAAGTGGAATGTATGCTGGAAAATAAACCCATTTCTATTTTAATTGATCCAGGATCAAGTCTTAGCTATGTGTCACCTGATTTAGTAAAATGTTGCAATCTGAAAATAAACAAGTTTGAAAAGTCATGGCTAGTCCAATTAGCTATTGGAACTAAAACAAAGGTGACCAATTATGTAAAAGAGTGTGAATTATTGATGAATCAATTTAAGACTCATGTTAAGCTAAATGTGTTACCTTTAGGTTTGTACGATGTTCTAAGTGGAATGGATTGGTTGGAAAAGCATAGGGTAGTGTTAAATTGTTTTGAAAAGACTTTTATTTGTTTGAATGATAAATGTGAAACTGTAACAGTAAAAGGAATTCCTAGAAAGACTTCTGTTAGACAAATTTATGCTTTACAAGTTAAAAAGGCTATTCGAAAAGGGTGTAAATTATTTTCTATAAATGTAATTAATGACGAACAATCAACTAAGGAAGATAAGTTAACATTGGAAGACTTACCCATTCTAAAGGATTTTTCTGATGCATTCCGGGAAGAAACTCCAGTATTACCCCCAAAAAGGGAACTAGATTTCACCATTGAGTTAGTACTGGGAGCGGTACCAAACTCAAAGGATCCTTACAAAATAAACATCCCAGAGCTTAATGAACTTAAATCACAGCTTAAGGAACTAATTGATAAAAATTATATATGGCCAAGTGTGCCTCCGTGGGGAGCACCTATCACCTTTGTTAAAAAGAAGGATGGAACTATGCATTTATGCATAGATTACTGTTAGTGAAATAAAATGACCATAAAGAACAGGTACCCATTACCCCGCATTGACGATCTATTTGATCAACTACGTGGTGCAATAATATTTTCTAAGATAGACTTGAGGTCAGGGTACCATCAAGTCAGAATTAAAGATGAGGACATATTTAAGACTTCTTTCAAAACCCGTTAGGAGCACTACGAGTTTGTGTTTATTCCTTTTTGGCTAACCAATGCCCCAGCAGTCTTCATGTGTTTAATGAATAATGTCTTACATCAATACTTAGATAAGTTTGTAATTGTTTCATTGATGTCATCTTAATTTATTTTAAGACTAAAGGGGAACACGATGAACACTTAAAGATAATTTTACTAGTGCTAAGAGAACACCAAATTTACGCTAAGTTCAACAAATGTGATTTCTTTAAAGATAAAATACAGTACCTAGGGAATGTGATATCCAAGGATGGAATCGCAGTAGACCCGAACAAGATAAAAGCAATTAATGAATGGCCTACCCCTAAAGATGTAACTAGTGTGCGATTGTTTATGGGAATTATAGGTTACTATCGTAAATTTATAGAAGGATTCTCTCGAATAGTGAATCCTATAACCTCTTTACAAAAGAAAGGTAAGAAATTTATTTCGGATAAAAAATGTGAAGAAAGTTTTAAGAAATTAAAGAATTGTTAACAACCATGCCCATTCTAAAGATTGCGGACCCAAAAAGGATTTCATTGTGTGCATTGATGCATGAAATGATGGACTTGGCAGAGTCTTAACACAAGAAGGTCGTGTGATTGCTTATGAGTCTAGAAAGTTAAAGAATCATGAGAAGAACTATGCAACTTACAATTAGAGTTGGCTGCCATGATACATGCGTTAAAGATGTGGTGCCATCACTTAATCGGAATAAAGTTTACACTAATGATAGATAATAAAGGTTTAAAATATTTGTTGGATCAACCAAATATGAACACAATGCAAGCTAGGTGGCTTGCTTTTCTTAGTGAATATGATTTCCAAATTCAGCACATTAAAGGTAAAGAAAATAAAGTTGTTGATACATTAAGCAGAAACGAAAGATTGAATTTTGTGGTAGCAATTAGTACTTATAAAACAAATTAAAGAAGGAATCAGAATGGATGAAAAATATCAAAAATTACATGGAAAGCTTGCTGAAGATAATGCTAAAAATTTAATAACAGATTTAAGGATTGATGAAAGAGGATTAATGTTGTATAAAACCAGACTTTACGTGCCTAATGTTGCTGAAATTGAGTTGTTGATTTTAAATGAATTACATAAAAGTCCATACTCAAGACATCCTGGTTACCAAAAGATGATAACAATGTTGAGGACGGATTACTTTTGGCCAAATATGAAAAATGAGGTAGCTGAATATATTGCTAGGTTTATGGAATGCCAGCAAATAAAGGATGAACATCAACACCCAATTGGAATGTTGCATCCACTACCTATTCCCGATTGGAAGTGAGAAATAATTAGTACCAGATTTTATAATTGGGTTACCTAAAAATCAAAAACAAAATGATTCCATAATGGTAGTTGTGGATAAGCTTAGTAAAGAAGCCATTTCATACCTGTTAAAACAACCTTCAAGGCTGCTAACATTGCTGAAATTTTTGTGAAACAAATTTTTTGTTTGCATGGGATTCCAAAAGTTATAATTTATGATAGGGACTCTAAGTTTACAGGATATTTCTGGAAGTCTTTATTTAAAGGTTTAGATACTACTTTAAATTTTAGTACATCATTTCATCCGCAAACGGATGGGTAGACAGAAAGTGTCAATCAAAATCTTGAAGATATGTTAAGAATGTATGTTAGAGATCAGCCAGGTAAATGGGAGGAATATTTGCATCTTGTTGAGTTTGCTTATAATAATCATTACCAAGATTTAGCAAAACTTAGTCCATTTGAAATTTTGTAGGGCAAAAAATGTAATACTCCTATTTCATGGAGTAATCCAGTTGACAGGTTAATGTTAGGACCTGAGTTATTAAAAGAAATGGAACTAACCGTGAAACAGGTTCAAGGAAATTGTAGGACCCCTCCTTTAGGGTCCCCTTGAAATGAACCTGAAACTTTAACAACTTCATACAAACAAATTAGGCATCATAGTTATTGGAAAAATAAAATAAAAAGCGTGAATAAATTAACAAAAATAAGCAAAACCTTAACCTGTCAACCCGATCCGGCTGGTCCATTGTCGCCTTCATCTTCTGTAGGATCCCTCCAGCAAAGCTCATTTAACCATAGGCGAAGCAACCGTTAGCTTCACCACCCAACCATAGGCTCATTCTTTCAGTCGCATGGCCTCCCCCGAGCTTTGGGTCGTAGAGCTCACACAAGTATTTCAGAAATTCAGCTTGGGCTTCCCTTCCCACCAGGATTTCTAAGCCAAACCCTTAGATAGCAGCAAGTCTTTGAGGCATTCGAAAATTACGACAATCATCCAAATTATGGGCCCTTTACCCATTCCCCAAGTCTTCCTTATAAAGGAAAATCTCATGCGACACATGTCGCTTCATGCATAATTAAATATTTTTAATTAATTATTTAATTAAAACACTCACCCATCCAAGTGTCATTTTCTCTAGGAAGTGCACCAACATCCCTAAGTTTGCTCCAGTTTGTCCCCCAAATATTTTAATTAACTCCTATCTTTTAGTTGACTAGGTGTCTAATCTTAGGATTCTATTTTGCTCCTAAATAATGATTTCTATTATTTTAAATGCTCAACAAAAATAACTATTCATGTGCAAATTGTAATGCACATATTTTGATTCGGCATATTTATTAGTTAGACACACCATACTTTACTTCTTATATATTTTGTCGAACTCAGCTCGACTGAGTAAACTATATTGGACCTCATTATATGATGTTACTCTGTCTTATGATTTCACCATGATTATGATGTTACTATGTTATGCAGTTATGATGTCATGATTATCATATGATTTCCTTATTTTACAATTGCAGTATATGTTTATATGTTTTCCTTAATGAAATGTGAAATATATGATTCGGTACGTGGATACCATCTTCTTATGTGAATTATTGAAATGTTATATGTATCTATGATGAGCTAAAAGGTTACATGAAATGAAATGATAACATGGATCAATGGGCGATCAATGGAAAATGCTTTCTATAAATTGTATTTTGCAAAACACTAACCTACAGGACACAAGGGCTATGGGATAGCCAGTTACTTGATCTGATATACATTGGAAAGGAAAAACATGTTCATACAGCAAACCTTAGCAGCCAAAATGAGGATACGATAACACAAACTGATAATCCCGATAGCAGCAAGTATGAGTTGATAAGGGCGTAGGCCCAGTATGTTGAGAGGGATGGATGTGTTTCCCACCCTATGTTTCCATGAGACCCGAGGTCGTGGGAGGGCCATGCTGAGACACGCTCCCCATGTTGTTGTGATGACGATTGTCGGATGCCTGCTAGGGGAGGATAGGTCCGCTATTCAGCCGACGCTATCGCTCTCAAGTTCTATGTGGTCAAATCGGTGAGTCCGACATCCACTATTGTACTAGCAGAGGAAGGATAGGGAGGATGCTGGACGTAGGTTATGATGGGAGGATGTGTTAGTTAGCACTGTTGGGGGTTAGTATTCCTTGATTCCGATTTAGTGGAAGTAGGCACCCTTCCTGTACTTGATTGATTAAACTAATGTAAACATAAAGACAATGATGTTAAATCGTAAAGGGTTAACTGTTAAATAACCGAGGATGTTAAAGTAATTATACTATATATTATGCTTGCTCTTCTGCATGGGGGTAGATACTATTACTAGTTAGCAAGTATGCATAGGCGGAATGGGGTTTGTTTATAGTACATGTCCGACATGTGCATACACTGGCCATGCATGCACACCTTGTACTTGTACAATATTACTGGTGTATAACATACTTGTCATGCTTGAATAGTAGTATAAATGTCATAAATAACTCCGTTAAGGATACATCAATCAACTTAGGTAATGAATGGTTAGGTTGTCAATTTGTAAATAAGTGAATTAGTAATTATATGAAAACATTGTAATAATAAACTAAGACAAGTATCGTCAGTTAACATTGTCATAGAAGAACTGTTGTGAATAGGGTAATGATAGTGTCTAATTAATTAGTAAAATTGTTTAAGCCCTCACAAGTGCTTTGTTTATAAGAACAAGGATGCTATGTTGATGATAGGGTACTCATGTGATAAACAAATAATTAAGAATACTATGATTGATTCACCTTTTATTATTGTCAAAGGGTGATTTAATTATTATTATTAATTAATAAATGATATTCCAGCAACATTTATATCCCTATCGTAACAAATGCAATATAAGTAAGATTTAAAATATTGATTTATAAATTAATATTGTGTGATTAATTCCATTTCAAAAGTTAGCCATAATAAGATAATCATTTTTGGAATAAACGTGATGTGATGGAAAATGGATATTTAATTATTCAATGTTAATCTTGGAATTTAAACCTCAAGCTAAGTAGTCTCGACGGATAAGGTGGATCATTAAGACACATCATGTCCAAGTTGACAAGGGGCAACTAATTATATAATATTTTATTAATTACATTAATAACATTTAAAATATCAAGGATGGCGGATAGACTTGTATTTAATGAAACTTGTCCCGAATGGATAACCTTGGGGTGATAATCCCCACCGTAATAAATATTTACGACCGTCAATCCAAAACCAACTAATTTTTCCATGAGAGTAATTAATTATACATTTTTATAAAGAACCGTGTATGAATGAACTAGTGATAAGGGTAAATGTTGAGGGGCTCGAGAGGGGGATTTGGGGCGGTGGAGTAAGCCCAAGATATTCTCGAGGAAGGGAAATTATATAGAGGGGGAGAGCTTGGAGAAAGGGGGGTCTTTTGGATGGGGGAAGAAAAGAAGTTTGGAGAAGAGAAGTTGGGAGAACAGAAAGATTTTGAGAACAAAAGGAAAGACTGCTCTCGGGATTATCAGATTGTGGGCTCGGGGGCTTGAAAATCCTTTGATTTCCAAGGGCCAGCAAGATTATAGCTGGTCGGTAGGGTGGACACTTCAGTTTGGCTGTCTAAGGGGTTATACAACCTGCTACAACTTACGGTTAGCATCAGCATCAGGTAATTTCCGTTATTTACTATTATGCTTAAACTTACTGTAAACATGCATCACTTGCTATTTACTGATTTACTGCTATTTACTGATTTACTGAGTTGTGAAACATATTCTTATGCTAGAACATGATTGTTGGAAAGAAAATATTGGTATGTTTGTCTATTTTAAATTACGAATGTAAGGTAATAAAAGAAAACACGACAGTACACTAAATATTATTTAGGCACATAGTAATTCTTAGAAATTTACTTCCATAAACTGGTAAAGTTAAAACATAGAAAATTAAACCTGAAATTTTACACAGTGCTCTGCTGTAAAAACCAGAGCACTACAGATGGTATCAGAGCCTTTGTTCAGACTCTTGAACCTACAGGCCTATTCATGCTTCACCTAGAAAATTTAATTGATAGTTTACCTACTTGACATCCAGCCATAGTCATCCTTCAAGGTACCTGCACAACGATAACAACAATTACATAAAAAAAAAATATATATATATATATATATATATAGTAAGAAGTCAAAACCCAATGTGTAAACTACATACTAAGATAATTTGAAGCTAAACAGGTAACCAAGGTTCGTATTGTGCAGGAGTCAATACGATTATAATTCTATCATTCTGAATGTAAATTTCCGCATTATTATCCACTTACTTAAATAATAATTATACCTCAACCGTTTTTTTTTTCTCCAAACACACATAGCCAACATGGGTAACATCATAATATAATAGAATGTATAAATACATGCAATTCGATCCTAGAAATCTCAGTAGTAACAAAATAAAATAAGAAGAGGCAGGCAGCATACAACAAAAGCTTGATGGTATATCACCAGGGTCGAGATCCACAACGGCGAGATTGATGTGGGAACAAAAAGCCGATATCGAGTTTTTTTAAGGATAGTTTCCCAAATCTTTCAGAATGTCTTCTAAATTTAAATGAATCGAAAAGAGAATCTTAGCAATAACATGATTTCCAAGCATACCTATCTGGTTTCAATACAGTATATGTAAATGGGTTAACTTTATAAAATTTCAACCAAACTAAGAGCTTTGCTTTGGCTGGCAGATATATTAATATAAAACTATCCTTCCCAAACGCATTCATAGCTTCACGAAAATCACATATCTTCCAGTAAGTAGAAAGAAATATAAACACAGGGTCTTTCGACTTACCAGCTATCCAGAGATCTTAGTCACGTAGCGACCTCTCGGAAACTCTAAAATTTCAAGCATTCGCCTTCAGTTCGAAACGAGAGCTGTAGGATGTACCTTAAACTCCAGATCTGAGCTCCTCCAGATCGAGGCACATAACCAATCCGTCGAAAGAAAAGCACATCGATCAAGTGTGTTTCGCAGGGATCCATCACGTCTCAGAGATCTACCTCTAAACTCCCACCCTCTCCAACGCTACAACTTCCAGTGTGAAGTTGCCCAGTAGTTACCAAAATGGACCCAGCCCGAGCACAACACATAAGAGGCATGCGCCCATAGGGCATGTCCAACGAGGCCCCGCATTCACCAGGTTACCCGTGTGCAGAGTTCGCCGAATGGCTTCACCTTCGTTTTGTTGCTCTTAAATTTTGTTTCGAACCCCAAAGTATCGACCCCTGGCAGATCCACAACAGCTGCTCACGAATGGCATGCAACCTTCAAGCGTCAGGCTCACATAAGAGCATTCGTCAGGCTCACATAAGAGCATTACCAGTCGCACTCCATCTCCTTGAGAATTTCAATTGCTTCTTCATCATATACTGATTTCTCTTCGGCCATTCTCTTGAATTGGCGTGCTTCCATCTCAATAGAAACCTTCTCCTTTTGAAGACGCGATATCATGGCCATGGTTTCTTCTGCAGCAGTTGCAGCAGCGCTCCTCTCTTTTCCAGTTCCAGGTAAAGAGCCTTCCGTGCTTCCCTTTCTGCTCTAAGTGCTTCTTTCTCTTCTCCTGAATTTACCAGCCCATCAAGGTCAATCAAGGATAAAGTCCTTTCTGGTTGACACCAATCCTCTTATATTAAATCTCTTTTCTCTGTAGATGTAGCACGGGCATCAGATACACCTGGAAGCTCGTTTATCGACATCCCGTCTACAAAAGATCTAGTAGCACCTTCCCCAATAACAGTGTTTTGTTCAACCCCATGTAGGCCAGATGAATTGGCTTCCCTGTTGTGCAATGTCCCCTGGTTGACTTTACATTTGGATGACCATCTACAGTTGCCATTATTGTGAAATGAATTGCAAAAGCAACGAGGACATCTCCCTTGCTGACAACACACCTTGCTTTCTTCAACTGCATGACAGCTGCAACAATCACTCTCGACCTCAGTAATTTCCGTTTGCGTATCCTGAATCTCCACACTAGCCCTCCGATTTAACGATTGCCAGTCTTCAGGACCAACTGAATTCCAGTGGCAAGGATCACTGCTGAGGATCTTTCGGCCAGCCGGAGATCGATCAAATGGCCCGCCAATAGATTCATTATTCACTATTCGTGTATTCACAGTGGAGGATGAACAACTTCCCTCGTGAGTGTAAATTCCCTCAAATGGAAACTTGTGAAGAACGGAGCTCCCTACGGTGGAAATTATTCTACTGGGGCATTCCACCAAAGCTGCCTGCACACATATATTCTCAACCCCAGAATTCTGGTCCTCGATGAAATCATTGCAGGTGCAAGGCAAATGCAAACAAAGAAACTCATGAACTGTTCGCACCCTCTCCTTCAGGCACATATCTCACCGACATACACCAAACATTGTATCCCCGGCCATGGAGTCGCGCTCGCTGATGGTTGCAGAGCGGAACAGCTATGGAAAAGAGGGGCAGAAATGGCCGCGTCTTGGGGATTGACCCTATTTAGGGTTTCCCCCACCTTCCGAGGGCGGTGGGTTGCATGGAGAGACCGCGTGTCCTTCATGCACACTCGCTCTTGCATGGCGGTGAACTGACACGAAGAGCCGCATGGCCATACCTTTTGCTTAGCCGAGAGTCGAGTGAAAAGGGCTAAGCGGTCGAGTAAATTTTTCTTATTTATTTTTATTTATTTTTTTTAAATTTAGTTTTAATGTTATAACCTAGTTTTGGCAAATTTCGTATATATATTTATATAGTGTTAGTATCATTTTATTTAAAAATTAATTAAATTTTGTATACGTTTATATAGTGTTAGCGTTGCTTTATTTAAATTTAATTTCGTATATATATTTATATAGTGTTAGTATCATTTTATTTAAAAATTAATTAAATTTTGTATACGTTTATATAGTGTTAGCGTTGCTTTATTTAAATTTAATTTCGTATATATATATTTATATAGTGTTAGCATCATTTTATTTAATTTAATTTGGTATACATTTATATAGTGTATAACCTAAGTTTTGTGAAGAATTAAAATTTAATATTAAAGGTATAAAGTTACTCATAAAACTTTAATTAAAGAGTTCATCATGGACTTTAAAATTATAAGGTTAATTATATTGAGATTGATGATTAAACCTATAAAATAAGGTTAATGATTATGAGATTAATAAAGGTTAAACCCTAAACGTTTAAAAATTAAATAAATGTCAGGGTTGATGCCGAATAGAATGTTATTCCAAATATCCATTTGAAATTTGCAAATCGAGGTTGGAGTTTACGTAGGAATCTTTAGTAGATTTAGTGTCGGATGGCCTCATTAAAATGCAGTGAGCTATAGCTTATTTTTTTCTGAAAAGCATCTATTTGAAGATCAACTAACACGCTCCTTAGAAACTAAACGATGTGATGTTTTACTCCATGAATCAGGACCAATCATGGTAACAACACGCAGAGGTCGAGGTCGGGGTCAAGGTCGACCACCGTCGCCGCCACCTCCGCCACCGTCATCACCGCCAACACCGCCACAACCAACCTCAACACCAGAAATGCAGATCATAATGAGGTCATTGGAGGCTATTATGACCACGATGAACAGGCAGTCGGAAAGGGCCGCCGCGGTGGAAACCACTCAAGTGAGTCGAGAAAACTCTGAAGGGGCACATGGCACAAGACTGGAACCGCTTCAGGACATATCGAGGGAGTTACAAAAGATAAAAATTCCAGAGTTTTCAGGAGGACGACCCGGTAAGCATGCCGAAGCATGGTTGGAAGGCATGAAGAGATGCTTCGCATTGAATGAGTACACATCTAGTTCCAAGGCTAGGATGGCCATCTTTCAGCTTAAAGGTGATGCTTTGAATTGGTGGTCAGATCTCGAGAAGCAGTTGCACCTTACTCCTCTTACAACTTCTTGGGAACTGTTCGAGGAAAGGTTCCACATGAAGTATTTACCAAATTATTACAAGGAAGAATAGGCAGGTGCACTCCATGCCTTAGTACAGGGAGACAAGATAGTGGAGGAGTATGAATCTCGGTGAACTAGTAAAATATGTTCCTTACCTGGATGCAGATGATTGTCAGGTAGAGCGTTTTGTGTATGGACTTAACTACAAGATTAGAGCTGCTGTGCGGATGTGGAAGCCAACTTCAGTTGCCATGGCAGTTGAGTATGCTCGTTATGCAGCTGATATGTCAGATGGAAAAGGGGGTAGTAAGTTGACAGGAACCAATCAGTATGTTACAGGGAAGGCGTCACGCCCTTACTTCAGGGGAGGACAATCTAGGCCTCCTCCTTACGGTAACAGGTTCACACCGAGGGGTAATACTTCAGTTAACTCAATCTCGCAGGCATCGTCCGCAACCCACCAAAGCCAGGGACGTATGCAGGGAAGTTCCTATAGAGGAGCAAGGGGTTTTAGAGGAACCAGGGGAAGGAACTCATCTCAGAGGATTCCTTCGAGCAACAGGCAAGCCCCTCCCAATCTCTCTTGTTGGGGATGCGGAGGTCCTCATTTCAAGCGAGACTGTCCCAAGGGTCAGGAAAGCAGCAGGCACAGGGAAGGAAAAGCACCCATGGATAGTTCGGGTAACAGTCATCGGATTCATGCGGCGGTGCATAACCACCAAGCAGAACATCAGTCTACCGTAGTAGAATCCACTGGTAATGTAAACAATGTCAAACTTAAAATTTTGTTTGATCCAGGAGCAACTGATAGTTTTATTTCACCATTTGCATTAGATAAATGTGGGTTGGCAGCCTACGAGCACGGTGATTTCAAACTGGTTGAAATGGCTTCAGGAGCTAAGCAACCAGTAGGTCTTAAAGTGACAGGTTGTGAGGTTGACTTAGGAGTGTGCACCACTAAGTTGGATGCTTATGTCACCAATTTGGGGACTTATGACCTCATTATTGGCATGGATTGGTTAGAAAACCATAGAGATTTCATAGATTGCTATGCGAAGATGGTGTTGTGCCTCGATGACGAGGGAAGGACAATTCAAATCCAAGGCTTGAAGAGGAAGGTATCCCTCCGTTTCATCTCTATGGTGAAAGCTAAGCAGTGCCTAAGACAAGGATGCCAGTTGCTCGTAGTGGAGGCCGTGAGCGATAGTAAAGGACCTTCCTTGAATTCTTACCCAATACTTTCTGAGTTCAAGGATGTCTTTCCGAAGGAATTACCAGGACTACCTCCAGAAAGAGAGCTCGATTTCACAATCGAACTAAAACCTGGTGCAGAACCTATCTCAAAAACTCCTTATAGAATGACAACTCCAGAGCTCCGTGAGTTACAGATCCAGTTAAAAGAATTGCTAGATTTGGGACTGATTAGACCCAGTATCTCACCGTGGGGAGCACCAGTGATCTTCGTTAAGAAGAAGGATGGATCTCTGCGACTGTGCATAGATTACAGAGATTTGAACAAGGCCACCGTGAAGAACAGGTATCCCTTACCAAGAATCGATGACCTCTTTGATCAAATGAAAGGTGCGTCAGTCTTCTCAAAAATAGATTTACGATCAGGGTATCACCAGTTGAGGATCAAGGAAGGCGACATTCCTAAGACTGCCTTTCGAACTCGATTTGGGCATTACGAGTTTGTAGTGGTACCATTTGGTTTGACCAATGCTCCAGCTGTATTCATGAGCCTCATGAATGGTGTCTTCCGAAAATACTTGGACCACTTTGTTCAGGTCTTCTTAGATTATATTCTTATCTATTCTAAGAATGAGAAGGAGCACGAGGAACACTTGCGGTTAGTCTTGACGTGCTTAAAGGAACATAAACTTTATGGTAAATTGTCAAAGTGTTCCTTCTTCCAAAAAGAGATTCACTACTTAGGGCACATCATCTCAGGTGAAGGGATTTCCGTAGACCCAGAAAAGGTAAAGGCCATTGAAGATTGGCCAATTCCAAGGAATGCTCATGAGGTGCGCAGCTTCATGGGGTTAGCAGGCTATTACCGGAGGTTTGTGGAAGGATTTTCTAAAATTGCAAAACCTATTACCACCTTGCAACGCAAGGGAATCCGGTATGAATGGACCGATGAATGCGATGCCGCTTTTACCCAGTTAAAAAGATTGTTGACAAGTGCACCGATCTTGCGGGTACTAGACATGGATAAAGATTTCATGGTATGCACCGATGCCTCGAAGCAAGGATTAGGAGTGGTGTTGATGCAGGAAGGTGGGGTAATAGCTTATGCATCTCGAAAGTTGAAACCTCATGAGGAGCAGTATGCCACGCATGATCTAGAATTGGCAGCGGTAATGTTGGCACTAAAATTATGGAGACACTACCTAGTTGGTAGAAGCTTCACCCTTAAAACAGACCATCAGAGCTTGCAGTACATATTTACCCAAAGGGATTTGAATGCTAGGCAAAGGCGATGGAGTGAGTTCATGAGTGAGTATGACTTTGGTATCTCTTACATCAAAGGAAAGAAGAATGTGGTGGCAGACGCTCTAAGCCGAAGGCCGAGACTTTTCTCCTTAATTCCCTTGAAGGTTGACTTGAGGGAAAGGGTACTAGGACAACTATTGGGCGATAGTTGGTATCTAAAAGTAACCTCAGCTATTCAGAATGGAAAGAAACAGGAATTGAAGTATGATGGGTACCATCTTGAAGAAGATGGGTTGTTGCGGTATCAGGGAAGGATGTATGTTCCTAAGGAAGGTGATATCAGGAAAACATTCCTTAGAGAGGCCCATAGATCACATTACTGTGCCCACCCAGGAGTGAATAAGATGTATGCTGACATGAAGCAACTCTTCTTTTGGCCAGGTATGAAGATGGATGTAGTGGATTTTGTTTCGAAGTGCCTTGAGTGTCAACAAGTGAAGGCAGATCATCGTCACCCGGCCGGTCTCCTACAACCGCATGATATTCCTATGACTAAATGGGAAGTCATTTCCATGGACTTCATTGTAGGATTACCACTCACATCTCTGAGACATAATGCTATTTTGGTGGTAGTTGACAAACTGACCAAAAGTGCTCACTTCATTCCAGTCAGAGACACCTATGATGTGACAGATGTGGCAAGGGTATTCATAAATGAGATTGTACGTCTTCATGGAGTTCCTAAAAAGATAATCTCTGACAGAGACCCTAAGTTCAGCTCCAGATTTTGGACAAGCATGCAGTCAGCATTAGGGACACAGTTGAACTTAAGCTCAGCTTATCACCCCGAGACAGATGGACAGACTGAGAGGGTGAATCAAGTGATGGAGGACATGCTTAGGATGTATGTTATGGATCAGCAGACACAGTGGGAGAAATATCTTCGTTTAGTGGAGTTTGCATACAACAATAGTCATCACAGCTCCATTGGTATGCCGCCATATCAGGCATTGTATGGGAGGCCGTGCAGGACACCACTCAGTTGGGACAGGTTAGAGGATCGAGTTTTAATTGGGCCTGAATTGATTCAGGAAATGGAGGAGCAAGTGATACAGATTAGGCAGCGGCTGAAGGAAGCACAGGATAGGAAAAAGAGTTACGCTGATGCACACAGATCAGATAGAACTTATGGAGTAGGGGATCGTGTATTTATTCGCATCAGACCAAATAAAAGTACCATTCGGTTTGGGAAGGGTACCAAGTTGTCACCTCACTTTATAGGTCCATTTGAGATTCTTGAGAAAATCGGACCAGTTGCTTATCGTCTCGCGCTGCCACCCCCACTTGCATAAAACTCATAATGTATTTCATGTTTCTGTATTACGACATTACATAGCTGATGAGACTCACAAAATTCATTGGAAGGAATTGCAGGTCTCGGACGAGGGAACCTTCAGGGTCGAACCATTATGTATACTTGATCGTACGGTTCGACAGCTCCGTAGTCGCCATGTGGACCAAGTTAAGGTCCAATGGGACAAGTATAGCCCCGGGTCTGCTACCTAGGAGGACGCAGAGACCATGCGTCGAGATTTTCCCTCACTATTTTGACCATAACTTCGGGACGAAGTTTCCCGAAGGGTGGGTGTATGTAATGCCCATATTTTGATTCGGCATATTTATTAGTTAGACACACCATACTTTACTTCTTATATATTTTGTCGAACTCAGCTCGACTGAGTAAACTATATTGGACCTCATTATATGATGTTACTCTGTCTTATGATTTCACCATGATTATGATGTTACTATGTTATGCAGTTATGATGTCATGATTATCATATGATTTCCTTATTTTACAATTGCAGTATATGTTTATATGTTTTCCTTAATGAAATGTGAAATATATGATTCGGTACGTGGATACCATCTTCTTATGTGAATTATTGAAATTTTATATGTATCTATGATGAGCTAAAAGGTTACATGAAATGAAATGATAACATGGATCAATGGGCGATCAATGGAAAATGCTTTCTATAAATTGTATTTTGCAAAACACTAACCTACAGGACACAAGGGCTATGGGATAGCCAGTTACTTGATCTGATATACATTGGAAAGGAAAAACATGTTCATACAGCAAACCTTAGCAGCCAAAATGAGGATACGATAACACAAACTGATAATCCCGATAGCAGCAAGTATGAGTTGATAAGGGCGTAGGCCCAGTATGTTGAGAGGGATGGATGTGTTTCCCACCCTATGTTTCCATGAGACCCGAGGTCGTGGGAGGGCCGTGCTGAGACACGCTCCCCATGTTGTTGTGATGACGATTGTCGGATGCCTGCTAGGGGAGGATAGGTCCGCTATTCAGCCGACGCTATCGCTCTCAAGTTCTATGTGGTCAGATCGGTGAGTCCGACATCCACTGTTGTACTAGCAGAGGAAGGATAGGGAGGATGCTGGACGTAGGTTATGATGGGAGGATGTGTTAGTTAGCACTGTTGGGGGTTAGTATTCCTTGATTCCGATTTAGTGGAAGTAGGCACCCTTCCTGTACTTGATTGATTAAACTAATGTAAACATAAAGACAATGATGTTAAATCGTAAAGGGTTAACTGTTAAATAACCGAGGATGTTAAAGTAATTATACTATATATTATGCTTGCTCTTCTGCATGGGGGTAGATACTATTATTAGTTAGCAAGTATGCATAGGCAGAATGGGGTTTGTTTATAGTACATGTCCGACATGTGCATACACTGGCCATGCATACACACCTTGTACTTGTACAATATTACTGGTGTATAACATACTTGTCATGCTTGAATAGTAGTATAAATGTCATAAATAACTCCGTTAAGGATACATCAATCAACTTAGGTAATGAATGGTTAGGTTGTCAATGTGTAAATAAGTGAATTAGTAATTATATGAAAACATTGTAATAATAAACTAAGACAAGTATCGTCAGTTAACATTGTCATAGAAGAACTGTTGTGAATAGGGTAATGATAGTATCTAATTAATTAGTAAAATTGTTTAAGCCCTCACAAGTGCTTTGTTTATAAGAACAAGGATGCTATGTTGATGATAGGGTACTCATGTGATAAACAAATAATTAAGAATATTATGATTGATTCACCTTTTATTATTGTCAAAGGGTGATTTAATTATTATTATTAATTAATAAATGATATTCCAGCAACATTTATATCCCTATCGTAACAAATGCAATATAAGTAAGATTTAAAATATTGATTTATAAATTAATATTGTGTGATTAATTCCATTTCAAAAGTTAGCCATAATAAGATAATCATTTTTGGAATAAACGTGATGTGATGGAAAATGGATATTTAATTATTCAATGTTAATCTTGGAATTTAAACCTCAAGCTAAGTAGTCTCGACGGATAAGGTGGATCATTAAGACACATCATGTCCAAGTTGACAAGGGGCAACTAATTATATAATATTTTATTAATTACATTAATAACATTTAAAATATCAAGGATGGCGGATAGACTTGTATTTAATGAAACTTGTCCCGAATGGATAACCTTGGGGTGATAATCCCCACCGTAATAAATATTTACGACCGTCAATCCAAAACCAAATAATTTTTCCATGAGAGTAATTAATTATACATTTTTATAAAGAACCGTGTATGAATGAACTAGTGATAAGGGTAAATGTTGAGGGGCTCGAGAGGGGGATTTGGGGCGGTGGAGTAAGCCCAAGATAGTCTCGAGGAAGGGAAATTATATAGAGGGGGAGAGCTTGGAGAAATGGGGGGTCTTTTGGATGGGGGAAGAAAAGAAGTTTGGAGAAGAGAAGTTGGGAGAACAGAAAGATTTTGAGAACAAAAGGAAAGACTGCTCTCGGGATTATCAGATTGTGGGCTCGGGGGCTTGAAAATCCTTTGATTTCCAAGGGCCAGCAAGATTATAGCTGGTCGGTAGGGTGGACACTTCAGTTTGGCTGTCTAAGGGGTTATACAACCTGCTACAACTTACAGTTAGCATCAGCATCAGGTAATTTCCGTTATTTACTATTATGCTTAAACTTACTGTAAACATGCATCACTTGCTATTTACTGATTTACTGCTATTTACTGATTTACTGAGTTGTGAAACATATTCTTATGCTAGAACATGATTGTTGGAAATAAAATATTGGTATGTTTGTCTATTTTAAATTACGAATGTAAGGTAATAAAAGAAAACACGACAGTACACTAAATATTATTTAGGCACATAGTAATTCTTAGAAATTTACTTCCATAAACTGGTAAAGTTAAAACGTAGAAAATTAAACCTGAAATTTTACACAGTGCTCTGCTGTAAAAACCAGAGCACTACAGATGGTATCAGAGCCTTTGTTCAGACTCTTGAACCTACAGGCCTATTCATGCTTCACCTAGAAAATTTACTTGATAGTTTACCTACTTGACCTCCAGCCATAGTCATCCTTCAAGGTACCTGCACAACGATAACAACAATTACATAAAATATATATATATATATATATATATATATATATAGTAAGAAATCAAAACCCAATGTGTAAACTACATACTAAGATAATTTGAAGCTAAACAGGTAAGCAAGGTTCGTATTGTGCAGGAGTCAATACGATTATAATTCTATCATTCTGAATGTAAATTTCCGCATTATTATCCACTTACTTAAATAATAATTATACCTCAACCGTTTTTTTTTTCTCCAAACACACATAGCCAACATGGGTAACATCATAATATAATAGAATGTATAAATACATGCAATTCGATCCTAGAAATCTCAGTAGTAACGAAATAAAATAGGAAGAGGCAGGCAGCATACAACAAAAGCTTGATGGTATATCACCAGGGTCGAGATCCACAACGGCGAGATTGATGTGGGAACAAAAAGCCGATATCGAGTTTTTTTAAGGATAGTTTCCCAAATCTTTCAGAATGTCTTCTAAATTTAAATGAATCGAAAAGAGAATCTCAGCAATAACATGATTTCCAAGCATACCTATCTGGTTTCAATACAGTATATGTAAATGGGTTAACTTTATAAAATTTCAACCAAACTAAGAGCTTTGCTTTGGCTGGCAGATATATTAATATAAAACTATCCTTCCCAAACGCATTCATAGCTTCACGAAAATCACATATCTTCCAGTAAGTAGAAAGAAATATAAACACAGGGTCTTTCGACTTACCAGCTATCCAGAGATCTTAGTCACGTAGCGACCTCTCGGAAACTCTAAAATTTCAAGCATTCGCCTTCAGTTCGAAACGAGAGCTGTAGGATGTACCTTAAACTCCAGATCTGAGCTCCTCCAGATCGAGGCACATAACCAATCCGTCGAAAGAAAAGCACATCGATCAAGTGTGTTTCGCAGGGATCCATCACGTCTCAGAGATCTACCTCTAAACTCCCACCCTCTCCAATGCTACAACTTCCAGTGTGAAGTCGCCCAGTAGTTACCAAAATGTACCCAGCCCGAGCACAACACATAAGAGGCATGCGCCCATAGGGCATGTCCAACGAGGCCCCGCATTCACCAGGTTACCCGTGTGCAGAGTTCGCCGAATGGCTTCACCTTCGTTTTGTTGCTCTTAAATTTTGTTTCGAACACCAAAGTATCGACCCCTGGCAGATCCACAACAGCTGCTCACGAATGGCATGCAACCTTCAAGCGCCAGGCTCACATAAGAGCATTCGTCAGGCTCACATAAGAGCATTACCAGTCGCACTCCATCTCCTTGAGAATTTCAATTGCTTCTTCATCATATACTGATTTCTCTTCGGCCATTCTCTTGAATTGGCGTGCTTCCATCTCAATAGAAGCCTTCTCCTTTTGAAGACGCGATATCATGGCCATGGTTTCTTCTGCAGCAGTTGCAGCAGCGCTCCTCTCTTTTTCCAGTTCCAGGTAAAGAGCCTTCCGTGCTTCCCTTTCTGCTCTAAGTGCTTCTTTCTCTTCTCCTGAATTTACCAGCCCATCAAGGTCAATCAAGGATAAAGTCCTTTCTGGTTGACACCAATCCTCTTATATTAAATCTCTTTTCTCTGTAGATGTAGCACGGGCATCAGATACACCTGGAAGCTCGTTTATCGACATCCCGTCTACAAAAGATCTAGTAGCACCTTCCCCAATAACAGTGTTTTGTTCAACCCCAAGTAGGCCAGATGAATTGGCTTCCCTGTTGTGCAATGTCCCCTGGTTGACTTTACATTTGGATGACCATCTACAGTTGCCATTATTGTGAAATGAATTGCAAAAGCAACGAGGACATCTCCCTTGCTGACAACACACCTTGCTTTCTTCAACTGCATGACAACTGCAACAATCACTCTCGACCTCAGTAATTTCCGTTTGCGTATCCTGAATCTCCACACTAGCCCTCCGATTTAACGATTGCCAGTCTTCAGGACCAACTGAATTCCAGTGGCAAGGATCACTGCTGAGGATCTTTCGGCCAGCCGGAAATCGATCAAATGGCCCGCCAATAGATTCATTATTCACTATTCGTGTATTCACAGTGGAGGATGAACAACTTCCCTCGTGAGTGTAAATTCCCTCAAATGGAAACTTGTGAAGAACGGAGCTCCCTACGGTGGAAATCATTCTACTGGGGAATTCCACCAAAGCTGTCTGCACACATATATTCTCAACCCCAGAATTCTGGTCCTCGATGAAATCATTGCAGGTGCAAGGCAAATGCAAACAAAGAAACTCATGAACTGTTCGCACCCTCTCCTTCAGGCACATATCTCGCCGACATACACCAAACCTTGTATCCCCGGCCATGGAGTCGCGCTCGCTGATGGTTGCAGAGCGGAACAGCTATGGAAAAGAGGGGCAGAAATGGCCGCGTCTTGGGGATTGACCCTATTTAGGGTTTCCCCCACCTTCCGAGGGCGGTGGGTTGCATGGAGAGACTGCGTGTCCTTCATGCACACTCGCTCTTGCATGGCGGTGAACTGACACGAAGAGCCGCGTGGCCATACCTTTTGCTTAGCCGAGAGTCGAGTGAAAAGGGCTAAGCGAAAAGGGCTAAGCGGTCGAGTAAATTTTCCTTATTTATTTTTTTTTATTTTATTTAAATTTAGTTTTAATGTTATAACCTAGTTTTGGCAAATTTCGTATATATATTTATATAGTGTTAGTATCATTTTATTTAAAAATTAATTAAATTTTGTATACGTTTATATAGTGTTAGCGTTGCTTTATTTAAATTTAATTTCGTATATATATTTATATAGTGTTAGTATCATTTTATTTAAAAATTAATTAAATTTTGTATACGTTTATATAGTGTTAGCGTTGCTTTGTTTAAATTTAATTTCGTATATATATATTTATATAGTGTTAGCATCATTTTATTTAATTTAATTTGGTATACATTTATATAGTGTATAACCTAAGTTTTGTGAAGAATTAAAATTTAATATTAAAGGTATAAAGTTACTCATAAAACTTTAATTAAAGAGTTCATCATGGACTTTAAAATTATAAGGTTAATTATATTGAGATTGATGATTAAACCTATAAAATAAGGTTAATGATTATGAGATTAATAAAGGTTAAACCCTAAACGTTTAAAAATTAAATAAATGTCAGGGTTGATGCCGAATAGAATGTTATTCCAAATATCCATTTGAAATTTGCAAATCGAGGTTGGAGTTTACGTAGGAATCTTTAGTAGATTTAGTGTCGGATGGCCTCATTAAAATGCAGTGAGCTATAGCTTATTTTTTTCTGAAAAGCATCTATTTGAAGATCAACTAACACGCTCCTTAGAAACTAAACGATGTGATGCTTTACTCCATGAATAAGGACCAATCATGGTAACAACACGCAGAGGTCGAGGTCGGGGTCAAGGTCGACCACCGTCGCCGCCACCTCCGCCACCGTCATCACCGCCAACACCGCCACAACCAACCTCAACACCAGAAATGCAGATCATAATGAGGTCATTGGAGGCTATTATGACCACGATGAACAGGCAGTCGGAAAGGGCCGCCGCGGTGGAAACCACTCAAGTGAGTCGAGAAAACTCTGAAGGGGCACATGGCACAAGACTGGAACCGCTTCAGGACATATCGAGGGAGTTACAAAAGATAAAAATTCCAGAGTTTTCAGGAGGACGACCCGGTAAGCATGCCGAAGCATGGCTGGAAGGCATGAAGAGATGCTTCGCATTGAATGAGTACACATCTAGTTCCAAGGCTAGGATGGCCGTCTTTCAGCTTAAAGGTGATGCTTTGAATTGGTGGTCAGATCTCGAGAAGCAGTTGCACCTTACTCCTCTTACAACTTCTTGGGAACTGTTCGAGGAAAGGTTCCACATGAAGTATTTACCAAATTATTACAAGGAAGAACAGGCAGGTGCACTCCATGCCTTAGTACAGGGAGACAAGACAGTGGAGGAGTATGAATCTCGGTGAACTAGTAAAATATGTTCCTTACCTGGATGCAGATGATTGTCAGGTAGAGCGTTTTGTGTATGGACTTAACTACAAGATTAGAGCTGCTGTGCGGATGTGGAAGCCAACTTCAGTTGCCATGGCAGTTGAGTATGCTCGTTATGCAGCTGATATGTCAGATGGAAAAGGGGGTAGTAAGTTGACAGGAACCAATCAGTATGTTACAGGGAAGGCGTCACGCCCTTACTTCAGGGGAGGACAATCTAGGCCTCCTCCTTACGGTAACAGGTTCACACCGAGGGGTAATACTTCAGTTAACTCAATCTCGCAGGCATCGTCCGCAACCCACCAAAGCCAGGGACGTACGCAGGGAAGTTCCTATAGAGGAGCAAGGGGTTTTAGAGGAACCAGGGGAAGGAACTCATCTCAGAGGATTCCTTCGAGCAACAGGCAAGCCCCTCCCAATCTCTCTTGTTGGGGATGCGGAGGTCCTCATTTCCAGCGAGACTGTCCCAAGGGTCAGGCAAGCAGCAGGCACAGGGAAGGAAAAGCACCCATGGATAGTTCGGGTAACAGTCATCGGATTCATGCGGCGGTGCATAACCACCAAGCAGAACATCAGTCTACCGTAGTAGAATCCACTGGTAATGTAAACAATGTCAAACTTAAAATTTTGTTTGATCCAGGAGCAACTGATAGTTTTATTTCACCATTTGCATTAGATAAATGTGGGTTGGCAGCCTACGAGCACGGTGATTTCAAACTGGTTGAAATGGCTTCAGGAGCTAAGCAACCAGTAGGTCTTAAAGTGACAGGTTGTGAGGTTGACTTAGGAGTGTGCACCACTAAGTTGGATGCTTATGTCACCAATTTGGGGACTTATGACCTCATTATTGGCATGGATTGGTTAGAAAACCATAGAGCTTTCATAGATTGCTATGCGAAGATGGTGTTGTGCCTCGATGACGAGGGAAGGACAATTCAAATCCAAGGCTTGAAGAGGAAGGTATCCCTCCGTTTCATCTCTATGGTGAAAGCTAAGCAGTGCCTAAGACAAGGATGCCAGTTGTTCGTAGTGGAGGCCGTGAGTGATAGTAAAGGACCTTCCTTGAATTCTTACCCAATACTTTATGAGTTCAAGGATGTCTTTCCGAAGGAATTACCAGGACTACCTCCAGAAAGAGAGCTCGATTTCACAATCGAACTAAAACCTGGTGCAGAACCTATCTCAAAAACTCCTTATAGAATGACAACTCCAGAGCTCCGTGAGTTACAGATCCAGTTAAAAGAATTGCTAGATTTGGGACTGATTAGACCCAGTATCTCACCGTGGGGAGCACCAGTGATCTTCGTTAAGAAGAAGGATGGATCTCTGCGACTGTGCATAGATTACAGAGATTTGAACAAGGCCACCGTGAAGAACAGGTATCCCATACCAAGAATCGATGACCTCTTTGATCAAATGAAAGGTGCGTCAGTCTTCTCAAAAATTGATTTACGATCAGGGTATCACCAGTTGAGGATCAAGGAAGGCGACATTCCTAAGACTGCCTTTCGAACTCGATTTGGGCATTACGAGTTTGTAGTGGTACCATTTGGTTTGACCAATGCTCCAGCTGTATTCATGAGCCTCATGAATGGTGTCTTCCGAAAATACTTGGACCACTTTGTTCAGGTCTTCTTAGATGATATTCTTATCTATTCTAAGAATGAGAAGGAGCACGAGGAACACTTGCGGTTAGTCTTGACGTGCTTAAAGGAACATAAACTTTATGGTAAATTGTCAAAGTGTTCCTTCTTCCAAAAAGAGATTCACTACTTAGGGCACATCATCTCAGGTGAAGGGATTTCCGTAGACCCAGAAAAGGTAAAGGCCATTGAAGATTGGCCAATTCCAAGGAATGCTCATGAGGTGCGCAGCTTCATGGGGTTAGCAGGCTATTACCGGAGGTTTGTGGAAGGATTTTCTAAAATTGCAAAACCTATTACCACCTTGCAACGCAAGGGAATCCGGTATGAATGGACCGATGAATGCGATGCCGCTTTTACACAGTTAAAAAGATTGTTGACAAGTGCACCGATCTTGCAGGTACCAGACATGGATAAAGATTTCATGGTATGCACCGATGCCTCGAAGCAAGGATTAGGAGCGGTGTTGATGCAGGAAGGTGGGGTAATAGCTTATGCATCTCGAAAGTTGAAACCTCATGAGGAGCAGTATGCCATGCATGATCTAGAATTGGCAGCGGTAATGTTGGCACTAAAATTATGGAGACACTACCTAGTTGGTAGAAGCTTCACCCTTAAAACAGACCATCAGAGCTTGCAGTACATATTTACCCAAAGGGATTTGAATGCTAGGCAAAGGCGATGGAGTGAGTTCATGAGTGAGTATGACTTTGGTATCTCTTACATCAAAGGAAAGGAGAATGTGGTGGCAGACGCTCTAAGCCGAAGGCCGAGACTTTTCTCCTTAATTCCCTTGAAGGTTGACTTGAGGGAAAGGGTACTAGGACCAGCTCCATCGTGGCCCACCTCGTACGTCCTCACGCATTCCTCTTGAGCAAGCGGATCAATGCTTATCTGCTCATGCGTGGTATTCTTGTCGGAAGTTGACATCGTCGTCTCTTCCCCTGTGTGTGATTTACCCGTACTCTACGACCCTCCATGTTCCTTTGTGTGTCCGTTGGTGAACCGTCTCACTTGTTTCTACACACACTTCTCGCAACAAATTATTAGTAGCACTGTTCTCAACAATCATCATCTGGTTTCTAACTCTAGCATATTTATGATTTATTCAAACTGCTCATTCATCTTATCAAATATACATTTCGTCGCCAAATACATAATCACCATACAGCTAGTCGTTAAGCATTATCCATCAACATAATTTTCCATAGTCATAGATAATCGTTTAACATATGCAATTATTCATTTACCTCAACAGTTCAGATACACATACTCAAAAAAAAATAAGGTCAAAAGGTTATTTAATTAATGTTTCAATCAGTCGGGTCACTCAGCAGGTGCCCTCAATGTCTACAGTAGTCTAGGGGCACTACATACACCCCTACTTATTTAGAACTTCGTCCCGAAGTTCAGAATAAATGCGGAAAGCTATGACGCATCTCAATTGCGTCTTTCCAAGTCACAAAGCTAGGACTGTAGCTGTCCTACAATACTTTGACTTAACCAATCGAGGCTAAGCATTTAAGCAAGAACTGATCAATCAATTATCCCAGTCCACACATATAATTCAATTCATTAATTCATTTATCAACTATAGTCATGCACATCATCAGGTGATTCTCCCTTATTAAGACACATCCTAACTCGAAGCGCCACTTTATTGAAGTCTGTTCCGCCGGGTCACTCAACAGGTGCTCTTGAAGTCCATAGTCAATTTAGGGGCATTACATACACCCCCTCTTGTATAGAACTTCCTCCCGAAGTTTAAATTTTGTTCTCACCCTTACGATACTAGGCTTAACTTTTAATTTCCTATTCTCATCTTCTGTCATTCTATTCTATTTTTCTCCAATAATCATGGCTATAAGCACTAGTGGTTCTTATTATTAGTTTTCTATTTCGTCCAACATAGTTCCGATACATCCTCTGGAACTTAATCGTAATTTCGCGTAATGCAAATCCAATAATACATTTAATAGTTGTCAATTCCAACATAGTTTTCCCATCTCTACCATTTATCTGCAAACATCCATGATGTCCAACTGATTTACCAGTTATGTTGCATCCATAACCATACCATAGCTTATTCAATCATCCTTTCGCATAACAAATCTAAACAAGAATTCCATCTGTGGGCTATCCTTTCCCCCAATAGAAAAAGGTAAACATCATGCCATATGGGGTAAAATACTGATGGTAAGTTATAATCACAGGCTAACCAAATCAAGAGTGATTATCAAATATTCCAAAATCCAACTCCCAAAAGACTACATTTAAAGCCCCAACTGTTTTTATTAATGTTGTTTCTCAATTTGACGAGATTCTAAGCATCAGTACTTAACGACTTAATCTAACATATTGTAGTTTAACTCTTAGTCCTTTCTTCAGTAACATCATGTCAAGATTAATGAGCTTATCACATCCTTACTTCATTTCATCATTTATGTTGTCATAGGACCACTTCGACAAACTCATCAAGTCACGCTACGTGTGTCTTCTTAACCTCATCGAGTTCCATCTCGAGGGCTAGATGTATTTTCGTGAAGGGTTACCATGAGCTAATGTTAGCATCATTGCATTCATTCATTAAGTTTATCGTCTACATACTTCGTTGACAAGACCGTCTTCAATTGATCCCTTGGGCAGATTTGCTAAGTTTCATTTTCCTAGTGCCATATCATGGTTAAAGTCAAGTTTGTAGTCTTTAGCTTTCATTTCGTTAACATCATCGTCATTTCACAAAATCAATGTGCTAGTGTCACAAAATCAATGTGCTAGTGTCACAAAATCAATGTGCTAGTGTCCAGTGTATCTTACTAGTCAAATTGACATCTTATTTTTCATATCTTGAATCTATTTCATCCTCTCAACATTCTGTGGAAGTCGAAGTCTCCGCAAGTATGTATTCCAGGTCATGGCAACTAGAAATAGACAAGTTTGCTTCCTTCCTTACATGATCTATGTCGCTTGTCTATTTGTCCTTCCCATCAGAGTTATATTCAAAAACTTATAACCTACATTAAAACTCTTCATCCCTATAAATACATCTATTAAATACACAATATCTCCAACATATCAGTGCTTTATTTTTTTTTTTAATATGCATATTAACGTGACCATGTAAAGATGTATTGATCTCAATATACCAAAGTCTGATGTTGTGTTCAAAATTCATCATGAGTTTTGCTTGTATGTATAAAATATATATATATATATATATGTATATATATATATTTTTTTAACTATATGACCTCAACCTACACTTTAATTTCCTTTCGATCGGTTAGTTAGTTTTCTCAAATTTGCAAAGGAGTAACGCTTCTTCAATATACTTCGAGTATAAATATTTTCTTAATGTTTAAATGTATTTCCATAATGCGTCATTGCAATCAATGGTCTCTTCCTGAATTTTAATATTCTAACATGTCTATTTTATTATACTTACATAATAAATATTCAAAATGTAGTCTCACAACTATATCATCATATATGACCATTTACTTGGTCTAAGATTCCAATAAGTTAATAAATTATTAAGATGGTTCTCGTCAAATACAAGGAAAATATGTAGGTTACCGAACTTTGAGATTTGTAAATTACTCTCTTATTTTCAATGTAGATTCTTATTCGCATATATATATACATATTTATAATTCACCTCCCCCTAGTCACCTCCCCCTACTAGAAATAATGTATGTATTTACGTTATCAATATTAAATGAATAAGTAGTTTTGACAGAGAGTGCATACATGTATAAAGATAGTCATAATTTAACACAAAAGATGCACGTCATACTATATTAAGCAAAAAGTAATTTAATCTACAAAACTAACATTCGGTGCCATGATTACATATTCCTTCGCTTTCCATTTATGAATATAACGGATGGATAATTGACATAAATTTGACCACAGTTACTCTCTACCCACCCTGTTGTCTCCCGTATGGTTTCCAATCATCGAGTCTATCCCAACACAGCTACGATATATTCTTGAGATCAAGAATAATGCAATGAGAATGTACGTTTAGGTCGAAGGTTAGCATTTTAAATAAACACTAAATATGCAACCTCAAAATTGAAAACTTCAGTTATATCCTACATCAGTGACAGCCGAAGTCTAGATATTCCCATTCTCTTCTTCCTCGAAGTCATGATAGAAAATTCACTTATCCTTGAAGAAATTGAAATAGGATGTTGCACAAGATTAGTTATGTCGCGACGTTGTTAAACTAAAATCAGATGATTTGGCAGGGAACTACCTCCCCTTAAATCAAGGATATCGGTAGTAAACAAATATTTACTAGACAATCGGCGTGGAGACGTATTTGATAACACAAGATATGGAAATATAGATGATAACGAAACAATAGTCAACTGGGGTGTCAATCTATCAATGTAAAATTAGATTTAATCACACGAGATGGAAGGAGTAATGGCAATAGTCTGTCATTTAAACGTTTTTAAAGAACTCAACTGATACACGGATTTCGTTTCAATGAAAGAGATCAAAACAAAAAAATTTGGCAATCAATATTCAATCAAAGATCCCTAATAAATCAATCAAGGACTGCAGATCATAAATTTAGTTTTCTTAAGTATCCTCATAAGGAAGGGTCGAACTCGAGTAACCAGACTTAGAATTGCAACCAAAGAAAATATATGCATACCACACAGAGTCAATTTTAAAATTCAAAATTATTTAAGGAGTTGTATCAGCTGGACCTCTATTGGCACTCACCTTAATATCAGAACCAGTACAAGTTCTATCTCCAATAATTAATAACTAGCAGCATTCTTCTCAAGGCTTTCAATGCTAATACTAATACCAATCACAAAGATCTATACTCTGGTAAGTAATATCTTAACAGAGTTCTATCGAGGCTTTATACCAAAACCATAAGTTACTTAAATATTGAGATAGTTCATAACAGGAATAGTAACATGAATCCAGCTATTCTCAGGATATTCGAAACATATAAGGATCAATGCATTTACATAAACCGTGATACAGGGTATTCCTTAGGAATCATGCATGTAAAAATTCAAACAGGATCTGGTCACTAAAAGTAACCATAACAAATCATGCAGAGATTAATGCGGGTATAAGCCTAACCTGGAAATATGTAGAGCCTAAATATACTTAAACCGAAAACGACAAGATCCACTAGCAGTATCAACACATATCAAAATATATTTAAACCGAGAAACTGGGCTTTCGCCCCAGCTCCCAAAGCTTCTACTCGAGCTTAGAAATATATAAAATATTCGAACAAGGGGAGAACTACACCGATCCCGTAGTGAGTGTGCATCATTTTTGTAAGGATTCATATATAGAGAGAAACAATTATTATGCAACATAATATATATGGAACAACGCCCTTCCCAACCTAACAAGTGATTCATCGGAATACAAAAATGAACCTTATATTATTCAGATGGGCTGCGCACTCTCCCTTATTTGGGAGAACACCTATCCACTTGTAAAGAAGAGGGTTGGACTGCGTTTTTACCTACGCCAGTTCCCATCTTCGCTTCCAGGGTATACAAAATATACGACACACAAGGCTTCCTTCCACCCAACCGGGACGGTTTTGCAACCGTGATCTTACAAGCAGAGTGCTAAATGTAAGGATCGGCTATGTCAGGGAGAGATCCTGGTTATCAGTGAAGTCGCAGGGTGAGGACAGAAATATTCAGATCTGAAGTCGATTAATCGACCGAGAACAACTATGCCTATATCTCAAAGACAGAGGGGTTATACAAATATGAATTTTTCCTTAGGCTGTAACTACAAGGCCAAATCAATTGCGGGGATCGATCAGGTCGTCAGGGTTTCATTCCCTTATACGACGACCTCTGTAGAATCAGTTAATGTCTGAAGGGAAAGAAAAATAAATAAATAAATTAAAAACCCATATCTCACAATTTAATTACAGCAATTGATTTCCATTGAAATTGTAGTCATCACACGAGCAGACTTTCGACCTTCTGCGTACTATTACATTAATTGAAATCACCACGGATTCACTCAGGATTACACCTAATTTTACATTGCGGAAACTACCAGATCTCTAAAGGAGGTTACAATGATCTATCTATACTGAAATTTAAAGTATCACAGAGATGTTTTCAGATTTGCTACCATTTCGTAAATATCAATTTGCTACCAGGATCAGTTTCTAAAAGTATATATTAAACACAAAAGTTTTGATTTCTGGGTGCACCACACAACTACAAGATACACAGAACTGAGATCAAAGAAATAATTTTTACAAGGAAATTCTCTTCGAACTGTCATGCATCAAAGGAAAACAAGTTGTATGGTTAAGGCTCACGGGTTAAAGGCAGTCGAAGGAAAAAAAACCAAAGGGAGGAAGATCTCCCACTCAGAGGGCTGACAAGTATGGAAACATTTTTAATACAATACCCGACCAGAATTTAACAGAGTCGGCACACCCAACAGGCTTGATCAACAACCAAGATAAAAGAGTGGGAATTAACCGAATATATCACATGTATCTTTTTATGCTAACCAACTCTCATGCTATCTTTTTATGCTAACCAACTCTCATGCTGAGTAGTTTGGGCAGGGATTTTCTGAGAGACTGATGTATGTGGAATGTGGAATGGTCGAGGGAAGAATTGGGAAAGTGACGGCTTTAAAAAGAAAATCCCGATTCTTAATAACAAAAATGACAGATCCTTTACCAGGATCGACGCTGTCATTTTAGCAAAAATTACTTTGATCTAAATAACAATTAAGAATATTTTATGGATCTTTTACCAGGGATCTACGCTGAGGTTTAACAGAGATTTTCCATGATCCAAATAATAATAAATAATAGATCTATATCAGGGACCTAAGTTGAATCGCCAACATCTTCCTCATCTATTTCACATATAATTAACAGAATTCATACCTAGAATCTACGCTGGTATCGTTAGCATCCTACGGATCTATTTCACCTATAAAGATGAATAGGGCTTCATACCAGGACCGATCTAATAAAATTTGAGCAGATCCCACTCCATCAACGCATTGGGCAGCATACAATAACATTCAAATAAACCTGGATCTATGTATAGGGGCGTATACCACACACTCAACAAATAAAACTCGATCCATGCAATGGGGCGTATACCACACACTCAGCAAATAATACAACACACTCAGTAATTAATCCAACACACTCCGTAATAGAAATCGGATCCATGCAAAGGAGAATTATACAGCACAAAGCAAATACAAATTCTGATCCACGCATTGGGGGCAGTACACCATACCACTGGAGAAACCCAAAGCATCTAATGGAAGCAATGAAAACGGAAACCCATAACTAGAGATCCCAGTTTATAAATAATGAAAGCGCTTCTCCATAGATCGATCCGATCTACATCTAACAAAAAGGCAGAGTTTCCAGAAGATATACACATGTTTCTACAAAGGTCGATCCAATCCCGAGCACAAAAATAAAGCAGAGTTTCTAGAAGATAAATACACACGCCTCTCCAGAACAGGTTTGCGTTTTCATCTATTAAACAGTAAAGAGAAAATAAATACGCTTTTGTTTTCAATCATAGAGGTCCTGAAGAAACAAAATTCCATGCTGCCATTCCACAATACAAAACGTTGATCTGCCCTTCATTCAGCCTACCGGACAGTCATGTTAACTAGCATACGCAATAGAAAAGAAAAACCATGATTTCAATGTAGAAAGGGTCTACTTCAATGCAGAAATGGATCTACGCCCAACATCTCATCTTACATGACGATCCACTATCAAAGACGCGGAAACCGATATTAAAGATTAACTGTGGAATGGAACTGAGAATACGACTTCTCATGCAGATCCGATATCAAGATAGAAGAAATCGATATGAAAATTAACTATGGAACAGATCTGAGAACATGACTTCTCATGGAGATTCGATATCAAAAGATAAAAGAAATCGATATTAAAAATTAACTGTGGAACATATCTGATTGCTACATGAAACGACAGTAAGACAGATCCATTAAAGTTGATATATTTATAGGAAACAGAGTTTGTATTTTTGCTACTAATCTAGATCGAATCTAGTATATAAAACAGAAATATACACTCCTCCTAACTGGATTGGTTCATATTTAAAACGCGGAGTTCAGAAACTACACTCTTACAAATCAGATTGATATGTTTTTATTAAGAAAGATAACATCAATCTCTATACTGAATTAATTACTGAAAAATAATATTAAGAAAGAAGAACAATTGAACCTGATTTACTTGTCGTATCCGAGATGGGGATGGCTCGTTGCAATGGCGGTCGATTTGATTCCTTGATTAATCTAGCTTGATGAAGATACCGACACTCCCTGTGCAATATGAGTCCGGTGCCCTCAAGGCTCAACCGGCTCTGATACCAAATGTAGGACCCCTCCTTTAGGGTCCCCTTGAAATGAACCTGAAACTTTAACAACTTCATACAAACAAATTAGGCATCATAGTTATTGGAAAAATAAAATAAAAAGCGTGAATAAATTAACAAAAATAAGCAAAACCTTAACCTATCAACCCGATCCGGCTGGTCCATTGTCGCCTTCATCTTCTGTAGGATCCCTCCAGCAAAGCTCGTTTAACCATAGGCGAAGCAACCGTTAGCATCGCCACCCAACCATAGGCTCATGCTTTCAGTCGCATGGCCTCCCCCGAGCTTTGGGTCGTAGAGCTCACACAAGTATTTCAGAAATTCAGCTTGGGCTTCCCTTCCCACCAGGATTTCTAAGCCAAACCCTTAGATAGCAGCAAGTCTTTGAGGCATTCGAAAATTACGACAATCGTCCAAATTATGGGCCCTTTACCCATTCCCCAAGTCTTCCTTATAAAGGAAAATCTCATGCGACACATGTCGCTTCATGCATAATTAAATATTTTTAATTAATTATTTAATTAAAACACTCACCCATCCAAGTGTCATTTTCTCTAGGAAGTGCACCAACACCCCTAAGTTTGCTCCAGTTTGTCCCCCAGATATTTTAATTAACTCCTAGCTTTTAGTTGACTAGGTGTCTAATCTTAGGATTCTATTTTGCTCCTAAATAATGATTTCTATTATTTTAAATGCTCAACAAAAATAACTATTCATGTGCAAATGCCTAAATTATTTTTATGCATTTGCTAAGTAATGATCTAGAGTTATTCTCATAAGTTTTTATGCAGTTAAATTTAACAATCAAACTCACTAGGATCACGGTGCCGCGCCGTTGGGCTCCTAGTTCCTTAATTTTAATTCCTTGACATGGCACCACTCCGTCAGGTCCAGTCATCCATGGTTTCCATTCCTTGGCATGGTACCTCATCGTTGGGTCCTTGCATCCATTCTTTCCGTTCTCGACAGGGTACCGCATCGTCGGGCCCTTCTGCCACCATCTTTCCGTTTTGACTTGCGGGAACTTTTGTAGGGATTTCAGGAATCGTTACCATCCATCCTCCGTCTACATGCTATCTAGGGACTAATGGCGCTGCGGAGTGAGTCCGTTCTCACTGCGTGCCCCTCAACTCGTACGTGACCAGCTCCGTCGTGGCCCACCTCGTACATCCTCACGCATTCCTCTTGAGCAAGCGGATCAATGCTTATCTGCTCATGCGTGGTATTCTTGTCGCAAGTTGACATCGTCGTCTCTTCCCCTGTGTGTGATTTACCCGTACTCTACGACCCTCCATGTTCCTTTGTGTGTCCGTTGGTGAACCGTCTCACTTGTTTCTACACACACTTCTCGCAACAAATTATTAGTAGCACTGTTCTCAACAATCATCATCTGGTTTCTAACTCTAGCATATTTATGATTTATTCAAACTGCTCATTCATCTTATCAAATATACATTTCGTCGCCAAATACATAATCACCATACAGCTAGTTGTTAAGCATTATCCATCAACATAATTTTCCATAGTCATAGCTAATCGTTTAACATATGCAATTATTCATTTACCTCAACAGTTCAGATACACATACTCAAAAAAAAAATAAGGTCAAAAGGTTATTTAATTAATGTTTCAATCAGTCGGGTCACTCAGCAGGTGCCCTCAATGTCTACAGTAGTCTAGGGGCACTACAGAAATTTGAAAATTGAACAAGATAGACAGAAATGTTATGCAGATCTCAAAAGAACTCAAAAAGAGTTTCAAGTTGGTGAACATGTATTCCCCAAAGTAAAACCTAAAAAGAGCTCCTTAAAGTTAGGAGTTGTGCTAAACTAGCACCAAGGTATTACATACCTTTTGAAATATTGTCCAGGGTAGGACCAATGGCATATCAGTCAGCTTTGTCGCCAAATCTTAAAGTGCATAATATATTTCACATCTCTCTTTTGAAAAAGTATGTGCATGATGCTACTCATGTGATTAATTGGAATGATGTACAGGCGGAACTAGAAGGAGATTTTCTGGTGGAACCGGATTGTATCCTCGACAAGAGGGAAATTTTGCTTCATAATCATACCCTTGGACATGTAAAGGTGTAATGGAAGCACCTTAGTCTGGACAAATAAACCTGAGAATTGGAAATTAATATGTGGGTGGCATATCCAATGTTGTTCTAGGAATAATTAAAGGATGATGAATAAAGTAACATCGAGGACAATGCTGAACTTAAGAGGGGGTGTTTGTCACATACCCAAATTCTGAATATTTTATGTGGTGAGAAAAAAACATTATGTTTCATGTTAATGTAAATTTTTATGATTATTGACCAAGTGGGGTCAAGGATGGTTGTAATTAATTATTATGAATATTTTATTATTAATAAATAAAAGATGAGACAAATATCCAAGAGAGGAATAGATTGGGCCAGAGAAAATTGATACTTGGCAACATCCTCAACTCACTTCTAGTTGTTGCACAGGGCAACTTCCCTATTTTATTGCCATGTTCCCCAAGAAGGTGGAACTGAGCAGGTGGTTCAATAACTAAGAAACTGACCAAAAGACCTAGCCATGTTATTATATTACCCATCGAATTTAGCAGGAGGCTTCCCATTTTTTACCTTGTGATAATTTTTTGAAAGAGAAAAGAAGAGAGCACAAGAGATTCGATGAAGGGAAGGCTAGTAAGTGGTTGAGTGAGTTAAGATTGCATTCTGAACTAGTGAAGTCACGTTGGTGAGTTCAATATTGCTAAAGGAAGAAGTATTAATATTAAGTACTACTGCTGAGTTGCATAGGAGTTTATTCCATTCTCCACACAACATCTTCATCCTGCTGGTTCGTTGAACAAGCTGGGGGTTCCTAAGGAAAGTGATTTGGCTGCCTTCAGGACAAGGTTGGGTGGAACAGGATCCTTTGGATCTTGTCACCCCCTACAGTTAACAAGATTCTTATTGTGTTATATTACTTACTTACTATTTATTTATTTATGAATGATTAACTTCTAAACTATTGTACATTTCTGAAATCTATCTCTTATTATCAGCTAGATTAAAATGTTGAATGGATAAGTTATTTCTGGTTTAAATGTCACAATAGATTTGAACTGTATAATGATTTTATTAAATACCTCTTTCTATTTTTCCACACACTGAATGAGTGTCATACTCTAGTACAGAGAAGTTAAATTTAAAATAGATTTGATTGATGATAAATTATAGATAGAGTTGATTCGATAAAGATCTATAATATAGGGTTTACTTAAATTTAAAAGCAGCAAAATACTATTTATAAGGTACAACTGCAACCAAAAACTCTAACATTTATGTATTAAGCAGAAAACAAATTTTACCTCCTATAATTCTGTTCATATATACATAAGAGAAGCAAACCCTAGGATACACACATGGAAATATTTTCTTTATAAATAAAATTTAAACAATATTATTGCGAGTATCAGTAATCAAATACTTTTTAAAGAATACATGAACCTTATCAATCTCTAACCCTTAGTATTATAAATATTGTATAATAAAAACCCTTGTAGTATCATATTCCATGTTACAGGAATTCTTTTATAAATGAAACAAAATGAAAGAAATATAAAGTTTCATTATACAGAGTCTTCTGTCCATATAGAAGAGTAACAATATACATACATTTATTTATTTTTAAACAATAAAAATCATGTACCATGCCATTTACGATTCTCCACCCAAAACATCTTACATAGATATATTTTAATAAACGAATAATCATGCTAAGTTGTAATATGATTTGGAGAAATATTCTATTCATACAGTATCTCAACTATTAAAATATACTAGGAACTTTTAGACAAAGAAACCTTAAATAGTTATCGGCTATACCTAGGTTGATACCATGTATTTAATCACCATTGTAAGACAGTGGGGTTATTCACCCCAACGCCAAAACTTAAAACCAATACTGTATTTAATCACCTTCATAAGACTATAGGGTTATTTGCACCAATGCCAAAACTTAAAACTAGTATTGTATTTAATCACCATCGTAAGACTGTAGGGTTATTCGCACCAATGCAAAAACTTAAAACCAATCATTATTTAATGTAATATTAAGATTACAATATGGGATTGATCCATTTAGAAGTCATCGCCCAGTTTGTAAAGATATATCACAAATAAAAATGCAACACATAAATCATAAAGAAAGTAATACAAGACCCAAGTTCGAGACCCGTGAGGGCTCACCCAATGGTTCAACATATTTATAGAGTTATAAACACTATGCTAGAAATAATCGAACATGTAGAGGTTTAGGGTTTGAGTTTTTGACTCACCCAACCTACATCTTAATATTTAAATTATCAAAATAAGTTTTGGGTTCAAAACCCATAAGCCTTCATCAATAGAACTATTTCCATTACCGTAACTTTCAGGGTAGGGTTTCAATACCTGTAATATATTTATATTTTGAAATGGTTTATACAAACGAATAACACAAACCTTTTCCCACGGATTTAAAAAGGTGGGCTTAGCCTGAACCCTTTAAGTTGGTATCGAAATCTTTCCATTTTAAAAATGACGAGAATGCCGAGAACAATTTCTCAGAACATAGAAACAAACCATACTTGAATTCGAAAAACCATTTTATTTAAATCTGTAGTGCCCCTAGACTTTTGTAGACATTGAGGGCACCTGCTGAGTGACCCGGCCGAATGAAACATTAATTAAATAACTTTTTTTTGGCTTTATTTTTTAGTATATATATCTGAACTGTTGATGAAAGTGAATAATTGCATATGTTAAACGATTAACTATGACTATGGAAAACTATGTTGATAGGTAATGCTTAACGACTAGCTGTACAGATATTATGTAATTGTCGACGAAATGTATATTTCAGTAGATGAATAAGAAGTTGAATAAATCATAAATGTTTAACAATACTAGATTTAGAGATGAGATGGTGATTTTGAGGACAGTGCTACTAATAATTTTGTTATGAGAAGTGTGTGTAGAAACAAGTGAGACGGTTCACCAACGGACACACAAAGGAACATAAAGGGCCATAGAGTACGGGTAAATCACACACAGGGGGAGCGACGACGATGTCGACTTCCGACGAGAATACCACGCATGAGCAGATAAGCATTGATCCGCTTGCTCAAGAGGAATGCGTGAGGGCGTACGAGGTAGGCCACGACGGAGCTGGTCATGTACGAGTTGAGTGGCGCGCAGTGAGAACGGACTCACTCCTCAGCGCCATTACTCCCTAGATAGAATGTAGACGTAGGATGGATGGTAACGATTCCTAAAATCCCTACAAGAGTTCCCGCAAGTCAAAACGAAAAGATGGTGGCAGACGGGCCCAACGATGCGGTACCCTGTCGAGAACGGAAAGAATGGACGCAAGGACCCAACGATGTGGTACCATGCCAAGGAATGGAAACCATGGATTATTGGACCCGACGGAGTGGTGCCATGTCAGGGAATTTAAAATTAAGGAACCAGGAGCCCAACGGCGCGGCATCGAGACCCTTGTGAGTTTGATTGTTAAATTTAACTGCATAAAAACTTAGGAGAATAACTCTAGATTATTACTTAGCAAATGCATAACAATAGCTAAAACATTTGCACATAAATAACTATATTTTGTTGAGCATTTAAAATAATAGAAATTATTATTTAGGAGCAAAATAGATTAGACACCTAGTCAACTAAAAGCTAGGAGTTGATTAAAATATCTGGGGGACAAACTAGAGCAAACTTAGGGATGTAGGTGCACTTCCCAGAAAAACTGACACTTGGATGGGTGAGTGTTTTATTAAATAAATTATTAAAAATATTTAATTATGCATGAAGCGACATGTGTCGCAAGAGATTTCCCTTTATAAGGAAGGCTTAAGGAATGGGTAAAGGGCCCATAATTTGGATGATCGTCGTAATTTTCGAGTGCCTCATTGACTTGCTTCTATCTAAGGGTTGGCTAAGAAATCCTGGTGGGAAGGGAATCCCAAGCTGAATTTTTGAAATACATGTGTGAGCTCTACGGCCCGATTAGCTCGGGGGTCTGGAAGGAAGGAGAGTACTTCAAGAGTGGTTGGGTGGTTTACCGAGGTGTCCGCCGGTGAAAGATTGAGGATTCGAGGAGTAGAACATCGAGGATCAACTCCAACATTTTCTGCAGAACTTCAGCTACTGGAGAGTCAATCAACCATTGTTACAGCCATCTACTTGACCTCAAGCTCGGAATCAGGTTTAATGCTATTTCAATATTTATTTAAATGTTTAAAGTCATTCTTCTTGGTTTAAAATTGTAGGTTGACTCATAGAAAGTAGTAAATTTCTGTATACACAATAGAATGTGAGTTTAGGAGACTGCGAGTATTTGGAAACATTCTCGAAATGAAAGATCAAGGTACTGGAAAATTTCACCATTCTTATTTTGTTTCAAAGATATATGAAATTTTAGTAAACACACTATCTGCATTATTTACTTTCTGGAAATTATGATCATCTCTGCATGTGTAAGTGTATTCCTGGTTACGAAATCTCTGTCAGTATAACTAATTACCCAGATCGGATCTGGATCTGCATTCATCTCTGTCATAAAATTATGATTCAGTCTCAGGGGTTAGGTATTATTTATTAAATCTTGAGGAGATACAAGTGGATCTGTTCATTGCTTAAAGATCGAATCCCATGAAATCTCAAAGCCTGCATACTTATCTTCGAAGGATTGTTTAGACTCTCTGGATCACTTGAACTGGATCGATCCCCAAATTTCCATTTAATAAAACTCTGCCATCGATCTGGGAGATGGCGATTCCAGGTTTTCATCTCACGATTTATATGCCTCTAATTCGGTCGATGGTTGAGAATCTGTTTTATGTCTGTAATACGGTATTTAAAATTTCTGTGGGTCTAATTTCGATTTAGATTAGCATTCCCAGATCTCTTAAGACGAATATCAAAGTATTCTTAAATGTCTGTGTTGAACCAGATCGTGTTGGAACTCCAGATCGATTAATTTGATTAGTGATCCGATCCCCAAATTTCCATTCAATAAAACTCTGCCATCGATCTGGGAGATGGCGATTCCATGTTTTCATCTCACGATTTAAATGCCTCTAATTTGGTCGATGATTGAGGATCTGTTCTATGTCTGTAATACGATATTTAAAAACTTCTGTGGGTCTGATTTCGACTTGGATTGGCGTCCCCAGATCTCTTAAGACGAATATCAAAGTATTCTTAAATGTCTGTGTTGAACCAGTTCGTATTGGCTTACTACCCTGTGTGTAAATGAAGTAGGCTGCTCTACAATGGTTAAAAGTCTGGTTATATATTGTTTAAAATTATATCATGCCCAAATTACTCATTCCCAAATCTTTTCTAATTGTTTTTAACTTATAAATCTCTGCGATCGCATCGAAGATCGAATTGAACCGGATCGATCCCACTGTCTTTCCAATTATTAAACCCTACCATCAAAAATACCTTATGTTGTGACCTGAGATCGATTTCGATCTACAAATATGGCTTGATCTTAGACTATCAACTTGAAGCTAGGATCTCTAATTAAGACCCTGTCTTGATTTAAGATTTGATTTGATTTTTTTTGTAACTCTGCACTCAATCTTTAAAGGCGTCCCTAGGTTTTCATTTGATCTTTAAACCTCTGTGGATCCATCACATTTTGGTGTGTCCAGCAGTCCTAATTTCGACTTGCTTTTGTCATACTAAATCCTGATTCTAGTTTAACAGTACCTTCGGGTACGGGTAAAAGGTAAAGGAACTCTGTTCCCTAATCATAGAAACCCCTACACATTAATGAATTCAACCGACCTTTAGGTTTCTTTTCAGATTCTAAATTCGGGTGAACCTTAAAATCTCTACAATTTCCTTGCTTTTGATTCAACAAATTTAGAAGTTCGACTGCATGTCCATCAATGGAAGCTAATCCTGATGGATTGACTTTCCTGGAATTATGGTGGAATATGTATCAATCTATTAAAATTTCCGAGAGTAATTCAATTACCGGTCGATGTTCCTCCAAATCAAAGCCTTAATTCAACACTGGGAAATCCTGAGGTATCCCTTGGAAATGCATTGGCATTTCAATTACTCTTCCAGGAGATAATTGATGTATTAAATTGGAGTTCTAAACTGTAGCTTACTATTGTCGAAATTCTCATTGATATTCCCAGAAAAGACACTATGTTTACTTTTTTCCTTAAAATCCCTCTTAGTGTTTTAGATGACCTGTCGAATGGCAGGGACAGCCACTTGTCACTATTAATGTTATTAAAAACTCTATCCTCTGTATATCAGTTATTATACTACGTGTCCAGAAATTGTGGTTACAATTTGAAATTGCCCTTTTGCCACTCCTTGTACATTGATCACCGAAAACTCCAACATGTCCTATTATCGGATTTTTGTTTCAGAAATCCTCAAACGTGAATGTAGTATGATAGCGTGTTTTAATGCTTGTCTATTAAATTTTTTTGGGAGTATGCTTCTATATTATTACATATTTTATTTAGGTTCAATTAATTATGTGAAGGAAGGCTTAACTAAGGTTTTTATTTTGCTTTAAAAAAAATAATTATTTATTTATTGAAAAAGGCAAATGACAAATAGTGATACCATATATGTGAAGAAATAACTAATGTTTAATTAAATATTTATTTATATATCTCTCAAATGCATAGATAACAAACGTGTTACATTTGGATGTGAGAATTTAGTTAGAATTAGTTAACCCTTTTACATTTATTTCATTTATATAGAATAGTAGATATCCTACTTGAAGTAGGATAAATATATCCTCTTGTCCATTTGAATATATCCTCATGGTTATATTTAATCGTTTTGGATTACATGATATTCATACCATAGTTAGAAGAATGCATTACGAGGATAGAATGTCAATTTTTTTTAAATTCATTGGATAAATATAAACTACTTTATGCTTAAAATAGAGTGCATTTTAATATAACATGTTTAATAGAATATCACTTTTTGTTTAATTGAATGCATCATATAAATAGTATATAAGTGCATTTCATTTAATGAATCTAATTGCATCTTAATTTTTTTTTTTCCAAGAAAAAAAAGCGTAATTTTATTTCAAGCCGAAGCGATACAAAATTACATTTTGTAAGTGCATAAGCACAACTGAGTCAAGACCATAGGTCTACAGAAAAAAAGAACATTGTTGTTACAAAAAAAATTTCTAGGAATTTGGGATTTTATAATAATCCTCTAATTTCCCTTTCTTCTCTCGCTTCTTTGATTTCACTTCTGTCCATCCCCCCTGCTGGGGTACAACTACAACCATCTCTTGACTCGCCTGCTCCTCTCTTGGCTGAACAGGGGTTTTTTCTTTCTCAGAGTCTGAATTTTCTGATTCATGTGCACGCTTTGACCCAGTTAAGGAAGTAGCCATTAGTTTCATGTTTTCCATGAGTGTTTCCTTAGCGGCATCTTTTGAATCTGATTGTCGTGTCTCCACCGTGTCAGCTGTATGTACTATTTCCTCATTGACTTCCTCTTCTTGTTTTTCTTCTGGTTCGCTTTCCTCACCCTCTGAATCCTCAGTGGGAGGAACATATTCTGCCTGCCATGTTTTCCCCTTTGTCTTCTTCCCCTGGTTCTTTTTGGAAGTCCGTTGAGAAAGTGGGCACAAATCTTGTAAATGTCCTGTTAGATGACAAAATCTGCACCTAAAAGCAGTGTTTTCATAGTCCAGTTCCTGGATCCATTTGAGCTTTTCAAATATCAGCTTGATTCTATCCGGTAGACCTTTGCTAAGGTCGATCTCCACACATATTCGTGCATAAGTAAAAAAGTCCCTGCTCATGCCGATCGGTATCCCTTTTAATGAACTTCCCAAGCAGATTGCCAATGTCTTCCAGTACTAAATGATGCCAAAAAGGAAGAGGCAGGTTTGGCAGCCTCACCCAAACCGGCATTTTGGTTACCACCATAGTGTTGGCATCAAAATCTGGAAACCAAGGGGTTAAGAAAATCCCTGCTCGTCCCCAGAACCAAGGACCCTGCTCAATGATCTTCTCATATTCTTCCTCGGATTCAAACTGTACAATAAAAAATCCTTTGGAGCATAGAAGAATTTGACAATTTGTTGTCCAATTTGAGTAGATCCACTTATGAAGATCATAAGATCTTGGCCAGAAGCCATTAAAACGGCAAATGAGAGCATGTGTTTGAAGATTACAAAAGAGTTGTGTTACCTCTGTATTCTTGACCTCCAATGATGGGATATCATCCAGTTTCTCCACGATATAGGGCTTTGGTTGTGAGGAATGAGGAGCTGTTGACGTCTGTGGCCCCTTTGCACGAGCTGCATCTTTGTATGTAGAAGGGCCTGCTGTTCCTCTCTTCCCAAACGATCCTCCCCGCAAACGGTACATCACATGCAAAGTGGAGTTCTTGTAAATCCGGCAGTCCTTCAGCCTATCACCCTCATTCAGCACTTTACCTCCATACCGAATGTAAAAGGATATTCGTGAGTATCCCTCTCTCTGCGCTATCATAGAATTTAGAGTCTCCCCTGTATCATTAGCAGTAACCCACACCATAACTGTTTTCCCAGAAAGCGTTTTTATAAAAATCTGGAAACTTTCATCTTCTACCCCAAAACCAGAGACAGAGAATCGTTCTTGTGATTCATACCGTTTTACATCATGTGGATGGGCCGATGATGGTTGCTCCTCAGCGTCTTTTGGCTGGCTAGAAGAGGAGACGATAGGCCATTCCCACCACGACTTTTTAAACCTGTGCTCAAAATAAAGCAAACGCTGATCCTGAATGGTCTTTGTTGATTCCTTGTCTGATGGCAATATAGACGGCCGCTCTAACCATATTCTCAGTTTTGTTGAGGATCCGGACTGTACAATCACCACGCAAATCATACCCATGACAACCAAGTCCAAGCCCTTTGATGAAAAATATTTGCAGGTATCGATGATGGGTGCAGCGAGCTCCTGCAATATCTCCAGATCGGGTTGGAACATTGGGGGATAAAGGGCCTTCATGCAAAAAACGAGTACACCGCCTTCACAATAACCATCGCGCCCATTCCTTCCATAAGTTAAAAAACCCTAAGATGAATTTGGCGCAGAGTGTTCCCAGCTGTTCTGGCCTGTTGTGCCTCCTCGTCTGCCTGGCCAATGACGACGACCAATCTTCTCAGCAGCTCCCGGAAGATCCATCCCTGTAGAGCCCCGGCATCCATGTGCACCGGCGGCAGCTAGAGCAAGGGTTAGGTATTTTGCAGAGCACATCTTTCCGTCTCTACTACTCCCTTTCTCAGGTCATTATTCTACTAGTTGGGTCAATGTAATAATGGCCACATCTTAGTTATAAATGAAAGCTTTACATTTATAATATATTTAATAGCATGCATGGCAATTTTGATTATCTCTAAAGGGATGCTTCATATCAATAGTATATCCATTGCATTTCATCTAGTGAATCTATTTGCATCATACTTGATATTGACAGCTTCACATTTGTAATATATTTAATAGCATGCATGGCAATTCTGATTATCTCTAAAGGGATGTCTCATATAAATAGTATATCAAGTGCATTTCATTAGTGAATCTATTTGCATCATACTTGATATTGAAAGCTTTACATTTGTAATATATCTAATAGCATGCATGACGATTTGAATATCTATAAAGGGATGCATCATATAAATAGTATATCAATTCGAATTGCGTTTGGGAAGTGTAGCAGCACCATGTTCTCAATCTAACATTTTGGATTTTTATTATGGTTATGCAAAGGAATAATTGTATTTTATCTAGTACAATATAGTTGTAATTGTATCTTTTTCAATTAAATTATTTATCCCGACCAACATGGTAATGTTTTCTTTATATGTATTTTGCATTCGTTGGTAGTTGACGATCTGAGTTAGACACTTGGAGACCATCACTTCATATACTGAATGTTATTATTTAGTGTGTGAGTTAGCATTGCATCACTTTCGTTTTTTTTTTTTTTTTTTTAAAAAAAAAAAAAAAAAAAAAAAACACTTCCGAAAATTTACCAACCTTACATTTGGTATCAGAGCCGGGACGAACATAGTTCGGACCTAGACAATTCCGCGCGAAATAGTTTGTGATGTTTAGTTGACTAATAAATTTTATTTTTACATCTGAACAGACTTCGACATGGATCGAATAACTCGCCAAGGTAGAACCGGAAGGGGACGAGGACGAGCTGCACGCCCGTCGACCCCAACAGCCCCTGTGGACGACCCTCCGAGAGCTGAGGAAACCATTAACCTACCTGCGGACGAGGTCATGACAATGATGAGGAACTACCACAGAATGACAGAAGCATTGATGACACGACTTGACCGCGAGAACTTTGCTTCTCAAGTCACTGCAGTACCGCAGGCGCCGCCTCCGGTCAACATACACCGAGAGTTAGAAAAGGTGAAGTTTCCTGAATTTTGGGGTTCCACTAAGGGGACCGCCGCGGAGGCATGGATAGAAAACATGGCCATGTGTTTTTCTTTGAGAGACTACACGTCTAACATGAAGGTACGGATGGCGATTCTACAACTGAAGGGGGAAGCCCTTCTTTGGTGGAAGACCTTGCGACCTCAGCTAGGTCTAGAGCTTGAGGAGATATCTTGGGAATTGTTCGATGAACATTTCCGTCAGCATTACCTATCGGACGAATTCATTGAGTGACAGTTGAATGATTTCCATGCACTAAAACAAGGACTACGGACAGTACAAGAGTACGAAATCCGTTTCATGGAGTTACTCAGGTATGCACCCCATGTTGCCACGGAGAAATTAAAAGTCAATAAGTTCATCTATGGATTAAACCCAGTCATACGGGACAAGGTTCGTATTTTGACACCTTCTACCTTGCACGATGCGGTCCAGAAGGCCCTCATAGCAGAAGAAGAGCTTCTCGGCAGGATGCTGCAGAATAAGAACTTTACGAGTACAAACCGAGGAAGTCGACCTTCGCATGCACCCAAACATCAGTATGGGAATAATAATTTTGGAAGGAGACCTTTCCACGGAGGGTCTAACAGAGGTGACAAAACACCATACCGACTGCCACCACGGAATGACCATGCAAAACCTTTTGCAAAACCGGCGCAGTTTGGACCAAGAAGAAATGATGCACCTTCCAGAAACAAAACAAGAGGGCCCAAGGCAGGATGTTGGAGGTGTGGAGGACCACACTTCCAAAGCGAATGTCCTCAGCAGGACCGGGGAAATCAAAGAGCCCAAGCACCGCGACAAATTACCGCAGCCGACTTAGGATGAGCACATCGTATACATGCTGCCGTCAACAACCGCCAAGCTGAACATCAGTCCACCGTCCTCGAGACTACTGGTAAGATACATGGTAATGTATTTTCCTTGGTTATAGACCCTGGAGCTACTGAAAGTTTTATTTCCTTAAAAGTTGTAGAAAATAATAAAATGATGGCAATAAGTCAAGATGATTTCGACACGGTCGAGATGGCATCCGGTAGTGTCCAGAGTGTGAGTCTTAAGGTAGAGAACTGTGAAGTCGACCTAGGAGTATGTGCTTCGAGAATATCCTTTTATGTTACGGAATTGGGTACATACGACCTAATCCTGGGGATGGATTGGCTAGAAGCACACTCAGCGGTGATGGATTGCCGAAGTAAGGAACTAACTTTCATCGACGATGAAGGTTACAAAAGGATGTTAACTGGGAAGAAGAAGAAAGTCTCCTTGAGAATGATATCGGCTATGCAGCTGAAGAAGAGCATGAGAAAAGGGTGTCAATTGTATGCGGTGATTGCATTGAACAAGGAAGGAGATAAGGTAGAAGTAATTAATCACCCCTTGTTCTCAGAATTCATGGACGTGTTTCCTGACGCATTACCCGGATTACCACCACAACGTGAATTGGATTTCACCATAGAACTAAAACCTGGAACCGAGCCCATAGCTAGAACTCCTTACCGAATGTCAGTACCAGAATTGAAGGAATTGCAAATTCAACTACAAGAGTTGTTAGATTTAGGACTGATCAGACCTAGTGTGTCTCCTTGGGGAGCACCTGTTATTTTTGTAAAGAAGAAGGATGGGTCTTGGCGCTTGTGCATTGACTACCGTCAATTGAACAAGGCGACCATAAGAAATCAGTATCCCCTACCTAGAATAGATGACCTCTTTGACCAGATAAAGGGTGCGATGGTATTCTCGAAAATTGACCTGAGGTCGGGATACCACCAGTTGAGGATCAAGGATGAAGATATCCCCAAGACGGCGTTTAAAACTAGATTTGGACACTACGAATTTGTCGTAGTACCTTTTGGCTTAACAAATGCACCCAGTGTATTTATGAACCTGATGAACGGTGTGTTTCGGCAACACCTTGACAAGTTTGTACAGGTGTTCTTAGACGACATTCTGATTTATTCCAGAACACCGGAAGAACATGAGAAACACCTGAGGATAGTCTTAAAATGTTTAAGGGAAAATCACCTTTATGGAAAATTATCAAAGTGTTCATTCTTCTAGAAAGAGATCCATTATCTTGGACACATCATATCCGGCAAAGGGATAGCTGTAGATCCAGCCAAGATTGAAGCCATTTGGGACTGGCCGGCACCCACAAACGTACATGAGGTACGAAGCTTTATGGGGCTTGCCGGGTATTATAGACGCTTTGTGGAAGGTTTCTCTAGAGTAGCGGGACCTATTACTGAATTGCAAAAGAAGAACCGTCCTTTCATTTGGACGGAGAAATGTGAAGAGGCCTTTGCTAAATTAAAATAACTACTGACTACGGCACCAATCTTAAGAGTTCCCGATATGGATAAAGATTTCCTGGTGTGCACGGATGCTTCAAAGGATGGTGTGGGTTGTGTATTGATGCAAGATGGAAGGGTAATTGCGTACACATCCAGAAGACTTAGGCCGCATGAAGAGAACTATGCGACCCATGATATGGAGATGACTGCAGTGATGCATGCTTTGAGGTTATGGAGACACTATCTGGTAGGGAGAAAGTTTGAATTAAAGACGGACCATTGTGGGTTACAACACATCTTCACTCAAAGCGACCTTAATGCTAGGCAAAGAAGATGGTCGGAAGTACTCAATGAGTACGACTTCGACATAACTTATGTGAAAGGGACCTTAAACAAAGTGGCAGATGCACTTAGTCGTAGACCTAGGATATTCTCTGTCATACCATTAAAGACCAACTTAAGAGAAAAGATCTTAACACTACAACAGAAGGACACATGGTATAATGAAGTAAAAGCTGAGTTGGAGAATGAACAGATGAGGATACCCAAGTTTGAAGGGTACTCTTTGGACATGGACGGTTTATTACGGTATAACCGTCGCATATATGTTCCTGATAATGAAGAGATTCGAGTTTTAATACTGTCTGAGGCTCACCGAGCCGTCTATAGAGCACATCCTGGAATAAAAAAGATGTACACAGATTTGAAACCTTTATTCTTTTGGCATGGCATGAATAAGGATGTGGTAAGTTCCGTGGCGAAATGTATGGAATGCCAGATGGTAAAGGCGGAACATCGACACCCAGCCGGATTACTGCAACCACATGCAATCCCAGAATCAAAATGGGAGGTTATTTCTATTGATTTTATAGTTGGTTTACCCTTAACCAACAGGAGACATGACACAATTTTTGTGGTCGTTGACACTCTTACCAAGAGTGCACACTTCCTACCGATTAAGAACACGTATCAAGCTCCGAAGATAGCCCGAGTTTTCATTAATGAAGTAGTAAGACTACATGGAATTCCGAAGAAGATTATTTCTGATAGGGGATCAGTATTTACTAAAAGGTTTTGGACAAGCTTTCAAGAAGCTCTTGGTACTCAACTTAACTTCAGCACTGCCTATCACCCTGAAACAGACGGACAAACGGAAAGAGTGAACCAAGTATTGGAGGACATGCTAAGAATGTACGTAATGGACCAACAGAAGAAGTGGGAAGAATATCTACCCTTGGTAGAATTTGCGTATAACAACAGTTATCAGAGTTCTATTCGGATGGCTCCTTTTGAATTTCTCTATGGGAGACCTTGTAGGACTCCCATAAGTTGGGATATACTAGAAGATAGGACATTTCTTGGTCCTGACGTAATACAAGAGATGGAAGACCAGATGGTCACGATTCGTGCTCGACTAAAGGAAGCACAGGATCGCCAGAAGAGCTATGCGGATGCACACAGGACTGATCGTAACTACGAAATTGGGGATAGGGAATTTCTACGGGTAAAACCACAGAAGAGTTCTATAAAATTTGGAAAGGGAGCCAAGTTGTCACCTAGGTTTGTAGGACCCTTTAGGATTTCAGAACGGATAGGACCGGTTGCCTATCGTCTTGACTTGCCGTCATCATTAAGTAGAATTCATAATGTTTTTCATGTTTCTGTATTACGCCACTATGTCCCCGATACTTCACATATCATTGACTTGAGCAATGTGCAGATAACGGACGACGGGGCCGTGATGGCTGAACCGATCCGGATTTTAGACCAGCGAACGCGGCAGCTTAGGCACCGTGTGATTGATCAAGTCAAAGTGCAGTGGGACAGCTATAGTCCAAGCTCTGCGACTTGGGAGGACGCGACTGAGATGCGTCGTAATTTTCCATTTCTATTCTGAACTTCGGGACGAAGTTCTAAATAAGTAGGGGTGTATGTAGTGCCCCTAGACTTTTGTAGACATTGAGGGCACCTGTTGAGTGACCCGGCCGAATGAAACATTAATTAAATAACTTTTTTTTGGCTTTATTTTTGAGTATATATATCTGAACTGTTGATGAAAGTGAATAATTGCATATGTTAAACGATTAACTATGACTATGGAAAACTATGTTGATAGGTAATGCTTAACGACTAGCTGTACAGATATTATGTAATTGTCGACGAAATGTATATTTCAGTAGATGAATAAGAAGTTGAATAAATCATAAATGTTTAACAATACTAGATTTAGAGATGAGATGATGATTTTGAGGACAGTGCTACTAATAATTTTGTTATGAGAAGTGTGTGTAGAAACAAGTGAGACGGTTCACCAACGGACACACAAAGGAACATAAAGGGCCGTAGAGTACGGGTAAATCACACACAGGGGGAGCGACGACGATGTCGACTTTCGACGAGAATACCACGCATGAGCAGATAAGCATTGATCCGCTTGCTCAAGAGGAATGCGTGAGGGCGTACGAGGTAGGCCACGACGGAGCTGGTCATGTACGAGTTGAGGGGCGCGCAGTGAGAACGGACTCACTCCTCAGCGCCATTAGTCCCTAGATAGCATGTAGACGGAGGATGGATGGTAACGATTCCTAAAATCCCTACAAGATTTCCTGCAAGTCAAAACGAAAAGATGGTGGCAGAAGGGCCCAACGATGCGGTACCCTGTCGAGAACGGAAAGAATGGACGCAAGGACCCAACGATGTGGTACCATGCCAAGGAATGGAAACCATGGATGATTGGACCCGACGGAGTGGTGCCATGTCAGGGAATTTAAAATTAAGGAACCAGGAGCCCAACGGCGCGGCATCGAGACCCTTGTGAGTTTGATTGTTAAATTTAACTGCATAAAAACTTAGGAGAATAACTCTAGATTATTACTTAGCAAATGCATAACAATAGCTAAAACATTTGCACATAAATAACTATATTTTGTTGAGCATTTAAAATAATAGAAATTATTATTTAGGAGCAAAATAGATTAGACACCTAGTCAACTAAAAGCTAGGAGTTGATTAAAATATCTGGGGGACAAACTAGAGCAAACTTAGGGATGTAGGTGCACTTCCCAGAAAAACTGACACTTGGATGGGTGAGTGTTTTATTAAATAAATTATTAAAAATATTTAATTATGCATGAAGCGACATGTGTCGCAAGAGATTTCCCTTTATAAGGATGGCTTAAGGAATGGGTAAAGGGCCCATAATTTGGATGATCGTCGTAATTTTCGAGTGCCTCATTGACTTGCTTCTATCTAAGGGTTGGCTAAGAAATCCTGGTGGGAAGGGAATCCCAAGCTGAATTTCTGAAATACATGTGTGAACTCTACGGCCCGATTAGCTTGGGGGTCTGGAAGGAAGGAGAGTACTTCCAGATTGGTTGGGTGGTTTACCGAGGTGTCCGCCGGTGAAAGATTGAGGATTCGAGGAGTAGAACAACGAGGATCAACTCCTACAGTTTCTGCAGAACTTCAGCTACCGGAGAGTCAATCAACCATTGTTACAGCCATCTACTTGACCTCAAGCTCGGAATCAGGTTTAATGCTATTTCAATATTTATTTAAATGTTTAAAGTCATTCTTCTTGGTTTAAAATTGTAGGTTGACTCATAGAAAGTAGTAAATTTATGTATACACAATAGAATGTGAGTTTAGGAGACTGCGAGTATTTGGAAACATTCTCGAAATGAAAGATCAAGGTACTGGAAAATTTCACCATTCTTATTTTGTTTCAAAGATATATGAAATTTTAGTAAACACACTATCTGCATTATTTACTTTCTGGAAATTATGATCATCTCTGCATGTGTAAGTGTATTCCTGGTTACGAAATCTCTGTCAGTATAACTAATTACCCAGATCGGATCTGGATCTGCATTCATCTCTGTCGCAAAATTATGATTCAGTCTCAGGGGTTAGGTATTATTTATTAAATCTTGAGGAGATACAAGTGGATCTGTTCATTGCTTAAAGATCGAATCCCATGAAATCTCAAATCCTGCATACTTATCTTCGAAGGATTGTTTAGACTCTCTGGATCACTTGAACTGGATCGATCCCCAAATTTCCATTTAATAAAACTCTGCCATCGATCTGGGAGATGGCGATTCCAGGTTTTCATCTCACGATTTATATGCCTCTAATTCGGTCGATGGTTGAGAATCTGTTTTATGTCTGTAATACGGTATTTAAAATTTATGTGGGTCTAATTTCGATCTAGATTAGCATTCCCAGATCTCTTAAGACGAATATCAAAGTATTCTTAAATGTCTGTGTTGAACCAGATCGTGTTGGAACTCCAGATCGATTAATTTGATTAGTGATCCGATCCCCAAATTTCCATTCAATAAAACTCTGCCATCGATCTGGGAGATGGCGATTCCATGTTTTCATCTCACGATTTAAATGCCTCTAATTTGGTCGATGATTGAGGATATGTTCTATGTCTGTAATACGATATTTAAAAACTTCTGTGGGTCTGATTTCGACTTGGATTGGCGTCCCCAGATCTCTTAAGACGAATATCAAAGTATTCTTAAATGTCTGTGTTGAACCAGTTCGTATTGGCTTACTACCCTGTGTGTAAATGAAGTAGGCTACTCTACAATGGTTAAAAGTCTGGTTATATATTGTTTAAAATTATATCATGCCCAAATTACTCATTCCCAAATCTTTTCTAATTGTTTTTAACTTATAAATCTCTACGATCGCATCGAAGATCGAATTGAACCGGATCGATCCCACTGTCTTTCCAATTATTAAACCCTACCATCAAAAATACCTTATGTTGTGACCTGAGATCGATTTTGATCTACAAATATGGCTTGATCTTAGACTATCAACTTGAAGCTAGGATCTCTAATTAAGACCCTGTCTTGATTTAAGATTTGATTTGATTTTTTTTTGTAACTCTGGACTCAATCTTTAAAGGCGTCCCTAGGTTTTCATTTGATCTTTAAACCTCTGTGGATCCATCACATTTTGGTGTGTCCAGCAGTCCTAATTTCGACTTGCTTTTGTCATACTAAATCCTGATTCTAGTTTAACAGTACCTTCGGGTACGGGTAAAAGGTAAAGGAACTCTGTTCCCTAATCATAGAAATCCCTACACATTAATGAATTCAACCGAACTTTAGGTTTCTTTTCAGATTCTAAATTCGGGTGAACCTTAAAATCTCTACAATTTCCTTGCTTTTGATTCAACAAATTTAGAAGTTCGACTGCATGTCCATCAATGGAAGCTAATCCTGATGGATTGACTTTCCTGGAATTATGGTGGAATATGTATCAATCTATTAAAATTTCCGAGAGTAATTCAATTACCGGTCGATGTTCCTCCAAATCAAAGCCTTAATTCAACACTGGGAAATCCTGAGGTATCCCTTGGAAATGCATTGGCATTTCAATTACTCTTCCAGGAGATAATTGATGTATTAAATTGGAGTTCTAAACTGTAGCTTACTATTGTCGAAATTCTCATTGATATTCCCAGAAAATACACTGTGTTTACTTTTTTCCTTAAAATCCCTCTTAGTGTTTTAGATGACCTGTCGAATGGCAGGGACAGCCACTTGTCACTATTAATGTTATTAAAAACTCTATCCTCTATATATCAGTTATTATACTACGTGTCCAAAAATTGTGGTTACAATTTGAAATTGCCGTTTTGCCACTCCTTGTACATTGATCACCGAAAACTCCAACACGTCCTATTATCGGATTTTTGTTTCAGAAATCCTCAAACGTGAATGTAGTATGATAGCGTGTTTTAATGCTTGTCTATTAAATTTTTTTGGGAGTATGCTTCTATATTATTACATATTTTATTTAGGTTCAATTAATTATGTGAAGGAAGGCTTAACTAAGGTTTTTATTTTGCATTAAAAAAAATAATTATTTATTTATTGAAAAAGGCAAATGACAAATAGTGATACCATATATGTGAAGAAATAACTAATGTTTAATTAAATATTTATTTATATATCTCTCAAATGCATAGATAACAAACGTGTTACATTTGGATGTGAGAATTTAGTTAGAATTAGTTAACCCTTTTACATTTATTTCATTTATATAGAATAGTAGATATCCTACTTGAAGTAGGATAAATATATCCTCTTGTCCATTTGAATATATCCTCATGGTTATATTTAATCGTTTTGGATTACATGATATTCATACCATAGTTAGAAGAATGCATTACGAGGATAGAATGTCAATTTTTTTTAAATTCATTGGATAAATATAAACTACTTTATGCTTAAAATAGAGTGCATTTTATTATAACATGTTTAATAGAATATCACTTTTTGTTTAATTGAATGCATCATATAAATAGTATATAAGTGCATTTCATTTAATGAATCTAATTGCATCTTACTTATAAATGAAAGCTTTACATTTATAATATATTTAATAGCATGCATGGCAATTTTGATTATCTCTAAAGGGATGCTTCATATCAATAGTATATCCAATGCATTTCATCTAGTGAATCTATTTGCATCATACTTGATATTGACAGCTTCACATTTGTAATATATTTAATAGCATGCATGGCAATTCTGATTATCTCTAAAGGGATGTCTCATATAAATAGTATATCAAGTGCATTTCATTAGTGAATCTATTTGCATCATACTTGATATTGAAAGCTTTACATTTGTAATATATCTAATAGCATGCATGACGATTTGAATATCTATAAAGGGATGCATCATATAAATAGTATATCAATTCGAATTGCGTTTGGGAAGTGTAGCAGCACCATGTTCTCAATCTAACATTTTTGATTTTTATTATGGTTAAGCAAAGGAATAATTGTATTTTATCTAGTAAAGTATAGTTGTAATTGTATCTTTTTCAATTAAATTATTTATCCCGACCAACATGGTAATGTTTTCTTTATATGTATTTTGCATTCGTTGGTAGTTGACGATCTGAGTTAGACACTTGGAGACCATCACTTCATATACTGAATGTTATTATTTAGTGTGTGAGTTAGCATTGCATCACTTTCGGTTTTTTTTTTTTTTTTTTTTTTTTTTTTTTTTTTTTTTAAACACTTCCGAAAATTTTCCAACCTTACAAAATCCACGAAATTCTTTACAGAATAATATTAAAGGAAAAATGTTGAGAAACCAACGCAAAGCCAAAGCCTCGAGATTCTAACTCTCTCAGTTTTACAAAATGACATCTGGCTTCTAAGATGTAAAAACAAACTATATAAATCAAACACCAGTGCAACCTTCATCTCAGCAAAATTTTACTGTCCGACTTCATTGCCTTTCATCACTTTTCATAACAGAGTTACGACTCAGGGTTGCTAGAGAATCATCGAGGCTTACCGGTGCCTTTTTCGAATCCATGATGGAGTATCTAGCTTGAGGCTTAGTAGCAAACCCAGTTGAAAGTGGAACCCTGTCACTCCACGGTGAAAATAACAAGAAACAGGTTTTATTAATGAGTTTTGAAATGGATAAAAAGAAACTAATAATGACTTACACAGTACTACGAGTAGTGGGCTTACCTATGACAATTCCATTCGGTTGAGATCCAAACTAAAATAATAAACCCACCATCGAAACCTTGGAACACCGCAGAAAGATTTCAAAGAACCTACATTGTCGGAAGCCTGTCGGCTCCCCTAAACACTACATTGCAAAATGAAATGAGAACACGAGGGTTGATAGACTTTCAATGCATGGCTAGGGTTTATCCGAAAACCCAAAGCCATCAAGTAATCGGACGACCTAGATATTTCCACAAGGGTATGTTATCAAGTGATTCACCAAACCATATTAATGTCATTTAAAGTATACAACTAACGAGCTCAATATCCCTGCCAACGCAGAGTTCCACCATAGTTAATTTGTGGTCTACACTATGCATATATAATATAGTAAATATGCATATAGTTTATAACACATATGTTATAGTACAAATTATATAACCTATAATATATGGTTAGGTCGTGTACAAAATCTTGCATAATACAAGTTGGTAAATCATGGTCGTAACATTGCCATATTAAACATACATGTATAAAAACTATAGTTTGATAATCGAATACATTTAAGCTATGACGTTAATACAAATAAAGCAATATTGTATAAGAATGATATTGAATGTGAAGTTTAAACTCTATGGGAATCATAAATAAATACATAGGACGATCTTAAGCTATGTATAATATATGCATTTCGAAAATACATAAAATATTTATGACATTGTAGTGAATAAAATCCTGAGATTGGTGATCATAGCTAACGTAGGTCTCACCCTTGTACAAATTAAATTCTCTATACATTTGTACTTGACATTGAAGGCTAATTGAAGTCCAACAAAGTTAATTGACATACATTGATTATTGTGGTGCCCCTAGACTACTGTAGACATTGAGAGGACCTGTTGAGTGACCCGACTGTTTGAAACATTAATAAAATAACCCTATGATTTTATTTTGAGTATATTTATGATTACGTTTGATTGATATATGTGCATTTGGGTAGTTATTGTGAATGGACGATTTCATGTTGTTTAATGATTATCTGATATGAATGATGCTTAACGACTAGCTGTTCAATTGATTATGTGATTAGATGAATGAGTAATGATTGAGTAAATTATAGATGCTTAATGAAGCAGCAGATTTATAAATAAAATTGTGATTATTGAGAACAATGCTTCTCATTTACGTTTGTGAGAATAGTGTGTAGCGACAGGTGAAACGGTTCACCGACGGACACATAAAGGAATATGAAGGGTCGTAGAGTACGGGTAAATCACACACAAGGAGAGCGACGACGATGTCGACTTCCGACGGAATACCACGCTTGAGTAGATAAGCATTGATCCGCTTGCTCAAGAGGAAAGTGTGAGGGCGTACGAGGTGGGCGACGACGGAGCTGGTCACGTACGAGTTGGGGGGAGCGCAGTGAGAACGGACTCACTCCTCAACGCCATTAGTCCCTAATAGCGTCTAGATGGAGGATGGAAGGTAACGGCTCCTGAAATCCCTACATAAAGTTCCCGCAAGTCAAAACGGAAGGATGACGGCAGAAGGGCCCGACGGTGCGGTACCCTGCCGAGAACGGAAAGAACGGACACAAGGGCCCAACGATGTGGCACCTTGCCGAGGAATGGAAACTACGGACGATTGGACCCGATGGATTGGTGCCATGTCGGGGAAATTAAATTAAGGAACAAGGAGGCCCAATGGTGTGGCACTGGGGTCCTAGTAAAAGTTGACTGCTAAACTTAACTGCATTGAAACGTATAAGTTTGCACCTAGAACATTACTTAGAAATGTATTTGAGTACTTTAGGCATTTGCACATAAATGATTACTTTGGAATTTAAATAATATTAAGTGTTATTTAGGCATTTGCACATGAAAGGATACTTCTGATTATTCAAAAATATTATAAAGATTTATTTAGGAGCAAAATGGAATCCTAGGCATGGACACCTAGTCAACTCCACCTACACCACAAATCTAGGAGTTAAGTGAAATATCTAGGGGACAAACTTGAGAAAACTTAGGGATGTTGGTGCATCTCCTAGAGAAACTGACACATGGATGGGTGAGTTTTATTAATTTATTAATTTAATAAAATTAATATTTTTGCAGGAAGCGACATGTGTCGCATGAGATTTTTCTTTATAAGGAAGGCATTGGGAATGGGTAAAGGACCCAGACCCTGGATGGCTATCGTAATATTGAGTTACCTAATGACTTGCTGCTATTCAAGGTTTGGCTGGAAATCTTGGTGGGGGGGAAACCCAAGCTGGGTTTCTTGAGAATTGTGTGTGAACTTTACGACCCAAAGCTCGGGGGAGGCCATGCGACTGAAAGCTTGAGCCTATGGTTGGGTGGCGAAGCTAACGGTTGCTTCTCCAATGGTTAAACGAGCTTTGCTGGAGTGATCCTACGGAAGAAGACGGCGACAATGGACCAAATGGATCGGGTTGACAGGTTAAGGTTTTGCTTATTTTTGTTAAGTTATTCACGCTTTTTATTTTATTTTTCCAATAACTATGATGGCTAATATTTTTGTATGAAGTTGTTAAAGTTTCAGGTTCATTTCAAGGGGACCCTAAATGAGGGGTCCTACATTTGGTATCAGAGCTGGTCGAGCCTTGGGGGCACCAGACTCATAATCTTCTGTAGATGCACCTTTCTCCATATCCGCTGCAGAACTTGGATATTCGGTACTAAGATGTTGGATCGATTGTGATTTCCTTGGAACTACACCCACTGCTGGAGCAACCATACCCACAGGTTTTATTCACCCTAAAATTATTTTTATCTTTGTTTTTATTTAAAAGAAATGTCGGAGGATAAGAAAAGAATTCAAATCTTTGTTTTATTTAGAGAAATAGTGATCTCATATTTCTTTTAAAATTTTGAATATGCACTCTCTATTTACTTGGAAATTTTTTATGCCTGTTTTATTTAGAGAAATGTTGGAATGCAAGCAAAGATCATTGATCTCAGATTTCATTTAAAATCCTTAATACACACGCTCTGTTTACTTTAAAAATTAGATTTTATCTTTGTTTCTAACATTCATCTCTGAACTCCGATTTACTTCTGTCGTGATCGAATATTTCCAAACGCAGGTCATTTCTTAATTCGTATGTATTTATAAAATCCTTAGAAAAAAAATAATAGTAACTCTGTGTGTCTCACCAATATTTCGAAATACATTTCATTCTGGCATTGATTTAGAATAATGTAAACATAGCATTGGAGCTGTAGATCTCATTCACTGTGTCGTTTATTTCCAAATCATGAAGACACAACATTAGATATTTAGATCTCATTCATCCTGGCATTGATTTTGAATCATGAAAACACAACCTTACAGCTGTAGACCTCATTCATTAAGATGTAAATTGTGAATCATGAAAACACAGCATTAGAGCGGAAAACTGCGTTCATTCTGATGTGAATTTACGATGCGAACTTTCAATTCACTAACGCACAGTCATCGAGCTTGCCATCGTATTCTTGAAGTCTTATTTTATTACATTGTAGCACAAAAGATAAGAGTTCGACATACTGTATTCATTCTGGAAGTTTATACAATTTCGCTAAACCCACTAAAATCCACCATGATTCGTGATCACTCTATTTATTACTCCTATTCTGTTCTTTAATGAAAAATCTCTATTTCAATAATTAAATACGACAATATTTCTTTTCCTCTAAAGCTCGATCCGTAGATAGTAGATCTGATCCTTGCATTATTGTAATCCTTGTACTTGTTATTGACCCAATAGATCTGTAAAATCCTGGGGCTATTCGATTATCTCCGTGTTCATAATTCCAACATACCAACAATTCTCTATATTTCCGTTTGAAGGCATAAAAAGATCTCTGATGAACCAGATCTCTATCTCTGTGTATCTATAATTTTTCTGGTTATTATATCAACCAAGAGTATCCGCGTGCCCGCACTCCTCTGCATTCTGGAGAATGATTTAAGACTTGAACACCTGCACAATTTAATCCATATCATTATACCTGTAAGTATGAGTTAATAATATTCTGCAGTGACTTGTTAGAAGAGCATTCGACTCCAGTCCCAGCTTACGATCCAAAATTGTCGGATCTTGTCCCTAAATCGGTTTCTTGAACATATAACCTTACTCTACCTCTCATTCATCCTGTTGCGGTCCCTGTTGCTATGTGAATTTTAGTCCCACTGAACTTTAAAGGGGAGGTTATTTATTTTATTTTTATTTTATTTTTCGATTTCTAGCTCTCAGAATAAGTAGTCATTATTTCTCTTTTTTTTTTCAATGGGCACAATAAGTTGTCCATATGGATTTCACATAACGATCTTTGCTATATTTGTAGAGAGTTTAAAAAACAAAAAAAAACAAATCATGGAATCCAATATCTATGATAAGTCTCTCACTTAATCCTCTAGCCGTAGCATTTTTATGAGCAAGTATTCTTACTTCATCTCTGTCCAGTTTTATTAAATCTCTATGAGACGTCACAATTTCAAACACTCAGATCGTGAAGTTCTCTCCGTCAAATTTTATATAAATCTATGTCAGAAAGATTCTCAAATTGTCAAGTTATCTAATTTTAATTTCTTTTAACACCTTGCAACGCTTGATCAAGTAGATCAAACCCCAGGCTCTGCGCTTATTCATATAAACCTTGATAAACTGGACCGTTAAAAAAACAAAAAACACTCTGTGATCATCGGCGCTCACGGTTTTTAATCTCAAACGATGGGTCAGAACTCGGTCAGATGAGACCATATCTTGTGTATCTTTGTTGTTAATGACTAATGACTGCATGCTTGGCATACCAATGAAGAGAACTCCTCTCAGTCAGCGGCCGTTCCACAATATCATCGTTCAAACTTAGGAAATCTAAATTAAATATCGCATGCGTAGATCATGGACGCCATCTCCGAGATCATCAATTCATTAACGGCTAGATTAACAGTTAGTAGTTTGATGACGGATTTACATGTGGGATTAACTTCGATGGTCTTCCAATCTAATATGCTTCCACTGCAACAATAAATTCTCTTGGCGTGATTAACGCTATGCCCATTAACTGTCGATTAGGTAAAACCCTGTAGTTGGCGTGATTAGCGTTATGCCCATTAACTGTCGATCAGGTAAAACCCTGTAGGTGGAGATACCACTCCTCGGCGAGTGCGTTTCGTTAGGAGTAGGATCCCTTATACCCAGGTGTGTTATCACCGTGATTTACTGTAGCACCGAATTACACTCGTAGTGTGTGAGTCTCCAGCTCCACCTCACTCGGAAGTTAAACATTGTGAAGTGGAAGTAATGGCTGGGCGTAAATTCCAATGGAGTGGAATTTCTGTTAAGTGACTCTACCTCTCAGCTTTATGCCAATGCGATAATTGCTTGCCCTAATCTAATTTAATTCATTTATGTGAAGATTTCTATTAATTAAAATCTTTAACAAATTTATGCTTCCCGCTGAACCCACCTGTAACGATAGCAATGAAGAGTCTTCAAAACAGAATGTTTTATTTATTTCATGCATGTGAAGATTTGATTATCTTTAATAAATTATAATTTAAACTAAATCTACCTATAAACGATGGTGATCAAGAGTTCAAATTCAAAATAGCAGTTGAATAATAGTAGCTACCATAACGATTAGAATATGTATCCTAGTCCCAGAACTCTGATGTAGTATCACAGCCAATGATGATGAGAAAGTGAATTCTCGAGATCAATGTCAACATTCCGTTATGTCCTTCTAATTAAATTTAATTAAAAAAAAAAAATTGGGATTCCTCGATATTTCCAATATGGAGGAAATCGGCTCTCTGAAATAACTTGAATCCTATTGATCGATGTGAATATAATTTTGTATCTTGTGTGATCTAGATACCCATAAAATTTTGAGTCAGCACTTATGACGGTGTGACCATTCACTAGAATTAAAAATTCCTTTACTCTTGATTGATTTACAGTTTTCAATTAGTGAACTGAAGATTGCTACTACATGTTTATAATTAGATAATACCTCCCAGATTTATTAAAACAACTATTAACTTACGTAGTTGTATGAGACAAGGTATCATCCATTAATGCAAGTGTGAGAAGACATATATGATTTTTTTTTTATGTTATAGAAGTTGTCGATTTATTTTGTAAGGATTGACTCCATTAGAAATTTGGAACGGTTGTTTAATTCATTGCATAGATGTTCAAATGCCGTGGTAGAGAAATTATTAATGGTGTGTTATAATATTTGTTTATAGGTGAGAAGGAAAAATATTATAATTAATGTTATGTAAATTATATAATAATATTTCACTTGTTATATTATAAAGAATGGATATTAGAAATTATAATAAATTATTTCATAATTTTTTATAAGTTGAATGGAGGAGAAATTATAATGGATGCATTTAAATAATCTTGTATATTTAAAAAAAATAAAAAATTTATAAAGTGATGAAATTTTTTTTTTATGATTGGAAGGAATTCAATATATTTAATATCCATATTTTAGACATTTAAAATCCTTATTTTAAAACTTTTAAACTTGTTAAGGAGGAGACATTAAAATAAATTGAATATATTTAATAACTACATTTTAGAATTTTGTTTAGGAGAAGAGGTTAAAGGTGGATACTATTTAAAACTCCTATATTAGAATTATACTTTTTGAAAGGGAGGAAGTTATCTATCTATATATATATATATAGTTAGTTAGTTAGTTAGTATTTGTGAAGGGCAGGAGATACATTATTAAGTTCTGAGTTCACCTTTCAATAATAATTATTTCTTCTTAATAAGTAAAAGTTGTGTATATATGTTGAAATACATATATTTATATATAGGATAATTATTAAAAGGTGTATATTTACATATATCTTATTTGTTATAGGAAATTTATAAATGCATTATGGATTATACATATTATATTTAATGTTTATATATATATATATATATGAAAATGTTGTTGAAAAAAAAGAAAAAAAAGAAAAAAAAAAAACTATGAATACCTGTAGAGGGGTATATGGTATTATATATCTATGCAACATTTGCTTAATGATGCAAATGTAGAAATATACAAATATATATAATAAAGTGGTCTCACGAATTATATACTTTAGTAATTTCTGCTCAAAAGGGTTCCTTATGTTACGTTATTTTTGAAAGACTATATAATTGTGGAGTATTATATATAGATGAAACATAAAAATAGACATATCTATATATATTGGTTAATGTATGAAATTCACCACATTGAGGAACTAATATCATGTTTTAGGATTGCAAAAACACGATCACATGTCAAGGAATCGGTAAAAGGGGATGGTAAGACGATATCTCCACCGAGACTCACATAGATTGTTGAGAGGGTGAAGTAGACTCAAAAGTTGGAAAACAGGATATCAGTGTGACCCACATGATGAGCTGAAAACAAGGAAATGAATTTTGCGGCATGACAATGTTGTTAAAGAGAATGAAAAAGTACAAACTCGACGTAACCATGACAACGGTAAATAAAGAATTATTAATTGTGAAAGTCCACCGAAGGGTCCAAATCATGACGATTTTAGTAAAACGAAGCATGGAAATGATCAACACAATGAACTGAATGCAATGAAGCTAACAATAGGACATCACCAAACCTTCATGAAAGGATGACTATCCCTCGAGATGGAACTCGATGAGGTTAAGAAAACCCACAGTGCGCGACTTGGCAAGTATGTCGAAGTGGTCCTACGACAACATAAATGATGAAATGAGGTAAGGACATGATAAGATCATTGACTTTGACATGATGTTACTGATGGAAGGACTAAGAGATAAACTTTAATACTTTTGACTAAATCACTAAGTTTCGATGCCTCGAATCCTAAACATTTAGAGGTTTTGGGAAGTAGTCTTATGGGAATTGGTTTTGGGAATATTTGAGGGTCTCTACTAATTTGTTAAAATACGTGACTACATCTTACCTAGCTATATTTGACTGAATATTTTATGATGTTTACCTTCTTGTCTTGGAGGGAGGATAACCAAATAGATTTAAATCCTTGCTTGGATTGTTATGTTGAATGATCATTTGATAAACTAATGGGTGGCTATTGACACAATGCAGCTTGCAGATAATTAAATGTCATAAACCTTTGTAAATGAATAGGAGATATACAAAATCTAGTTGGGACTCGAAATTATTGAATGTACTATTGGATTTGCATTACACGAAATTACGATTGAGTTCCTTAGGATGTATTAAAATCATGTGGGATGAATTAGAAAACTAATGATTCATGATTGTTTATGAAAAATAGAAGAGAATAACAAGAAGATGAGAATAAAAATTAAGATAAAGCCTAGCTTCGAAATTACAAGAACAAATTAACTTCGGGACGAAGTTCTAAATAAGTAGGGGTGTATTTAATGCCTCTAAAATGACTGTGGACCTTAAGGGCACCTGTCGCGTGACCCGGCTGAACAACTTCGATATAGTGGTCTCGTGAACCTTTTTATGTCTTAAATGATTGAGGAAAACCTGAAGATGTGAATGACGACAATGATTGATAAATGAATTAAGGAATTAAATTCTATGTGTGGAGAGGGATAATTGATTGATTACATCTTGATTAATGATTATTCTTAATTGATCAAGTCAAAGTGCAGTGGGACAGTGATAGTCCTAGCTCTGCGACTTGGGGGGACGCAACTGAGATGCGTCATAGCTTTCTACATTTATTCTGAACTTCGGGACAAAGTTCTAAATAAGTAGGGGTGTATGTAGTGCCCCTAGACTACTGTAGACATCGAGAGGACCTGTTGAGTGACGCGACTGTTTGAAACATTAATAAAATACCCCTATGATTTTATTTTGAGTATATTTATGATTACGATTGATTGATATATGTCCATTTGGGTAGTTATTGTGAATGGACGATTTCATGTTGTTTAATGATTAACTTTGATATGAATGATGCTTAACGACTAGCTGTTCAATTGATTATGTGATTAGATGAATGAGTAATGATTGAGTAAATTATAGATGCTTAATGAAGCAGCAGATTTATAAATCAAATTGTGATTATTGAGGACAGTGCTACTCATTTACGTTTGTGAGAATAGTGTGTAGCGACAGGTGAAACGGTTCACCAACGGACACACAAAGGAATATGAAGGGTCATAGAGTACGAGTAAATCACACACAAGGACAGCGACGACGATGTCAACTTCCGATGGAATACCACGCTTGAGCAGATAAGCATTGATCCGCTTGCTCAAGAGGAAAGTGTGAGGGCGTACGAGGTGGGCCACAACGGAGCTGGTCACGTACGAGTTGGGGGGCGCGCAGTGAGAACGGACTCACTCCTCAACGCCATTAGTCCCTAATAGCGTGTAGACGGAGGACGGAAGGTAACGGCTCCTGAAATCCCTACATTAAGTTCCCACAAGTCAAAACGGAAGGATGACGGTAGAAGCGCCCGACGGTGCAGTACTCTTCCGAGAACGGAAAGAACGGACACAAGGGCCCAACAATTTGGTACCTTGCCGAGGAATGGAAACTATGGACGATTGGACCCGATGGAGTGGTGCCATGTCAGGGAAATTAAATTAAGGAACAAGGAGGCCCAATGGTGTGGCACCGGGGTCCTAGTAAAAGTTGACTGCTAAACTTAACTGCATTGAAACGTATAAGTTTGCACCTAGAACATTACTTAGAAATGTATTTGAGTACTTTAGGCATTTGCACATAAATGATTACTTTGGAATTTAAATAATATTAAGTGTTATTTAGGCATTTGCACATGAAAGGATACTTCTGATTATTCAAAAATATTATAAAGATTTATTTAGGAGCAAAATGGAATCCTAGGCATGGACACCTAGTCAACTCCACCTACACCACAAATCTAGGAGTTAAGTGAAATATCTAGGGGACAAACTTGAGAAAACTTAGGGATGTTGGTGCATCTCCTAGAGAAACTGACACATGGATGGGTGAGTTTTATTAATTTAATAAAATGAATATTTTTGCATGAAGCGACATGTGTCGCATGAGATTTTCCTTTATAAGGAAGGCATTGGGAATGGGTAAAGGACCCAGACCCTGGATGACTATCGTAATATTGAGTTACCTCATGACTTGCTGCTATTCAGGGTTTGGCTGGAAATCTTGGTGGGGGGGAAACCCAAGCTGGGTTTCTTGAGAATTGTGTGTGAACTTTACGACCCAAAGCTCGGGGGAGGCCATGCGACTGAAAGCATGAGCCTATGGTTGGGTGGCGAAGCTAACGGTTGCTTCGCCAATGGTTAAACGATCTCTCCTAGAGGGATCCTACGGAAGAAGAAGGCGACAATGGACCAACTGGATCGGGTTGATAGGTTAAGGTTTTGCTTATTTTTGTTAAGTTATTCACGCTTTTTATTTTATTTTTCCAATAACTATGATGGATAATATTTTTGTATGAAGTTGTTAAAGTTTCAGGTTCATTTCAAGGGGACCCTAAATGAGGGGTCCTACAATTATGCTTCAGTGTAGAATATCAACTCTTACTTGTGATTTGTAACAGAATTTTAAGAGCATTAGCTATAAATAGCTAAGTAAGCCTCGAGGTACCCATAGGACCCCTTCATTACAAAGGAAAACAATCAATTAATATCCATAGTCAAAATTATAACATAGGCACAGACGAAATAATTGACGATGTGCACATTGAACAAGAAATAATTCAAGTTTTTAGACATGGATGTATCATGTAAACATTTGTAATAATGATGCATTTAGACAAATGAATGACAATTACATAATGATGTTACAATATTAAAATAACTAGCATCAATTCTCCATTCAGTAATATGTATTGACCACGATTATGACAAATTATAGTAATCATTGCTTGTAAGCGGCGTAACTCTTTCAAACACCGACGACCTTTTTAAGTAGTTGTTGTCATAGAAATTAATTGGTCCGTGGTTAAATAAATTAAGTTAATAGTAATGATACTTCCGCATAACAAATACAAGCATTTATTGCTACTTAGAAATTTTAATTTGTTGTGAAATTCGGGGATGTTACAATGAAGAAAATAATCTCATCATGCCTTAGATTTTGCTGGAGTAATTGTACTGACTGTAGATTTTGCTGGAGTAATTGTGCAATTATATAGAAGTTCATGAAATTATGTCTTGTCACAAAGTTATTTCCATGTTTGGAACATAGAATTTAATTTACTATAGGTGAATTCTTAGAGCTGAAAGGGACAGGGTATCCTTTTCTAGGGATACCTGTAATATAGCTGATTGTATTTTCATTTATCTTGATAGGATCATCAAGCCAAATATTACAATCATGGTATCGGATGACGAGGAACTTGGCTACTTCTTCTTTAGATTGTCGAAGGTAGCGACGAGTGGAGCATTAAGCTAATTTTAATTTTGGCATTAGTAGATAGTTGGACTATGTTTTATCTCCAAGTTCCTCTTGGAAGGGCCCATTTATTAAACTTTTTCCAATACTTGTTCCAATTTTATTCATCGATTTTTTTTTTACGATTTTGCGGCGTCAAACTTATAGTTGAAACTTTTTCATTAATTTCAATTTAAGAAATTTTTATACTTACACCCTGGGCTAGCGCCCAATATAATAACTACATTTACTTTATGGATGATCATTTACAGATAGTATTTATGAATGCAGACAACCAGCATTGTGAGGAAGAAGATGGATTTCACCTCCTTACCTCTCATTTTAGTTAGCCACCTACTCTACCACACTTTACTTACCGCCCCTTCACCCAACCTATGATTATGGAAGAAGTCCTTACCAACCAATTATTTCCACTAGTCGTCAATCACTTCGCCAAGAATTTATCTGTGGTTTTGGAGTGTAAATTGAATCTATCCATTATTTTTAATTTCGGGAAGATGGGCATAAAGCTTCGAAAACAAATTGTACCGACAATAGATTTTGCTGGAGTAATTGTACAATTATATAGAAGCTCGGGACATTATGTCTTGCCATGAAATTTTACTTCGTCAAGGACTTCACTTCGATGCATTTAATTTGCGGACTAAACTTCACTTCGATGAGCTTTTACTTCGACAAGTAAACTTCAGTTTGATGACCATTTACTTCGCAGAACACTTTACTTCATAGGCCTCTTGACTTTGTCGACATGAAACTTTTTAATTCGTACACCTCTTAAATTTTTCAAGGCTCAACTTCGACAAGCCCACTCCTAAACAAGATTTATATTAAAATATTTCTTACTTATACATAAAAATCAGTCGAATTTATTCCACGTTAAAAGAGGGAAACTTCACCGCATTACACAAAGATGGAATTTACTTCGATCTTTCACCTTTTAAAGAACTTGGGCTCTTAATACATTTCAAGACTATGAGTTTCAGCTCAAAAAGATATCACTATAAATCTCAAGTATTTGTCCTGACTTCCGTTTTTCGACAAGAAGGATTGACCGCCCCTTTCTTTAGTAGATAATTGTGAACACCTATATCAAGCAATTTCCTATATCCAGATTTGTGAACACAAGAAGGATTGACTGACCATTCTTGCATTTTAGAACTATTATGAAATGAATACTAGGAATATGAATGGTTAGCCATCCCTTCATTTATAAGGGAATTGTAAAATTATTCAGCCTACGAATGTTGGGAATTCAATTCATGTATATCCAAAATGTTGAACACTGGAAGAATACAGAGTGCGAGAAGGGACGGTCGACCCTTCATTTACTACATAAATGTAGAGATTTTTAATCTACAAAGGCTAGGCTGACAATTTTTGACTTCCAATGTAAATAGTAGGGATCCGGGGAGTTTTATGAATGATGTTTTTCATTATCACCTTTGCGTTCTTTGTTCTCAATAAAAACTTTTAAATAATGATTGTTTTTATGTATTTTCATGATTTGTGGGAGGCCTCTTTTTCTTGGAAATACATCATTTCCACATACGGGGGGTTTTATGAATGATTTCTTTCATTATCACCTTTGCGTTCTTCATTCTCAATAAAAAAATTTAAATAACGCTTGTTTTTATTTATTTTCATGATTTGTGCGAGGCGTTTTTTTCTTGGAAATACATCATTTATGTTGAATTTCTTGCTTGTGCATTTCCACAACTTGCAATGCAGATTGCAGCAGTCGTTAAGCGTTTGATCAATAAAAATTGATTTTTGGTTCCTCCTTTCCGCATTCCGCAATGCGTATTGCTGAAAGAAAAAATCAAACTTAGAAAAAAACTTTCATCATCTTTTCCAAACCCGCAAATATATTACGGATTGCAAATACCTAAGTTTCTTAAAAGCATTCCCACAATTCCGCAATCCTGCAACCTACAATCCGGATTGCGGGAAGATCGAATTTTTTCCCGTAATTTTTCCCACTCCGCATTTCCGACTTTGTGTTGCGGATTGCGGAAACGATAAACTTCCCAACATTCAATTTGCACATCCGCAATCCCGCAATGTGTAATTCGGATTGTAGAAGGCTTAAGTCTAAAACTTTTGAAAAGTGCATCCGCAATTCCATACTCCACATTTTTCTTCGTTTAATATTGACCACTGATTTGCTTGAGATCTATGGTCATGTTTTAAATTCTCCAAGAACATTTTCGGGTTAAATAAGCAGAGTAAAATTATCTTTTTACCTTTTTCACTTTGCAATTTTACCTTGTGTAAATGAATTTCACTGCGGATTTTATCCTGCTACCAGCTTTGTTGTTCTTTTCCACCAGTTTACACATAAGTATCCTAGTCTATGTCAATCATCTGCTTAATATTTGGAAATTGAAAATCAATTTTAATTAAAATATTTTTCCATTTTTATCAAAAATACCCATTTTTCAATCATGTCAAGGAACACTAGATCTAAAACTGTCATGGACCAATTGAAAAACAAAGACCCAAATAGTGGAATCTTGTTTGACACCAATGGGAGGGTTTCTGAAACCTATGTGATGGATTGGTCACAGATTTTTGCCATCTTTGAAAATGACAATTTTTCTGTAATCCAGCATGACAAGGAAGCTCATCTGAACATCAATAAATCCCGAATCCACGCTATAGCATCCAGACTGTCCCTGATGCCCTACACAGATGCAATAAAATGGATTATCGATCATGCCAACAATCAGGACCATTCATTCAATGAAATAAACCAAAATTTGTTAACTTCTTTTTGACTTGAGGTCTTTTCCAGGGCTTATGCACTTAGAAGTGCCCAACAGCTTCTCACCGAGAAATTCGTAGAGCCTTCTGAAACCCGATTCAATTTCAATTTCAATGAATAAATCTTGGATCGAAATCCCTGATATCTTTGCTCCCAAATGCCATAATCTATATCCTATTGCCTTGTTTAGAGATCTCTTTTCCTTGTTGGTAGCCTTATTGGGAATATTGTATGAGTTACCCAATTGTACAGATTTCAAAGCAGAATGGGCACCTGTGGCACATCACCATCTCACCACCAGTGAATCCTTCAAAAGGGCACAGATTCTATCAGTAGTGTTGAATGAAGCCATTGATAAGTATAAGAAGAATCCTGCCTTCAGAAAGCTAGTGTTTTCATTTCTGCTTATATTATGGAAGTGTGAAATTGATGCCTGTCTCCCTAAAACTACGGAAACTTAGTTCCTGCATCCCCCTTATATATCTCGGGTGAGACTTCACTCACTTTACGGGTGTTACTGGAAAGGGTAAAACATTTTCGGGCCAATTCCTATAGGATTTGGTGTAGATTTTTCTTGACAGCAGTGCGAAGTGAACCCCTATCAATAGAACTGTGGCAACAAACAACAGTGTGAAGTGAACCCCGATTGGTAGAACCGTGTCAACATAGAGAAGTTCGAAGTGAACCACTGTCGACATAACTATGTCAACAATCAACCACCCCTTCATTTCTAAGGGAATTGTAAATATTTTCAAACTACAAACTATGGGCCGTCAATTCATGTATATACGAAATGGTGAACAGTGGAAGAATACTGAGTACAAGAAGGGATGATCGACCCTTCATTTACGAGAGAAATGTAGAGATATTTAATCTAAGAAGGCTAGGCTGACAAATTCTGACTTCCACTATAAATAGTAGTGGTCTGTGCATAAGCTATGTTTTAACATATAAAAAATGTTTGTCCCGAATTCTATTTCCCGACAAGAACGATCGGTCGCACCGTCGTTTAGTGGATAATTGTGAACATGTTTATCCAAAAATTCCCAATATCCAGAACGGACAACACAAGAAGGATCGATCGAACCTTCTTTAATTCAAGAACTATTATGAAAATAATACAGGGTAGAAGAAGGGTCGGCCGCCCCTTCATTTATGAGGAAATTGTAAAATTATTCAACCTACGAAGGCTAGACCGTCAATTCATTTATATCCAAAATGGTGAACACTGGAAGAATATTGAGCACAAAAAGGGTCGGTCGACCCTTCATTTATGAGAGAACTATAAAAATATTTAATATACGAAGGCCAGGCTGAGAATTCTAGGATTCGAAATTCCACTATAAATAGTATGGATCCGTACAACAACTAAGTTATAACATTTAACAAAGGATTGACTGCCCCTTCGTTTAGTAGATAATTGTGAACACCTATATCTAGAATGGTGAACACAAGAAGGATCAACCGAACCTTCATGCATTCTAGAACTATTATGAATAGAGTACTGGGAATAAGAAGGGCTGGAAGTCCCTTCCTTTATGAGGGAATTGAAAAAATAAATCAACTTGGAGAAAGAGTGACCGATCTTTCTCTGAGAATATTTCCACTTGCAAGCAAATTTTGCGAAGTAACGATCCTATGAAATTTGTGTTTAGAGTGCTGATATCTACCTTCGCCACTCTTAAAAAAAATCCCTGGGGGAAGGAGCGAATGCTCTTTCTCCTCAGTATCTACTTCCAACACCCTAAAATACCAAACCATGAGGAACGAGTGACCTCTCTTTCTATGAAAAAAATTCAACTTTCCAGCAAACTCTTTCAAGGAAACTTTCTATAATTTTTGTTGTTAAAATGTCGATATCTAGTTTCCAAGGTGACACGTGGAATGCTCAGATTGGGCCACGTGGCGTATTAGCTTTTTACAATTAGTTTAGTGATTGTTTAAATGAATATTGAGGATATTAAATGTACCATTTCAATATAAACCTATGGATTTAAGTTATAGTAAATCCAATCCAAGAGTAGAAACATTGAGGGAAAAACCAAGAAATACATGACCTTCAATAGTACTCTTTTTATAATAATCCTATCGATAATGTTTTATTAAAAATTATTGTTTTCAAACTTAAAAATTAAGGCATATTTAGATAACCATGTGTTGAGATATTTTAACTTCAAAGAATATTATATTTGTACTTTATTATTCTGGAGATGTTTCATTCCTCCGTGAAGATCTTATTGTATATCCGGAGATGTTTATTCCTCCGTCGGAATGTGGTAACTCAGGTTATTAGACTTCCCTAGTGGGGGTCGGCCCTGTATGTGTTATGTGGGTCAAAGGGTTATTAGACCACCCTAGAGGGTTCGGCCCAGTCAGTTGTAGTGGGGTGTTTAACCCATTGGTTAAAGACGAGCCTACGCGTACTTGTGTAAAAGATATGTCAGAGTAGTGTATAAATAGAGGAGGTGTGTTCCTCATTTGACACACATACTCACTTGAGAGAGAGGCGCACTTGTGGAGGAGAGGTCTGCTATGGTGGAGGAGGAGATCATATCTTTGGTTTGCATCTTTGTATATTGCTGGTCATCTATATTGAGGAAGCTTTACTGGGTTTTCTACCCCATGAGGGTTTCCCAAGATAAATCTGTGTCTCTTGTGTTTATGCTATGCTTGTTGTTTCTTCAGTGATCCTGTATACGCTATTATTGTGAAATGGAATGTAATGCTTCTATTTTCTGTCTTATCATATTAAATCTTAACATGGGATCAGAGCTATCCTGAAGGAGGGAAAGGTATGGCAATTACAACACTTGCTTTACTTACGACAATTTGAAGGTTAGGGTTTTACATAGCAAAAACCAGTCATCGTGGAACTTTCGCTATAAATCCATTTTGGCGAAGGTTCAGGATCTGAAACCTTTACAGGTTGTATATAACATCTCCAGGTATCTTTTGGCCAAAGGGAAACCTCATATTCGTTGTACTTTGTAAGTTATGATCAGTACAAGTTAGGGTTTCTGCCTCTTCCAGATCTCAGTCAAAATCAGGTGACCTAGGAAAAAATGTCATAACTTGGGCTAGGAATCTCCAAATGAAATTTCATAAAAAGTGACAGGTAGTACAAAGACTGTACTATCTCAGGAAACCTTTGCATAGGCCGAAGCTAAACCAGTGACACGTGGCACGCCGTACAAGTTCGCTCTCCTGTTTTATCCCATAAACAGATCACGTTGCGAAACATGGCATAACTCTCTCTCAGAGAGTCCAATTGAGATCAGACCTGTCAGGATGGAAATATAACAGGGCGAGTTATGTCAGGAAAGGTTTTCAGAGTCCGAAGTTCAAAGAGTGACATGTGGCACACCGTACAAGTTACCTCTCTTGTAATATCCCAAAATAGGTCACGTTGCGACATTTGGCATAACTCTCTCTCAGAAAATCCAATTAAGGTAAGACCTATCAGGATGGAAAGATGAGAGGTCAGGATACTGTAGAAAAAGTTTTCAAACCCTGTGGAGAGAAAATTTCAGAGTTATAGCAAAAACAATCAGGTACATATTTCTGTCAAAACATAATTATTTTTGGAGCACCTTTATTCATGGCTTCCGTAATTTAGGGTTTCGGAGAAAGTTAGAATTTTTGGAATCGGAATCCACGGCTGAATGCTACTCAGGAAAATTGAAATTTAGAGACCAAGATCAAATTTTTTGGTTAGGTAGAAGACTGGGCTTGATTAAACCCTAGCTTGGGATTTTGATCGGAAAGATGGAAAATTAGGGCTTCAGCAAAAGTTGGAATTTTTGAAGTCTGTAACCACGACTAGAAGCTCCTCAAAAAAATAAGAGTTTAGAGCCTTGGATCAAACCTTTTGATTGAGCAGAAGGGTGGGCTTCATCAAACCCTAATTCGGGATCCTATCGAGAAGATCCAGAAGTTTCAAAGGCAATTTTGAGGGGTCAAATTTTGGAGATTTCAAAATTGAAGTATGCTAGTTTGATCAGCTTAGCCAGACACATCCTTCCATTCATTCGGAAGTGTGAAAGTCAAAGATTGAATTTTTAGGGTTTCACTAGAAAACCCTAATCAAGCTCCAAATCAAGTTTTAGGGGGAGTTGAGGCTAAGGCCTTACATAAGAAGACTACAAGAAGTCTCAACAGGTATGACTTAAGGAGGTTCATGTCTGGCTTGAAATCTAATTCTTGATTAAGTTCATGATGTGTTTGTCTTCATATTATTTATTAGTACAATCTTGATTAATGTTAGAATTGTCTTATCACCCTAGTAACAATATGAATGCATGTGAATGATCGAAGACATTCATTGATTAGGGCTATATGATTGTACTAATGAATTATGGTGTTGTGTGAGGTTGATGTTGTCTGCTAACAAGATACAGGTACATCACAAAAGACAAGTCAAGTTCCATGACCATGACATCATGAAGACAAAGACTCATCCATAATCTTTGTTCTACTTACGAGGTATGTATGACTTTGTTATATTATGCTTAACCTATGAGACATGCAGGTTCTAGCTCAGGATCTCTAAATCATTGAAGAGATTGTTTTGTACATAACTAAGCAGGTATACTAATCCAGGTATGTTTTCCTATGTCATGTTAGGATCCCTTATATAAGTATACTTGGTATGATTGGTTATGCTTATTCATAAAGTTAGTAATCAAGGGTTTATGCATATTATGTCTCTTATCTTGGTTGATTATTTAACTAACTAGATCAAACAAGAATATGCATGAGTAAAAGAAGACTTCCCTGAAACCTTGAATATTATCTATAATCATGACTATACATATTCAAGATTATTTAGAATTAGAATGTTTTGAGAATATACTAATGAATGTATGTTTGTGTATGAGATCATGAGGATGACACTAGTGCACACTTGAGCATGCACAGTGGTACAGAATGAATAGAAGTTCAAAAGACATATAGAAGATCAAGCGGGAGGAAACCACACAAACATAAAAGATAAGTATTTGAATTGTTATTTGAAATAGTAAATGATATTGCTTGTATGCATATTTGTATTCCTAGAATATATCATGCTGAATGTAAACATTCATAGATCATTGAATAGTATACTACTAATATGCATATGATTGGTAAGTTGGACAAACATTCCATTGTTGCTTGTCTAGAATGAAACCTCTTTGCTGACATGCTGAGAGCTGTGCACACTCTCAATAGTATGTTCTGGTAGATATGGAAGGCATCTAGATAGCCACTGTATGCATACAGGATATGGGAAAGTGTTGTGCCAAAGTATTGGTAAAAATAGTTACATAACTATGTAAATGATATTTGTATGCATAATAGGTTATCATGTCAATATGATTTGATGATTATGAAGTATTACTAATCATGTATTTAATTTTGATTTGTAGGAAAGATCATGATGAATGATGAACACTAAACAAGCGATGGATGTTCAAACAAAAGGATTTACAAATCAAACACACTATAGAAGGCTTGTGGCTAGAAAATTCTCTTAGAAAGAGGAAGAGAATCATGATAAGATGTTTGCTCGAAGTGGCTAGATAAGACCATTCTCTTAATGGTGTAATTAAAGAAGAAGTGTGAATCATCTTCTGTATGGGTACCCAGGATCGATAATCAATTGATAAACTTAATGATCACCATGGGTGATGAGGATCTCAACCTTTGCTACAAGTTTGAATATTGTTTCTATACACAGACGATATGGATGCAAGAAGGAGCTCACCACAGAGTTCAAATGATATTGAGACTCATATCAGTAGACCCATCTAACGAGAGATGGCACAGATAGATATGCAGAAGATCATTCAATGTAGAGTGTGAATGATGTTCAGTCACAAAGGGAGAATTGAGAGTTTCTTGATAAGCTTGGGCTTTACCAAAAGTAAAGTTGTTCCTAAGATTTACCTTAAGGTTGTGGATGATGAACCTATCATACCATTATTGTATGACGATGATCTCTTTCTGACAAGGAATGAGAAACAAATCATGAAAATAAAGAAGAAGATGGCTGAAGAAATGAAAATGAAAAATCTCAGATTGGAAGTATGACAAGGCTTAGAAGGAATCTTTCTCAACCAGGGAAAGTATGCTGATAAATATTAAAAGGACTTGATGTGTTGGAATGGCCACTCTTAAAGTTGTTATCAGATGACTCATCAGAGTTAGTGGATAGAACTCTGTACAGACAAAATATTGAGTCATTGATGTGTCTAAAGAATACTAGGTAAGATATATGCTTTGCTGTGAACACCTTGAGTCAGTATCTAGTGGAAACTAGATGTGTTCACCTGATAAGCTGCAAATCATGTGGTGCGGTACCTAAAGGATACAATAAGACTTTGATCTATGTTATCTTGGAGATCATGACTTAAGATGGCTACACAATGTTGATTGGGAAGGAAGTGTATCAGACAGGAAGAGCACATCGAGAGGATGTTATTGTCTGGGATCAGCCATGATCTCGTGAGCACAAGCAGAATATATGGCTGCTTGCTCTGCTAAGTTATGAAGCAGTATGGCTTCAGGATTGTTTGACCTCGAGATAGACACAACTATGATCCTATGTGACAAGCAGAGTTGTATCAAGATGGAAAAGAATCTAGTGTTCCAAGATATGGTGCAGAAAGGAACCAAAAGTTCGAATTTGTAACAATGTACTAACCAAACCTCTACCGATCCGATGTACTAACCAAACCTCTAACTCAAGTAAAGTTTTTTGAGACAAACTTACTATAGTTTAGAAGGACCCTCCTCGAAAGGGGGAGAGATGTGATAACTCATTATGAGATTGCCTGCATCGACAGTGAGGTCGATGATGAGGATACCTATATTAGTGATGCCGACAGAGAGGTTGGTGGATGGTCCTTAGACATGGTCTAAGGTGACAAGAGGATTGCATCATCCTTGAACATATATTCTAAAAGAGAGCCATAGACGTATGTCTTCGAAGATGAAGTCCTTGGTGGACTTGAGGGGATTGGATCATCCCTGGACTTTAGTCCTAAAGAGAGACGTAGACGTATGTCTTCGAGAATGAAGTCCTTGGTGGACTTGAGGGGATTGGATCATCCATGGACTTCAGTCCTAAAGAGAGCCATAGATGTATGTATTCGAGAATGAATTTCTTGGTGGACTTGAGGGGATTGGATCATCCCTGGAATTCAGTCCTAAAGAGAGTCGTCGACGTATGTCTTCGAGAATGAAGTCCTTGGTGGACTTGAGGGGATTAGATCATCCCTAAAATTCATTTCTAAAGAGAGCCTTAGACGTATGTCTTCGAGAACAAAATCCTGAATGAACAGGTGAGGGGATTCGATCATCCCTGGACTTCAGTCCTAAAGAAGAGCTGTAGATGTATGTCTTCGAGAATGAAGTTTTTGGTGAACATGTGAGGGGATTGGATCATCCCTGGACTTCAGTCCTAAAGAAGAGCCATAGACGTATGTCTTCGAGAATGAATTTTTTGGTGAACATGTGAGGGGATTGGATCATCCATGGACTTCAGTCCTAAAGAAGAGCCGTAGACGTATGTCTTCGAGAATGAAGTCCTTGGTGGACGGTTGAGGATTAAGTCATCCTTGGTCGTAGGTCCTAAATGTACAGTTGAGGATTAAGTCATCCTTGGACGTGGTCCTAAATGTACGATGGAGGATTAAGTCATCCTTGGACGTGGTCCTAAATGTATGGTGGAGGATTAAGTCATCCTTGGACATGGTCCTAAATGTACGGTGGAGGATTAAGTCATCCTTGGAAGTGGTCCTAAATGTACGGTGGAGGATTAAGTCATCCTTGGACGTGGTCCTAAATGTACGGTGCAAGATTAAGTCATCCTTGGACGTGGTCCTAAATGTACGGTGGAGGATTAAGTCATCCTTGGATGTGGTCCTAAATGTACGGTGGAGGATTAAGTCATCCTTGGACCTGGTCCTAAATGTACGGTGGAGGATTAAGTCATCCTTGGACGTGGTCCTAAATGTACGGTGGAGGATTAAGTCATCCTTGGACGTGGTCCTAAATGTACGGTGGAGGATTAAGTCATCCTTGGACGTGGTCCTAAATGTACGGTGGAGGATTAAGTCATCCTTGGACGTGGTCCTAAATGTACGGTGGAGGATTAAGTCATCCTTGGACATGGTCCTAAATATACGGTTGAGGATTAAGTCATCCTTGGACGCGGTCCTAAATGTACGGTAAGGATTGGATCATCCTTGGACTTTGGTCCTGTGAACTGAGCCGTAGACATGAGGTCTCTGAGAATTGATAGGACTGGATCGTCCCTGGAGTTCGGTTCAAAAGGTACATGTTAGGACTAGATCGTCCCTGGACTTCGGTTCAAAAAGGTACATGTTAGGACTGGATCATCCCTGAACTTCGGTTCAAAAGGTACATGATAGGACTGGATCGTCCCTGGACTTCGGTTCAAAAGGTACATGACTAGATTGCATCATCCTTGGACATAGGTCCTAAAGAGAACTGGATTGATTGTGTGATGATGATGCTGCTGATCATGTGATAAAGATGCTACTGATCGTATTGATCTAGATGACGATGTTGTTGATTGTATTGATCTAGATGATGATGCTGCTGATCATGTTGATCTAGATGTCGATGATGCTGATTGAGTTGATCTAGATGACGATGATGCTGATCATGTAGATTGAGATGATGATGATGCTGTAGATCGAGATGATCCAGGTGCTGTAGATCGTAATGATACAGATGCCGTAGATCGTGATGATCCAGATACTGTAGATCGAGATGATCCAGATGCTGTAGATCAAGATGATCCAGATGCTGTAGATCGTGATGATCCAGATGATGTAGATCGAGATGATCCAGATGTTGTAGATCGAGATGATCCTGATGCTAATGATCGCATGATGATGATGCTGACAATCATGAGGATATAGATGTTGATGTTATTGTAGTTGTTCGAGTGCTGCAGAAGATAAAGACTCAGTACTGAAGATGTTGATGTTCCAGTAACTGGTTGAGTTACTGATGATGTTGATAAAGCTTCCAATGATTTATAGATGTATCATGTATGATGTTGATGACTCCTTGCTCGTGCATATGCTGTTATAATATCCTTTTCATTAAGGGGGAGTGTTGATATATTGTAACTTCAAAGAATATTATATTTGTACTTTATTATTCCGGAGATGTTTCATTCCTCCGTGAAGATCTTATTGTATATCTAGAGATGTTTATTCCTCCGTCGGAATGTGGTAACTCGGGTTATTAGACTTCCCTAGTGGGGGTCGGCCCTGTATGTGTTATGTGGGTCAAAGGGTTATTAGACCACCCTAGAGGGGTCGACCTAGTTAGTTGTAGTGGGGTATTTAACCCATTGGTTAAATACGAGCCTACGTGTACTTGTGTAAAATATATGTCAGAGTAGTGTATAAATAGAGGAGGTGTGTTCCTCATTTGACACACACACTCACTTGAGAGAGAGGTGCACTTGTGGAGGAGAGGTCTGCTATGGTGGAGGAGGAGATCATATCTTTGGTTTGCATCTTTGTATATTGATGGTCATCTATATTGAGGAAGCTTTACTAGGTTTTCTACCCCATGAGGGTTTCCCAGGATAAGTCTGTGTCTCTTGTGTTTATGCTATGCTTGATGTTTCTTCAGTGATCATGTATATGCTATTATTGTGAAATGGAATGTAATGCTGCTATTTTCTGTCTTAGCATATTAAATCTTAACACAATGTATATTATGAAAAGAAAAGTAAGGCAATTTACAAATATTACTTGGAATATAACCACAACTCCATTTTCAAATCTATACAAGATAGCTAAAATGCACTTCCAAGAGAAATATGGTTCCTCACTCAAGCAAGACATGTAATTCTTCTTGCCAGTATCTTTAAATTAGTTTATAACTTTATCTAAATTTAAACATAATCCATAAACCCAAACATAATCGATAAATAAGAGAGGTTAAGAATTTAGAGAATAACAAATAATTAAGAAGATTAATTAAAATACAGAGCTTAAATTCTTCAAATATAGAGGTTAAATTTATGCAAAATATGGAGTTCAAATTTCTTTAAAAAATACAGAGTTTACATTTCTTCGAAGCGCAGGGAAAAAATCCCTCACCTAAACTAATAGAAAACAAAAAATCTGAAAACCTAATCTATAGACCGTGGTGGGTGGGCTGCGTGGTTCCCTTAGTAGTCAATCTCCGTCAATTTTACCCCTGATGAGCTTTCCCCTGAGGGAGTTCTAGAATCTGGAAGGGAATGTACATAACCTTTCGAAGTCACTAGGCTCCTCTCGGCATCACCTTCAAATTTGGTGGCTTGAACTCGAACGGATTTGCCGCATTGAACAAGTGTTATAGCTTGAAATGACACCTCTTCGTCCGTGATGAAACTTGCTTCCCTTGGTCGCATGATGACACTTCTTGAGATCAAGTTCAGTCACACAATGTTAGAAAAACAGGATCGCAGAGCAATAACAATAAACAGAAATGCAAATATAATCACACATGCACATTACAAGAGAGACACAGATATATCGTGGTTCACCCAACTTGGGCTACGTCCACACTGAATTTGCCAGTCCTTATTATTATTACCGTCCAGCAAGTCGAAGGGATACAACCTGCAGCACAACCGCTGCACTTCCTCTTCTCTGTTTTACAGTCTCTCTCCAGATCTCAAAGATCTTTACAATGCATAAAACCTAATACATCAGCCCTAGCCGTATTACAATGTCCTTCTTTTATAAGGGAAATACAATGGGAAAATACCACGGGATACCCAAAACCATGGGCCCGCAAAACAGCTGGCAAAAAACAGCCCCAAAAAATTTCTTCGGGGGCGTTGCCCCCGGACCCCCATTTCTCGGGGGCGCTGCCCCCGAACCCCCGCCGGGGGACCACTGGCCCCCGGACCCCCCAGCCAGGGGGGATGGGCCCCCCTGGAACCCCGTGGGGGGGCGATGCCCCCCCCGCTGGGGTGAGTGTACAGTCCACCTACACATCATATAGAACTGGGGTACAAACACGGCTAATACAATACCATCTATGAGACTAGAAGATCTGGCTCCACAACCAACACACAATAGGACATTTGTGGATGGAGGAGTCATTTGGGACACTAAAAATGGTTGAAATTACCTCATTTTTTACCCATTTGTTGTATATGACCCTTAGGAGCATTTTTCCAGACCAAACCATCTCCTGAAAATGAGCAGAAAAGCCTACTTTTGGCCATTTTTCAATATGAGCACTGGTACACAGGCATGATAGTAGCGTGTCTACTCTACTGAGTGCAAATCCACTGTTGAAATAGTAGTGTGTGTACATGACTTTTTCTATTGTAGAGTAGCGTACACCCCTGTTTTGGTCAAAATATCGAAATTCGAGTAAGTTAAGTTGGTTGGGAAACCTCTTGAGCAGTTATAACTTCTTTTCATCTTCCTCACTGACTATATAAGGAGGGTAGAAGGGCCATGTGAGGGGACTAAGCCCAATTACAAAGTTATGCTGGAGGAATGGAGACCTTCATCCCCCTCTCTTGTGCTTCACTTTTGGTAAACCCTAGCACAGTTTATTAAAGGCTGGAATCCTTGGAGAGCGGAAGCAGGAGACCTTGAATCTAGGTTTCGTGAAGTGCCAAGCTTGAAAGAAGGTATAACTTTATGTACTTGCTTTCATTCATTAATAAAGATCGGATGTTCTTCTCTTTCGAAATATGACCTATTAATGTGTATTAGATTTGATTACTGTTTGATTATAGTTTGATGTCTTCTTCTATTATGGATATCAGTATTATATATGTATTCAAATGTATTTGAGAAAGGTATCAAGTTGTTTTGCAGGTCTGGGCATTGCGACATTGAAAAATCATTGAAGAGCGAGGGAGGCAAAGCTAGGATCAACCTTTTGAATGAGGTGCCTACATCTCTAAACCCTAATCTCTTCATTTATTCATTGCACTTGCAGAATGCTTGTAAGTCTATCTTTATCACCGTAAGTTGGGAGTTTCTCCCCTGAACTATAGGTGCATTTTCCCCACAACAGAATGGCGACTCCATTGGGGAAAGCCTAACTGCTTAGGGGTATACAAGGTCATTTCTTCAGTCTTGTTTGATGGTCTTTGTTCATTTTCTTTATTAGGATCAGTTATTAGGCTCTATTTGACCCTCCTTGGCTCTTACAGACCCTTCCCAGCCCTTGCAAACCCTTGTGGACCCGGGTGTGGTGGTTTTAACACCATTTTTCCAACTTTTTCCACTTGTACACTACTGTTTGTACCACACAGTAGTGCCCATACGCTACTTTTCCTCTACACAGTAGAGCCCATCCTTCTATGGGCGCTAGTTTTCCTTCATACACAGTAGCGCTCAAAATTTGGGTTTGATTTTTTTTTTAGTTTTTGGGTTGTGGACCCAAATCTGGGGGCTATGGCTGCATTTTTTTGGTGTCCCTGATGACCCTAGGTCTGAGTTAAACCATTGTAAGTGGTCTCCCATCCTTGTACTAATCCTACATTCATGATTTGAACTTATTTTGATCAATTTGGGCTTGTTTGGAAATTTTTGGGGCTTGTTGACCCAAGTTGGGGGGTTGTGGACCCGTTTGGTGTTTTGTACCCTAATTTGAGTCTGACTGAACCTGCTTGCCCCATTTCCACTGAATTTGAAACCTTTTAAGTCTTCTTGACCCTGTTTGTTTCTATTTGAGTGAAATTTCTCTTTTAGATTGGTTTTTTATCCTCCCTTATGCTTTTAAGTTTTCTTTTGTAGTGAAAGCTCAAGTGTTTTGGCTGTTGTTCAAGACCTTGTTTACATTGTTTATGTGCAGACCTGACTTTACCAAATCATACTTTTTTGTAGGTCATTTGATTCGTTTGGGGTCTAAAAGTAGTTTTTGTACTCTTTTCCCAATGGTTGGCATGCTTACATCAATAAGAATTTGAAAGTCATATTTGGTAGCTTTTACTGTTTCATAAAAAGAACCTGAAAGTTTCTTTTCTTTGCTTTGATAGTAGGTTAGTTTCAGTTTTGTTTCCAACCTTTTAAAAGCATAAAGAATTTTGATTCATTTTTTGAATAGAGTACCTTGCAAGTGGCTTAAAATATTTTAGAGTGCTTTGCATCAAAAAGAACAAGTTTTCTTTTGCATACCTAGTTGCTTGAGTAGCTGCATTCTTAGGTTTTGAGTTTAATTTTGTACATTTAGACTTTATTTTTACCTTTTTTGCATTCGAAAGATTAAAAACCGCATTTGCACATGCATTCTAGATCAGAATTTTAAGACTTGCATTGAAAAGAAAAGATTTGTTTGGTGGTAAATATTTCATTTTCAGTACTCTATCTCTATTATAACTACTCTCACACACCCACTACCTTTTTGAGTAAGAAAGTAACCTTTAAAATGAACTCTAATAAAATGTACTAGCAACATTTTCTTTTCTAGGTTACACTACTCCAACTAGTCTTGGTTAGGATCTTGGGTTTAAAACACCTTAAACCACCCAAGATCACACATTACGCAAAAATCGTAGTTTGACTATCACAAGTAAATCCATTTCACTCAAAGCTTGCCTGGGATCTATGCAGGAGGTCATTGTGAGATCAGATTGTTGGGAATACTCCTCCTACTCTCTATTTCGAGCATATGCCAGGATTGGATCGCGTTTGGGGACTCTTTTGAGTTCCAGGCTCAGTTACCCTACCCACGCCTTCTGATTTGACCGGTGACTGTTCCCCTAGTAGTTTTCGGTGTTGTGGTATCCTTAGTATCTGACCATAGGTTCATACACAGGTGACAGCGGAGGGTATATCTGCTGTACCTAGGACAGACGTGGGAGGAAATCCTTTGCAGGTCTTTGGGAGGGCGGTTGGGTGATTCCAGCGCTTGCACCCTTAGTCATTGTATTGTGGACCCTGGGTAACTGTCTTTCTTCCTTTGTTGATCTGTTCTAGGCATTCATCATCCCAGCCTCTTCTCCGGAAGGCATTTGTTTGCCTGGTTTGATTTACCTAGGACCTTTTTTAGTGGTGTGCTCTTTGTGCTACTTTTTTTAGTTTTCCTTAGAGAACTTCTTGTTCATTTCAGCAGGAAACTATGTCTAGCATTCCGGCGAGTGCCAATCAAGGTACCCCTATTCCGGGGGATCCTTGTGCTGTTCCATTCATTGGAAACATTGGTACTCCCTTAATGGCTACTCTGAATCTTCCTGGATTCACTATTGGGCTGCCGGTTTGGTTGTTTTCCACTCTGAATGCCTTGCATGCTCCTGACGCTTCTTTTGTGAGCACCTCAAATCAAGAGCATCAGAACCCTATGCCTCCCTTGCCAGTAACATCTTCTCCTCCTCCTTCTACCTCATGTGGCGAAAGTAGCAATACTAGTAACCAACAGTCTAAAAGGAATAGACGGAGGAAGAATGGGAAGAAGATGCCAAAACAACGGGGCAGCAACCCAGCCTCTGTGAGTCATGCTGGGGGAAAGCACCCTGCCTCTGCAAATCATGCAGGGGGCACCTACGTAGCCTCTGGAGGTCATGCTAGGAGAAAACTTTTAGTCATTGAAAATCATACTGAAAGTTTGTCTTCAACCACTGTCAGTCATGTTGAGGACACATCATTGATCACTGCTAGTCATATTAATGACAAGTCACCAGTTCCTGTGAGTCATATTGGAGACACCAGATCAGCCACTGCAAGTCATGCTGAGGGAGTTGACATTGTCGACAAACCAAACAAACAGAAGCTTAAGTTCACTTGTAAGTTTTGCGAGGGAGATCACCTTACTTACTTGTGCCCTGTACTTCCAGAACTGCAAAAAGTGTGGTCCTTAGTTCAAATTTCTGATGCTTCTGAGCAACCAGCCTCTGTGAGTCATGATGGGGGCAAGCTGTCAGCCAATGCTAGTCATGCTGAGAGTATTGACGTTGTAAAGGAGTCTAAACCTATAGTATGGAAACCAAAGTTCCCTTGTAAACTTTGTAAGGGAGATCACCTTACTCACTGATGCCCTGCCATCCCAGAGGCACGAAGAGTGTGGTCCATTCCAGAGGCATGAAGAGTGTGGTCCATGTCTTAGGAACATTTTTCCAAACCAAACCATCTCCTGAAAATGAGCAGAAAAGCCTGTTTTGGGCCATTTTTCAATATGAGTGCTGGTACACAGGCATGATAGTATCATGTATACTCTACTGAGCGCGACTCCACTGTTGAAATAGTAGCGTGTGGACGTGACTTTGTCTATTGTAGAGTAGCGTACACCCCTGTTTTGGTCAAAATCTCGAAATTAGAGTAAGTTAAGTTGGTTGGGAAACCTCTTGAGTGGTTATAACTTCTTTTCCTCTTCCTCATTGACTATATAAGGAGGGTAGAAGGGCCATGTGAGGGGACTAAGCCCAATTACAAAGTTATGCTGGAGGAATGGAGACCTTCGTCCCCCTCTCTTGTGCTTCAGTTTTGGTAAACCCTAGCACAGTTGATTAGAGGATGGAATCCTTGGAGAATGGAAGCAGGAGACCTTGAATCTAGGTTTCGTGAAGTGCCAAGCTTGAAAGAAGGTATAACTTTATGTACTTGCTTTCATTCATTAATAAAGATCAGATGTTCTTCTCTTTCCAAATATGACCTATTAATGTGTATTAGATTTTATTATTGTTTGATTATAGTTTGATGTCTTCTTCTATTATGGATATCAGTATTATATATGTAGTCAAATGTATTTGACAAAGGTATCAAGTTGTTTTGCAGGTCTGGGCATTGCGACATTGGATAAGCATTGAAGAGCGAGAGAGGCAAAGCTAGGATCAACCTTCTGAATGAGGTGCCTACATCTCTAAACCCTAATCTCTTCATTTATTCATTGTACTTGTAGAAGGCTTGTAAGTCTATCTTTATCACCGTAAGTTGGTAGTTTCTCCCCTGAACAATGACCAGTAAGTAAGTTAAGTTGGGGCCAAATAGACTGATCTTTTCTTTGGCAGCTGCAACTAGTCTTTGAAGTGATGACCAGAGTTGTTCGACTTTACTGAGGCTAGGTAGAGCTTGACTCATCCACTGTTGTTCCTTCTTTTCTATATTTTCAAATTTTATATTCTCCATGAGGATTTGATCTTCTATGCTTTGAATCAGGCACTGATCAACTTCATGTCGTTGCTGGGGAAATTCATCAAGCAGCTCCTTTGTCTCGTGCAATTGTCGAAAAACATTACCGTAATATGTGTACCAGTTGTGGAGGACATTGGAAACTGGGGATGCCTACTCGTTGTATTTGATCAACTGATTGTGAGCAGAGGTGAACACTGCATCCTATGCCGATAATAGGGAAAATGTTTCGGTTTCCTGTTTTTTTCAGTCCTGGTTAAGTTCCTGTTGTAACCTCGAGGCGTTAATCGATGCCAACAAGGTACTCTCCTGCTTTCTATGGTCAGTTGCATTTGTCGAACATCTAGGTCGCTCATTTCACAGAATATATCATTATCAATGCATGACCTTGGATTTCTTGAGTTGTTGCAGATTTTAGTTAAGATCTCGTGCTCTTTTTCAATCCAAACAAGATCAAGGCAGCAACCAATTATACCAGTTGTTAGTCGATTGACTACACTAGTCGGTGGACTGTGGTCGACAAATGATCAAATGAAAAAAAATAATGGTTGGCATCATTTAACTCACCGATTTAATGCATTTAATTGAATTCAGTCGATAGAGCAATCACAAGCACTATCTTGAGTAGCGACACCACATACAGCAGCATGCAATGCTCAAGATGCAATATTTTTTGAGTCTTTCTCTGGTAGAAAATATTTAGTAGTAGCACTTGGGATCAGCATCTATCACGGGCGATCTTCCTCACTCTTTCACGCAACATCCAACTTTTCTCGTGTACAAGTAGCCTTTGATATTTTTGTTGGTTCTCCATGCTATCTTCCAGGTTCGAGCCACCCCACACATTGCAGCTGTCACCCATCTGAATGGGAGTGACAACGGCACCAGATGTCATATTCAAGTAGACAGATATATTATACACACATTAACCATTAAAAAAGGGCACATATTGGGCCAAATGCTTAACCGTTGTATTCATTCAATAGATGGTATACTTATTGTTATAGGTCAAACTTGCACCTCTCCGTCCGTGATCACCCTAAGCTGATGATCACACAAAAGGACAACTTGGATGGAGGAGCATGTTGACTTTGGATGATATGACAACTCATTCTATTTCCCGAAAATACTGGAAAACCACAAAAAATATCATTTTAAGATATGAGCGCTACTCTACTTAAAGAGACTAGTGCCCATACGCTACTCCACTATATAATAGTAGAGCCCATATCCAAGTATACGCTACTCCAGTGTAGCAAAGTAGCGCTTGACATTTAAAATCGATTGAGCGCTAGTTGTTAAACACTAGGGTAGCGCCCTATACGCTACTCCACTGAAGAAGAGTCGCGTACACATTAAAAGATGATTAAAAAATATATCAATTCATCGAGGAGGATTAGTTGATGGAAGTTTCCTAACTCCCCCAACTTCCTCCATAACTACATCTCGACCTGAACTGCTTCTTTGAACCTATAAATACCAAGATGGTTAAAGGAGCAAGGTTAGAAATTATTGCTAGAAAAGCTAGAGGATGAGTTAATGGAGAAACTTTAAGACATTGAAGAAGTTGATGTTGAAGACAGCCAAGCCAGAGCAGAGCCAGAGCCCAGAATCTAGTTGCAGGAGCCTACTTCATTGTTAGGTATACTTGTACCTCATTCTACTTTTTGACAAATAAAGGTTGAAGTGTTTTTCTTGTTCCAATTTGAATGTGTTAGGAAACGACATTTTAAATTGGATTTATTTTTGTCAATGCTGAATGTTAAATATTGCTTTTGTTTATGCCAAGCTTTATATATCCCAAAATGTTTTGAGAAAGGTATTGTTGTTGCAGGTTTGCTGAAGGAAAGGTAGATTTGGAAGCTGGACACGAGACCGAGTAAAGGCTAGGATGAGACTTTGGTTAAAAGGTGTGTTCCCTAAATCTACAATCTATTTATTTTTGTAAATGCCTCTGTAATAGCATCAATACACTTACCTGTCACCCCAACCAAGTTGATAGCAGTAGTTTCCTTGCTATAGGGTAGAAATGCCCGCCAACAGACTGGCGACTCCGCTAGGGATATAGATTTTTTGGCTTTAGGAAACTTTGTTCTTGTGTGTCTTCTCAGTTTGTTTTGACTTCTTTGGTGTGTCAAAAACCGTTTTAGGTATCCCTTGCCTTTTTCTTGCCTGCTTTCATCAGTTTTTTATACCTTCCAAAGTCAGTTTTCAAGCCTTTGAAATATGAGCGCTACTCTGATAGATGTACAGTAGCGCCCATACGCTACTGTGCTGTATATACAGTAGTGCCCGTTTCAGTAGGGGCGCAAGTTTCTCTACTACACAGTAGAGTACACTTTCTGAAGTAGTCAATTTTTGGTTTGCTTGTTTTTAGCCCTTGTTTATGATTTGCTGACTGTGCTATAGGATCCCTTTGATGATTGCATGAGGTTTTTAATTGTTGTTCAAGTCATAGAACCTCTCCTTAAAGTTTTTTCCATCTTTTGAACCGCTTGTTGACCTTTGGGATTTTTGGAACTTTTTATTGACTTTTTGGAAGACTTGGTGGTGTTTGGTGATGAACACTTTCACTTTTTTAGACCCTGACTGCCTGTTGCCAGTTTACGAACCTGTACACTCCTGTGTCCGATGTTTGTGGTCACGTTGTCTGCTCTCTACTACCCTCATCCTTTGTTTTAGGTTTTGGTTTTTGGTAGAGCCTCTAGGGTGTCTTCTTTTTGGTCAAGTTTCATTCTTCCTAGACTCCTTGTCTCCTGCTGGTTACAAGTGCTTTTTAAACAGCTGTAGGCTAGTTTCACCTCTCAGTTTCTTTGTGTTAGTAGGGAAGCTTGCTTGTCTACTTGTGCTTGGCTTTGTGGTCTTGCTAGGGATAGACACTTTAGGTCATTCCTTTGGTGTTTCTCTCCTTTTTTTTCTCCCACTTGGTGTCCAAGTTTATAGGCTTTTTCTTAGTAAAAAACCTGTAGATCAAGTCTTTTTCGAGCTAGGGTTTCGACAGCTATAGGCCTAAGAGCTTTTAGCCATACTTACACACTTTGCATAAAAAGTTTTATTTGGCTTTCCAGTTTTGCATAGTTCTTTTTCATTTATTGAAAAAGCAAAAAAAAATTGGTATTTTAAGCTTAAGTGGAACTTGTGTCGGTTATTGCAAAATAGCTTAGTATAATTTCAAAAAAGAAAACAAATTTTTTTTTAAGTAAGTTTGCTTAGATTTTCAGTTTTGGAAAGAAGTAGATATAAAAAGTGAAAAAGCTTTGTTGTAGGAAAGATTGAATTATATTCGCACTTTTGTTTTCTTGTTATAACCATGCTCACACACCCACTATCCTTTTTGCGTAATAAAAGCCCTAAAATTTGTTAATAAAATGAACTAGAAACTTTTTCTTTTTAGGTTACACTACACCAACTAGTTTTGGTTAGGGTCTTGGGTTTAAATCACCTTAAACCACCCAAGATCACACATTGCGCAAAAATCATAGTGAGACTATCATAGGTAAACCCACCTCACTCAAAATTTGCCTGGGATCTATGCAGTAGGTCATTGCGAGATCAGTTTGTGGGAATACTCCTCCTACTTACTGTTCGAGCATACGCCAGGATCAGATTATGTATTGGGGACTCTTTCGAGTTTCGGGCTTAGCTACCCTACCCACGCTTTCTGATTCGACCGGTGACTGTTCCCCCAGGAATTTTCGGTGTTGTGGTATCCATAGTATTAGACTTCTAGGTTCATACACAGGTGACAGCAGAGGGTATATCTGCTGTACCTAAGACAGACGTGGGAGGAAGCCCCGTGCAGGTCTTTGGGAGGGCGGTTGGGTGATTCCAGCACTTGCACCCTTAGTCATTATATTGTGGACCCCTGGTAACTGTCTTTCTTCCTTCGTTGATCTGTTCTGGGCCCTCATCAACCCAGACTCTTCTCCGGAAGGCACCTTTGTTTGACTGGTTTGTATACTTAGGAATTTTTTAGTTGGCGTGCTATGTTCCCCCTAGTTGTAGTGGCCACGAGGTTCTAGTCTGTTATTTTATATTTATAATCACGGAGAATCAACAACTCCGTAGATCGAGAAGGATTCAAAACCTTCCACCAGTTAGGACAAAACCTATACAACCAGCCAAACGACAGCGGGTAAACCCCGGTATTTCTTCAAAAATTACCTCTGAAATAGAATTGCTTGAAGAAATCCTTGTAATGGAAAACCTTGAAATTGAGGTTCTTGAGGAACCACTACCAGGTATCACAGATCAGCAACACTTTAGTACTGTTGAGGTGGATGATCTTACTTCCGCGGAGTATAGCACTCCTTTCAATCCTCCCTAACCAATACTTGAATTCCGCTTCTATCACCTGTAGGTTTCCAGCAGCCCCTTTTCAGTGCAGATCTTTCCTTTCCCGATCATCTAATGTCTAACTCAGGAGGTGAACAGGGGGTTCCCCAAACTCCCACTTTAGGTATGAATACTAGCACAGTTAACCATTCTTTTACTGCTACACCTAGTCAGGCACAAACCACATCTGTGCCTATTCCATCTTTCAGTTTCAACACTAGTACATTAGGTATGCCTAGTTTTACAACGATGGCATCTATTCCTACACCTACTATTGGACCTAGCAGTACGTCCAACTGTGCAACACCTTCTACGTCCCAACCGTTATATCAGATTCCTAGTACTTGGGTTTCCACACATGTGGTAGGACCAAGTGCTTCTGCAAACATGCCAGTCATGGGCACCATGACTGCACCGTCCACATCAGCTTCTATTGGTTTCAACACCTTTGTAGGCCCTAACTTGATTTAAGGTAACATGCCTGCAGGTAACACCCCTTTTTCCTTATTCTCAGGGGGAGGGGGTAATATCTTTAACCAGCAATATGGCGGGGCTAACACCCAGCCACAGTGGACGAACCCGCAAAGCACTAATCCACTCTCGTATGGGTGGGGAAATTTTAATAACTCTTTCGTACAACAACAACAGCTGGTAGGGGGCAACCCCTACCAACAAATAGCTGGGGGCAACCCCTACCAACAATTAACTGGGGGTAACCCCTATCAATAGTTGGTAGGTGGCAACTCCTATCAGCACATGGCCGGGGGCAACCCGTATCACCAGATGGTTGGGGGCAACCCCTACCAACAATTCATGGGACAAACAATGGGTGGTTCCCCTTATCAAGCATCATCTTACCGGCCTCGTCTACCTTTTCTGGCAACTTTGAATTTGCCAGACCTTTCTAAACTGACAAATGATCCTGTGTGTCATAATGCCACGTGGCCATCAGTTCCCACCAAATTGCCTTCATACATTCCAAAGTTCGAAGGCAAAGATGGTGAAGACCCTGGTGACCATGTCACTACCTTTCACTTATGGTGTTCTTCAAATTCCTTAAACGAGGATTCCATCAGATTGAGATTGTTTCAAAGGACCTTAACTGGTCCTGCAGCCAAATGGTACATTGAACTACCTGCGGCTACTTTCTCTAGTTTTGGGGACCTAGAAACCATATTTTTGAACCATTTTTAGCTTCCTATTCGGTATGATGCCGGAACAGAACTTTTGTCTACTTTTAGACAAAACAAAGCCACTCACTTATCTAACCACATTCAGGAGTGGCGAAGACGGAAGAGGCTCATAAAGGCCAACATTCCTCCAGAGTTCCTACTTGAGTGGTACTTGAAATCACTCCTCCCTTATATTTCTAAGGAAGTAGCGACATCTAGAGTATCCAATGAAGAAGAAGCCATCTTAAGGACTCAATAGTTAGACCTTGTATTTGCACAATCTGGTCTACTATACGAGATTATACCTGACGCACCGAGATCAAACACTGATTTGAGTAGACTCAAACCTGGACCACATGCTGACGGCATAGTGGATTCAGTTAACTCTGCAGCCTTCGAATCACTGACCAAACAGGTCCAAGCCTTAAATGTCAAACATTCGACTGCAGACATTGCTTCCGTCACAACCCCTCCTTCTATGTCTGAGCATGTCAATCAGGTTCAGAACAATCAAAAGGGCCCTCGGCAGCCCAACAACAAAAAGAAGGGAAAGAAAGGAGAGGGGAACCAACAAAATCCCAAAAAAGACAATGCCAAAGAGGGTAACAAGGAAGAAAAGAAGGTTAAGTTCCCTTGTAAACATTGCAAGCAGAACCACCTTACCCACCAATGCCCTCTACTAGAAGAAGCCCAGAAGCTCTTAAGAGAGAAGAAGCCTGCCGTCTTGAAAGATCCATTTCCTAAAGGGCAAGGCTCAACTTCTGGCACCTCCAAAACTGGGGGCACTTCGCATGCTTCGGTTGATCAAACATTTATAAACATGGTTAATTCAGATGCACTTTTGCAAACTAGAGCCAGGAACTATACCCTAGAAGCGTAGAAAAAGGATAAGGAGATTGTTGAATCCTCCACTCCACTCCACATACCTGTGGACCCAATGCCCAAGATTCTGAAAGGTGTCTTGAAGAGGGCATCGCACAATCCCAACACATGGGCTGCTTCCAACTACAATGTGGTTGAAGATCTAGCCCAAACCCCTTGTGCCATGTCTACTCTAGAAGTCTTGCAGAGTTGTCCATTGCAACGAAATGCACTTCTGGCAGCTATTGGGAGTATGGAGTCCTCCAACATGTCTGCGTGATTTGACATGACTGATGTCAAATACCGGTTTCCATATCACGTTTCCCTCCAGATTGAGGTCATTCATGGTCTAATGACCATTAGACGAGCTATTGTAGATGAGGGAGCGTCAACTTGCGTAATGTCGATTTCTTGTTGGAAAGCTCTAGGTTCTCCTGAGTTAGTCCCTTCCAACACAATGCTTACTGCATTTGATGGCAGAAATTTTCGTCCACATGGATTTTTTCCATCATTTAATGTCACTTTAGCCGGTAAGATAGTTGCTGTTGAGATAGAAGTTCTGGACGCTCCGCTCGATTACAATATGTTATTGGGCAGGAGTTGGACTTATGCCATGCAAGCTATAGCATCGGCAGTTTTTTGAGTGGTCATGTTCCCATTTGAAGGTAAGATCGTTACAGTCGATCAACTTTCTTTCACTCAAGGAAAACACCAGACTTCTTCGGAAACCACAGTTCCTTTGATTGATCAAAACACCCCAGTTGGCAAGAGTTTAGGAGCAGGACTTTTCGGATCACTGATCGACACTTTTGACCTACCCGCTCCTACTTTATTTGTTGGGACTGAGGGATGTTCATCGTCTGAAACTTCTATGGTTAGTTCAACGACTGAACCTGAGTTTCACTCAACTGATACAAACCCCTCCGTGCCCATTTCTGTTGTAGAAGTTACCCACTTAGATTCTCATCAAACTACAACAGAAGATATGCCGACTCAATTGGTGTCTATCGAGTCAAACATAGATTATGCCACTACTCAGATACCTGACCCGATCCATTCTCTTAACAGTTCAGGAATTACTTTACCTTCCGATGAGGAAATGTTAGAAGCTTTGAACGAACTGGACCATCCTCGTGAACATATAGATCGTGTGTCTTTCTTGTTTCCTCTTCTTAACATGTTAGAGAGAGGTGAATTTTGTTCACCACCCGATGAAAATACTGGTCTCACTCCTTCACAAGTTGCTATTGTTGAAGCAAATAGATTACATACATCGCTGGTGAACATTTTCACTGGGGTCAACGGAAATATTTTCTTTGAAACGGGATGTTATATCGATGAGATCATCCCATATACCAATCTTTTCCGTGAGCTCCATAACACCTTTGCCCGGCCTCCTGAAGAGGATCCAAGCATTGACCCTACCTGAAGAAGTACTACACCTAGGCTGAAATACTTTTTCTTGTAACATAGTTGTATATTTTTGTAAAGCTAGTTTTGTTATGTTCGTTAGGTGATATTATGTGTGTTTTTCGTTTCGTGTACCAGATGTCAACTGCACATTTCTTAGGATTCGCTGATGGCTCCAGTCGCCACACCTGTCAGTTGGCTGCAGCAGCTTGGGTCATTTACTCACCCGCTGACCAACTTGTTTCTTCGGGGGGGGTTTGTTTGGGACCTACCACGAATAATGTAGCTGAATACAGTGCAGTTATAGAACTCCTCTGAGATGCTCTCAGTCATGGCATTTCGTACCTGGAGGTAAGGCTTGACTCACAATTAATTGTTTTTCAGTTAACAGGTGTCTATCAGATCAGGGATCCAGGATTGCTACGTCAGTTTCTACGAGTTAGACTATTGGAAAGACAATTTCATTCTACTAGATATGAACACATTCCGAGAAGTTTAAACACTTTAGCTGATTCATTAGCAAACTATGTGTTAGACTGGGATTCGCATCATACATTATAAACAACATTACACACATAAAATTTAAAACGCATACACATGTAAATATCCGATAATGTATATAACTGGTACCATATAAAAAAATATGAGTTTTGAGTCATGAGTCTCTCAAGTCAAGTCATAAAAGTACAAAAGCTGGGCATGGTAGCCTAAAAAATATATACATATAATGTTTTTCTTCTCCTACAGAGAAGGACGAACCTCCTCCTCATCTACCGCATTGCGATAGCATATCACTAGTCTAGCAACTCGCCACAGCACCCTAAGCCATGCTAGGGGCACCCCAACAACATCTTCCTGCATGTCAATAGGTATCTGGTCCATGCGGCATGCAGGAATCTCATGATTCAACCGACTCAATTTCCTCTCCAGGGTTCCCAACATAGCATCTGCTGCAGAAATATCAGCTGGCCTCACATAGATGGTAGGATGGCCCTCAGGACGAACAGGCCCAACATCTGCATATGACAATTGATTAGAACTTCGAAACTCATTCATAAAAATCAAATACTTGAAAAGTTTGAAAAAATTAAATAAATTCTCAAATTTAAACATACCAATATCTCCCCAGGCTCCACCTGGCGGAAGCACCAACTCTGGATCATGACGGAAATCCAATCCAACATAGGGAAACTACTCAAATGTGGGTACTTGCCTCTCCCATCACCCCCAGAAGTCATCAATGTGGTAACAATAGTGACTTTTCCCACCACCCTAGCGGAGAAAAATGTCACCCCAACGGCCAAGTCTGGGCTCACGGGGGTTAACCTGTGGTAGAGGCATCCCCAAACTAATAGCAGGCATCCTCTCGAAGAAGAAAGTACACAAAATACTTCCGTACCCAAAATTCTTCATTGTGCCAGTTTTGCAACCCGTCAATTGATACTTCATGTTTGCCAGCAAGCTAGTACTCCAATCATAAAGATGGTTGTGCAAGCACTGTACACCAATATGCATCGAATTCTTGGAAGCTAAGTGTTGTGATGCACTACCGGCTACCCGGTTGATCATGCTCACTATCACTTTCAGCGGGATACCATCAATAGTTGAAATCAGGACTTGGCTTCCTGATTTTTCTGCTCCAGCAACATAGTATGTATTTACATATTCTTGCACTGATCATGCACCCAAACGAGAAGTCCCTTTCAGATTGATTACGTCTCCTCTCCTTGAGAGACCAGTAATAAAGTATATGTCCTCAACGGTAAGCTCAAGAGTTTGCCCCCGGATGATGAAGGTATTAGTATCGACATCCCAATACTGAATCAGTCTCCAAAATAGCTTGTTTAGTGCCCGCATGTTTACAGTTCGATAAAATTTCAACAAACCGCATCTACGGAGCGCATGGAGGGTAGCCGAGTCTTGCATGGCTAACCTATCCATGTCTTCATGCTCCCTTTCCCTCCATTGTAAGACCATCCTGCACAAAAACCCCAAAAAATTTGAGTCTCGGTGCTTGAAAGTAGCTTTGCAAGTATGTACGCTACTGTGTATACTACACAGTAGCGTGTAGGCGCTACTCTGTTTGAGCAAAGTAGCACCCATTGTGTTTGTAAGCTACTCTTGTGTATACACAGTAGAGCCCGCGCATAAAACCTTATGAGTATCGCGTTGCAAGCCATTTTTGCTCAAAAATTTAAAAATAAACCATTGAAATGCAAGATAGGTAGATTTCTACTTACTTGATGGAAGAAGTTTGGTGGTTGGATGCCCGGTTCGATCGCAATGGAGATTGGAAATTTGCAAAAGTTGCCCCAATTTTTGCCCTACAACACAAATTGAAAATTGATTTTTTAACAATGAAATTATATATAAAATTGGATTTTGATTTTTACCCATAATTTTTAATTTTCCATAGTTTCAAAAACTTTCAAAAACCCTAATTAATCAATTGAAACACAAAATAAGGTATAACACTGATCCAAGTTCAATTTTCACTCAATTGTTGTCGGATTCGTCTCCTAAGCTCAAATTTCTTGATGATAGACCTTGTCAGTTAACTAAACATTCCAAATTCATACATCATTTAAGATTTTTTCCGCATCGACTAATATTTTGTTGAAGACCTAGTCTTGGCAGGGCATGAAGCTACGATCCTAGAAGCTGACCTTTAAGTCATTTTAAGCTCTTGTTTGGACTATTTAAACCTAAACAAGATAACCAAGCAAACTTGTCCTCTTCGAGCTCGTTAAAGTATCCGAAGGCCCATCCACTCAGGTATAGAATTATCCCTTTTCCGGGCCTCAGTGGATTAACTACGGAAAAGGTATACTCTAGGTATACTCCTATATGTGCTAGAAGAGTTCTCCTTTCATTGTTTTATACTTTTTCGGGGGAGGAGACTAACTGTACGAAAAAGGACCTTTTGGAGTCTCTCTTTAGGGTTTTCAAACTCTCTAAACATGAAAATACCAAGCGAGCATTCACCTACTCGGGCTCGATGCGAAATCCACGAGAGGGTAAGTAGAGGATTGTTTAAGTTTTTCAACTCTATAAACAAGAAAACACCGCCGAGCATAGACCAATCCGGGCTCGATATAAAATCCACGGATAGGTGAAAGGAGGATTGTTTAAGTTTTTCAGACTCTATAAATAGGAAAACACCGGCGATCATTAATCTCCTTGGGCTCGATATTAAAATCCACGAGCAGATATATGGAGTTATTGTTTAAGTTTTTCAGACTCCTTAAAATTGAAAACACCGGCGAGCAAGAACAGATCTCGTCTCGATATTAAAATCCAGAGATCAGTACATATAGAGTAATCTTCTATCTCTTCTTCGAACTCTATAAATAATGAAGAAGGTACCGAGTCTTCCTCCCATGGGCTCGTTAAACTTTTTACATGGTTGGATCTATTGAGTTTTCATTCTTTCTTGGACTCATTAAAACAACACGAAGGGTATTCTTTTATCTAAAAAGAATAAGGAACGGGAAAAACATATCATATCTTCATTGTCAAAAGCAGTTTCAGTCAAGTTCTATCCTTGAACACAGCACCTACTTGAGTCTATCTTGTCGGTCGGGTTTAGTTTTTGGCCTCAGGGTGAACCTTTCCTCCGAGTTATTTACTCCCCCGGTTGGTTATTCTTCCAACCATATGGAGGGTATGCTAATGTCCCTTACATTTCAGACTTATTTACCCCGTTATGTCAGAAACTGCCTGAGTCACTTGTGCCGTGCTCAATGTTCAAGGATATACCCTGTGTCGGCCATTCTGCAGTTTAACTTGACCTCATGTGTAAGCCTTCCTAGTGTCAGTCTTGTTACATATTATTCTATATCATCTCTTACCAGTTGAGTGTTCCTCGAGTTGGATGATGGAGGATGCCTTAAGGCCTCCCTTCCAACAGACTTCTTCCCATCGACACCAAATCATTATTCTGGGATTGAAGTTTAGAGTTTCGGTTAGTACCTTGGAGATTGCAGTCACCAGTGGCAATTTTCCTCGCTGTTGAATGATGAGAATATATCAATGTCTCTTCTTCGACAGGATTCCTAAGTGTTCGACTCCAAGTCCATCTATTCACATTTGGTGAATCGTACTTGGTACCTTGGACCCCATCATCATTATCGGTGGAAGTCCTCGCATTTTTTAACAGTATATATCAATGACCGGTAATCAAACGATGCCCTCCATGTTCAACTATCAGCTCATCTATTCACATGGTTAGGGTTTGTACCTAGGGTTTTTTTGGTATGAAGACCTTGGGATTTTGATGACATTGCCTCATTTTGTTATCATGCAAGTTGCACAAGACTGATCCTCACTTATATTCGGCTCTCCATGAGACATAGATCCAGTTTGTTGTTATGGCTATGATCTCTCATTTTGACATGGATCAACGCTTGTATTTCAAGTGGCCATGCTTTATATACATCTCCTTGTTATGTATCGGAGATCATGTTGTATCACACTACACATCTATAAGATGTCAAAAATGTAATTGCTCACTGACCTTGATCTTTGTTGCAGGTTTCTTGTGACTTGTTTTCTGCGGTTCTGTGCTCTTCCTCTGGCTTTGGATTGTAATGTATTTCGGCCATCGTTTCCCTCTGACCTCACACATTAGGGGGCATCTGTTATAGGTCAAACTTGCACATCTCTGTCCATGATCACCCTGAGCTGCTGATCACACAAAAGGACAACTTGGATGGAGGAGCATGTTGACTTTGGATGATATGACAACTCATTCCATTTCCTGAAAATACTGGAAAACCACAAAAAATATCATTTTAAGATATGAGCGCGACTCTACTTAAAGAGACTAGCGCCCATACGCTACTCCACTGTATAATAGTAGCACCCATATCCAAGTATACGCTACTCCAGTGTAGCAAAGTAGCGCTCGACATTTAAAATCGATTGAGCCCTAGTTGTTAAACACTAGGGTAGCGTCCTATACGCTACTCCACTGAAGAAGAGTTGCGTACACATTAAAAGATGATTAAAAAATATATTAATTCATCGAGGAGGATTAGTTGATGGCAGTTTCCTAACTCCCCCAACTTCCTCCATAACTACGTCTCGACCTGAACTACTTCTTTGAACCTATAAATACCAAGAAGGTTAAAGGAGCAAGGTTAGAAATTATTGCTAGAAATGCTAGAGGATGAGTTAATGGAGAAACTTTAAGACATTGAAGAAGTTGATGTTGAAGACAGCTAAGCCAGAGCAGAGCCAGAGCCCAGAATCTAGTTGCAGGAGCCTGCTTCATTCTCAGGTATACTTGTACTTCATTCTACTTTTTGACAAATAAAGCTTGAAGTGTTTTTCTTGTTCAAATTTGAATGTGTTAGGAAATGACATTTTAAATTGGATTTATTTTGGTCAATGTTGAATGTTAAATATTGCTTTTGTTTATGTCAAGCTTTATATATTTCCCAAAATGTTTTGAGAAAGGTATTGTTGTTGCAGGTTTGCTGAAGGAAAGGTAGATTCGGAAGCTGGACACGAGACCGAGTCAAGGCTAGGATCAGACTTTGGTTAAAAGGTGTGTTCCCTAAATCTACAATCTAAATCTTTTTGTAAATGCCTCTGTAATAGCATCAATACACTTACCTGTCACCCCAACCAAGTTGATAGCAGTAGTTTCCTTGCTATAGGGTAGAAATGCCCACCAACACTTATACATGAAGAGAGAGGTTGGAGTGGTTGTACCCACTCTCAACCACTCATTACTTAAGCACAATTATATACTAATACAAACTAATGATTACATCAAGAAGGCCCAAAGGCGAGTACTAGCATCTAAATCATGATAAATATTACCAATCTCCCTACCCAACCATATTGCACAATCTGGATCTGGTGATTGCACAACGACCATCTGGCCCTTTATAACATCCACTGTTGGAGTGAATTCATATCTAGGATTGTTACATACTGGTCCAACAGAGAAATCCTTCAAATCAAGAACATTTTCCTTCAAATAGGCATCCACAATTTCATGTTTAGAACTTGTAGGTTCACTACTATGAATATCCTGGCTTGTCCATGGCCAAAATTTAGTTTCTTACTCATCAACACTCTCGAAGGGACTGACCAAAGTTTTATATACAGCCTCCCAATAATTTAACTTGTGACGCCAAAATTGTTCACCTCCCTTCTGAATCCCTCGATTCCATTATGAAATATATGTTTCTATTCCTTTTTTTATTTTGTCAATGTCTGAAGGTCTTTTCGAATGCAAATTTAATAACCTAGGCTACTCCACTAGCAAGTCTGTGTTACCAGCTGGAAATGACCACCACAGATGAATAGGATACAACTAAGATTCATCCTGGAGTTATTCCCTCCATTGCATGACTGGAATGTTATCTATGAGCTGCAATTTGAAAAACTGGCATTTTTTTATACCAATGATTTTGGCATTTCCATCCAAAAGGTGGGGTTTCACAAAGTATTAAAATCATAAAGTTCACCAATTAGATAAGGGACATAGAAATTTTGATCTTCACATGCCCTATACATATCCATAATTTTCGAGAGTGAAAAGATATCCTTTCTCATTAGATTTACTGATAACCTTCTATAAGTTCCATCTATCTCTTCGTGGGTGTGTCCAATCGGGAGCAATCCAACTTCAACTATCTCGAACACTCTCCTTGCTGTTACAAGAGATAAAAATGCAAATACAAAGCAGTTTTTGTTATCGCCTGATTAATTATCCATTTGCAACAACAATATGGGTGGTAGTTTTCTATTTGGCATGCATTGATTGGTAGCATCAACACACAATATATGATGTTGCATTACATCTTGTTTGTATATCACACACTTTTCATATGACTGATTGCAAGGGAGCATCATGAAATTGGTGCTTAGATGTCCCGCCTTTGTAGAGAAAATCACCATATTTATCAACCATTGGTTCTTCAAGACTCTTCAAGCATTTAGCCAAGGAGTTCAGAATGAAATTCGATCCCATCTCTAAAAATAAGAGGTTGAAATGGGAAAAACCCCTAGTCTTGTGCCCATGAGTCAACATTCTAGTCAATGATATGGGAATATTCATAACATTACTAAAAACAATTTCCTTCTTACCCATCCTTTGAATGGAATTCTTTGACTTATGCATTTTGTCATGAACAATACTTAGAAAATTCTTTGGATTTTTTTTGAAGCTAATATGTGAGAATAATATACTTGGAGACAACTTGCGATATATTTATTATGAGCTTCTTGATGTCGTCTTAACCTTTCCACCTCATATGGATCAATGGTCCCCTTAAATCTATCATGTATTGTAATGCACTCATTACACCTTGCAAAGGATTTTGATTTAGAAATTTTAATATCTCGAAAATATTCTCTCATCGCCTTGCTAAAAAAGGATTGTGATACTAGAGGAAAACCAATACTTTCGATTTCTTCATTTTCCATTTTTCATAGCAAACCATGGGACATATTAGATGGAAATAATTTCAAAGTTTTCCTTGTACCGTCTTCACTGATTAATCATGTAAGATTTGTAGATTTGTATGAATTATTTTCTACAATTTTATTAATAGTAGCTACCGGTGCAATAGTGTTTTCCCTGTATTTTTCCAAACCATTGTTACCATGCATAACTCTCACATCACCATTCAAGAACATTCTTTTATAATTGTAGAAACTGCTCATTTTTATCTCGTGGCATTTAAACCATGTATAGACATCTATTGTGTCTAATATCGTTGTAAACATGCTTCTTTTTCTGTCATCTCCTTCTTTGGCCACATGAGCATTTGATCCCATATAATTTATAACATGTTTTCTTCTTGAATTTCCATTCATACTATGAAATTTATTCACACGTTCAACTATTGATTGAAGTGAAATTCTTGATATACAAAGATTTGAGCGACAATGTTCAGTGACAATTTTTGAAAGGAATACACCCTGATCAATTCCAAGCATGTAAGGTACCGAGCTTGAATTTCTTTCAGAAATTTTAGTTCCAGCTTGTTGCTTTACATAATTGCATGGCCTTGTTCCATTACCTTTAACATCTGTATATTCATAATGGGGAGTACCTGGAAGGACCATCTGTAAAGGACATTCTTCAAAAATAATCCAAATGTTGACCATGTCTTCCTCTATGTTCTTTTCTAGTATAACATCCAAAGGAACATCATTGAGGTCAAGAAAATTGTTTGTAGGCAATATTACAAGAGAGCCTTCAAATACACCAGAATCCTCACAATTGTAGAATACTTTATGAACTAAAATATCAAACTCATCACATCTAGTGGTTTAAATTGTACAATGTCTCCTTCAAAAAACGTTGACACTATTCCTCGAGTAACATAATGTGGCTTTAAAGAACATTGATGTATCAAATTAACTTTCTCTCCCACAAACTTGATATTCCAATTTTCTCTTAATACTTTCAAAGTAGTTTCAAATTGATTATTGTTGAAATTGCTTTCAACAAAAAGCAATGTTTTTGTTTTAAAATCTATGATTCTTTTAATCGGCCATAAAACAAAACCTCCACTGCTTAACCCTAGACAAAATTCCATACAAGAAAACACCACTTCATCCACCATAATACCAAAGGACAAGTCACCCAAAAACGTTCCCCCAACCAAATCAGTCCCACTCACATTTGTTACAAAACCTATGGAAATGCAATCTTTGCATTCTGAATAGTTATGTAACAACTTAAATTTTCTCATAATAAAAGAATATTTATTCTCATTTGTTATGATATGTTCTACACTCGTCGAAGTAGAAGCTGGTATATCATTCATCTCATTCTCATGAAGAGAAGATCCAATGTAGTTAATGATCGCAGATGCATGCCATTGAATAGAACTACCAATTTCCTCTGACAATGTATCTGCACCTTCTGATGGATAAGGAAATTGAAGACCTGCATTTAAAGTCTTGGTAATGTTTACAATGATACATCCATCATGAATGCTCATATTATGCAATATTTTTCTTTCTAGAAAATAGATTCCTTCAACAACTTTCAATCCATTCAAAAAGAGGTCCACACATTTTTTAGAACCAAAATCCATTTCATCAACGATTTCTAAAATATAAAATAACAGGACACATTCTTGAGAGCCAAAATCCATTTCAAAAGCGATTTATGAAATATAAAATAACAACACCACATTAAAAATAATATTTATCTTAAACAAAGAATATTTTTTTTCCACTAGAATATATTATCAAATAATTCAATAAGAAGGTTCGACCGACCCTTCATTTACGAGAGAAATGTAAAAATATTTAATCTACGAATTCTAGGCCGACAATTACCGAATTTCAACTTCCACTGTAAATAGTAAGGATCTGGACATCAACTAAGTTATAACATATAAAATATGTTTGTCCCGAATTCCATTTTCCAACAAGAAGGATCGGCCACCCCTTCGTTTAGTAGATAATTGTGAACACCTATATCCAAAAATTCCTTATATCTATGTTGATGTATATGTACCTTCGGAATGTATTTCATATATCTTTATTGTACCCTTATAAGAGAAGTGTTATTCCTCTATAAGGAAATGTCATCATGTGTATTGACAAGTGTCGCAAGTGTGTGTACTTGGCGATGGGTTATTAGACCACCATGTGTGGGGTCGGCCATGAAATATATATTATAGTATGGATGTACCTAGCCAGACAAGTTGGCCCCATAAGGTCACTGGGCAAACAGGTTAGTATGAATAGAGATCAGGAGATCTCTATTTTGATTACTCGAAAACTCACACTTCTCTCACTCAAAAAGTGGCGCATTAGTGAGGAGGAGGATCATTTGCTACTAGTAGACTATCTCATTGTATTTTGGTTGTACTTTGGTTGAGCCATTGCTCTCTCTATCTCTGAGGAAGTTGTGGGGTTTTTCACGTTAGGGTTTTCCCCACGGAAACTCTGTGTCTCTTATCTCTCATGCTTTTGATTCTTGTGATGCTTGTCATGCTTATTATGATTGTTATGCATTGATATATTGTATATGTTATTCTCTCAATGAAGATCCTAGAGTATTGTGAATTAATGCTCAAAATTTAACTTGGTATCAGAGCTAACCTGAGAAGAAGACATTTTGCAGTGACGAAAACTTGAGTTCCTTGTTTATTGGTTTTCTCTCCACATATTTTGGCAAAGCAGTATAGTAGATTGGCTCTACTCATCAAGGAGAATCTATCTGTCCAATCCGAATTCAGTTCTGAGCATTTTGAGATTTGGCCCTAAAAATTAGGGTTTCCAAAAAAATAGGAATTTCTGACATCTGAAGACATAGCTGGAAGCTCCTTGCACAAATTGAAGGTTAGAGCTTTGGATCGAGATTTTTGGCTGGGTAGATCTCCGGGAAACTCAAACCCTAATTCAGGGCTCTCCCTAGTGAACTCGGGAGGACAAAAACGCAAATCTGAAGGGTAAATCTTTGCTGATCTCAAATTATGAATACACCAAGCTGATCAGCTCATCAAGGCGCATTTTTCTATCCTTTTAGAAAGTTGAAATTCACATTTTGAATTTTTAGGGTTTTTCTAACAAACCCTAATCTGGGACCAGATCCAGTTTTTAGCATTTCAAGTGGTAAGACCTAAATATTTTCTATTTCCATTTGAAGTACTCTTTAAGATGTCACACCACAACAAGCTTGAGGATAATCTTGAAGGAGCTGATAACTTCCAAGCTTGGAAGTATAGGATTGGGTTAATCCTGGAAGAGAATGAGTTGGACTCATATATAAAAGAAGATATCCCTATCCCAGAGGATGAAGAGGCTAAGGTATTTCATAAGAAGAACATGGTCAAGGCAAATAGAATCATTGTTGATTCTATCAAAGATCATCTCATACCCCATGTGTCTTCTCTAAAGACACCCAAACAGATGTTTGACTCTTTGACCAAGTTATTTGAAGGGAAGAACATAAATCAGAAGATGACTTTGCAGAATCAATTGAAAGGGGTCAAGATGTTGAATGGAGAAACCATTCAATCTTACTTCTCCAAGGTATCTCAGATCAAGGAACAACTTGAAGCTGTGGATGAAGTAGTGTACAATGGTGAAATTGTTATGACCACTCTGAATGGCCTACCTAGGTCATGGGACTCCTTTATTCAAGGAATCTGTGCAAGAAAGAAATTGATATCTTTCAGTAGACTGTGGGAGGAATGTTCTCAAGAAGAAGCTAGACTTGTGGCCCAAGAAGAAAAGATGAGAAATGAAGATCAAGCTCTCACAGCACATGCCAGGAAAGGCAAGTTCAAGAAGGAATCATCTCATAACAGGAAATTCTCACACCACCATTATCATAAAGATACAAAGATATCAGATGCTTCAATTGTAATGAGAAGGGACAATTTGCTTCAAATTTTCTCAAGAAGAAGAAAGACAACAACAACAACTTCAACAACAAGAAGAAGAATAACAAAAGAAGATATCATTCGCATGTTGCCGAAGATGATGAAACTTCCAAAGAAGAAGGCTAGGGCAGAAAGTGATAGTGATGATGACTCATCAAGTGAAGAAGAGTATGTTCTAATTTCTGCTCTGACATGTACTATCTCCCATGGTTGTAATGATTGGTTGATTGACAGTGGGGCTTCCAAACACATGACTGGGTTTAAGGAATCTTTTGTGAATCTATCTAAACATGAATCACCCCATAAGGTGAAACTTGGGGATGATTATCAATACCCAATCAAGGAAGTGGTGAAGCGTCCTACAACCTAGATTCTAGAAAATATTTGAAAATGAAAGAAGTCCTTTATGTACCTGGGCTCAAGAAGAACTTACCCTCCATCTCTGCATTGGATGCAAAAGGTATGAGGGTTTCCTTTTTGGATGCCCAAGTCCTAATGTGGCCAAAGGGAAAGACCATAGATGATGCAGTAGTGATTGGAGAGAAATAGGGAGGTTTGTATAAATTGAAGGGACAAACTGAACATGCCATAGTGCATGAATCCATGGAGCCAAATGAACTTTCGCATAGAAGACTTGCTCATATGCACTATAGGGCACTTCCAATTGCAAGCAAGGCTGTAGAGGGTCTTCCTGAAATCAAGACCAAACATGGAGGTGTTTGCAAAGAATGTGCAAAAGGTAAAAAAATTAAGAAGGCTTTCCCAAGCAGTGAAATCAAGGCAAAGGATATCCTGGAAAACATCCACTTAGATGTATGTGGTCCTATGTCATCCAGTTCTCTAAGTGGGTATGTTTACTATGTCTCATTTATTGATGATGCCTCCAGGAAGACTTTGGTATACTTCTTGAAGAACAAAGATGAGGTGTTTAATAAGTCAAGGAATTCAAAACCTTGATGGAGAATCAAACTGACAAGAAGATCAAAACATTCAGATCCGACAATGGTGGATAATTCACCTTAGGGGACTTCAAGAAGCTTTGTAGTGATTTAGGGATTAAGAGGGAGTTGACTGCTCCTTATAATCCTCAACAGAATGGAGCTGCAGAAAGGAAGAATAGAACAATCATGGAACCAGCAAGGGTAATGCTGCATGACCAGGATCTACCTATGCATCTATGGGCAGAAGTATCTAGAACATCTGTATATGTGCAGAATAGAACACCCCACAAGATATTGGACAACGAGACACCAGAAGAGATCTTTTCTGGTAAGAAACTTAAAGTCAGCCATCTCAGAATATTTGGTTGTCCAGTATACACTCATGTCCCAAAGGAAAAGAGGACTAAACTATATCCTTCAGGAAAGAAGGGTATCTTTGTGGGTTACAGTGAAAGCTCGAAGGCTTATAGAATATACTTTCCAGGGTTCAAGAAGATTGATGTCAGCAGGGATGTAAAATTTGATGAAAACTCAACATTCATCAAATCAAGGAAGGCACCTATCGAAGTTTATGAAGAACCTAAGGAAACGAGATTTCAAGACACTACCATGACTGAAGCAATTCCAAAAGTTGTTTGTGAGTTTCAAGATCCACAAGAACTTGTAGATCCACCCCATGAAGATAACTCTCACAAGAGGAAACCTGCATGGGCTAGAGAGCTCATTCAAGATGTAGAAAGATTTGGCATTCCAGAAGAAGAACACCGAGCAAAGAAGAGAACCAGATCACATACCATCTATGTTGCGTTACTCTGTGACATTATAAACAAAGAACCTTCCAGTTATGAAGAACCAGCGGAAAAGAAAGAATGGAAGGATGCCATGATTGAGGAATACCAATCAATAATGAAGAATGATGTTTGGGATGTTGTCCCAAGACCTAAAGAGAAGAGTGTTGTGACTTCCAAATGGATCTACAAAATCAAGAATGCTAGAGATGGTAGTGTAGAGAAATACAAAGCAAGATTCGTAGCTCGTGGCTTCTCTCAGAAAGAGGGAATAGATTATGAAGAAACTTTTGCACCTGTAGCCAGGAATACTTCCATAAGAATAGTACTTTCCCTGGTTGCAGTGATGAAATGGAAAATACACCAGATGGATGTCAAGACTTCTTTCTTGAATGGTGTAGTTGAAGAGGAGGTATATGTGGAGCAGCCACCAGGTTTCGAAATACATGATAGGGAGTCATATGTGTGCAGATTGAAGAAAGTCTTGTATGGCTTGAAACAAGCTCCCATAACTTGCTATGGTAGGATGGACAGTTTCCTATCTAGTTTGGGCTTTACCAAGAGTAAAGCGGATTCCAACCTTTACTACAAGGTTGAGGAAGGGAATCCTGTGATTCTACTCCTGTATGTGGATGACTTATTTGTAATAGGAGATGACAGATTGATTGTAGATACTAAGAGAAAGCTTACTACTGAGTTAGATATGAAAGATTTGGGAATGATTGTTAGGATATTTAGACACTTAGGGGTTAGTTAAGATCAACTTGTGTAATATATCCATTACGGATAGTGTGTTTCTTTAGTATGCATTAGTATGCATTTGTAAATACTTAATCCGACGGTCACGATATGTTCCCGACATAGAGTGATCCGACAGCTCAACTTCTCTTAGATCAAACCTAACCTTGATCTGTGGCTTAACACCCGATTGGTCCATGATCTCTATTTAAAGAGCATGGAGGGTCATTGTTTAGTTGATCGATTATGAGAAGCTCATTTGTAACTTTCTTTCTTTGCATAATAAATTGTCCCGTAGAATCTATTTGGCCGGGGCCGTGGAGTGTTTCCCTCAAGAGGGTTTAAACCATGTCAAAACATCAGTGTGTTGATCTGTGATCTATTTGTGTGAAGTGGTTGTTCTTGGTGTTCGGTCCTTTGGTAGTACCCTGTGTACCCGAACATGGTATCAGAGCTTTTATGAAGTGTCGCTTCCGGTTATGATCTAGATCTTGAACTGCTCTTGCCAAAACTCGAAAGGGTTTCTAGTTCTGGTATTTCTGTGCATTTCTGAGCTTTGGGAGGTGTTTCATTGCGTCCGGAGCATCGTTTCCATTGGGAAATAGTTTTTTTTTTATCGAAAATGGTTCCTGGTTGCTCTATCATTGTAAAAGTGAAATCACTTATTTTACAAAAGTGGTTTACTTAAAGCAACTTTCTTGTAAAGTGATTGTCAAAAGGTTCAGCTTGGGAAGAGGGGGGTTCTTTTTTTTGCTGGACATTCTCTAACTGCCACGTCACTATTGGGGACATCTTCAACAGTTTCTTTGTTCAAGCATAACTTCATCATACAGAGTCAGTTTTCAGTGCCATTTTTTTTTAAACCGCTTATTTTTCGAGCTCTTCACATCCAGACTATTGGTTTCTCCTTTTACAGCCATTAATTTACAAATATGGATGCCCCTTGTGATATTCTACTTAACAGTTCCAACTATTTCTCATGGAAATCTCGTATGGAGGATGTTCTACGAAGTAGGGGACTTTTCAGAATTACCTCAGGGAAAGAAAAAGAACCCAGTGATGATGATAAGAAAATAAAACAGGCAAATAGATGTGATGAAGCTCGTGGATTGATTGGGATGTCAATCTCTACTGATTTGCGATTCCACATATATGGAATTGATGAACCTAATGCTGCTTGGGACAAGTTGGAATCTGTGTTTGGTAAACAAAATAAAATTCGAGGTCACCAACTCGAAAATGAGTTAATTTCTTTAAATCCAAGTGACTTTTCATGCATTCAAGATTATTTATCTAAGTACAAAACTCTTAAACTCTTATGTGCAGAATGTAAGATTGAGAGGGAAGACAAATAATGCATTTATCATATTCTTTCCAAACTTGGACCTGCATATTCTGTTTTTGTATCTACATTTTACTTCATGAAAGCATCCTTGAATGCAAATAGCTATCAAGAGCCTAGTCTTGAATCCTTTTTTGATTCCTTGATTAGAGAACAAGATAAACTCATTCATCTTGGAATAATCAACAATGCAGATACATCTGGGAAAGCCTTATTGTCCCAATAGAAAGAAAAGTCCAAGCCTCCCAAGAAACAAAATTTTCGCAATAATAAGTCAAACAAGGGTCCCAAACCCTCTCAGTCAGCTCCTTCTTTAAAAAATGACAAAGGATCCAAGCCAAAAGGCAAGAAGACTGAGCATCATTGCAACTATTGCAGGAAAGATAATCATGATGAATCTAAGTGTTTCAAGAAGATGGCAGCCTTCGAAGCAGCAATGAAGAATCACCACATCAGCCTAGATTCGCCTTCAGAATCTGCCTCTCATGGACATGCACTTTGTGCTTCTGGTTATTCTTATAATGAATCTTCTTCTTTTACTTCAAATGAATGGCTCATTGATTCTAGAGCATCTTATCATATGGCTAAGGATCAAGCCATCTTTTCTACTATGCATGAATGTAACACCAAAGAAATATTTGTTGGTGATGATAGATCTCTAAGTTTTGTAGGAGTTGGAATAGTTCCAGTAGATAATGGTCATTTTAGTAATGTACTATGTGTTCCAAGAATTTCCTACAATTTGTTATCAGTCTATCAGATCACTCATTCTGGTGAAGGTAAAATTGTGACCTTTACACCTCACCAAGTTGTAATCAAGGATTTTAAAGATCCTCAACAGGTCCTAGCTACCGGAATTGTTGATGATATTACGAGGTTGTACAAGTTTAACAACTTTGGGTCACCACCTTTCCCTTCATTTTTTGTTGCTCATAGTGATAACTTGAGCAAAATTTGGCATGAGCAATTTGGTCACTTAAATTATCGCTCATTGGAACAATTATGTAAAGAAAATATGGTGACAGGTCTTCCGATGGTATCTTGCAGGGATGGTGTTTGCTCCGGTTGTGTACTCGAAAAACATCGTTGGGATAATTTTGACAAACGTGCCTCTTGGAACGCCTCGGTTCCCTTGGAGCTTGTGCATAGTGACTTGTGTGGTCCTCTTCCATCTACTTCCTTTTCTGGTTTCAAATATTTCTTAGCTTTCATTGATGGTTACACCAGACGCACTTGGTTTTATTTCCTAAAACTTAAGAGAGAAGTATTTAACATGTTCTTGGCCTACAAGGCCGTTGTTGAAAAACAATCTGGTAATCAAATTATTAAGTTAAGATCTGATAATGGAGGAGAATATGTTAACAAAAAGTTCACTACTTTCTGCACTGAACAAGGCATCCAACAACAGCACACTGTTCCCTATACACCACAAAAAAATGGTGTAGCTGAGCGGAAGAACTGCACTTTAAAAGAAATGGCTAATTGTATGATCCAATCTAAGGGACTAAGTTTTCAATTTTGGGCTGAAGCCATAAATTGTGCAAATTACATAGTTAATCGCACCCCCACTAAAGCATTACAAGGTATAACACTAGAAGAAGCATGGAGTAAAACTAAACCTGATGTAAGTCACTTCCGTGTGTTTGGTAGTGAAGCATGGGCTCACATTCCGGATGAAAAACAAAAAGCATTGCAGCCTAAAAGTGAAAAGTGCATATTTGTTGGATATTCTGAAGATGTAAAAGGTTACAGACTTGTTCAACCACATTTTCATGATATAATCATTAGAAGAGATGTTAAATTTGATGAAAATCTCTTGGCCTGCGAGCCTAACTCGGCGATTGTGCCATCTTTGCCCTGCGAGCCTGATTCGGCGTTTGTGCCTTCTTCTTCTTCTTCCAACTTCCTTGACAGGGTTCCAACTCCAGTTTTTGATGATGATAGTGAGGATGAAAATCCACCTCCGCCTGCTCATGTTCCTCCAGTTGCACCAGCACAAGTTCTTCCTCGATGGGTCCGTTCAACATGTGAAGCAGCTGGTGATCTTGCCGGTGATCCTAGAGATCAATGTCGAACACGTTCTCAGTTTCAGTGAGCCTCTTCTCTTTTGGCTCAAGTTTCCGAGAATCATGATCCAGAAACTTTTGCAGAAGCTTCAGGGAATCCAGATTGGGATGCAGCCATGGATGAAGAATATCGTTCCTTAATGGCGAACGATACTTGGGATCTTGTACCTCTTCCAAAAGGAAGAAAACTTGTCAGATGTAAATGGGTCTACAGAACTAAGTATGCATCAGATGGAAGTGTTGAAAGACTTAAGGCAAGGTTAGTTGCCAAAGGTTTTTCCCAAGTTGAAGGGATTGACTACAATGAAACCTTTGCTTCCATCGTAAAAATGAACTCCATCTTCCTTGTTCTTTCCCTTGCAGCCTTACACAACTGGGAATTCCATCAAATGGATGTCAAGTCTGCCTTCTTGTATGGTGATTTACAGGAGGAAATTTACATAGAACAACCTCCTGGCTATGTTCAAAATAACTCTAACCTTGTCTGCCGCCTTAAGAAATCCTTATATGGCCTTAAGCAAGCTCCTACAGCTTGGTATGCCAAAATGGATAACTTTCTCCTTGACACTAGTTTTTCTAGATGCCATTCTGACCCCAATGTCTATACAAAGAAAGTAGGAAACCATCTCATCATACTTGTTCTATATGTTGATGACCTTATTCTTACTGGTAGTGACCCTAAGCTTATAACCCATGTGAAATCCAGTCTTAAACAAAATTTTGAAATGTCAGACTTGGGACATTTGCATTATTTTCTTGGTCTCCAAGTCCTGCAAACCAAAGAAGGGATCTTTCTTTCTCAGTCTAAGTATGCTTGTGACCTTCTTCGTCGCTTTCACATGGAAGATTGTACAACAGCCCCTTCTCCCTTCCAGTCTGGAGTCAAAATTTCTGCCACTTGTACTTCACCTGAAGTCGATGCGACCTTGTATCGTCAGCTTGTTGGTAGCCTCTTATACTTGACTCATTCCCGTCCTGACCTTTCCTTTGTCGTTGGTCGTGTTGCCCGTTATATGCAAACACCTCATGAAAGTCACTGGAAAGCAGCTAAGAGAATACTTCGATATATTCAAGGTACAGTTCAGTTTGGGATTCATTAAAGTACAGGGGGGAAACCTTTGTTGGTTGGTTTCACTGATTCAGATTGGGCCGGCGATCTTGATGATCGAAAGTCTACTGCAGGTTATGTTTTCAGTCTGGGATATGGACCTCTCACTTGGGCTTGTAAGAAACAACAAGATCTTTCTCTTTCTTTAGCAGAAGCAGAATATCGAGCCGCAGTTAATGCCAGTCAGGAAGCTTTATGGCTTCGACAGATCCTTTCAGAGTTTGGATTCGAGCAGCAGCAACCTACTCCACTTTGGTGCGACAATCAAAGTGCCATCAAGCTTTCCAAAGATCCATTTCTACATCAACGCAGCAAACACATTTAGCTACATATGCACTTGATCAGAAATATTGTTCATGATCGTGTTCTTGAAGTGCTCTTTTTCCCTACAGATGATCAAGTTGCAGACATCTTCACCAAGTCTTTTACAGAAGCGAAGTTTTCTAAACTTCGATCTATGTTAGGAGTTCAGGAACTTGTCATTAAGGGGGGATAGGTTCTAATGCCTCCTTCCTTCTCCTAATAGTGTCACTTTTGTAAATCCTTCAATCTTATCCCAAGTTGTTCTTAAGGGGGGATGTTAGGATATTCAGACACTTAGGAGTTAGTTAAGATCAACTTGTGTAATATATCCGTTAGGGATAGTGTGTTTCTTTAGTATGAATTAGTATGCATTTGTAAATACTTAATCCGACGGTCACGATATGTTCCCGACATAGAGTGATCCGACGGCTCAACTTCTCTTAGATCAAACCTAACCTTGATCCGTGGCTTAACACCCGATTGGTCCATGATCTATATTTAAAGAGCATGGAGGGTCATTGTTTAGTTGATCGATTATGATAAGCTCATTTGTAAATTTCTTTCTTTGCATAATAAATTGTCCCGTAGAAGCTATTTGGCCAGGGCCGTGGAGTGTTTCCCTCAAGAGGGTTTAAACCGCATCGAAACATCGGTGTGTTGATATGTGATCTGTTTGTGTGAGGTGGTTGTTCTTGGTGTTCAGTCCTTTGGTAGTACCCTGTGTACCCGAACAATGATGCATTATTTCCTAGGTATGGAGGTGTGGCAGAGTGCGGGTGGGATCTTCCTTGGTCAAGGAAAGTACACAATAGATATCCTGAAGAGATTTGGGATGATGGATTGCAAGGCCATGGCCACACCTATGGAATCAAATCTGAAGCTTCTATGCGATGCTTCATATGAGTCAGTTGATGTCTCTATGTATCATTAGATGATTGGGTCCTTCATGTACCTGACAAACACGAGGCCAGATATTTGCTTTGTGGTGAACACATTGAGCCAGTTCCTGATGGATCTGAGGAGTGTTCACCTGGTTGCTGTAAAGTAGGTACCTGAAGGGTACAATGGATTATGGGCTCACGAATGAAGTGAATCAAAAGTTTAACCTGCAGGGTTATGTTGATTCAGATTGGGTTGGCAGTGCTGCAGATAGGAAGAGCACATCTGGATGCTGCTTCGGTATGGGATCAGGTGTGATCTCTTGGTTTAGCAAGAAGCAGTCCTGCGTAGCACTGAGTATATCTGAGGAAGAGTATGTTGCATCCTGTTCAGCTAGTTGTGAGGCAGTATGGCTACAGAAGCTACTGTCTGAGTTATTTGATCTCCCATTGGAAGCTACTCGTATCTTTTGTGATAACCAGAGTTGTGTGAAGCTATCCGAGAACCTAGTGTTTCATGACAGGTCGAAACACATAGAGATCAAATATCACTATATCAGGGATATGGTGTAGAGAGGAGCTGTGAAGCTCCTGTACATTGCAATGGACGACCAGATTGCAGATGTGTTGACGAAGCCACTAGCCAGGGTGAAGTTCGAGTACTTCAGGGAGAGGCTTGGTTTTCTTCAGATTGATGACACTTCGAGGAAGAAGTGATGGACACATTTGCAGAAGCCATTCCAAGCATGTTCGAAGGAGGATCCTTCACATGGTTGTGGATGTAAGCATTGGATGATGAGCACCAGGATGATGCTCTAGTCACTGCTCTGTATTTGCATCATGTTGGGTGCTGGATATGATCAGTTGGATCATTTATATGTATGTACGCATCATGTTGGATGTTGGATATGATCGGTTGGATCATTTGTATGTATTTTGTATATGCATCATTTTAGATGCTTGGACCATGTATCTGTATATGTATCAGGTGGATACACTATATGATCAGGTGGATCATGTATGGTGATATGTATCATGTATTTGTATTTGTATCAGGTGGATACACTGTATGATTAGGTGGATCATGTATGATGATATGTATCAGGTAGATACTTGGTATGCATCAAGTAGATGCATTGTATGATTAGGATGATCATGGATGACGAGCTTCAGGATGTTACTCCATATGACATGCAGTAGGATGTTGTAGTGATGATGATCAGGATGATCATGTGTACATCAGGATGATGTATGGTGAGTATCAGGTTGATACTCCGTGGCCGTGGAACAGGTTGTGCAGATAAGCATGTAATTTGTGCCCTGGGAGATTTGCAGATAGTCTTTCGAGGTTTTTCCTATGGCATGTAATTTGTACCCTAGGATATGTGGCAAATGCTCTTTCGAAGTTTTGCTTGGGAGGACATAGAATTTGTTCCCTGGGAGATCTACAGATAGTCTTTTGAGGTTTTTCCTATGGCATGTAATTTGTGCCCTAGGATATCTGGCAGATGGCCTTTCGAGGTTTTGTCATATGGCATGTAATTTGTGCCCTGGGAGATCCGATAGGTTGAGCCATGTGCCTGTAATTAGTCTTGGGATGCTCTTTCGAGGTTTTTCCATGACCACATGTAATTTGTGCCCTGGGAGATCCGATAGGTTGAGCCTTGTGCTCGTAATCAATCCTAGGATGCTCTTTCGAGGTTTTGTGGTGACCACATGTAATTTGTGCCCTAAGAGATCCGATAGGTTCAGCCTTGTGCTTGTAATCAGTCCTGGGATTCTCTTTCGAGGTTTTGTGGTGGGGTCACATGTAATAAGTCATGGAGATCTAGACAGGATGAAATAGGCATCAGATGCTCTTTAGGGTTCTTGCTAGTCAAGAGACTCTTTTAAAGTTTTGTGATGCACATAATAATTCATGAGGATTCCAAAGTAGGTCCAGTGATGACAAAGACCTGCAGGTGGTGGGCCTACATCCAGTATGAGAAAGGATTGGCTCTGTAGAACTTCCTATGACGAGTAGAGTCAGATATTGGTTGAGATAGTAGCAGTAGTGACGATGATGATGATGATGATCCTGAGAAGAAGACTTGTCTAGTAGATCCGTGTCGAGAAATACCTTCCTAGTTAAGAGGGATTGATGTATATGTAACTTCGGAATGTATTTCATCTATGTATTTTATATATATTTATTGTACCCTTATAAGAGAAGTGTTATTCCTCTATAAGGAAGTGTCATCATTTGTATTGACAAGTGTCGCAAGTGTGTCTACTTGGCGACGGGTTATTAGACCACCATGTGTTGGGTCAGCCCTGAAATATATATTATATTATGGATGTACCTAGCTAGACAAGTCGGCCCCATAATGTCACTGGCCAAACAGTTTAGTATAAATAGAGATCGGGAGATCTCTATTTTGATCACTCAGAAACTCACACTTCTCTCACTCAGAAAGTGGCACACTAGTGAGGAGGAGGATCATCTGCTACTAGGAGACTATCTCAGTGTATTTTGGTTGTACTTTGGTTGAGCCATTGCTCTCTCTATCTCTGAGGAAGTTGTGGGGTTTTTCACCTTAGGGTTTCCCCACGGAAACTCTGTGTCTCTTGTCTCTCATGCTTTTGATTCTTATGATGCTTGTCATGCTTATTGTGATTGTTATGCATTGATATACTGTATATGTTATTCTCTCAGTGAAGATCCTAGAGTATTGTGAATTAATGCTCAAAATTTAACAATCTAGAATGGCGAAGAAAAGAAGGATTGGATGACCCTTATTGCAGTCTAGAACTATTATGAAAAGAGTACTGGGAAGAAGAAGGGTCGGCCCACCATTCATTTACGAGGGAATTGTAAAAATATTCAACCTACGAAGGCTAGGTCATCAATTCATGTATATCCAAAATGGTGAACACTGGAAGAATATTGAGCACAAGAAGGGTCGACCAACCCTTCATTTATTGAGATAAATGCTAGGCCAACAATTCCCGACTTCCGAATTTCACCATAAATAGTAGGGATCTAGACATCAGTTAAGTTACAACATATAAAAAATGTTTGTCCCGAATTCTATTTTTCGATAAGAAATATCTATCGCCCCTTGATTTAGTAGATAATTGTGAACACCTATATCCAGCAATTCCCTATATCCAGAATGGCGAACACAAGAAGGATCAATTGACCCTTCTTGCAATCTAGAACTATTGTGAAAATAATATTGGGTACAAGAAGGGTCGGCTGCCCCTTCATTTATGAGGTAATTGTAAAAGTATTCAACCTAAGAAAGCTAGGCTGTCAATTCATGTATATCCAAAATGGTGAACATTGGAAGAATACTGAGAAGAAGAAGGGTCGGTCGACCCTTCATTTACAAGGTAAATGTAAAAATATTTAATCTACAAATGTTAGGCCGACAATTCTGAACTTCCGACTTTCACTATAAATAGTAGGGATTGAGACATCAGCTAAGTTATAACATATAAAAAACATTTTTCTTGACTTATGTTTTATGAAAAGAAGGATCGGTCGCCCCTTTGTTTAGTAGATAATTGTGAACACCTATTGTATTGTCCCCATCCAAATAAATCACATGAAGAGAAAATTCCACCAATCTACTAGTTCCCTAGGTTGGGGTAGAATTATTTAGACTTGGAATAAGGGAGCTATAAGACCCCAAATGGAAATTAGATTGACAAATATATATTAAACGGGCTAAATAAATTTTAATAATAATAAAATAAGGTGGAACTTGGTCATGAGGGCGCATAGGTGTTGTGGGACCCACACAAGGAAAGATTCTCCATGACAAATGGAATCCTATTATCACCCATCCGAATCCAAGGAGGAGACTAACATTCTTGGGGGAGTAGGAGAGGAATTACACATGGCATGAATCAATGCAGTTCGAATTAGAGTGGAAGAGTAACTCCCATGGAAGAGGAAGATGCATTTTAGAATTATTGTGACACTTGGAGCTAGATTCCCTATCTTCTATGACAACAATGATGAAGATTCTATGACACTTATGACAAGGATCTGACCTGATTGCTGAAATATAACCTATATGACATGTTAGGGATAAAAATATCCTCCAAGAGTGAGTAGAAGGTAGTTATGGCTTCCAAGACCCCTCCATTCGAATTGATGGAAGAGGAAGGCTAGGAAATGTTGGACAAGTGGCACTCATGGGAATCTCTCCCTAATTTGAGTTGGGATGAAGCTCTTGGAGGGAATTCAAGCCAATGAGGCCTTAAGAAGTTAATAAAATACAAGAATAAATAAGTATACCAAATTTTGATCATTTTATCATTTGGAAAAATTTGGAGAGGTTAGCTTGTCCTTGCAAGGTGGATGTTCATCCACCGTGCCTTAGAACCAATTTCGAGGGTGAAATATTCCCATCCAAGTTGGTTGATGGAGATTCCATTCATACCTATCAACAAAGCTTCATGGATATTTTTTTATGCAGGTTCAAACCCCAACTGAGTTAGATTTCATCTTCTCTCATTCTTCTCTATGCTTATCCTACTATCTTACTGTCATTGTCATGTAAATGTGCAAGGGCACACTTGTTGTTGCATATAGTTAGTGGAGGATTGTTATTTTGAATTCATGTACATTTTTTCTACTACATATCTCTATAATAATCATATCATGTGATCCAAAGCTCAAAACACTATTTATTTCAAGTGATATTTACAATCAAGAAGGAGGTTCGATCCATTTTCCCCATAGCATTTGCATAGTGTTTGGAATGATGTTGTACTTGTTTTATATCAGAGTTTGATGATATATTTATTATGTTATGAGATGAATATGAAGATACTTTGATGGACCAAATTATGTGTGAATACCTATGAAGTGTTTCTATGGTTTATGATGAAATTCTAGACTCCTTGCCTACCAATTTCACCTAAAATACTACACTCTAGAAGTTGTTGTTCATTAGGATGCCTATTCGACCCTAAAACAAAATCTAATGCTGCACATATATTTCTAAGAATTTTATCTAATAGAGACAAGTCTCATACCAAGAATTAGTGAAGGTCATACAGTTTCTGAAAGAGCATCTAGTGGAAGACCTAGGGGGGATTTCCACTTCTCAAATTAACTAGCCTTGTTCTGAAAGTTATTCCTATGAAATTTGCATACCATGGATGGGTATATCAGTTTTTAGTATGTCTGATAGGTGTGTTAATATTTCCTATTCCGCATAAATACATTCCTCCCCAAATTTGAACGCATTTGTAGGTGTTTGGAACTAGTTGTAAACAAAACCCCTAGAGTCAAAACAAGGTGAAGCCAAGGACTTTCCTTTGAAGGGATATTATAGTGTTATCAAAGCATGGTCCTTGCACCTGATTTGGGTTACCATTTATGAGGTCAAGAATTCATCCCCCACCCTTAGAAACTGAAACTAAAAGTACCTTTGGTGAAGAGGAAGAAGTAGGAGAAGAGGTGCACTTTGTTGAAACTATGACTAAGGATGAGAAAGGAACCTCGGAGATGGAGGAGAAAGATCATTTTGGGAAATTCATGAAACATTTTTTTGAGGACATGACAACGTAAATAATGCAGGGTTTTGAATTGATGGCTAGTCATATTGGAAATAGGTTGGCATTAGGAGGTAGGAGTAGTTCCTATTTCGAGGAAAAGAAGGTTTTTTCGTGAAAACATTTTCTCAAAGACAGGGCCTCACAACCGACCCAATGAATTCCAGAGCTCAAAAAGAGATACCACCCCCAATTTTCTTGAACCCAAAGAGGATCCTAACCTCCAATATGGAATGCATGAAGTTATAGCAGAGTGGGAGCAGTTGAGTGAATATTATAGGAAGACCTTACCATTTGATCAATTCTTTACTGTCTCAAACAAGCTCAAAATGAGAGGAGGTAACAAAACCCCTTTTCAAAATAAAGAATCGAATTATGCCATAGGTGAAATTCCCCTTCCCACCATTTATGGCTAATCCCAAAGTTCTACAAATAATTAGGTACAAAAGTTAGATGTATATTTTCAGTTGAATCCAATCGTTGAAGAGGATGCTCTAAAAATGGATATTCTACATCTTGAGGGAGAAGCAAATTATTGGTGATTCCATGGACTTAAAACCTTGGGACATGATCAAGTCACATCATATGAGAAGTTTCTTAAGAAGTTATTGGAAAAATTTGAGCAAAAAGACCCAAAAATTACTTTCAAAGAACTAGCACAGTTGAAGCAAATTGGAACCCCTAAGGAGTACATGCTGGAATTCCAAAAGCTATCAGTTATGGTGGCTGATGTATCTATGGTTCGCTTGGTATTTCTCTTTACTAAATGATTGGATGAACCTTTGAAAGGTTTAGTTAGATCTCACAAACCTACTTCATTGAAAGATGCCATGAAATTGGCAAGAGATCTGCAAAATGTGCTACCTAAGAAAACGTATCCTCCCAAGCCCAATTTTCCTTCCATGTTCAGATTTGACAAGAAAGCATAGGAAACATATTCATTTTGGAAGGACAAGAAATAGGGAACAACCAAGGAAGAAATCAGAAGAAAGAAACTATGTTACACATGCTTTTAACCACGGGTACCAAGGCATAAATCTGCTAAGTGGAAAGCATGATTCATTGAAGTATATTCTGATGATGAAAGGGACATGGAGGAAGAAGAACAACTTTCAGCCTAAGAAGAGAGATATGACACTGCAGAAGAAGATCATCTATCACCCAAAAAAGGGAGAATGGCAGTGCTTTTAGGAGTGCCTCGTTTTCACACCATTCGATACAAGGGAGTGGTACAAGGGAAGAGAGTTTCGGTATTGGTAGAGGGAGGAGAAACTCATAACTTCATTGATGCAGACTTGATGGAGAGGAGAAAGCTACCTGCTAAATCATTCCAAGGGTTCACAGTCATCATTCTAGGTATCAGTTCTATGGAATGCAACACATGGATTCCAAAGCTACAACTCACCATAGGAAATTACACATTTTTTGATAGCTTCTATGTTGTGGATGTTGTTGATACTGTAATGCCCCAATTTGGCCCTTGTGAAATATTGGCTTTTAATGTAAATATTTTTTACATGTGATGTATGTTTCCCTAGCATGGAGCTCAAGGCCAAGGCCCCGCTAGTGTATGTTTGGATTTTATTTAAAATGGACAGGCATTTGACATTTTGTTACCCATTTGCTATTAAGCCATGGAATATTGTAAATGATGTAAATATTTGATATTCCGATAAAATACCAAAACTGGCTATAAAAGCAACGAATGAGAAGGGGCCATGTGTATCCACTAGGGAGTGGTGAGGGGGTTGTAGGGATGAACCATATGCTCCCAAATGTCATTGTGAGAACCCATTTGACTTCCCTTGATGACATTTATTTCTGTTGTAAGGAAGTTGTTGAAGATTTCAGTCCATGGCTTCAATGGAGCATGGACAACCCAGAAATTCATATGGCAGAGTATGGGATTTGTTTTCTTGTACCACAAGTCACATTACCTCATGGGAAGGGGTTCTCCCTCATTCTCATTCCATTGTGGAAGAACCCAACATCAAGTTTCATCCATTACGAATTCCCAGCAGTGAGAAAAATTAGAAATCACAACTTTGCAAGAACCCATGTTTTGAAGAGCCAAAAATGCCCAGAATTGGTATTGGACAGTAAAATCCAATGGGAGATCCATATATATGAAACTAGGGGCGAAATGGAGAGTATTAGATACCCTGAAATCCATTGGAAAACCCAATTTTTATAGCCCAGAAAACCAGTGACGGGATTGAGTTATTTGATGAATAAAATTGTGAGAAATCCAATTGTGAATGATTGAGCAGAGGTTGGGTTTGCTTGATAAACCCAGTGAAGGCTAGAATCTCGAGGAATTAGTAGTTGGACCTTTCTATGCCCACCTTGAATAGTACTGGAGGGAAGGAATGCCTGAGGGACTATGCAGCACATAAGGGGACCTTCCTCGTGTTGGGTGTGGTAGGTATTGTGGTTGCCGTAACTGTTGAGTTTAATTGAGATGCTTGTAGCTCTGTGGATGTGCTCACTGGATTAGCATTTCCCTCATTTTTCTCTTGTATGCTCGATAAAACCAACTGTGTGTTGCTTTAGCATAATTGTTGAGTGAAACCATGACTGTGAGTGAGCCTGTTTAGTTCCTCCTTAATGGATACACAGCCCAGCTTAGGGGTGATCTCTCAGTTGTAATAATATAGGATGTTCAGAGATCTACGGTTGGGTGGAACGTTGCTCTCTCATAGCCAGTTGTTTGGATAGCTTCATCTCAAAGATAAGTATTCTTTGTGTCTTAATTATATGCATTTTGTGTTCTGTAATGTGTTAATTCGGAATGGTAATTATTCATGTTAATGGAAGTGATATTAAGCCTCTGCATTTATTTGGAATGTATTGAACCACTGGATGTTGAATCATCATCTGCCCGTGATAGATGTGTTAATGCATTATTGTTTGTGTGTGTTTTAATTCTGCTATGTTTATATTGAGTATGAGTCTACACACATAAGTTTTTAATTGTTAGGAATTCATGAGTATTGTATCGGCTGAGTTCTCCAAACAAGCTCTGTAAGATTGGTCATGTTTTCTTCCTTGCATTGGATTGACGGAAGGGGACGTGACAGATACAAATGTGGTTTTGGGAGTACAATGGTTGTACTCTATAGGAGAACATACAGTGAACTACCAAATACCTGAAATGAAGTTCAAATATTCGGAAGGAAAACAAAGGTTAGTGAGAGGAATGCACACCTATCCTAACCAAGTGGATTCTTCCCAAAATATGAGGTCAATATTGAGACATGGGGGCATTGAATGGGATGCTAAATGTTTCATCACTTCCCCCAAGCCAAACATAAAAATTGCATAACATCCAATGGAGATAAGGCAACTACTACACAAGTATGAAAGGATTTTTGGAGACCTTCCTCCTGGAAGGCCACCTGACAGAGGAGTTGAGGATAACATTGTTTTGGAGGTGGGTACTTCACCTATAAAAATACCCCCATATAGTGTAACATCCCAAAAATTCACAAATATTTAAAAATTTTCAGAGTAGCATTAAGTGTTATAATTGTTATGCGGAAGTATAATAAATGTTTATTTGTTTATCTAAACGACATAGTGTAATAACACGTTACATTGACTATGTGTGTATGTTGTATTACAAAACACGTGAAATGTGTTTGTGTCTATATTATGATGTTGTTGGATGTTTTTACCTAAATCATGTATCCTAGATCAGTTATGGTTACTTATTCATATGTTGACAATTTATAGATTTAACTTGATACTGATTTCATTTTAAGTGCTAATGTTGACTTTCTTGATGATGATGAAGGGGTCCTATGGGCACCCCGAGGCTTACTTAACTATTTAGCTAAAGAATTTGAACTTTTGTCACAGACTGAAGGTAAGATCAATACTTCTTTCCAAGTGTATAAAGAGGTCGTAATTAAACTTCAGTTTTCCTTCAATGTTAAGAAAGAGAAAAATAGAAGGACCCGAAGTGTTCCAAGGTGAGATCTATTCTAGTTTGATCTTAAGTTTTATGGTTGTATTATGTATGACATTATTTACATAATTCCATAATAATTAAATTCAATTATCAGAATTTGTGGTATTTCTATTACACTTGTATTGTATTAAGGTATCATTGAAAGTTTTGAGCTTTGATCTCAATGCTAAAGGAATTTAAATCATACGCTTAGGAATTACACCATGTATTCGAATATATAATAATAGGATCATATCCTAAGCTTAAATGCTATCACTATAATTTTATTCTTATCTTTTGATATTTATACACTATGTACATAACCCTACGTATTAGTTTTATTATGTTACCTTTGAAACATAATGTCGGATTTCAAACTATGCTCTATATGAAAGTTTGGGTGTCATAACCATAAGCTCACTATATCAATGACTATGAATTAACCTTGTTATGTGCTCTATGATTTTTATACTAGTAAAAGGGTTTGATAACAAGGACTCTATGTAACCCTTGGATATTAAAAAATGATAAGTTGACCTTTGATAATACGTAGCCAAACTATACCATGGTTGTAAGTTTATACAAGTTGAAGGCCAAAACATTTAATCTGTAATGTGGATTGTGATGGCAGACTCCACGTATGATGGAAGCTATGGTATTTCAAGTGCATTAAAAGCATGTTTAGTGGAATGCATGTTGGCATCCACCGTGGCGGTCTTCATGTGGTTTTTCTTCATAGTAGTGAGGCGCTAACTTCCTTTGGAGTTACTTTGTCGAAGGCATAACCTAGGCATTCAAATGTTTGCAGTGAGTGGGGATTGGAGAGGATGACAGGCCTATGGATTCATAGGGTTGGTAATAGGGTTTTGAAGCACCTCTCTAGGGTTCGATACCATGACCTGTGGCTTGTATACTTCTAACACTAAACTCTATGAGCCGAACCCTTCCTTTGCTGAGTTTGCTAGTGGTTTTTAAGAATCTAGTTCTCGTTGGTTGCAGGAGTATTCAGTCCAAAAGAAAGGTTTTCTTTTCCATGTAAGTCGTGTTCTCAATCTATAATGATATGTAGTTTATCATTAAGAAGTTGTATAAATATTGTTAAGTTTTTGAACTTTATTTAACCACACGGTGTGTTGTAATGGCAGGTGACTCCTCAGCGTCGGCCTTACTGTTAGAAAGTCCAAGATGAGAGCTTGTGAAGTCTGGTAAGCCTCGGTGACATCCTCGTGAGCATCCATAGAACTTCAAGATGAGTCCTTGGAATAATGTCGGTGTGTGGTTGTTATCCGAGACTTCGGTTTCATTTTTAAATGTTACTCATTACAATGGTTGTAAATCCTTTTAGCCATGAGGCAAGGTTTTGGTATAGGGAGGAGTAACCCTCGACCTGTTTCTTCGTTGGTTTCACAACGCACTCTGTAAATACCTGTGATACTAAATAAGTTTAGTTTTGGAATATTTTCAATGTATTGACATTCATCATCTTAGGAGGTAGAACCCAGTGTTTACTATCATCATTAAAATGAACATGTTGAAGGGACTCATGGTAATGAGGGCCTGGTTCTGTTTATAAAGTTTTGTTTATAAGAGCCGGCTTGAGAGAGCAATTCTCTTGGAAGTTTGCATTACTTTATTCGATGTTTGATAAAACAAACGATAAGGGTAGAGCCCGTTCCTGAATGTTTATAGTATGTTGAAGTTTATTTTAAAGGCCAAGAGCCGTAATGGCTAGGTTGTAACCCTACCAAAGCTAAATCCATAAGTTTGATTCTTGTTGTGGTTTCAAACCCTCAACTCCTTTTGTAAAAAGATAATTTGAAAAGTTATAAATTTAAAATTTGTAGTCGATCTTTTTTAAGTGTCAAGACCTAGTCTCACATGTCTCTTTCATTTTTTCAAAGGATGGATTGTTAACTTAGATTTGATTTGAATCGTTAAACTGTTTACTATCAAAGGCCTTGAGCCCTATTTTGAAACTGGTTTCAGTGTTTTGATTAAGTTTGTAAAATATGCTGAGGGTTTCGACTCTGTAAAGTTTAAAGGTGAAACCCTCGAAGTTGTAATAAATTTGACTTGACGGAACTAACCCTTAGGGTTTGGATTCTGGTTTCATGAGTCACCTTAATTTTGTTCAAAAGATGAAGTGTTAATATCATAATAGATTTGAATATCCAAAGTTGGGGTGGAGACTTGGAACATTCATCAGATTTAATAGTTTCTATTTGTTTTATTTAAAGTATAGTATCATTGATAATTATATGAACTGATAAGTAATACTATTACTGGTACTGTATAGTAGGCTTATATGGTTTCAATCTACTTACAGTTTTTCAAAACATAATTTAGTTTATAACAATCTATGCGATGTGTTTCAACCTTATCATGATTTTGTGAAATCATTGTTTACACTTAAGAGAATGCTTTCTATAATGGTTTTGTAAGTATGGTTCGATACTAAAATAAATCGTATTGATAACTAAGAACTGAGTTGTTCATTTTCATTGATTCTCTATGTTTATTTATGATGTTTTATAGAAAGATGAAAGTATTGTTTTTAGTCTAAAAACCCTAAAACAATCTTCTTATAATGAATACAGATTTACTGTTATGAATGAAACTATTTATGAAAGATTACAGAACTCTGTCCAATTCATACTATTTATAGAGTAGATACTATTTAACAGAATTCTTGTACTATAGAAACTTATTTAAATGGAAAGAAACTTAAATAGTTCTACTATTATTCTATGTGTATACATACAATATTTGATTCAAATCTATTCACAGTGCATCAATATTCAAATCTATTTTTAAACACTCTTCCGTTCACTAGAGTATGACACAAAGACAGTGTGTGGAAAATGCAGGGAAGCATTTTATTCTATCATCATGTTACAAAAGCTTATTCAACTATTAACAGAGATAATATACAGTTCAGATATCAGTCATTTAAATCTAAATGATCAATAACTAACCACATTCAACTAATAATCATAAATCTACAGTTATAAAAGCAATAAGTCATAACCATTAGAAAATGAAATAGCAAGTAGAACCTGATAAATCAATAGGGTGGACAAACACCCAAAGAGGCTTGTTCCTCCCAACCTTCTCTAGAAGAAGCAGTCAATATCACTTACTCCTTTGGACCCCCAAGCCTGTTTACTGAACCGCTAGGTAGAAGGCTCTGTGTAGAAACAAGGCACCTAGGTTGTACTTCCAGCAATCAATGGAGACTTGCATAAACCTCTGCACTCAGCAGAAGTGAAATAGACTTACAATACAACTCAAAACATATCTTCCCTTCATCGAATCTCTTATGTGCATACACCAGAACCACGAGGTAAATTTTATCGTCAGAAAAAATGTGAGCCTCTGCTCAAATTCGATGGCTTAAAAAGATGCCTAGGTCTTTTAATGGTCAGTTTCCAAATAAATGAGCCTCAAGCTCCAGTCCCATATTTCAGGGAATTTTGACCACAATTCAAGGGAGTTGTCCCATAACAACAGCTAGTTACTGATTTCTCGATGTCGCTACTTGTCCATTGCCTTCTACCCTGGATTCCATCTCACCTAGTGGGTCAGTACACACACGTTTTAAACAGTCTCCTTGGGTGAGTGTCTCCTATTTTATTTTATTAAATAATAATATTGTGCAATTATAGTCATCCTTGGCCACTTGGCCAAATATGAAACTTTACAATAAAAGTTAAGATAATGTTTTTCTCAAACATAAAATGTTTCAAGTAATGGGTATGTTACAAACACCCCCACTTAAGCTCAACATCATCCTCAATGTTGCTTATTCTTCCTCAAATCCTCCCTAGAACAGAATTGGATATGTTGTCCGCATATTACTTTCCAATTCCTAGGTAGCTTCATCAGGATAAGGTGCTTTCATTGCACTTTTACCTACCCTATGGTACGATTCCAGAGCATAATTTCCCTTGTGTTGAGGATACAGTCCGATTCCACCTGAAAATCTCTTTCGGGCTCCACCTGTATGTCATTCCAATTGAGCAAATGAGTAGCATCGTGCACATACTTCTTTAAAAAAAAAATGTAAAAACATTATGTATTATCAAGCTAGATGGTAGAGCCAACTGATATGCAACTTTTCCAATCCTTGATAGGACTTCGAATGGTCCACATTACCTTAGTGCTAGTTTAGCACAGCCCACAAGCTTAAAATAACTTTTCTTGGGTTTTACCTTTACAAAGACATGATCTCCAACCTGAAATTCTCTTTCAGTTCATTTCAAATCTGCATAACTTTTTTGCCTGTCTTGTGCAATTTTTAAATTTCCTTGTACCTGTTTCACGGTTAGTTCCATCTCTCTTTAAAAATCTAGTCCTAACATTAATCTGTCAACAAGATTATCCCAATAAATATGAGTACTACATTTCGTTCCATATAAAATTTCAAATGGGCTAAGTCTAGTTGATGCTTGATAATGGTTATTGTAAGCAAATTCAGCTAAATGTAAATAGTCTTCCCATTTAGTTGGTTAATCTTTAACATACATTCTTAACATGTCTTCTAAAATCTGATTGACTCTTTCAGTTTTCCTGTTAGTTTGTGGGTGAAAGGAAGTACTAAAATTTAACTTATTATTTGAACCTTTAAATAATGTTGTCCAGAAATTTTTAGTAAACTTTGAATCTTGATCAGAAATAATTACCTTTGGAATCCCGTGTAAGCGGAAGATTTGCTTGATAAATACATCAACAATGTTAGCAGCTTTAAAAGTAGTTTTAACAGGAATAAAATGAGCTTCTTTATTGAGCTTGTCCACAACTACCATTATGGAGTCATTCTGTTTTTTATTCTTAGGTAAATCAGTTATGAAATCAATACTTATAATTTCCCACTTCCATTTCGGAATTGGCAATGGCTACAATAGGCCAGCTGGGTGTTGATGCTCATCTTTAATTGTTTGACATTCAAAACACCTAGCTATGTATTCAGCCACTTGATTCTTCATGTTGGGACAAAAGTAATCCTTTCTTAGCATAGTGATCATATTATGATAACCAGGGTGTCCCGAATAAGGACTTTTATGAACTCCATCCAAAATCAACAGTTTAACTTTTGACAGATTAGGTACATAAATTATGTTTTTATAAGTCATTAAACCCTTTTCATTAATGTTGTAATCTGTTATTAAATTTTCAGATATATTTTGAGCAACTTTATCATGTAACTTCTAATAATTTTCATCTTGCTTAATTCCTTCCTCGATCTGATTTTCCAGATCTGTTTTAAATGTACTGATTGCTACCACAAAATTTAATTTGGGGTTTCTGCTCAAGGCATCATCAACTTTGTTTTCTTTGCCCTTAATGTGTTGAATCTCAAAATCGTATTCGCTAAGGAAAGCTAGCTACCTAGCTTGCCTTGGATTAAGATTTGTTTGATCCAACAAGCATTTTATGCCTTTATTATATTTCATTAGTGAAAACTTTATTCCAATCAAGTGATGGCTCCACATTTTTAATGCATGTATCACGACTACCAGCTCTAGATCATAAGTTGCGTAGTTCTTTTCATGGATTTTTATCTTCCTATAATCATAAGCAATAACATGACCTTCTTGAGTTAAGACCCCACCAAGTCCATCGTTGCATGCATCAGTGCATACAACGAAGTCCTTATTGGGATCAACAATTTTTAATATACGTGCTATTGTTAATAATTCTTTTAACTTCTTAAAACTTTCTTTGCATTTTTTATCCCACACAAATTTCTTTCCCTTCTTTTGCAAAGAGGTTATGGGATTTGCAATTCTCGAGAATCCTAAAATAAATTTTCTGTAGTAACTCGTTATTCCCATAAATGATCGTACGTCAGTTACATCTTTAGGGACAGGCCACTCGTTAATTGCTCTTATTTTATCTGAGTTGACATAAATTCCGTCTTTAGATATTATGTGACTGTAGTGCCCCTAGACTACTGTAGACATTGAGGGCACTTGCTTAGTGACTCGACTATTTGAAACATTAATAAAATAATCCTTTGATTTTATTTTGAGTATATTTATGATTACGATTGATTGTAAATCAATAAAATAATGATATATGTTTGTGAGAAATGTGTGTAGCGACAGGTGAAACGGTTCACCGAAGGACACACAAAGGAATATGAAGGGTCATAGACTACGGGTAAATCACACACAGAGGGAGCGACGACGATGTCGACTTCCGACAAGAATACCACGCATGAGAAGATAAGCACTGATCCTCTTGCTCAAGAGGAATGCGTGAGGGCGTACGAGGTAGGCCACGACGAAGCTGGCCACGTACGAGTTGAGGGGCGCGCAGTGAGAACTAACTCACTCCTCAGCGCCATTAGTCCCTAGATAGCATGTAGATGGAGGATGGATGGTAACAATTCCTAAAATCCCTACAAGAGTTCCCGCAAGTCAAAACGGAAAGATGGTGGCAGAAGGGCCCGACGATGCAGTACCCTGTCGAGAACGGAAAGAATGGACGCAAGGACCCAACGATGCGGTACCATGCCAAGGAATGGAAACCATGGATGACTGGACCCGACGGAGTGGTGCCATGTCAGAGAATTAAAAATAAGGAACCAGGAGACCAACGGCGCGACACCGTGATCCTAGTGAGTTTGATTATTAAATTTAATTGCTTAAAAACTTATAAGATTAACTCTAGATTATTACTTGGAAAATGCATAGAAATATTTTAGGCATTTGCACATGAATAGTTATTCTTGTTGAGCATTTAAAAGAATAGAAATCATTATTTAGGAGCAAAATAGAATCCTAAGATTAGACACCTAGTCAACTAAAAGCTAGGAGGTAACTAAAGTATCTAGGGGACAGACTTGAGGAAACCTAGGGATTTAGGTGCATCTCCTAGAAAAGTTGACACTTGGATGGGTGAATGTTTTCTTTTAAAATTTAAAAATAATTATATAATTGTGCATGAAGCGACATGTGTCGCGGGAGGTTTTCCTTTATAAGGAAGACATTGGGAAGGGGAAAAGGTCCATAATTTGAACAATTGTCGTAATTTTTGAGTGCCTCAAATACTTGCTGCTATTTAAAGGGTTTGGCTAAGAAATACTGGGGGGAGGGGAAACCCAAGCTGGATTTCTAAAAAACGTGTGTGAGCTCTACGACCCAAAGCTCGCGGGAGGCCATGCGACTGAAAGCATGAGCCTATGGTTGGGTGGCGGAGCTAACGATTGCTTCGCCTATGGTTATACGAGCTTTTTCTGGAGGGATCCTATGAAATATGTGGACAATAATGGGCTAGATGGATTGGATTGACGACGACTACTCCTCCGATAGCGGGATCGACCGACGAATGACAGGTATGAGGTTCCACTTGTATCTTCTTAAGGTAAATTTGTTTACTGTAATTCAGTTTTCTATCTTTGATATGTTCTAATCTGTGTCATATTATGTTGATGAGTTTCATATTAGTTTTAGGGATGACCCCACAAATGGGGGTCACTACATTTGGTATCAGAGCCGGTCGAGCCTTGAAGGCACCGGACTTATAATCTTCTGCATATGCATCTTTCTCTATATCCGCTGCAGAACTTGGATATTCGGTAATCGTATGTTGGATCGATTGGGATTCCCTTGGAACTACACCTATGGTTGGAGAGACCCCGTCCCCACAGGTTTTATTCACTCTAAAATTATTTCTAGCTCTGTTTTTTCTTAAAGAAATGACAAAAAATAAGAAATGAATTCATAACTCTGTTTGACATTCAATTTTGTTTACCAATGCAATTTGGAAAGGAATTTATGAAACTTTGTTTTAGATTCAATTTTGTTTACCAATGCAATCTGGAAAAAAGTTTAATCCTTAACACCTAGATCCGGAAGGCTTTACCACTATTCATCCATTGTTTTGTTTCTGTGAGAAATTAAAATCCAAATGCTCAAATCGGGGAGCGATATCTCTATTCATCCATTAATTGATTTTGTGGGAAGTTGAACTCCAAATGCCCAAATCGGAAGACTTAACCTCTGACTCTATTCCATTATTCTTGCTTCTTGTGATAGATCGACCAATACCCAGCTCGAAATTTTTTTTATTAATTTCTGCGAGAATTAAACCCTTAAATGCTAGAAAACGTTTTATTTACTCTGTGTAAATGTTAACAGGTCATGCCCAGATCGTGTAAACCTTTGCTATTCCCACTCTATTCGGTGTAAAGAACCTTACCATAGCCCTCAGATCTTAAGAATCCCATCTCTGATTTTAGTTGATAAATCCGTTATAAATGAATGCGGTGCCACACATCTTTCGACTTCTGTTAAAAGCTTACTGATTTCTGTAACTGCCCAATCACACTCACCGATCACAGTAGTTCCATGCACCATGATCTTGTGATGATGCATTTTGTTTTAATATCTGTGTGGATCAACGGCGTGATACCCAAATCACATGTGTCAATTCCCCTTCTATTCCTTTATCTTTATGAGATCTTTGAGATAAATTATTCCCATTCACCTAGATCAAAAATTTCTAATCTCTATTCCATTCGTGGTGATCATTGTTGATGTCATCACTAATTACTCCCTTTCTATCTGTTAGTAATCTCCGTGGAACGTGGTAGTATTTAACCCTGTCCATTCGTTTGTGGCCTTATGGACCATTGAATCATTTAAACCTTGTTCCATTCTATCGCTACCTCGGTGGTAAATCCATTAATAAGCCGATCGTAGTATTAAATAAATTATGTTTCATTATTACATTTGAATTCTGTTATGTCTACCCTGATCGCTTAAATCAAGCCTAATTGTAGTGCCCCTAGACTACTGTAGACATTGAGGGCACTTGCTTCGTGACCCGACTGTTTGAAACATTAATAAAATAATCCTTTGATTTTATTTTGAGTATATTTATGATTACGATTGATTGTAAATCAATAAAATAATTATTTATGTTTGTGAGAAATGTGTGTAGCGACAGGTGAAATGGTTCACCGAAGGACACACAAAGGAATATGAAGGGTCGTATAGTACGGGTAAATCACACACAGGGGGAGCGACGACGATGTCGACTTCCGACAAGAATACCACGCATGAGCAGAAAAGCACTGATCCGCTTGCTCAAGAGGAATGCGTGAGGGCGTACGAGGTAGGCCACGACGGAGCTGGTCATGTACGAGTTGAGGGGCGCACAGTGAGAACGGACTCACTCCTCAGGGCCATTAGTCCCTAGATAGCATGTAGATGGAGGATGGATGGTAACGATTCCTAAAATCCCTACAAGAGTTCCTGCAAGTCAAAACGGAAAGATGGTGGCAGAAGGGCCCGACGATGCGGTACCCTGTCGAGAAATGAAAGAAGGAATGCAAGGACCCAACGATGCGGTACCATGCCAAGGAATTGAAACCATGGATGACTGGACCCGATAGAGTGGTGCCATGTCAGAGAATTAAAGTTAAGGAACCAGGAGCCCAACGGCGCGGCACCGTGATCCTAGTGAGTTTGATTGTTAAATTAAACTGCATAAAAACTTAGGAGAATAACTCTAGATTATTACTTAGCAAATGCATAAAAAAAAAATAGTTTAGACATTTGCACATGAATAGTTGTTTTTGTTGAGCATTTAAAATAATAGAAATCATTATTTAGGAGCAAAATAGAATCCTAAGATTAGACACCTAGTCAACTAAAAGCTAGGAATTGATTAAAATATCTGGGAGACAAACTAGAGCAAACTTAGGGATGTAGGTGCACTTCCCAGAGAAACTGACACTTGGATGGGTGAGTGTTTTAATTAAATAATTAATTAAAAATATTTAATTATGCATGAAGCGACATGTGTCGCAGGAGATTTTCCTTTATAAGGAAGGCTTAGGGAATGGGTAAGGGGCCCATAATTTGGACGATTGTCATAATTTTCGAATGCCTCAAAGACTTGCTGCTATCTAAGGGTTTGGCTAAGAAATCCTGGTGGGAAGGGAAACCCAAGCTGGATTTCTGAAAAACGTGTGTGAGCTCTACGATCCAAAGCTCGGAGGAGGCCATGCGACTGAAAGCATGAGCCTATGGTTGGGTGGCGAAGCTAACGGTTGCTTCGCCTATGGTTAAACGAGCTTTGCTGGTTATGGTTATGGTTTGTTTTAATTTGCTAGTTTATTCATTTATTTAGTTTATTTATCCAGTCGTTATGCTTTCTAATCTCTTTTGTATCAAGTGGTTGAGTTTCAGGTTAAACAGGAAAGACCCTAGAGGAGGGGTCCAACATTTGGTATCAAAGCTGGTCGAGCCTTGAGGGCACCGGACTCATATTATATAGGAGTTATCGATATCTTCATCGAGGTGGATCGATCTGGATGGCGTACCAGTTGCTACTACAGCGAACTTGTCAACTTCAAGCTTCCCCACCGAATCAGGTTCAATATCTTTCAATATTGTGTTAAGTAATACATAATTCTCCTTTTGTGTATGTTATTTGGAATGATTCATAGGTTGTGGTAAATTTCGAATACTTCATAGGATACAGGCTTGAAGGCTTGGATAATTTCATGTATATGCTGTAATATAAAATACACAGGCTACGAATTCATTTTTAGATCCTTGGATGATTGTATATATTGTTGACTGAGTTTTTATTTGAAACATGACCGCTGTGTATGATCCGTGATAAAAGATTTGTTGATAAAACGCCAGTTCCAGTCCTTTCTTTTATTGTATTGAGATCGTGATTCAAGAAAGACTCTGCCTTCATATAATTTGATGAAATCATGCTAGGATTTAGATCGAGATGGTGATCTCTGCCATTTCCTTTTGTTGATGAAAAACGCTATTGATTTCAGCGTAGGATCCGTAGAAGGTTCTGTTTTCGATTGGGATATACCTTTCTTGATAGCATTTTACTTCTTTTTTTTTAACTTCCTTGCTCTGTTTTCAATTTGGAAAGACATTCCCAAGATCCACAATTGATGGCATTTGTTAATGTTTCCAGAATATCTGTGCATCTAGTTTCGATTGGCGTTTCCCAGACTCGTAATTCACCCTCTCTTTTCATTCTCTGTACACCCAAGCATGGAATCTCCAGTTTTACATTTGAAACCATTTGAATCCAATTAAGATCTCTGTTTTATAACATGGATTGGCGTCCCTGGATCTACGATGCACATTGTAATTCGAACCATTAAAATCTCTGATCGGCATTTTCCAAGAATTGATTTGAATTGTAGTTGATCCATTTTACAATCCCTAGATCGGCGTTCCTCTTCCATAATTCCAATTTTTTTTAATAGATCCTGTTTATTAAACTCTATGTTACATTTCAAATCGAATGGCGTGTTGATCCTGTCAATTTCTCTTTGTTTTTCTTGATTCAAGTGGGAAGGTGTATATAACATTTCTTATGAGATCTTGTTTATAAAACTCTGCGTTTATGTTGAAGGTCGAATTTGAACTGGATCAGTCTCACTGTTTCTCCAATTTTTATTATACTCTGCTATTTGGGTAGGTAAGAAAATCTCAGAGATTGAACCTGGCGTCGAATTGCTATTGTTGTGCCTTGAGATCGACTCCGATCTGTATCTTTGCCTTGAACATGCTTTTTTTTTTTAAAATTGAGATCAATTCCGATTTGCAACCCTGGCTTGAATCATAGATTACTAAACTCAATTGTTGGATCACCGATTAAAACCCCGTCTTTGTGGTATTATGATTTTAGTTGAACTTTAATAAATCTCGGTACTCCATTTTTAATGGCGTTTCCAGGATATTTCATTGAATTACAACTGCTCTTTACTATCTGTTATTGAATCATTTTTATTGGCGTTTCCAGAATTCATAAATCAATTTGTATTTGCCATTAAAGCTATTCGCATATCCATTCCTTGGCATTTTCAAATTTTATAAAACGGATCGTATCATCCTTGTGTGGATCCAATGTTGTGACATCCTGCAGAAATTGAAATAAATTGGTATTTTGAATTCTAGTGTTGTGGCGTCCTTCAAAAATCGAAATAAATTGGTATTTTAATTTCCAGTGTTGTGGCGTCCTTCAGAAATTGAAATGAATTAGTATTTTAATTTCCAATGCCGAGGTGTCTTCCAGAATTTGAAGTGAATTTATAGTTTAATTTTTGAAAACTTCAAAATTCCTTGCGATCCATTTGAATGACAACCCCAGGTATTATGATTCCTTTAATTTGAACTCCGATTTCCATTTCAACTGGCGATTATAATTATGTTAAATGAATTTTAGTGTTTCTGTGTGGATCCCATATTTAGCATTTCCAGAACTTTTAATTTGGTTATATATTTTCCATAACACGACATGGATCTATTTTGTGGGCTTTTCCAATTTGTGAAACCTTATTATACGATCATCTATTTAATTAGCCAAGCTTCGAGTGTTCTATTCGAGCATACTCTAATGAACCATGAATCCCTTAATTCTGTAGTTTAAATTCTTGTGATCGATCTTACTGGAGATGTGCGATTCACCTATTGGATTCGGTCTAGCATTAATGGTGTGGCAGTAATTAAGCCTGTGTCTTTGCCCATGCTTAAATGTTTCCATACCTGGCAGCTCATATGTGTCTTACTCTGTGAGATCCGCCCATAGAAATTAAGTCGAGTGGTGGAAACCTGTAATGCCCCTAAAAAGACTGTGGACTTACTACCCTTACTGCAGCGATGGTGTTGTCCTCCCAACCACCCAACAACTCTACTGCCAGTTAATCTCACATCCAGTAATTGGTAGACGGTGACATGGCGAAGACTCTGGGTAGACGAGTGGTACCGTTTCTTATCCCTGTATTTTAGCAGTAATGCGTGGGTTTGATCTTCTGAGCAGCTCTCAACCGTCTTGTACACAACACGTGGAGGAACTCGTAGGTGATGTGAGTTAGATGCAAAAGTAGAAGTTGAATATATTGAATTCACTACGTCTAGCTCATATATATATATATATATAGCTAAAAAAAAGAAAGCTATTTCCTATATATATTTTTAAAAGTGAAACATATATCATGTGTGTTAGATAGTCAATATGTGATTATTTATATTCTCAAGATAAAGTACATACCATGTGTGCTAGTGTATCAATTTCAATTAGGAATATGACTAATTTTATGACTTTTTTTCGGTGGTTGACGATAATAGGTGAAAATGCACATATAAAAATATGACCTCGAGTGAACTGCATAATACATATAAAGATATCAAGTCATGAGGTAGTCAAGTAGTATGTGGTGTTTGAGTTTAAGTACACATATAAAATTATGAACTTAATGAATTGAGTGATACCTTGTAATTATCATGTAATAATGCTTTAGTTGAATCCATCTTATAAATGCTAGATAAATGGGCAATAATCGTCATATAGGAATCAATCAATTGTATTTGAAGATATAGTTTGAATGAAAAATTAATTGTTAGCTTACTTCATTTGTTCATCTTAATTATGATGATGATTGTAGAGATGGCAATACCTATACTAATAGTACAAGTGCGCCTTTGTCATAGTACCTTGATTAGAGTCCGTTAAATTGTGTAAACACCTCCTGGGTTTGATTTTAAAACAAACCTAGGAATCTTTAAAAACAAACTAAAAAAAAAAATAAGGGGGACGACATTGACATTTTCTTGCGAAAGGAGCCCCTCGCATGTGGATTATAACCTTACGAACATAGCCTAGTGAATTTAAAGAACTTTGACAGTACATACTGAGTTATTTTGGCAGTGAAATAAATATTTGACTTACTTTATGGATCTATACCTGGACGAAAAGATGAACATTGAACGTTGGGTACTGTATTAGATACTTATCCTGAAATTCATTGTTGTGTTTGTATAAACTAATGGAGGATGCAAAATGCGTGTACTTGATGAAACTTTGATAGACTGTCGAGAAGTTGAAAATTATTTGGAATTTGAAAAACCAGATATGTACGTGACCAATTGAATGAGTTGAACACATGGACACTAAGTTTTCATCATGATAATGTCGTTAAGGAAAGTGAAAAATTACAAACTTGACGTGACCATGGCAACGGTAAATGACGAATCATTAGTGGCGAAAGTTCCCCGAAAAGGCCAAATCAATACGACCTTTTGTAAAATGAAGTATCGAAACAACGAGCTGAACACAATAATGTTAATCTCATGACATGATGAAACATATATGAAAAGATGACTATTCCTTAAGACAAGACTCGATGAAACTTTATCGACACACATGATATGACTTGGAAGGTCTGCTAAAGGATTCCTATGACAACATAAAATGATGAAATGAGGTAAGGATGTGATAAGCTCATTGACTTGGACATGATGCTACTAATGAAAGGACTAAGAGTTAAATTCAAATATGTTCAGCTAAGTCACTAAATTTCGACGACTCGAATCCTAACTTATTGAGAACCAACATTATTAATACATTTAGAGGTATTTAGAAGTAGTCTTATGGAATTTTGTTTTTGGACTATTTGAGGGTCTCTCCTGATTTGTTAAAACCATGATTATATCTTACTAAATATTTTATGATGTTTACCTTCTCGACTGGAAGGGAGGATAACCTAATAGATTTGAAACCTTGTTGGGATTAGTTATGTTGATAAATTATTGGGTGGCTATTGATGCAATGCAGCTTGTTGGAAATTTGAACTTCGTAGACCCTCGTGAATGAATAACAGATATAGGAAATCCTGTTGGGACTGACAATTATGGAATGTATTATCGGATTGATATGAGACGAAGTTACGATTAAGTTCCTGAGGGTGTATTGTAACCGTACTAGATGATATAGGAGCTAATGAATTTAACCACTTGTGCTTATAGCCTTGATTATTGGAGAAAACTAGAATTCAATGACAATAGGGATATGTGAATCTCTTTATTATATACATGTATCGTGTATCAATATAATGTATTTTTAAATATTTTTGAGAACGACTCTTACACTATTGAATTAAATAGATTACGTTGAAATAGAATGTAAAACATGGTTATTGTGGATGTATTTAATGATAAATGACAAGTAATGACCATATATGAATTTAAAGAAAGAAGTGCTTAGATAATTTTGAAGGTGGGATGCTTATGATTTACTATCAAGAATGAATGAATATATAATGTTTAATCATGAGAGATTGTGACTTACGATGAGCAATGCATGGAGATCGACGCAGAAAAATCAGAGCTGTGATTTTTGCTTCTTCTCCTTCGGCAAGGATACTCCCAACTTCTCGAACAGGTTAGAATTCTTCTTCTCTAAAAATGCTAATATGAAAGATTGAATGATATTCGGGGTTCATATACTTTGATGATGGGTTATACGTTAAGAATTTTATCGATTGGTTGTAAATGCTTATTTTCTGAAATCAAGGCGATGGCTTTGCAGGTATGCACTACTAGTTTGTAATCATGCTTTGAAATGTGAAAAGAGAGAAGTTAAACTTACTTGAATTATAGAATCTTAACTGTGCTTAAGTTAGGAAGAGAAGAAAACCTTACATGACTTTGTTTATAAAAATCTGAGATTATACTTTTAGCTATACTAAGTAAAAGGCACTCTAGTATTTAATTACACTTTGGATTATGAGAAGAGAGAGGTTTCATGTAAGATTAGTTCAGTAAAGGTTAAGGAATGTATTGAAGAACAGAATTGGAAAGGAAAATTATTATTTTGAAATTCAGACATTGTTTTGAACATGTGATAGTTATACGTAATTATAGAAAAGGGAGAAGTTAGATTGAACATTTTATCCCTTATGTTGAAATATGTCAGTGTTTTCAGTATTTTCGTAAATGATATACTTATAGTTTTGTTGAATTGAAAGAATTTGTTGTAGACGATGAGTCAAGAGAGAACTGTTGTGGGGATTACTACACTACGAAAGGTACGATTTAGTTATATTACCAATTATACGGCTTATACTTATATGAGGGTAGAAAAGAAGAAATGAATTTTTTTTATCGATTCTGGATATATTGAAGAAATGAATGTGAAAAGAAAGTAAAAACTCACCGTGGAAGCACATGAGACTTAACTTCGGGACGAAGTTTTAATAAGAGGGGGTGTATGTAAAGCCCGCCTCAGTACCTTAACTGTTTAAAATAATGAGGTACTAGTTTTGAAATGAACCGGCTAAGTAAAACACAAACCATTTGAATTTACTTTGAAAATGCTTGAACGACAGTTATAGAAACTATTACTTTAATTAATAAATGAATGCTCAACTGATTGAGATAGAATGACTAAATGTTAGATATGCTCGACTGATTGAGATAGAATGACTGAATGTTTGATATGCTCGACTGATTGAGATAAAATGACTAAATGTTAGATATGCTCGACTGATTGAGATAGAATGACTGAATGTTGGATATGCTCGACTGATTGAGATAGAATGATGAATGATAAATATGATTTACTGATTGAGAGAAAATGATGAATGAAATATATGCTCGATTGACTGAGATATTATGATGGATGATGAAATATTTCATAGTACAGCGCTACTAATGTGCGCTTGAGTGTGTGTGTGTGCAGTAGCAGGTAAGATGATTTACCAACTGATCCACAATGGAATCATAGGGGTCGTAAGAACGGAAAGAACACATAGGGGTACGATGACTGACTATCAAGCCTGGATTAGCAATCCACGCATGGGTGAAGCCATTTCAGCTCACTCGGGGAAGCGTATGTGTAATGCCCCTAAAATGACTATGGACTTTAAGAGCACCTGTCGAGTGACCCGGCGTAACAGACTTCAATAAAGTGGCCCTTCGAGTTAGGATGTGTCTTAATAAGGGAGAATCACCTGATGATGTGCATGACTATAGTTGATAAATAAATTAATGAATTGAATTATATGTGTGGACTGGGATAATTGATTAATCAGTTCTTGCTTAAATGCTTAGCCTTGATTGGTCAAGTCAAAGTATAGTAGGACAGCTACAACCCTAGCTTTGTGACTTAAGAGGACACAACTGAGATGCATCATAGCTTTCCGCATTTATTTTGAACTTCAGGACGAAGTTCTAAATAAGTAGGGGTGTATGTAGTGCCCCTAGACTACTGTAGACATTGAGGGCACTTGCTTAGTGACCCGACTGTTTGAAACATTAATAAAATAATCCTTTGATTTTATTTTGAGTATATTTATGATTACGATTGATTGTAAATCAATAAAATAATGATTTATGTTTGTGAGAAATGTGTGTAGCGACAGGTGAAACGGTTCACCGAAGGACACAAAAAGGAATATGAAGGGTCGTAGAGTACGGGTAAATCACACACAGGGGGAGCGACGACGATGTCGACTTCCGACAAGAATACCACGCATGAGCAGATAAGCACTGATCCGCTTGCTCAAGAGGAATGTGTGAGGGCATACGAGGTAGGCCACGACGGAGCTGGTCACGTACGAGTTGAGGGGCGTGCAGTGAGAACGGACTCACTCCTCAGCGCCATTAGTCCCTAGATAGCATGTAGACGGAGGATGGATGGTAACGATTCCTAAAATCCCTACAAGAGTTCCCGCAAGTCAAAATGGAAAGATGGTGGCAGAAGGGCCCGACGATGCGGTACCCTGTCGAGAAATGAAAGAAGGAACGCAAGGACCCAACGATGCGCTACCATGCCAAGGAATTGAAACCATGGATGACTAGACCCGACGGAGTGGTTCCATGTCATATAATTAAAGTTAAGGAACCAGGAGCCCAACGGCGCGGCACCGTGATCCTAGTGAGTTTGATTGTTAAATTAAACTGCATAAAAACTTAGGAGAATAACTCTAGATATTACTTAGCAAATGCATAAAAAAAAAATAGTTTAGACATTTGCACATGAATAGTTGTTTTTGTTGAGCATTTAAAATAATAGAAATCATTATTTAGGAGCAAAATAGAATCCTAAGATTAGACACCTAGTCAACTAAAAGCTAGGAGTTGATTAAAATATCTGGGGGACAAACTAGAGCAAACTTAGGGATGTAGGTGCACTTCCCAGAGAAACTAACACTTGGATGGGTGAGTGTTTTAATTAAATAATTAATTAAAAATATTTAATTACGCATGAAGCGACATGTGTCACAGGAGATTTTCCTTTATAAGGAAGGCTTAGGGAATGGGTATGGGGCCCATAATTTGGATGATTGTCATAATTTTCGAATGCCTCAAAGACTTGCTGCTATGTAAGGGTTTGGCTAAGACATCCTGGTGGGAAGGGAAACCCAAGCTGGATTTATGAAAAATGTGTGTGAGCTCTACGATCCAAAGCTCGGGGGAGGCCATGCGACTGAAAGCATGAGCCTATGGTTGGGTGGCGAAGCTAACGGTTGCTTCACCTATGGTTAAACGAGCTTTGCTGGTTATGGTTATGGTTTGTTTTAATTTGTTAGTTTATTCATTTATTTAGTTTATTTATCCAGTCGTTATGCTTTCTAATCTCTTTTGTATCAAGTGGTTGAGTTTCAGGTTAAACAGGAAAGACCCTAGAGGAGGGGTCCAACACTAATCCCATGCTATCTATAGAGCCACAACCCGTTGGATATTTTTTTTTTCTCATCTTTGTTGTTGATTAACGTTGTGTATCCAAAGAGGAGTAGATCCGATCTCGTGGAGCATTCGGATGGTTTTTACTAATCTTTGTGTTTGATAACGGCCTCATAAATCATGGCACATGTTCTAATATTTTTTGTTTTATATATATATATATATGAATTCAGTTTGGGTCGCTACATTAAACCTATGAATTGTTGAATGTTAGACATTCGTTAGAAGTGTTTGAGATGCTGATTAGAGTAGGTGATATTTTGATTTGGTTGCGTTAATTAAAACAAAAAATATCCAGTGTATAAATGCCTCGGGAGATCCATCCTCTTGAAGCCATTGTGATCCTACAAATGGTGTTTCCTTTTCAAATGAGTAGCGCCAAATCCGCACCACTTCCCTCTGATCCACACTCTACCGAATGATTCCACGCTAGATAGCTTTTGTAGTTAGTACTTCGATGTTGTTGAAGCGACCATCTTAAGCTAGGATACTAGCTCGTGGTATTCTTATTTTATTTTTATTGTTTTTGTTAACGTTAGATTTCGAGCTTGGTTTTTGAATCGTATACCTTATTATTTTATGCATTAAAAAAAAAACTAGATCTATAGAGAGCATTAAAACTTCGTGCAACATTAACTTATCGTTGAATGCGGGAAAGTCTGATTCTCCCGTAGAATGCACAGAAAGTGGGCCCCCCTCTGGATCTCATTCTCTTTCACAACATAGTCTTTCTTAGAATAAAATAGATTCGAGGTTTAAATTGCTTGTTGATCTTCTAGTTGTTAATTAAATAATGCACTAAGCACTGAAGGACATCCTCGCTTAAATTACTGAGTGCATTCCACTACCTTACTAAAGAAGAGTGTTTGTTGAGATCTACATTTAATAGAGATACTCTTAGGGAGCTCGGCACTGCCTTAATAGATTCCTCTCCTCACAGATCACTTGCTGTAGTTTATTTATTTATTTTATGTAGCCGCCTAAATAGGGGAAATTCCCTCTCATGGGAGGACTCTCCAAGAAAAAAAAAAATTGTAGGTATTAATAAGAGGTCGTAGCTCACAGGAAGATGGGTGTGTGACTTAATGCTTCTTGCAGTAGTTATCTCTCTGCAAAATGTGAGCTAGAAGGGTCAAACTCTGCTCATTGTGTATAGGTTCCATCTCTACACGAAGTCAAACTCCGTTGTTGCGCGAAGGATAAGTGCATGATATATGATAGGGGTTGTCAATCGCATCTCTGCACAGAGGTAGTGATCTCAACTTATTTGTGTGTATTACTTATGGTTTTGCCTGCTCGAATGTATATGTACACAAAGATAGCAACCTCAGAATACTCATGTGTTTTAGTTGGCATACTCAACAGAGTTTAACCTCCGTATATGTGCTTGATGGATATTTTGATTGAGCTCGGTTTTTAGTTTGATAAAATTCATGTATATATATATCTATATATATATATCGGTATATTTTGTTCTCTTTATAGAGATATAAACCATGCGAACTCGGTACTTTCTTGATTGAAGTTTCCTATAAAGATTTAAAAAAAAAGGGGGGGGGGGATCCACATCTCGGTTGCATTGTATTCATTTGATCACGGTTTGCATGAATCACAGATCGAGTCTTCTGGATGTTTATAATTTAGTTACTTCTTTTATTGACTAGAAATAATACGAAGATCCACTTCTCTAATAGTTTGCAATTTTGCATTGCAACTAATTAATGGGTCACTTGGGTGGTAGATCAAAACTTCAAATTGTAATCTAATTGTCCATTGATGGGAGCTATCTGATTATTAACTAATTCAATTCTGAAATAAACATTCAGTTTATGTAATAAACTATTCGACTGGATTCCCAAAACTATGTGTTATCATCACGAACCCACCTCGATATGGAATAGCAGGTTCCATATTCTTTAAATACTTGTTTTTATTACGGCTCCTATGTGGACATGGGTCGGAGACCCATCCATAGTTAATAATTGTCGATTGTTGTATTGTTCAAATGTCAATCCATGGTTATGTATCAATGGTATCCTAGACTGTAGCGATACTCATGTCATGGATTGATGGTATTGTTATTACAGTATTGTATAGTTGTGGAATGGATGTGTCGAGTAGCTAATGGTAAGTAGTTTGGGAATTTAATGGGCATGACCATAAATTATGGAAGATAAATGTGTTGGATGTTTTAAAATCAATAATTATCTTATACTGAGAGTTAAAAGATCCACATCTAGAAGGAAACAGCTAGATATTTATACAATTAACACATACCTTTCACAGCCATAAAAGAAGGGAATTAACCCGCATAATGTAAGGGATAAACTAATGAACCATCTTTACGACCATAAGAAGATGGTTAAGAACAATTACGGTTCAATTGGTATTCGTGAAAAAAAATGAAAAGGGTATTATTGATACTTATTTAATTAAGTAGTACATAGGTTAAAATAATCATATTTAGCTATATAATGTATATCAAAAATAGGATGGAAAAAAAAAGAGATTAATAGTTAAGTCTTTTTCATTAAACACCTTATATTAAATTATGAATAGGATTTACTTACATATGTTAAGTTAACTGGTTTAAGAAATATATTGAAATGAAAATATATGTATATAATTATAAATATGGGTGTGTATGTATAGTAATAAAGGACTATGTTTCTTTATAACTATAAATAAAAGATGAGTATAATTCCAAGAAATACACTTTCTATTTTGGTTATGAAAATAAGATGGATATTATAAAACGTTGTGAACTTGCTATGAGTTATTGTAAATGTGAGAAATTACTATGGGTCATAAGGTAATGAAATAAAATGTGATATTTTATAAGTTGTAGAATTACATGAGCCATTATTTGATCGTGAAGTTAATAGAAGTTATTACGTGAAGTTAATAGTAGTTATTATAATTATAATTTTATTTCATTATTATTATTTTTAAGAAACTTTTTAGAATTGTTATAGTTGGTTCTTGAAAAGGGGTTATAATAAGTTATTTTAATCGATTAAAGGAATAAAACATTTTGAAAGGTTTGTATGTGGAATTTTGGTAATCAATTGTATATATATATATATATAGTGAATAGAATAAAGAGAAGTATGATGTCTTCTTTCATTGTATTGATTGATATATATATATAGGTGTGTGTGTGTGTGTGTGTTCTTGAAGGTTAAGATATTAGTATCTTATGAATGATGACAAGATGTAGAGCTACAATTATGTATTAATGTTCGATAAGCCATGTTCATTGATGATATAAAAGAGAAGAAGAATTGATTTACATGTAAAGGTTCATAGGTATATTAGAGATATGCATAAATGTTAAGATTATCATATGTCATGAAATATGCATTTCAGAGTAGGATGTACACTTCATAAAATTTTAGGACAAAGTTATGTCTTTAGATTTATGAATTGTACAATGATTATAAAATTTTAAAAGATTGCAGTATTACAGTTCATAAGCATGTTGAGTACTCCTTTTATAGCCAAGATGTGCAAAAAAGTTTTAATAAGTTTTGGTTCATTACTTTTGGTAGAGAGCACGAATGAATAATAAAGTATGATTCTTCATAAAGGGGGGAGAGTATGGAGAAAGCTATACGGAATGATAATAGAGTGAAGATGGGGAAACAAACTAGATCGTGAGAAAATGGTGAGTATTAGAGAAATCAGTTACATTTTGCTCACCCCGAAAAGGTATTAGTTTATTTTCTCGATGGAGTGAAGGAACAAAGACCAGATATATTTTTAAACCTTTCTAAACCATGATAAGAAGATAAGCGGACAGATATATTTGGTGGATTAAATAAATGATGGGAAATTGATAAATTTTAACTGACAAGACACCATGATGCTTAGATTGACGAGACTTTGGCAGATTGTTGAGGAAGTGAAACAGACTTAATAATTGAAAAGAGAGATATCTATGTCATTAGCACAAGGATCTAAGCCCAATAAAACTGATTTTTCTAGCATGACAATGTTGAACGAAAAAGTACAAACTCGATGTGATCGGGACAACAACAAAAGAAGAATTCTCCATTAGGAAAGTCCACCAAAAGGACCAAATAAAGACAACTTTAGTAAAATGATGTATGGAGATGATCAACACACTGAACTGAACGTAATGCAGCTAACCTTAGGACATAGTCAACCCTTGATGAAAAGACAACTAACCCCGATATAGAACTCGATGAGGATGAGAAAACGAACATAGTACGAATTGATGAAACTAACAAAGTGGTCTTATGACAACATGAATGATGAATTGAGGTAAGGATCTGATAATCTTGAGTAATGATATTGACAAAAGGACTAAGAGATAAATTTTAATATGTCTGACTAAACCATTAAGTTCCAACCCTAGGAATCCTTTCGATTTGAGAACCAACATTTAGGGGTTTTTGGAAGTAACCTTATGGAAATTGGTTTTGAAATATTTGACGGTCTCTCTCTCTTGATTTGTTAAAAATGTGACCATGTCTTACCCATTTTCGATTGATAGAATATGTTTTGATGTTTACCTTCTCGTCTTGGAGGGAATGATGACCAAATATATTTGGAATCTTGCTTGATGGTGATTTGCTAACTAATGGGTGGCTATTGATGTTGTATAGCTTGTAAATAAGTTTGGATATCGTAGACCTTCGCAGATCTAGGTTGGTATTGACAATTATGAAGGCATTATTGGATTTACAATACACTTGTTATGATTGAGTTCATAAGGATGTATTGGAACTAGGTTGGATGAAAAAGAAAACTTACGATTAGAGTCACTAGTGCTTAAAGCCTTGATAATTGGAGAAAAATAGAAGAGAATGACAAGAAGATGAGAATAGGAAATTAAAATTTAAGCCTAGTGTCGTAAGGGTGAGAACAAAATTTAAACTTCGGGACGAAGTTCTATACAAGAGGGGGTGTATGTAATGCCCCTAAAATGACTATGGACTTTAAGAGCACTTGTCGAGTGACCCGGCGGAACAGACTTCAATAAACTGGCCCTTCGAGTTAGGATGTGTCTTAATAAGGGAGAATCACCTGATGATGTCATGACTATAGTTGATAAATGAATTAATGAATTGAATTATATGTGTGGAATGGGATAATTGATTAATCAGTTCTTGCTTAAATGCTTAGCCTTGATTGGTCAAGTCAAAGTATAGTGGGACAGCTACAGCCCTAGCTTTGTGACTTGGGAGGACGCAACTGACATGCGTTATAGCTTTCCGCATTTATTCTAAACTTCGGGACGAAGTTCTAAATAAGTAGGGGTGTATGTAGTGCCCCTAGACTACTGTAGACATTGAGGGCACTTGCTTAGTGACCTGACTATTTGAAACATTAATAAAATAATCCTTTGATTTTATTTTGAGTATATTTATGATTACAATTGATTGTAAATAAATAAATTAATGATATATGTTTGTGAGAAATGTGTGTAGCGACAGGTGAAACGGTTCACCGAAGGACACACAAAGGAATATGAAGGGTCGTAGAGTACGGGTAAATCACACACAGGGGGAGCGATGACGATGTCGATTTTCGACAAGAATACCACGCATGAGCAGATAAGCACTGATCCGCTTGCTCAAGAGGAATGCGTGAGGGCGTACGAGGTAGGCCACGATGAAGCTGGTCACGTACGAGTTGAGGCGCGCGCAGTGAGAACGGACTCACTCCTCAGCGCCGTTAGTCCCTAGATAACATGTAGACAGAGGATGGATGGTAACGATTCCTAAAATCCCTACAAGAGTTCCCGCAAGTCAAAATGGAATGATGGTGGCAGAAGGGCCCGACGATGCGGTACCCTGTTGAGAACGGAAAGAATGGACGCAAGGACCCAACGATGCAGTACCATGCCAAGGAATGGAAACCATGGATGAATGGACCCGATGGAGTGGTGCCATGTCAGAGAATTAAAATTAAGGAACCAGGAGCCCAACGGCGCGACACCGTGATCCTAGTGAGTTTGATTGTTAAATTTAACTGCTTAAAAAATTATAAGATTAACTCTAGATTATTACTTGGAAAATGCATAAAAATATTTTAGGCATTTGCACATGAATAGTTATTCTTGTTGACCATTTAAAATAATAGAAATCATTATTTAGGAGCAAAATAGAATCCTAAGATTAGACACCTAGTCAACTAAAAGCTAGGAGTTAGCTAAAGTATCTGTGTAATGCCCGCCTCTGTACCTTAACTGTTTAGAATAATGAGGTACTAGTTTTGAAATGAATCGGCTAAGTAAAACACGAACCATTTGAATTTACTTTGAGAATGCTTTAAAATTGTAGTGCCCCTAGACTACTATAGACATTGAGGGCACCTGCTGAGTCACCTAACTGTTTGAAACATTAATAAAATAACCCTATGATTTTATTTCGAGTATATTTATGATTACGATTGATTGATATATGTGCATTTCGGTAGTTATTGTGAATGGACAATTTCATGTTGTTTAACGATTAACTTTGATATGAAAACTATACATATGAATGATGCTTAACGACTAGCTGTGAAATTGATTATGTGATTAGACGAATGAGTAATGATTAAGTAAATTATAGATGCTTAATGAAGTAACAGATTTATAAACCAAATTGTGATTATTGAGGACAGTGCTACTAATTTACGTTTGTGAGAAATGTGTGTAGCGACAGGTGAAATGGTTCACCAACGGACACACAAAGGAATATGAAGGGTCGTAGAGTACGAGTAAATCACACACAGGGAGAGCGACGACGATGTCGACTTCCGACGAAATACCACGCTTGAGCAGATAAGCACTGATCCGCTTGCTCAAGAGGAAAGCGTGAGGGCGTACGAGGTGGGCCACGACGGAGCTGGTCACGTACGAGTTGGGGGGCGCGCAGTGAGAACGGACTCACTCCTCAATGCCATTAGTCCCTAATAGCGTCTAGACAGAGGATGGAAGGTAATGGCTCTTGAAATCCCTACATGAAGTTCCCGCAAGTCAAAAAGGAAGGATGACGGCAGGAGGGCCCGACGGTGCGGTACCCTGCCGAGAATGGAAAGAGTGAATGCAAGGACCCAACGATGTGGTTCCTTGCCGAGGAATGGAAACTATGGATGACTGGACTCGACGAAGTGGTGCCATGTCAGAGAAATTAATTTAAGGAACAAGGAGGCCCAACGGCACGACACCGAGTCCCTAGTAAAAGTTGATTGCTAAGCTTAACTGCGTTGAAACGTATAATTTTGCACCTAGAACTTTACTTATAAATGCATTTGAGTACTTTAGGCATTTGCACATAAATGATTACTTTGGCATTTAAATAATATTAAGTGTTATTTAGGCATTGCACATGAAAGGATATTCCTGATTACTTAAAATTATTATAAATATTTAAATAGGAGCAAAATGGAATCCTAGGCATGGACACCTAGTCAACTCCACCTACACCACAAATCTAGGAGTTAAGTGAAATATCTAGGGGACAAACATGAGCAAACTTAGGGATGTTGGTGCATCTCCTAGAGAAACTGACACTTGGATGGGTGAGTTGTTTATCATTAAAGAATTAGTTAAATAATTATTTATGCATGAAGCGACATGTGTCGCAAGGGATTTTCCTTTAAAAAGGAGACTTTGGGGATGGGTAACGGACCCAGACCCTGGATGACTATCGTAATATTGAGTTACCTCATGACTTGCTGTTATTAAGGGTTTGGCTGGAAATCTTGGTGGGGGGGAATCCCAAACTGAATTTCATGATTTTTTTTTATTGTGTGTGAGCTCTACGACCCAAAGCTCAGGGGAGGCCATGCGACTGAAAGCATGAGCCTATGGTTGGGTGGAGAAGCTAACGGTTGCTTCGCCAATGGTTAAACGAGCTTTGCTAGAGGGATCCTATGGAAGACGAAGGCGACAATGGACCAGCCGGATCGGGTTGACAGGTTAAGGTTTTGCTTATTTTTGTTAAGTTATTCACGCTTGTTATTTTATTTTTCCAATAACTATGATGGCTAATTTGTTTGTATGAAGTTGTTAAAGTTTCAGGTTCAGTTCAAGGGGACCCTAAAGGAGGGGTCCTACATTTGGTATCAGAGCCGGTCGAGCCTTGAGGGCACGGGATCTTATTTCTAAATTCTATTGAACAACGATGGGATTGAAGCTGCAATTTCTTGGATCTACTTCGAGTGCTAGAAGCAACCACTCAGACAGGTTTGTTTGTAGTTGAAGTTTTTTTTTATCGCTGTGTATTTTCGATTTATGTAGTGAATTTAGAAGAACGATCCCGTACTAATGAATTCTAGAAAAGTAAATTTTGAATATCCTTGAATTTTTATGTATTTCGGTTCCATTTAAAGAATCACTCCAATTAGAAAGGTTTAGCTGAACTGCTTATGTTTCTAAAGCTGCAAGATTTAAATATTTAGGTTGACCTAACTCTATTATATAAGAAATTCTTCCCAGAGCCTAAAGTAGGCTAGGCCGACGACTGGCAGCATTCTCATTTTAGTTCGTTTGTTATTAAGTCAAAAGGAGATCGTAACTGCTTAAAATACTGTAGATCGACTTTTGGGATTGATCTCTTGAATCATGGCATAGAAAAAAAAAAAATTCTGGGTCGATTATTTTAGGAGTTCTCAGAAAATTTCTTAATATTATTCATTCTTGATTCAAGGTTTGATTCCATAAAATAGTTAAAATTTTCCGAATATCTATTAATACGACTAGGTATGTATGAACTCTGTAATGATCTAGACTACATTCCTTCCTCCATCTTGATCACAGATCTATTGTTCATTGAGTGAACTATTTGGCAAAAGGAAGGAAGGTTTGAATCCGAAGGACTAACCTAATTGAGTCAGCCGATCTGCCCATAGATCGAGTCTGCTCCAGTGGATTGGATCTGGAGTATTAACCCAATTGAGTCAGCCGATCTGTCTATAGATCGAGTCTACACCAGTGGGTGAAACTTTTCAATTTGCTATCAGCCTGATATTTTAGACTTATTGAGGAGTCTCCCCTCCATTACTACTGTGCGATTTGCGCATAAATATCTCGTAAGCGGTACCTTTAGGATCACATATTATGAATGAGGCTCTGTATAATCTATAAGTATACAGGCACTGCGAAATAATGAAGAGGATCAGGATGGTGGGTGCAATCAATTAATTAGTACCTTCGACCAGTACCCATGATCCCTGTGAAGTATTTATCTGCTTGCAATTGATTGAACTTCTCATAGTCCGGATGACTGGTTGATCCCTCGGATCTTGGTTGTTACTGGTATTATCCCTTCTACCCTAGAAAATCCTTGCTAATAAGATCGCTCAGTATAGGCCAAGGCCGGTTGTTGGATCAATGAGTTCCACTTGAATGCCCTGTCTAGTCACCGCCTTTGTTGCCGCAAACCACATCAGTCCTGGCAGTTTATTTGTGTAGTTCTGTTACCATTCCCGTAGTAAAGTTTGAAACGATTGTATTTCAATTCCCTCTTATGTTAAGAAAATATTGGTGTGTCTATCTTGTCATTTTAGCCATTAGTTAAATTATTTTTGAACTCCTAGCTAGCCAGTAATCCAGTATGATCGTAATAAGCTACGGAACAGTTGTGAATCTATTTTCTGTGATATGCTGTCCACCGGTAGTTAAAGACCGCTGGGAGACTGTCACTATGGATATGATGAAACGTTGGTGAAATTAACCCTTGTTGTGCTAAAAAGAGAAAACAATTATGAGTCTGCCTGTGCGTGACATGGTGTGCAGAGATATTATTATACAAATTTTATGTAAATCATTATTTGTTCAGTATACAAAACAATAGTAATGGTTAGGGAAGCTTTCGGTTACACCCTCGGTGGACGAGCAGAACGCAGCAGTATTCCGTGGACCGAGTTAGATGCTTATCATTAACTACGTATGAGTTCTCTTGACACCTGTTGTTGAGTTTCGGTGAGACCGTTGGTAATTAAATTCGGTGGTTATTCAATTGCTTTCTGTGTTCCGTAACTAGCTAGGTAAAGAACCAATCTCCCTTGTGAATAAATTTTTGAGTCTAAGAAACCATTATGTATAACCTTGGATCTGATCGATATGCGTTGACACCTGGAGGGAGATACCACTGCCATCGCGCAGGGTATGCATGTGAACTCTTACTTCCTCATGTATTTATTTATTTAAAGTTAATTGTCGATATGGTGTCAGCATAACACCTCTTAAGTTAGAGGAATGTTAGTATTTATGTATTTCAAAAGTTATGTAGTTAAGTGCCTACTGTACTCCTTGAAAAGTTAATGTAGATTTGAGGGTTAACAGCTTCGTTGTCTCCCTTTGTCACGGCAGTGATCCTTTAAAGCTAGCAAGATTTAAGTGAGGTTATATATATATTTTTTTTTTCTTTCGTTTTTTTTTGTTTTTGTTCTTGCCTTGTTACCTGCCATGGTAAACTTCGAGGTCGAACGCAGGACCGTTACCTGCATCCCTCTAAAATTTAGAAAATTCTGGTCTCTATTGTGAACTCCATGTAGAGCATGTAATATCTTTACAGCGCTAAAACCTAAGCGAACTTTATCGCTCGAAAACCATGTCGATTAAATGCATGTCTTGATCGCCTCAATTTTATTCCTTATTTACCGCACCACCTACTACCTGTGGTTAACATAACGTTCTGTTTTTTTTTTTTTTTTAAATTATGTTCGGTGGCGTGTTTTCCCAGACAAGCGATTAGTTTAGGACTGAAGCAATATGATAAAATTTCCTTTTATAGAGTGGTAAGGTCATATGGATAGTCCTCCATTTTTAACACTAAGTTTGTTGACTCGATTTTCCACCCATTAGTGCCCATTTTATTTCATATTCAATATCACATATTATACTTGATGATGAGTATCAATATATATATTGAAAGTGTTTTCAAATTAATAAAAGGTTTTTATGTATGGTCAATGAAGAATAGGATAGTTAAAAAAAAAAAAACACTAAAATAAAAATAAATGAAATTGTAATGCCTTTTCAGAATTTGAAAATAGGATACATTATATACATATGTTGAAAAGTTAAGTTTTAAATATAGGAAACTAATGTGTGTTATATGGAATCGATATGTGGATTCACCTTTTTATATTATATAATTTGTATATTTTAATTTGTGTTATATGTATATACTATATGGAGTTGCATAATATAAATATGAGGTGTTTATTTTGAAATGGTTAACTTGTTTTTAAGTCATATATGTGGTTGCATAATATATGTGGGGCATATTTATATTTAAAAAGGTTAATATATAAAAGAAGTTTTCAAGTTATATATGTTATATGTGTGTTATGTGTTATGAAATTGCATTATATGATGTTTAACTAAATAGATTTTATAAAAATAAATAAAAAAATGAAAGGTATCTTTTAAAGGGTTGAATGTTTAGTTATTTTTGAGAGACCAACATTTATTTAGCAAGGATGAAATTGAGTTTAGAATGGTTAATTAGAATATATATATATATATATATATATATATATATATATAAACAAAAACACTCAAATGAATGGAAAATCATTGTGTTTTATATGCGAATACCATTCTTATGCCTTATGATTATCTTATATCAACATAATGTCCCATTTATACGTCCTGAGGGGAATTGCATATTTAATTTGTACATTATATTGGTATCATGATAAAAGAATAGTAGAACTTTAGAAAGTAAGGGTCAAGAATTGGGGTTGTATTATGAAGAGATAAATAAGTTAAATACATGAGTTGTTTCATGAGAGTAGAGGAAAGAAGTTATGTTATAAACTTAGAAAATATTTTCATGTAAAATAGAACCCGGTGTTAGAGTTATTCTAGGGAGAAAGAAAAGAAAAAAAAAAGGAAAAAAGAAAAATTCATACTCCCTTTCCCTGAATTGGTAATGAGGAAATTGGGTATGTTACAGATGACATGGAAATAAGGAAAGGTAACTTGGCGAACTTGTCGAATGAGTCGAATAAAGATGACTTTTGTAAAATGAAGTATCGAAACGATCAAATGCAATGAGCTGAGAACAATAATGTTAACCTCATGACATGACGAAACATATATAAAAAGACGACTATACCTTAAGACCTGACTCGATGAGACTTCGAAAGTATGCCGAAGGGGCCATAGGACAACATGAATGATGAAATGAAGCAGGGATGTGATGAGCTCATTGACCTAGACATGATGTTAACGATAAAAGAACTAGGAGTTAAAGACCATTATTTATGCATTTTACAATTGGATGAAATACTACTAGTGTGCAATTTATATTTAGATGTATAGTGTAGTAGTTCGTTGGTGTAAATTCTTATTTCAAATAGAATTGACTATAGTGCTTTATATAAATACCACTATTTACACATTTTATACTTAGATGAAATACTATCAGTGATGCAATTAATATTTAGATGTATAAGTGGAATAGTTCATTTATGTCAATTCATACTTCAAAGTAGAATTGAAGTGTAGTGCTTTTATTTGTGTCAATTTATAATTCAAAAAATTGAAATGAGATGTTTCTATTTATGTCGAATTGTATTTCAAAGGTAACTTTGAAATACTCCTAGTTAGGTCAAGTATATGTGATACATAGAAGTTAACTACATGGGATTACATTTGTAATTATATGTTCTATGGTTAACTTTTCATATTCTTTTTAAGTATTATATTACATAGGAAAAGTTAAATATTTTAGGTATTATGGTAAGGAAGTGGATTAAATAGGAGTCTCAAGTAGTAAGTGAATTGCTTGAAGATATGGCTATAAGCAAATAAATCAGGGGTCATAATTGTTTTTCGTAATTTTGTTCTATGATAAGCTTTGATATGAATAAGTGATAATTGTCTCCTAGCTAAGTTCTCGATATACACTTGCTTTAAAGATTGAAAAAAAAAAAAAATCACTTCTGGAAGAGCATTACTTTTTCTCCTTCGGCAATGATACTTCCATCTTCTCGAAGAGGTTAGAATTATTCTCTTCTAAATTTGCTAGTATGTAAGTTTGAATGGTATTCAGGGTTCATATACTTTGATGAGGGGTTTTGTGTCAAGAATTTTATCGATTGGTTGTAAATGCCTATTCTCTGAAATCAAGGCGTTGGCTTCGCAGGTATGCACTACTAGTTTGTAATCATGCTTTGGATTATGAAAAGAGAGAGGTTGCAAGTAAGATTAGTTTAGGAATGGATAAGGTATGTAATGAAGAACATAATTCAGAAGGGTTAATTCTTATTTTGGAATTCAGATATTGTTTAAAATATATGATAGCTATACATAGAAAAGGAAGAAATTGGGATTGAAGATTTTATTCCTTATGTGGAAATGTGTTATTGCTTAAAGGATTTACATAAATGATATAGTTTTGCTCAATGAAAGGAATTTGCTATGGATGATTTCAAATTCGGTTGCAATTAATGAGCCAATAGAGGACTGCTGTGGGGATTGCTACACTATGAAGGTACGATTTAGTTATATTTTCAAATATGAGATGTATACTTATATGATGGTAGAAAAGAGGAAATGAAATTTTACTATCAATTGTGATTACATTGAAGAAATGAATGTGGAAAGAAAGAGAAAACTCACCATGGAAGTACATGATACTTAAATTCAGGACGAATTTTTTAATAAGAGGGGGTGTATGTAATGCCCGCCTCTGTACCTTAACTGTTTAGAATAATGAGGTACTAGTTTTGAAATGAATCGGCTAAGTAAAACACGAACCATTTGAATTTACTTTGAGAATGCTTTAAAATTGTAGTGCCCCTAGACTACTATAGACATTGAGGGCACCTGCTGAGTCACCTAACTGTTTGAAACATTAATAAAATAACCCTATGATTTTATTTCGAGTATATTTATGATTACGATTGATTGATATATGTGCATTTCGGTAGTTATTGTGAATGGACAATTTCATGTTGTTTAACGATTAACTTTGATATGAAAACTATACATATGAATGATGCTTAACGACTAGCTGTGCAATTGATTATGTGATTAGACGAATGAGTAATGATTAAGTAATTTATAGATGCTTAATGAAGCAACAGATTTATAAACCAAATTGTGATTATTGAGGACAGTGCTACTAATTTACGTTTGTGAGAAATGTGTGTAGCGACAGGTGAAATGGTTCACCAACGGACACACAAAGGAATATGAAGGGTCGTAGAGTACGAGTAAATCACACACAGGGAGAGCGACGATGATGTCGACTTCCGACGGAATACCACGCTTGAGCAGATAAGCACTGATCCGCTTGCTCAAGAGGAAAGTGTGAGGGCGTACGAGGTGGGCCACGACGGAGCTGGTCACGTACGAGTTGGGGGGCGCACAGTGAGAACGGACTCACACCTCAATGCCATTAGTCCCTAATAGCGTCTAGACGGAGGATGGAAGGTAACGGCTCTTGAAATCCCTACATGAAGTTCCCGCAAGTCAAAAAGGAAGGATGACGGCAGGAGGGCCCGACGGTGCGGTACCCTGCCGAGAATGGAAAGAGTGAATGCAAGGACCCAACGATGTGGTTCCTTGCCGAGGAATGGAAACTATGGATGACTGGACTCGACGAAGTGGTGCCATGTCAGAGAAATTAATTTAAGGAACAAGGAGGCCCAACGGCACGACACCGAGTCCCTAGTAAAAGTTGATTGCTAAGCTTAACTGCGTTGAAACGTATAATTTTGCACCTAGAACTTTACTTATAAATGCATTTGAGTACTTTAGGCATTTGCACATAAATGATTACTTTGGCATTTAAATAATATTAAGTGTTATTTAGGCATTGCACATGAAAGGATATTCCTGATTACTTAAAATTATTATAAATATTTAAATAGGAGCAAAATGGAATCCTAGGCATGGACACCTAGTCAACTCCACCTACACCACAAATCTAGGAGTTAAGCGAAATATCTAGGGGACAAACATGAGCAAACTTAGGGATGTTGGTGCATCTCCTAGAGAAACTGACACTTGGATGGGTGAGTTGTTTATCATTAAAGAATTAGTTAAATAATTATTTATGCATGAAGCGACATGTGTCGCAAGGGATTTTCCTTTAAAAGGGAGACTTTGGGGATGGGTAACGGACCCAGACCCTGGATGACTATCGTAATATTGAGTTACCTCATGACTTGCTGCTATTAAGGGTTTGGCTGGAAATCTTGGTGGGGGGGAATCCCAAACTGGGTTTCATGATTTTTTTTTATTGTGTGTGAGCTCTACGACCCAAAGCTCGGGGGAGGCCATGCAACTGAAAGCATGAGCCTATGGTTGGGTGGCGAAGCTAACGGTTGCTTCGCCAATGGTTAAACGAGCTTTGCTAGAGGGATCCTATGGAAGACGAAGGCGACAATGGACCAGCCGGATCGGGTTGACATGTTAAGGTTTTGCTTATTTTTGTTAAGTTATTCACGCTTGTTATTTTATTTTTCCAATAACTATGATGGCTAATTTGTTTGTATGAAGTTGTTAAAGTTTCAGGTTCAGTTCAAGGGGACCCTAAAGGAGGGGTCCTACAATCTGGGGGACAGACTTGAGGAAACCTAGGGATTTAGGTGCATCTCCTAGAAAAGTTGACACTTGGATGGGTGAATGTTTTCTTTTAAAATTTAAAAATAATTATATAATTGTGCATGAAGCGACATGTGTCGCAAGAGGTTTTCCTTTATAAGGAAGACATTGGGAAGGGGAAAAGAGCCATAATTTGGACGATTGTCGTAATTTTCGAGTGCCTCAAAGACTTGCTTCTATTTAAAGGGTTTGGCTAAGAAATACTGGGGGGAGGGGAAACCCAAGCTAGATTTCTGAAAAACGTGTGTGAGCTCTACGACCCAAAGCTCGGGGGAGGCCATGCGACTGAAAGCATGAGCCTATGGTTGGGTGGTGGAGCTAACAATTGCTTCGCCTATGGTTATACGAGCTTTTTTCGGAGGGATCCTATGAAAGATGCAAACGATAATGGTCTAGATGGATCGGATTGACGATGAATACTCCTCCGATAGTGGGATCGACCGACGAATGACAGGTATGAGGTTCCACTTGTATCTTCTTAAGGTAAATTTGTTTACTGTAATTCAATTTTCTATCTTTGATATGTTCTAATCTGTGTCATATTATGTTGATGAGTTTCATATTAGTTTTAGGGACAACCCCACAAACAGGGGTCACTACAGTGACCTAAGTACTATATTTTATCTTTATAAAAGTCACATTTACTAAACTTAGCATAAAGTTGATGTTCTCTTAAAACTTGCAGAATTATTTTTAAGTGTTCGTCTTGTTCTTCTCTGGTTTTAGAATAAATTAAAATATCATCATTAAATACAATTACAAACTTATCTAGTTACTTATGCAGAACATTAATCACTAAACACATGAAGACTATCGGTGCGTCAGTTAGCCCAAAAGGCATAGCTATGAACTCATAGTGCCCATAACGGGTTCTGAAAGCAGTTTTAAAAATGTCTTCATCCTTTATTCTAACTTGATGATATCCAGACCTCAAGTCAATTTTAGTGAATATCTTTGCTCCACGTACCTGATTGAATATCGCCAATGTGGGGCAAGGGATATTGATTTTTAATAGTCATTTTATTAAGTTGACGGTAATCTATTCACAATCGCAAGGTACCGTCCTTCTTTTTAACAAAGATAACCGATGCTCCCTAAGGAGACACACTTGGCCTTATGTAGTTCTTATCAATTAATTGTTTTAGCTAATATTTTAGTTCATTTCATTCCAAAATATTCATTCTGTAAGGAGCCTTTGAGTTTGGTACCACACCCGGTACTAACTCAATGGTGAAATCAAGTTCCCTTTTCAGAGGTAGTCCTAGAATTTCTTCCAGGAATACATCAAAAACATCTTTAATAATAGGTATGTCTTCCAATTTTATCTTATCTTCTTTAGATGAATATTCGTCATTAATCATATTTACAGCAAACATTTTACAACCCTTCCTTACAGCTTTCTTTACTTGCAAAGTAGAAATTTGTCTAACAGATGTTTTCCTAGGGATTCCTTTTACTGTTTCAGTGTTTCCTTCCTTATTCAAACAAGTAAAAGACTTTTCATAACAGTTAAGTATTACTCTATGTTGTCCAAGCCAGTCCATGCCAATTAATACATCATATGACCCTAATGGTAAAACATTCAATTTAACTTGCATCTTCAACTGACTCATAAGTAAATCGCAACTTTTGACAAACTCTGTAACTTTTCTTTTGGTGCCTGTTTCTAACTGAACTAACCACGAGTTATCAAATTTTTCTACCTTTACCTTGCAAGTTTTCACTAAATCAGGTGATATGTAACTCAAACTTGAACCTGGATTTATTGAGATGGAAATATTTTTTTTTTGTATCATACCTTCGATCTCGAGCATAGAAGTTTGATGGTTTGCTTGTCGATTTTCCAGCACTGCATTTATCCTAGGCATTTCTCTTGCTACATCACCAACTTTCGGTTCCGCTTGTATGGTGTGAATGTTGTTGACTATCCTTCTCTTATGTGGGTAGTTTTCTTTAGTATGTGGTCCATTGCGGTCATAACACTTTAAAGGTGGTCTTTGTTCAACATTTACGGTATTATTATTGTTGTTGTTGTTGTTGTTATTATTATTAGGCACATTCCTTGTAGTTGTGAAATTCTATGATGCATTACCTCTGTAATTATTATTATTATGAAAATTTTTGTTATTAAAATTTTTATTATTCCCAGAATTCTTGAAATTAAAAGTGTTAGAAACACAGGATCGCAGAGCAATAATAATAAACATAAATGCAAATATAATCACACACACATTACAAGAGAGACACATATATATCCTGGTTCACCCCAACTTGGGTTATGTCAACACTGAAGTTGCTAGTCCTTATTATTATTCCGTCCGGCAAAGTGAAGGGATACAACTTGCAGCACAACCGTTGCACTTCCTCTTCACACTCACAGTCTCTCTTATGATCTTAGAGATCTTTACAATCATAAAACCTAATACATCAACCCTATACATATTACAATGTCTTTCTTTTATAGGAAAATACAATGGGAAAAATACCACGGTATACCCAAAACCATGGGCTCGCAAAACGGCTGGCGAAAATAGCCCCAAAAAATTTTCTTGGGGGCGTTGTCCCCGAACCCCTAAAAATGCAAAATGGGTGTATAGTCCTCCGAGGTGCACGGCTAAGACAATATCATCTATGAGACTGGAAGATCTGGCTCCACAACCAACAAAAAGTTTTCTTCTTATGCTCATAATTACTTGGTTTATTATTCCTCCAACTCGATACACCTTCTCTTTTCTTATTATGTTCAAAACAGAAATTAGCCTTCCTCATGGCTTCTTCAAGAGTTGAAGGATTATCGTATTCAATTATATCTTTTATGTTGAAGGGTAAGGAGCTTAGAAATGTTTGTATCTTAGGTTTCTCTTCATTTGGGTAAGGTACATACCTTAACAATCTAAGAAATATGCTACTTAACTCCTTCCCAGTCATAGAAGCCAACTTTAAATCATAAAATTCTTCCAACTTATCTTCGTAATATTGTTCGGATAAAAACTGTTTCTTAAACAGTTTCTTAAATGTACTCCATTTTATATTCTTATCTTTAATTATTTTAACTCTTTTGATATCTTGCCACCAAATGTCTGCCCTTCTGGTTAGATTGTATATGGCCATCTTAGCTTTTAATTGAGATGAGTAATCATAAATCTGAAAAATACTTCTTCATACCGGATAGTCATGCTTTAGCTGCCTCTCCCTTTTCAATTTCGCCATTAAAAGTGGCAATTTTATCTTTTTAAATTACCATGAAATTTGTTCATAATGTTTACGCTTTTTCTTAGGACCACAGTCACTATCACTGCTGTCTTGATCAGAATTATACTTTCTATGATAAGTTTTATCATCAGATTCAGAAGAAGAAGAGTTACTTTCAGTTTTATAGTACTTCATTTTCTTATCTCTGTGTTTGTAGGACATAGTTCCAGACTCAGATTTTACTTTTGTTCTCTTATCTTTTTCATCATGATGATGCTTTTCCATTAAAATATGGTTCAATTCTTCCCGTGCTCTTAAAATTCGTTAATTTTCTTCTTTAACATTTCTTATTTCAGTTTTTAAGTCCTTAACTGTACCTAATAATTCAGATGATTGATCATTCAGTTCTACGTAGATTTCTTGATTCGTCCCATTCGTCCCATGCATCCAAAACACAATTTGTTTGTTAGTTTCGAAACCCTCATATTTATTTACCTTATGCTGAGCCCCTATAGGCCCGAGTGCTGAAACCTCAGCTCTGATACCATATGTAATATCCCCAAGTGCACTTGTTAGAATTTTGGTGAAATTAAAATTTTTCATTTAAAGATCTACACAATAAAATGGTGATTAGTTAAAGTATATCCAACAGGCATAATCATCTTCCTACAATCGACTCTACTATAAACATTGTTTTTCTTATGCATGGGTCTTAGCTATTATTTCGAGTCTTTATAGAATGTCAAAATGCCTACCTTGAAATATAATATCTAACAACTTCTTTTATTGTATCGGGAACAATATTTATGTAATGAAATATATTTCAACTTTAATATAAGTTGAATCATTCATCTAACATCTTAGTTCGTGTACGAGTATTTCCATTTACACAACATGAATGGGCTTGAACCAAATAAAATGCATCTATATGACCCTCACATGAATAACATGAGACTGCAATGTGTTGTCTTTTACTAACAATACGCTCTACAAGTTATACACTTATACATTGATATACACACAAAGCCAACATGATCACTCATATAAACACAAGCCACCATGATAACACATAAATCTTACATTCATACACCAAACAAAAATACATCTAAATAGAAACCATAAATGAACTACCAACGAATTTATTCGACGCAATAAAAACCTACACATAACAACAACACCATTAAAAATCACACATATGGATGAGACGAGATATACGTGGTTCACCCCCTCTTGGGGCTACGTCCACCAAACCTTCATATCTTGTTTTTATTACTCAAACGCAGAGTTACATCCTTCCATGCAGTAGTTTACAAGAATTTACCTTTCCCTTCCTCGAAGCATCTCTTAGAAGATAATATTTTGACGTATTTCAACCGGGACATCATCTTATAAATTAGAATGATCAATACCTTAGTCAAGGCATTATCCCCCTTTTATCTAATGAATGGTATTCTTACAAGGATCAATGATAGTAGTATCATATGGAGATCTATACTATAAATAAAATCTCAATTCGTTTTCCTTTTTAACTCTGAAAACATTTATAAATCATTTCACTTTAGCATAGGTTCACTTCTGCAATATTTATATATCTAATAAATTGTTTCCCCTCAATAACCTCATTTTTCCTAGCTATCCGAGTTATATATATTTGTACATAGTTAAAATAGCAACATCATAACTGCATTCTTAATATAATACAGAGGTCCATGATTTAGCAAAGAGTGTTAAGTCAACACTCTCACTGAGATCTACTATTTCGATAGAATTATTGGACAACATCTACAGACATGCAATAAACAAGATCATGATTTATTTTCTGTACACTACACATGACGACACGATTTTAGATCCAACAACCACACGCACGGGAAAAAAATATACTAAAATATGCTACAAACGCTGAGTTCTACCTTATGCACTTGGCGTAGAGATTCTTACTCAGCGACCATCATGGAACACTTTAAATCTATTACCAATCAGCGATCTCCATCATTTCCTATTCAGTAACAACCAAGTAGGAAGATTGGGTTGAAAACATTTGCCTACAACAATGTGAAATCTCGCCTAGACTTTAACTAAGGTTTATACCACATCTCATAAGGGAATCACACCTAGCAGAGATTTCAACTGATTCAACATAATAATTAGCAAAGGATCCTTTACCGAGGTCCACGCTGGAACTAGTAGAGATAAGTAAAGAGCCTTGGCTATACTAGTAAATTTATCACTTAAGAGATCGCTCATCTGAGAGTGAGCTCGTCCTGGCTATTGTATGCAGAGATTCATAGATCTTGAATGATCTGTAATATCCAATTTGTTTTGACCAAATCGCCAAAAGAAACGTAGAGGTTGAAAATGATTCCTATGTCAAACAAAATGCAAGTCTCTGCTAAACAAAGAAAATCTAAGATATCACTCCTCCGAGCGTGAGCTTGATATGTCGACATATTGGAGTTGACTGAGTGTGAGCTCTACTTACAAATATCTTCTCTATATGCATAGACGTGGGTGTTAACTGAGCATAAGATCTATTTACAAGATCTGGATGTTTAGCTATACTATCTGATTTTTCCCAAACGCCCATAGAAGGTGTAGATTAAAATATTACCTCTGTCAAACAAAATTTAAACAAGACTTTGCTATAAAGCAACGTATCAATCTAAAAGGAAAAAATACCTGGTAGAGGATGATTTCATCTAACGTATGCAGAGCTCCTTCCTTCCCCTACATATCGATGGTTTCCACTTATCACAGATCTTCGCCGCTCTCTCTCTCTGAGATCTCGACCCTACGAAAATATTACTCCCAAAAACCTCCACTTCTAGCATCTGAATCCGTTGTTTGCAGGATCCCAAATCGCAGAGATTCCTTCTCTCTGTAACAATGTGTTGAGCAGAGGATTGCTACCTTCTGTAGAGATTTTCCACCTCTTTCTTCCTTGCTGAGCTCCAACTTTCCCCCCCCCGAAACTCTACAATCCACTACCTTATAAACACAGTCGTCATACTTCACTCCTACCTTGGAAATGCCACCCCTTGAACAAGAGGGCCATTGGATTCTTCTGTCAAATTGACAAATGGTGGTTTCGAATGAGACAAAAGGTAGGTAAAAACAAATGGCGGAAAGAGGGAAGTTCGAAATACTCCCACTAAGGAGACAATGTGCTTAAAACTCTCCACGAGTTTCTCCACACAAAAAAAACATTACTCTTCAAAAAGATTTCTAACTCGACGGTGGTCAAGAAATTACTTGACAAATGACGTTTTAATCTCTGACAGATGGCATCTCCCATCAAGCTTTGGAGTTGAATAAAAGGACGTGGGAAGGTGGAGTGGTTAAGCTCTTAACAACGAGTTTTAGTAGCATTTAACCTCCACTCTATTCTCGATTTGGACTTGGCTTCCTATTAACCAATAATTAAATCTCCCTTCCAACTTGACGGTGGTGGTAGATCGTGGTGATTTGGTGCTCTACTTGAAGAGACAGACTTCCTCAAGATTCTCCATAAAAATCTCAAATCGAAATTAAACAATGCGTACACCGAGATGGTTGTCGCGAAATACTAAATTCTTGTTTCAACAAAAGGTATCAAGAATATAGATCAAATTCATAACTTGTAGTTATGAACTTTGTCAAATATATTTATAACTTTATATAATAGTTTTTTAATGGTTCTCGCCACTAGTTATTAATCTTTTTGCAAAAATATCTATATATATAATGCCCATAATTATTTGTATATATATAAACATAATAATATCCTCTACAAGTATATCCTTTATTATTGTTATAATCACCCTATTATAACAATCTTACCAACCAGTATACTTATCATAGATTTATACTATGTCCTCCCATAAAATAAAATAAAAAGTAAGCTAAGCCCTCTAAGCTCAATAACCACAGCTTTACTCGATAACTTATTTAATAGGCTACCCTTCCTTTAACTCTAAGAGTTTTCTCCAACATCCTCTCATAGAGGTATGATTAGTATACTCCATGAGGATAATAGTTGACCTTTTGATACTAAAAGGAAATAGGAACTAGAAAGTATATTGGTGTGACTAAATAGTCACTATCATCGATCGTCTACTTAAGATGATAACACGAATAGCTTAAGGTTATTAAGTAGATGTTTGAGATACTAAGATGACACCTGTCACCTACTCATGCTTAGGTTACCACACCTTTTTCACTAGTGGCTTCACTTGTATGTCGCTTAGTTGCGTCTGTCACAAATTTAGAACTGAAGAATAAATTACAACAATCATTTTCAAGGTCCACGGGTGGGGCCTTGGCCTTGAGCTCCTCACCTGTGCCTTTTACACAATTAAATTTACTATTAGTAACGATCAAAATAGGTCATAAAGGAGGAATATCACATCCTCATCCCCTTTAAAATAACACCGTCCTCGGTGTTCGCTCTTCTCTCGAAGTAATCATTTGTATCACAAAATTGGAATTCAAAAGAAACAATGTTTAGTAACAACTTGTCATCAACTTCATAATCAAACTCAGAAACATAGATCATGAGTTCTTTATTGCACATATCACTTGCAATATATGGAATAAATCTAGTGCTCCCTGATTGTATATTGTTGACGAAATCAACAAACAACATTCACTTGATCCAGGAAATTCTTGCCTAACACCTTAGTGCTCACGCAGTAACCATTTCTCTCATGTTTTTGCCTAACACCTTAGTGCTCACACGGCAAACATTTCTTTCATGTCTTGCCTAACACCTTAGTGCTCACGTAGCAAACATTTCTCTCACGTTTTTCCTAACACCTTAGTGCTCACACAACAAACATTTCTTTCATGTCTTGCCTAACACCTTAGTAATCACACAGCAAACATTTCTTTCATGCATACTAAGCAGCATCCTGCCTCCCACATATACATTTTCTTATAGCTTGCCCAGGTCTTACAGCCAGCCGATTCTCCGAGAATCCTAGTGGCTGTTCAATCCCTGCTTTTAGGGAATATTTCAATGCCATTACAACACTTTTTACACAATTCCCCTCAAGACTTCTCGCTTGAGTCCGGGAATTTATTTTCCCCAAGCCGTCTTGCTTGAGTCTAGAAAAAATATCTTTCAATTTAATCAATTTATTTCTTTGATATCCCTCCTTATTTTCCCTTTATTATTATGTAAAATATGCTTGGAATGACTCCGGCACACGACGCCAAACGATTCACAGTGTTAAAACAAAACCCCACCATCTAGCAATTGTCATAAGCTAACCATTTACACTAGGTTAGTACTATGAAATCTTTATTACTTTTGGTCGGGTGGACACCTACAAGATATATATATTTGGTACCCTTAAGAAGAGAAAAGATATATATATATATATATAAGATATTATTTATAATATCTTTTAGGCAATTTTTACATCTTTAAGTTATTATTAACTTAATGGAATAACACATACGGAAGTGTTATAACACAAAACATTATAGATATATGGAGTAATTAAAAATAAAGAAGATGCAACTACTTTAGTAGATTTTTCTTCCTCTACAAATGGCGCGCTCCATTCCCTAGAATAGTAGTATTAATGGCAAATGACACCTCGTCACTACAGTTTTCTACTAACCATCGTGGAGCCTCCTTATCATTGCCATTTGTCTTCTCCTTCTGGAGAACTAGAACTCCCCGAGGACGTGATATGCCCGAGGAAGGGGTTATCATCTATTTAATAATCAGAATTCTAAGGAAGGGGGGAGGAAGTAAGGGAAGACCTGGCTAGTAGAAAGGAGGAAAAACTCGCCGAGACTGTCTAGGATTGAGTGGTAGCTTAGTTACAACCATTGATGGTGGATCGAGGAGCCTACGGGAGAGCAGTCACTGGATAGCGAAAATCTGGTAAAATCTATGCTATTGTCTATTAGATCTCTTTGAGGTTAATCGGCGAAATCTGTGGTAAGAGCTTTGCTTTTATTTAGATCTCTGAAAGGGGGAATCCATGAAAGGAAAAAGTTATACTCTGCTATGCATTTTACGGTCCTCAGTTTTGGGTATGGTACTTATGTCGTCGTTTGATACATAGTTAGGGAGTCCTTTCCTTTGGTAATGCATACAGAGGTTTTTGGTAAGTAATTGGGAGAGGACGGCTCAAGGAAGCCCGATCCCTCTACTTCTATATTTTGTTTGGTAATCACTTAGAGAAAGGGAAGTCATGATTTTTAACATCTCTGCAATTTCAGACTTTTAGAGGAAGCCAGTAGCTCTATCCTTTAAAGCTACACGGAATGTGTAGATCCCTGAGCTATATAATTCGGGATATGATTTTCCTTGCCTATTCAGTTTATTTGGATGAAAATACTAGATCTATCCTAAAGGTATAGATCTGCTCATGCATTCTCTGCTAACTTGGGTCGTAACTCTAGGTTATATTTTGAAATATAGTGATTATCTCATTTCCAGATCTGATTTTGTCATGCTAAAATGTATTACATCGCTTAGATAGTTCTGATGGTTATGATGAATGTAAGATCGTGGATCTCTATTCTGTATGGTGCAAAATCGTGTTATGCTGGCTCGGTTGTATCCCGATTTCATCATAGATCTCGGTGCTTCTAGATCTTATTATTAAATAGATATGTTGATAAGAAAACCATTAGAGTTATCTGTAATGCCTGCCTCCGTACATCGACTGACTATAGACTTGAGGACACTTGCCAAGTGACCCGACCGAATAAACTTTAGTAATTGGTCCCTTGAGTATTGAAAATGCTTGAACGACTGAAGAATGCATGACGATTCACATGACGACAAATGATAAACTGTAGTGCCCCTAGACTACTATAGACATTGAGGGCACCTGCTGAGTCACCTGACTATTTGAAACATTAATAAAATAACCCTATGATTTTATTTTGAGTATATTTATGATTACGATTGATTGATATATGTGCATTTGGGTAGTTATTGTGAATGGACAATTTCATGTTGTTTAACGATTAACTTTGATATGAAAAATGTACATATGAATGATGCTTAACGACTAGCTGTGCAATTGATTATGTGATTAGACGAATGAGTAATGATTAAGTAAATTATAGATGCGTAATGAAGCAACAGATTTATAAACCAAATTGTGAATATTGAGGACAGTGCTACTAATTTACGTTTGTGAGAAATGTGTGTAGCGACAGGTGAAACGGTTCACCAACAGACACACAAAGGAATATGAAGGGTCGTAGAGTACGAGTAAACAACACACAGGGAGAGCGACGACGATGTCGACTTCCGACGGAATACCACGCTTGAGCAGATAAGCACTAATCCGCTTGCTCAAGAGGAAAGCGTGAGGGCGTACGAGGTGGGCCACGACGGAGCTGGTCACGTACGAGTTGGGGGGCGCGCAGTGAGAACGGACTCACTCCTCAACGCCATTAGTCCCTAATAGCGTGTAGACGGAGGATGGAAGGTAACGGCTCCTGAAATCCCTACATGAAGTTCCCGCAAGTCAAAACGGAAGGATGACGGCAGAAGGGCCCGACGGTGCGGTACCCTGCCAAGAACGGAAAGAGTGAATGCAAGGACCCAACGATGTGGTGCCTTGATGTGGAATGGAAACTATGGATGAATGGACTCGACGGAGTGGTGCCATGTCAGAGAAATTAAATTAAGGAACAAGGAGGCCCAACGGCGCGACACCGGGTCCCTAGTAAAAGTTGATTGCTAAACTTAACTGCATTGAAACGTATAATTTTGCACCTAGAACTTTACTTAGAAATGCATTTGAGTACTTTAGGCATTTGCACAAAAATTAATACTTTGGCATTTAAATAATATTAAGTGTTATTTAGGCATTGCACATGAAAGGATATTCTTGATTACTTAAAAATATTATAAATATTTATTTAGGAGCAAAATGGAATCCTAGGCATGGACACCTAGTCAACTCCACCTACACCACAAATCTAGGAGTTAAGTGAAATATCTAGGGGACAAACATGAGCAAACTTAGGGATGTTGGTGCATCTCCTAGAGAAACTGACACTTGGATGGGTGAGTTGTTTTTCATTAAAGAATTAATTAAATAATTATTTATGCATGAAGCGACATGTGTCGCATGGGATTTTCCTTTAAAAGGGAGACTTTGGGGATGGGTAAAGGACCCAGACCCTGGATGACTATCGTAATATTGAGTTACCTCATGACTTGCTACTATTAAGGGTTTGGCTGGAAATCTTGGTGGGGGGGAATCCCAAACTGGGTTTCATGAATATTTTTTTTGTGTGTGAGCTCTACGACCCAAAGCTCGGGGGAGGCCATGCGACTGAAAGCATGAGCCTATGGTTGGGTGGCGAAGCTAACGGTTGCTTCGCCAATGGTTAAACGAGCTTTGTTGGAGGGATCCTACGGAAGACGAAGGCGACAATGGACCAGCCGGATCGGGTTGACAGGTTAAAGTTTTGCTTATTTTTGTTAAGTTATTCACGCTTTTTATTTTATTTTTCCAATAACTGTGATGGCTAATTTGTTTGTATGAAGTTGTTAAAGTTTCAGGTTCAGTTCAAGGGGACCCTAAAGGAGGGGTCCTACATTTGGTATCAGAGCCGGTCGAGCTTTGAGGGCACCGGACTCATATTTTTACCGAGGGGTTGTCTGTATCTTCATTAGAATTGGATCGATCTGGATAGCCGAATCAACTACTACCACAACGGTCTACCCATCTCAGACTCGACGATCGAATCAGGTTCAATGTCTTCTAATTTGTTTCTTTTCAGCATTGAGATAGATATTCTCCCTAGATTTATTTTATATACATTTACCAAATTTGTATGAATGTATGAAGAACCACGAATTTTCCCTTCTGGAATCTATAAGCACTAGATTCATTTAATATATATTTACCTGATTTACTTTTCTTGAATTACCGTTATATTTACATGACAATTGCAAATTATAGAATTATTTAAGAAGTTTTATATGGCTTAAGAAAAGAAAGTGCGATCTGTCCCTGTAGATTAATTAGTTCTTGACTGTGTAAATTTCATGAAACTGTGTATTATTCCTATGAGTTAAATGACGAAACTTATGTTGCTGAGAATAATAATCAAGATGCCCTGTAGGTGAGTTTATAACCGCTTAGGAAATGCTCTCTGTAGATCAAGTTTATTTTCGCAAAAAGAAAGAAAGAAAGGGAAATGCGATCTGCCTTTGTGGGTCGAATAGATCCCGACTGTGTATAATATTCTTATGAGTTTTGTCCATTGCCTATGCAGGTAATCTTGTTTGTTTTAATGTATTTTATTTTCCTGTGTATTAACTTGAGGAAGTCAATTCGATGAATATATTCGATCCCTTGTATATATATAAATTTAAAATATGTTTGTGGCTGCCTGTAAATTATAGACCTCTGTGAGCGCGATCCGAGTCATCCTCTATGGATCTAAAACTTCGAGTCAATTTTTGCGTTTGATTTCAAAACTCATGGCATTCCGTCCCCAGATATTGGCGTTTGAATTCATACCTAAAACATTTCGAATCTAGATTTGGCGTTGATTTCAAAATTCATAGCATTCCGAATCCAGATCTGGCGTTGTTGATCCCAAACTTATAGCATTTCGAATTCAAAAGTCCCTGCGTCTGATTTGGATTTGATTGGCATCTTCGATTTCATATCCAGAAGTGTATGTTGATCCATCAAAGGTCCCTGCGTTTGATTTAAATCCGTATTGGCGTTTCTCTTTCATATTTCCAAATTTTCTTGAATAGATCTATATAGCAGGGGGACTCCGCCATCGATCTGGGAGATTGCGATCCAGGTTATGACTTACGTGCTTATTATTATCTCGGCATTTGATAAATGTATTAGGTCTCTGCCTAAATGTCGATTTATGAATGTTTCATTTACACACACGGTCAGGGTTTGATCTTTGCAAGGGTCTCTGCAATCGGTTACCTGTTGATACTCCTAATCCATGTTCCTTGTATCGCAAGGATCTAGTCTCTGTCCTTTAAACCAGAACCCCTGCATACTCTGTTTGATTGTTTCTCTTTTTCTTTAACTGTATATTTCAAGGGTTTTGAGCGTACCCATTCACCCTGTTATAAATTCGGTTTTGGATCATATAACCCATAGATCGCTGCATCTTTGACTCTATTTAAATTCACCAGCAAATCCAGAATCAATTCATCAAAAGTCGACTTGGATTAAGAGATTGCAGATCTGAACTTTTATGTTAAAAACTCTGTTTTAGCTTGTACTTTTTATAGCTTACTGTATAAATTCTAAATTAAAATCGGATTGTTGTGTTAATGCCTATACGGATTCCAATTCAATTCGGCTCATTACCACTGTCTCAAAATCTTGAATCTCTGTTTACGTTGTGAACCAGGATGAATAAGCGTATGTATTGTGGAATGCTTATATACTAAATCCTTTTTGTTGTGAGATTGTTAATGGTCAATTACGCCCCATTATATCCCGTGAGCCCTTATTTGTGATCAGAATAGAGAGCTATCTACACCCAGTCCATCTTTTGCTAAAACGTTTTCGCGTTGTTCGGATCTTGGCAATGCCCTCATGCTTGACCGGGCAGCTTATTCTTCTGAATAATAGGAGCTGGATCGAACTCCCCCCTTCACCGTGTGTAACTTCTTGTTTATTCACATCTTTCGCTACTCAGTCATTTGAAGGTCGATCCTTAAATCTATGCGTGGATTCATTCCTATAGCACTCCAAAAGTGTCTTATTGAAGTCGATTGAGGTTTAAATTTATTTGAAGATTCTGTATGCATTCCCTTTGGCGTTTTTAGGTTTAAATCTATTTTAAATATTTTGTTAGCACCCCTTTTGCTTATCCAGTTAATTTATTAGAAACCATTAAATTTATTTTAAGATTTTGTATGCATTCCCTTTGGCGTTTTCAGGTTTAAATGTATTTTAAAGATTTTGTTTGCATCCTTTTTGGACGTTTCCAAATCCGTTTTATCAGAGTTCGATACTTCCTATGCGTCAATTTTAATTTGAGTGGCCTTCCTCCAATTTTGTAAATCCAATTTATCCACCGGCGTTTTCCAGGATTCATGTTTTAACTGCAATCTAAATCCCTAAAAATTTATCTGTGTTTACCCTGAATTCATGGCGTCTTCCAGATTGCAATGAAAAGTGTAATTTAACTGAAGAAACGCTGTGCGTTATCCTCCAGTGGCTCTGTATTCATTTATTAAAAACTCTGTATTTGGAATTTGAGAATTTAAATTCAATTTTTCCAAACGTCAAGAAGAAATGTCGTGTGTATCATTCATTAGCTTTGTAATTAATTATTTTAAGATCCTTGAGTCTCGAATATCTCGGCGTTTCCAGAAAATTTGATTTCATGAATTGAACTCTGACCTTTCAAAATATCCTCTGCGTTTCCATTCTGAATGACGATTCCATATCCGTAACGAACTCTAACCGATAGAAAATCTTGGATGTATCTTTAATGCCACCTTATCGGTCCTTCCAACTAGAAGTCAATTCGAATACTATAGTTGTTCTCTGCCTCATGAACTATTGTTACTGCATCAGCGCATGGCAAGTTAAATCCCATATCTATAGCAGATTTCCTCTTGTCTGATGGTGTTTATATAAGATTTAACAGCTACTTAAGTCCCTTTAATTAAAGAAGGAACAGTTTTAGATGAACGAAATGTGAGAGAATATTAATAATGTAAATGTAGAATGATGGAAAGTTATAATTTGAATGATTAATAAATAGAAGAATTGAACAGTGATATATATATATATATATAAGCAAAGAGTTGCACAAATAAAATAAAATTAATTATATTTTAGAGAATTATAAATTTTATATTTGTTCATTCTGAAAGTAATGATGATTGGTATTTTTACCATACACCGAAAATAGTTGAGATTACATATATTCCAGGATTAGAACGAATTGAAAGTTTGATATCTAGAATCATATCATAACGAAAAGGGATGATATATATTATATTAAAGGATTGTAATGTATTATTTATAATGAAGGGATGATAACATTATGCAATTATTTCACAATTGTAGGATTTTCAAATTCATTTATTCGTTGTAAAAAGCATGTAATTTCAGTATATTGAAAGAATGGTAATTTATGAAATTGTTTTATATTAAAAGAATGGTAATTTATGAAATTGTTTTATATTAGCAAGCGTTTTAATTCTTGCTTTGCATGACGAAAGAGAAGTGGATTACTCTTTAATCAGGTTGAGATTATAGTCATTCTTTAATATATGCATATTTATATATGTTTCAAGGTTGAATTGATAGGAAATAAAAAGTATCTTATTGAAATTTAGATACGGTCTCATAAAATAATTAACATAGTTTATATATATATATATGATAGGAAGAATTTGAGATTGAAATTCTATTTGATGAAGGTAGTTAATGTTCTAGATATCTACATAGAGGATATTTTTATAAAATTGAAGAGCATAGAGAAGAAAGTAATGAAGAGATTAATTATGTTGCCACGAAAGTATAAGATGTAAATTGTTGTAAACAAAAAAAAAAAATTTCACTTGCTCAACTTGATAGACCCTATATTGGTATCAATAAATAAAGTTAACTTAAATAAAATGAGTACCTTGTCTATCTTAGGATTTAATATGTGGAGGAAGATCTTCATGTTTTTATAAATACAAGGTTGAAGTTCTTATTATACATCTAGGATTAATATATATGTGAAAGTAAGGTGATTAAGTTAATCCTATGTTATTTCAAGGAAAGAATATATATAGACATAAGATTGTTCAAACAAAGGATATTAGAAATTAGGTATATGGTTTCTTATCCCTTCAGAGTTATATGTATCTATATATAAAGTAAAGTGTCATGTTGCACAATAAAGGGTGTAAAAAAAAAAAAAAAAATTATTATGTTATATATTTATATATAGTTGTAACTACTCTCATAAAAAGTGATTTCAAATAATTTCATGCAAATAATGTAGAAATGAGAAATATTATTTACACGTAAGGAAGGTGGATGCATATGTGGTTACTAAATAGAAAGTCAGTATTACATATAACTTGTTATATGTCTATAAACATTTAAATGGAATATTTCTGAATTTTATTTTTCTGGATTATATTGAAAACACATATCAAATAGTTAGTTAAGAAACGACTCGATTCATTGTGAATAAATGCATTTGACTTACTAGTATCCGATGATTTATGATTGAGAAGCAAATATGCAAGAACGTTACACTTAAAAAGTCACAGTACAACATGTATAGCATATATTATGTGAAGGAGAACATAGAAGTCATTATGGGATAAAGTTAGATATATGATTGATGCATAGAATAGATTGTAAGGGGAAAGATTTCGAATAAATATTCCGCTCCCATTAAAATATTATTAATGTATCAATGAATACATTTGAAGTGGATGGATATACATTTTGTGAATTTACTAAACGACGAGAAATTGATAAATTTTAGTTGACAGACACCACAACTTGAAGAGTGTAACTTAATGAACCTACTGAAAGGGGTCAAACAAAGACGATCTTAGTAAAAAAAAAAAAAAATTATATATATATATATATATATATATATATACGGAGACGATCAACATAGTTAAATGAAATGAGTGAAGCTAACCTCTAGACATGGTCAACCCTTGATGAAAACATGACTAGCCCGAGATAGAACTCGATGAGGTTGAGAAAACACACTTGGTGCGACTTGATGAATCTGTCAAATTAGTCATATGACAACGGAAATGAAGAGATAAGGGAGAGACATTATAAGCTCTTTGGGCTGGACATGATGATCCAAATGAAAGGAATAAGTGATATAGGAAATCTAGTTGGGACTGACAGTTATTGAATGTATTATCGGATTGATATTATGTGAAGTTATGATTAAATTCCTGAAGGTGTATTCGAACCATACTAGATGATATATGAACTAATGACTTGAACCACGAGTGATTATGACCACGATTGCTTGAGAAAATGGAAGAAACTGACAAGAAGATGAAAATGGGAAACTAAAAGAAAGCGTAGCATCGAAATTACAAGAACAAAAGTTAACTTCGGGACGAAGTTCTAATAAGAGGGGGTGTATGTAATGCCCGCCTCCGTACATCGACTGACTATAGACTTGAGGACACTTGCCAAGTGACCCGACCGAATAAACTTTAGTAATTGGTCCCTTGAGTATTGAAAATGCTTGAACGACTGAAGAATGCATGACGATTCACATGACGACAAATGATAAACTGTAGTGCCCCTAGACTACTATAGACATTGAGGGCACCTGCTGAGTCACCTGACTGTTTGAAACATTAATAAAATAACCCTATGATTTTATTTTGAGTATATTTATGATTACGATTGATTGATATATGTGCATTTGGGTAGTTATTGTGAATGGACAATTTCATGTTGTTCAACGATTAACTTTGATATGAAAACTGTACATATGAATGATGCTTAACGACTAGCTGTGCAATTGATTATGTGATTAGACGAATGAGTAATGATTAAGTAAATTATAGATGCGTAATGAAGCAACAGATTTATAACCAAATTGTGAATATTGAGGACAGTGCTACTAATTTACGTTTGTGATAAATGTGTGTAGCGACAGGTGAAATGGTTCACCAACAGACACACAAAGGAATATGAAGGGTCGTAGAGTACGAGTAAACCACACACAGGGAGAGCGACGACGATGTCGACTTCCGACGGAATACCACGCTTGAGCAGATAAGCACTGATCTGCTTGCTCAAGAGGAAAGCGTGAGGGCGTACGAGGTGGGCCACGACGGAGCTGGTCACGTACGAGTTGGGGGGCGCGCAGTGAGAACGGACTCACTCCTCAACGCCATTAGTCCCTAATAGCGTGTAGACGGAGGATGGAAGGTAACGGCTCCTGAAATCCCTACATGAAGTTCCCGCAAGTCAAAACGGAAGGATGACGGCAGAAGGGCCCGACGGTGCGGTACCCTGCCAAGAACGGAAAGAGTGAATGCAAGGACCCAACGATGTGGTGCCTTGATGAGGAATGGAAACTATGGATGACTGGACTCGACGGAGTGGTGCCATGTCAGAGAAATTAAATTAAGGAACAAGGAGGCCCAACGGCGCGACACCGGGTCCCTAGTAAAAGTTGATTGCTAAACTTAACTGCATTGAAACGTATAATTTTGCACCTAGAACTTTACTTAGAAATGCATTTGAGTACTTTAGGCATTTGCACAAAAATTAATACTTTGGCATTTAAATAATATTAAGTGTTATTTAGGCATTGCACATGAAAGGATATTCTTGATTACTTAAAAATATTATAAATATTTATTTAGGAGCAAAATGGAATCCTAGGCATGGACACCTAGTCAACTCCACCTACACCACAAATCTAGGAGTTAAGTGAAATATCTAGGGGACAAACATGAGCAAACTTAGGGATGTTGGTGCATCTCCTAGAGAAACTGACACTTGGATGGGTGAGTTGTTTTTCATTAAATAATTAATTAAATAATTATTTATGCATGAAGCGACATGTGTCGCAGGGGATTTTCCTTTAAAAGGGAGACTTTGGGGATGGGTAAAGGACCCAGACCCTGGATGACTATCGTAATATTGAGTTACCTCATGACTTGCTACTATTAAGGGTTTGGCTGGAAATCTTGGTGGGGGGGAATCCCAAACTGGGTTTCATGAATATTTTTTTTGTGTGTGAGCTCTACGACCCAAAGCTCGGGGGAGGCCATGCGACTGAAAGCATGAGCCTATGGTTGGGTGGCGAAGCTAACGGTTGCTTCGCCAATGGTTAAACGAGCTTTGTTGGAGGGATCCTACGGAAGACGAAGGCGACAATGGACCAGCCGGATCGGGTTGACAGGTTAAAGTTTTGCTTATTTTTGTTAAGTTATTCACGCTTTTTGTTTTATTTTTCCAATAACTGTGATGGCTAATTTGTTTGTATGAAGTTGTTAAAGTTTCAGGTTCAGTTCAAGGGGACCCTAAAGGAGGGGTCCTACATTATCGTTCAGGAAAAATGGTTCGTGCTCAGTTTTTCTTAGGCAATGATCGGATGGGACAATCCGTCTCGCCGATCTAGTTTTTAGTTATCGATTATCATGCATACATGAATGATATCCATGTAATAGGTGTATAACAGCAATTAAATCGGGTTATGTCCTTTTTTTTTATTCCCAGTGTTGCTGCCTAGTGATGTAGGCATCCGATTTTACCGTACTGATGATTTATAGATCGCAGTGATCTAGATGGATGCCTGCCCTTCTAATCTCTGTCGAATTTCACTGTCGTCGTATTAAATTCGGAGATTAGATCTGGTAGAACATGAACTTTGAAATCATATTGGGGTTGCTTGATGAAGGCATATGAGGTCCTGCTTATAAGACTATAATTCCAGTTTAAATCGAAATGGGGTTCGTGTATTAAACCTACTAGAATGAAGCCGTCTAAGGTTCTGTTTATATGATTATGAAGTTTTGAGATTGAAATCGTAGATCTGTGTTCTACAGGATCTTGATTATTATTTTGAAATCGTAGATCTGTGTTCCACAGGATCTTGATTATTATTCTGAAATCGTAGATCTATGTCTACAGGATCTTGATTGCTCTTTTGACATCGTGGCTACCTTCTCTGTTCTGATTGTCGAATTGGGTAGATCTATTCTCATATAAATTGCCGAGCCATATTTCTGTCAATAGAAATCTTAGTGCTCTGTTCTGATTGTCAAATTGGGTAGATCTATTCTCATATAAATTTCTGAGTCATATTTCTGTCAATACAAATCTTAGTACTCTGTTCTGATTGTCGAATTGGGTAGATCTATTCTCATATAAATTTCTGAGCCATATTTCTGTCAATAGAAATCTTAGTGCTCTGTTCTGATTGTCAAATTGGGTAGATCTATTCTCATATAAATTTCTGAGCCATATTTTCTGTCAATAGAAGTTTACACTCTATTTCTAATGAAGAAACATTGGATCAGTCTCAATTGCACCTTCAATTACTTCCTGGCAATAGAAGTCCCGTACTCTGTTCAGGATGAAGAAATTGTAAATCTGTCCCCATCATGCATTCTCATTCATGGTTTGATCATTAGATCGTTTGTATTCTGTGTATAAGGAGGCGTCCGTGTGTTGTTCCCCCATAAGTTTTACATGTATCTGACAGTCAAGTTAGTATTGATTATACGACTAATTGACCACCTGTAGAGTATTGCAGTGTATTTGTTTAACGCGTAACTCATGAATGTATACCACAGTCATTCACCATTTATTTTATAACTGTCAATTACTTATGACTTATGGATCTCCAACGTAACCATGCAATTTGTTGAGTAAGGCGTAATACACGAATGTATGCCACAGTCATTTAGCATTTATTTCATAAATTGTCGACTTCCAGTTAGTTCTGTATTCTATTGGTAATTGATTGAAATCTGGCAATCGCCCTGATGGAGGCATGAATCACAGGATACCTGTCCCACTTGTGCTCGGAAGAGGTATCCCATACTTCATCCCAACACCTCGGCTGTTGACCATTGTTTTCATACGGTCGCCTGTGCTTAGTAGTTATCAATTTATAGATTATGTTTCCCAACCATTAGAATAGATATGTGTGTGTTGTGATGGAAACTATAAATCCTACTTTCGAATATTTCTATTTTGATAATTATAAAGTCAGAAGAAATCTTAAGAATGGTTGTTATTATGGTGGAATGAAATCGGAAATGAGTCATGAGAATGGTTTTATTTTAATTTGAAAATGATAATGTTAAAAGAAATATTTAAGATGGCATATCTGCTGCTAAGTGATACTTTTCTCTTAGATCTGAATTGGCAGACATCTGCGGCTAAGTGATAACTGTTTTTTTTATACGAATATTCGAAAGTAGAACGTGTAAGATATCTATGTTGGCTGTAGTTATAAACTACACTAATGGTGTGGGATTTGTACTAAGGCCAGAGCTTGTGGAGACATAATAAATATAGAGAAAGTTCTCTGTGAAGGTGTAAGTTACATCGATGAATGTCGCAAAAGAAAATAATCTCAGAGAGATAAACTGTAAGAGCAACAATGAAGTTGCGAGGATGTAATTCTTTGGAATAAATATTACATGATGCAACAACGGTTGGTGGACGTAGCCCAAAGAGTTGGGTGAACCACGTGAAATTGGTGTCTCCTTCTAATGTGTCCTTACTTGATTAAATTGTCCTAAGATATTGTGATGGTGTTGTCGTTTACATCAATACTTGACTAGGTGATTGGTAAGACATGAGTTATAGATAATCTTTGTATTAATCATGAAAGGTATGTTGTGTTTTAAGTATATTCATGTTTTACAATAATGTGTTGAATGATTAAAATAAACTAGTGTGCCTATACATTATGTGGTTATTAAAGAGATTTTCTATAGAAGCATATCACTATTATGAAGTCCACTTATATGTAATCGTTCGAAGGAGATAAAGGGATTGTGAAAACTTTACTTGTTTACATTGGTAGCTTGCTATCGATGGAATGTGGACTAAGAGTTAGTAGGAGTAACGAAATAAAGTGTTATAAGGGTAATTTAAATATTGAGCAAGCAATGAAGCAAATTATCAAAGTTTGTTATGAGTATAGCCAAAAATCTAAGTATTAATATTGGAAAACTTCCATAAATACTGACTAAATTGTAGTAGGGGATGTTACAAATGGTATCAGAGCACAGGTTGCAAACACTCGGGCTTAGTTGGGCTCAGTTGAGGAAATAATATAAGCTGGTCAAGGGAACTCCATCGATAAGACGCAAACAAAGAATTTATGTTCCAAAGAATCAGCAAGAGGTAATCGACAAGATGCCTTTTAAATCTCAAGTAAGTATACTCCACTTGTTGAATCATTCTAAAGGAAAAGCATTGTCTATATGTGAGCATTTATATGTTTCCTCCCGAAGTTGAATGATCCTCTATTTATAGATACTAGAGGATGAATATCTCCTCATGCTCTACAATTAGTTTCATTAAAGGATAAGAAAGTATTCTTTAAAAATGTTTAAAATAGTTGAAATATGTTCCTCTCTTTATCTTGGTGATCTTGTTAATATTTTCAAATACGTTGATCGTAATGATAGTAATGAGAATCATAGGAGCATTTGCATGTTCAAAAGTTCATAAACATAATTAGGATTATGTATCTAATGAAAGATGTACATTCATATCTGGTCGATTGATGCCATTGGTAGGGCTTTAGTACATATATAAGTCAAGTCATAGACATTCATCATAGGTACTTGATTGTTTCAATCTTATTTATGAGGATAAGAAAAGTTCTAGGCTTGGAAAGGTGACTATACAAATGAAGACAGGATAGCAAACATATTGAATCATAAGGATTGAATGGATGATGGTTAGGTCATTATGAGAAGGATTGGAAAATTGTCATGAATTACCTAGTTATTGATTTCACGCACTTATGTTGGGACGATTGTATTAAGTATGTACACGAGATTGTAGGGTGGAGGGATCCTTATCATGTTAGAAAAAAAAAACATAAATGGTACTAAGGAGTAACTCCTGAAATTCTCCTTATTGGCTAAATGTTATTGAGAGAAGGTGTAGAAGATGTTTGTACATTATATTGAATATTACATGCGATGGTTTCGATATAGAATATTAGTTTTGTGTTCTTCCTTAATTGTTATGTGACATGGTAGAAAAGAACGATTAGTTGAATTTATAAATATATAATAGATCTTCAAGGTTAATGTAAGTAATGTTACTATCCAAACCATAGATGGTTAGAAGAGTTGTAAAACTTTTATGAATGATTAACAAAGGGTCATCCTCAAGAAAAAGATTGAAAGGATAGGAATTAACTTCATTTGGTTTAAATGGACATTCTACTGTGTGAAATTTTCTAGGACTAGGAAATTGCCATCCTTGTGAATGATTGTCATGACCTTCGACTTAACTCTACTTCCACAAACGAGTATCCTTCGTCATTATAACCTTATCTGAAGATTTCAAGGGATAAAAGAGGATAATTGTTAAGAATCCCCTTGTCTCTTTGCAGTATAGGATTGTATATAATAATGAAGTATAAATGTGTGACATGGGAACACGCTGGTAGCCTTGCTTGAAGGTTCAAAAGGATGATGGTTATAATTACTCAAGAAGTATACATGTGTATTCTAAGTAGTTAAAAGGATGCATATGATGAAATGTTATGATTTCATTTTTGTATATTCTATTTTCAGGGATCCTTACTAGGAATGTTGGGATACTGGGAGTGGTTGACAGAAGGATTATACCTTCATGTGGTCAAAGCTTTGTGTTATATGCATGGATACCTTGATAATCTGTTTCGTTTTGATATATAGAGTATATGATATGGAGGGGATTACTAATGTGTATTAATGCAAGTAAAACGTGCACCTTGGCATATGAGGGCAATACAATAAAGCGATATGCAGTCTCCCCCATAAAGGTATGTGATTATCCTTAGAAAAATATATGCAAGTATATATGTAGACGATTTATTGTTACTCACATGATGTTGGCATATGCAAGAAAAATGGATACTTAATACAGTGAAGGAAAAGGATTGAGGTGAAGTGATTGTGATGCCCATAATAAAGAAGAATGTATTTTAAGGCATTATGTAATCCTATTGGGTCAATTTAGATGACCAAGTATGGATATTATAGTGTGAAGGGTAATCTTCTTATTTTTTTGCATAGAAAAATATCTTCTTACAAATAATTTGTCTTGTTACTAACAGGTGAATTTGGCTGATGGTCAAAACTTTATGCAGCTTGTGGGAAGACAAGAGCATGAATATTAACCAAGGTAAAATAAGTGGGTGAGAATTTAGAACCCACATCACAACCATTATTTATCCTTTTAAATGTTGATAATTATTGTTGAACAAAGCACTCGACCCAGATTGGTAAGAGTAATCGTATGGGTACAGAACGTAATGTGACGAAATAAATTGTTTAAATTGAAAGAGATTTTTCTAGACTCAAGCAAGGCGGCTTGGGGAAAATAAATTCCGGGACTCAAGCAAGAAGGCTTGAGGGGAATTGTGTAAAGAATGTTATAATGGCATTGAAATACTCCCTAAAATCAGGGATTGAACAGCCACTAGGATTCTCGGAGAATCGGCTGGTTGTAAGACCTAGGCAAGCTATAAGAAAATGTATATGTGGGAGGCAGGACGCTGCTTAGTATACATGAAAGAAATGTTTGCTGCGTGAGCACTAAGGTGTTAGGCAAGACATGAATGAAATGTTTGCTGCGTGAGCACTAACGTGTTAGTCAAGGCATGAGAAAAAGGATTGCTGCGTGAGCACTAAGGTGTTAGGAAAGAATTTCCTGGATCAAATGAATGTTGTTTGTTGTTGATTTTGTCAAACAGTATACAAAACAGGGAACAGTAGATTTATTCCATATGTTGCAAGTGATATATGCAATAAAGAACTCATGATTTATGTTCCTGAGTTCGATTATGAAGTCGATGACAGGTTATTACTAAACATTGTTCTTTTGAATGTTGATGTATATGTAACTTCGGAATGTATTTCACATATATGTATATTGTATTCCTATAGAGATGGTATTATTCCTCTATAAGGAAGTGTCGTCATTTATATTGTAAGTGTCGTAACTTATACTTGATGGGTTATTAGACCACCTTATTTGGGGTCGGCCCTATATAAGTCATGTGGGTCAAAGGGTTATTAGACCACCCTATTGGGGGTCGGCCATCTGGGTCAAAGGGTTATTAGACCACCTTATTGGGGGTCGGCCCACTCAGCATTATGTTATGTGGTTAAGTTCGAGCCTACATGAGTTAGGTAAAAAGGCAAGTCAAGTCAAGTATAAATAGAGTGCGGGAGACACTCTATTTACTCACTCACTTCTCACACATGCACTCAAGGAGGAGTGGCGCACTTATGGAGGAGGAGGATCTGCTGCTAGGTTATGGCTATCTCTCTTGGTTGGTTGTATCATTGATCTATCTATCTCTGAGGAAGTTATTGGGGTTTTTCACCTTTATGGTTTTCCCCAAGTAAATCTTTGTGTCTCTTGTGTGCTTGCATTATTGTCTCCATGATTGATATGCTGTAGATATGCTGTACATGTTGTTCTCTCAGTTAAGATCCTAGATCATATTGAGGTAAATTCAGAAAATCTAACATGGTATCAGAGCTAGCCTGAAAGAAGGCATGATATGGCATGTATGACACTTGTTGCACTTACGATGCTAAGGCTTGATATAGCAAAAACCAGTCATCGTAGAACTTTCGCTATAAATCCGTTTTGGAGAATTTTTCGGATATGAAATTGTTATAGGACAAAGCTAAGATCTCCAGCTACCTTGTGTCCAAAGTAAAACCTCTAATTCGTTGCACTTTGTGATTTATGATCTGTGCAATATAGGGTTTCAGCCTCTTCCAGATCTGAGTTAAAATCAGGTGACCTTGGGAAAAAGGTCATAACTTGGGCTAGGAAGCTCCAAATGCAATTTCTTGAAAAGTGATAGGTAGTACACAGACTCTAATATCTCAGAAAACTTTTTTAGAGGCCGAAGTTGAACCAGTGACACGTGGAACTCCGTACAAGTGCGCTCTCCAGTATTATCCCATAAACAGGTCATGTTGCGACATTTGGCATAACTCTCTCTCAGAGAGTCCAATTGAGGTCAGACCTGTCAGGATGGAAAGGTAACAGGCCTAGATATCTCAATAAACGTTTTCAAAGGCCGAAGTTAAAACAGTGACACGTGGCACACCATACAAGTTCTCTCTCCTGTTTTATCCCAAAACAGGTCACGTTGCGACATTTGGCATAACTCTCTCTCAGAGAATCCAATTGAGGTCAGACCTGTCAGGATGGAAAGATAACAGGTCAGGCTATCTCAAGAAACTTTTTCAAACCCTGTGGATCAAAAATTTTGGAGTTACACCAGAAACAATCAGGTACATATTTCTGTCAAAACAGAATTTTTTTTTTGTACCTTCATTCATGGCTTCCGGAATTTAGGGCTTTGGAGAAAGTTGGAATTTTTGTAATCGGAGACCACGGATGGATGCTACTCATCAAAATAGAAATTTAGAGACCAAGATCAGAATTTTTGGTTGGGCAGAAGGCCGGGCTTGATTAGACCCTAGTTCGGGACTTTGATGAGAAAAGTGGAAAATTAGGGCTTCTGTAAAAATGGGAATTTTTGAAATCAGTGACCACGGCTGGAAGCTCCTCGGAAAAATAGAATCTTAGAGCTTTGGATCAAACATTTTGATTGGGAAGAAGAGTGGGCTTCATCAAACCCCAGTTCAGGGTCACGTCCAGTGAATCCAGAAGTTTCAAAAGCAAAATTGAGGAGTGAAACTTTGCAGTTTTCAAATTCTGAATATACCAACTTGATCAGCTCATCAAGGCACATATTTCTATCCTGTCAGAAGTTTGAAATTCAAAGTTTGAATTTTTGGGGTTTCTTTGACAAACCCATATCCATCTCAAGGTCCAGTTCTTGCAAATCAAGTGGATTGGGTTAATCCTAGAAGAAGATGGATTGATCACCTGCATAAGTGAAGAAGTTCTTGTCTCAGAGGGAGATGAGGATAAGGCCTTACATAAGAAGATTACAAGCGATCTCGACAGGTATGAATCATCGAGGTATGTTTCGATATTTGTCCATGATTAAGTTTATGGTATGTTTGTCTTCATGTTATTACGGTTAGTACAATTTTGATTTTATATTTGTCGTATAACCTTAACAAAATTATGATTGCATGATAGAAGATATTCACTGGTTAGGGTGTTGACACTTATGATTGTACTAATGCATTATGGTGTTGTATGAGGTTTATGTTGTCTACTAACATGAAAGGTACACCAATAAAGACAAATCATGTTCTGGTCCAAGAACATATGATCATGATAACATGAGGACAAAGATTCATCCATTGTCATGGATCTCATACAAGATCCATTTACGAGGTATGTATAACTTGTTTATACAATGGTTAACTTATGAGACATGCAGGTTACTAGCGCAAGTCACTGAAGAGAAACAAAAGACATTATACGGGTATGTTAGACATAAATAGCTAGCATGCTAATCCAGGTATGTTTTTCCTATATCAAGCTAGAATCCTACCTTGTGTTAGGATCTTATACTGTTGTTGATAATGATTATTCCTGAAGAGTCATAGGTTTGAATAATCATGGTTTTATGCATATTATATCTCTTATCTTGATTGATGATTAAACTAACCTGAAGAGTCATAGGTTTGAGTAATTACAGGTTTAGACATGTTATGATTTGATTAACCATACGAATCCTACATAAACCTTGAATGCTAATGCTTATTATTTCTGTTTGAAATGATCATGACTATACATGCTTGAGATTATTGTGTTTTAATAGTATACTAATGAATGCATGATTTTATATGAGATCACAAGGATAACACATTCATGATACTAATAAGCATGCATAGGGACCAAGGATGAATATGATTTCAAGAACAGGTAATCCAGGAAGCAAAGATCAAGAGGGAGTACACTCTAGTGGTTTATGCAAGGATGCAGATATTCAGAGGGAGTTGTCCATCTCTCTACATTCCACAACAGAAAGGTGTAGAAGAAGCTACTTCAGATTAGGACTCCAGCAGCTCCTGCAAGGAAGCGAAGACTCAGAGGGAGTCCACCCAACGAACAAACAAAGATAAGTATTTTAATTATCATTTCTTACATATTTGTTTGTTTAAATAAAATTGTTCAATGATGTATATGCTCATGGTCTTAGACTTAGGATATGTATTGTGCATATTAGAATAATTACATTAATGAACAGTATACTACTAATATGCATGCGTAAGTAGCCTATGGCACTGTACAACATTCCATTGCTACTTATCTAGAATGAAACCTCTTTGTTGACATGTTGGGAGTTGTGCACACTCTTAACAATGTTCTGGTAGAGATTGGAAGGCATCTAGAAAGTTACGGGATATGGATAAATGTTGTATTGAAGCATTGGCTAAGATAATTGCATGACTGTATGACATATTTATTTATGTGTAAGAATTTGTTCTGAAAACTATGAGATGTTTTCTAATCATGCAATTTAACTTGTTGTGTAGGAAAGATCGTATGCCATCTCCTACAAAAGAAGAACTACAACATTTGTTCAGCAACAAATTTATTTATTGAATATATTGAAGTTCCGAGGATTTGGGATGAAGAAATGGAATGCCATGATCCGTCGATCATGAAGAATGATGTTTGGGATGTAGTCCCAAGATGTGAAGGGAATTTTGTTATGACTTCCAAATGGAACTATCAGATCAAGCATGTTGCAGATGGCAGCATTGAGAAATATAAAAGTGATGAAATAGAAGATGCACCAGATGGATCTCAAGACAACATGGTGTAGTCATATATGTGTGCAGAACTTGGTATGGTAGGATAGACAGCTTTCTATCTAGTTTGGGCGTTACAAAGAGTAAAGCAGATTCCAACCTTTTCTACAAGGTTGAAGAAGGCAATCCAGTGATACTACTTTTGTATGCAGATAACATGTTTGTTACAGGTAAAGATAGATTGATTGCCGACACGCAGCGGAAGCTTTCTTCCAAGTTCGAGATGAAGAACTTGGGGATGATGCACTATTTTTTTTTGGCATGGAGGTGTGGCAGAGTGCATATGGAATCTTCCTTGGACAAGGGAAGTATGTAGTAGAGATCCTGAAGAGGTTCGGGATGATGGACTGCAAGGATATGGCCACACCTATGGCATCGAATCTGAAGCTTCTATGTGATGCTTCATCTGATCCGGTTGATGTCTCTTTGTATCGTCAGATGATTGGGTCCTTGATGTACCTGACGAACACGAGACCATACATTTGCTTTGCTGTGAACACATTGATCTAGTTCTTGACGGATCCGAGGAGTGTTCACCTGGTTGCTGTAAAGCATGTTCTGAGGTACCTGAAGGGTACAGTGGATTATGGGCTCAAGTATGAGGTGAATCAAAAGTTTAACTTGCAGGGTTATGTTGATTCAGATTGGGCTGGTAGTGCTGCAGATAGGAAGAGCACATCTGGGTGCTGCTTCAATATGGGATCAGGTGTGATCTCTTGGTTTAGCAGGAAGTAGTCATGCGTAGCATTGAGTACAGCTGAGGCTGAGTATGTTGCATCCTGTTCAGCTAGTTGTGAGGCAGTATGGCTATGGAAGCTACTGTCTGAGTTATTTGATCTCCCGTTGGAGGCTACTGGTATCTTCTGTGACAACCAGAGTTGTGTGAAGCTGTCCGAGAACCCAATGTTTCATGACAGGTCGAAACACATAGAGATCAAATATCACTATATCAGGGATATGGTGTAGAGAGGAGATGTGAAGGTCCTGTATGTTGCGATGGACGAGCAGATTGCAGATGTGTTGACGAAGCCACTAGCCAGGGTGAAGTTCGAGTACTTCAGAGAGAGGCTTGGCGTGCTTCAGATCGAGGATACTTCGAGGAAGAAGTGATGGACACATTTGCTGAAGCCATTCCAAGCATGTTGGAAGGGGAACTCTTCACATGGCTGTGGATGTAAGCGCTAGATGATGAGCATCAGGATGATGTTCTGGTTTCTGCTTGGATATGATCAGTGGGATCATTATATGTATATATGTATGCATCATGTTGGATGCTGGATATGATCGGTTGGATCATGTGTATGTATTTTGTATATGCATCATGTTGGATGCTGGATATGATCAATTGGATCATTTATGTATGTATGCATCATGTTGGATGATGGATATGATTAGTTGGATCATTTATGTATGAACGCATCATGTTGGATGCTGATGGATACATTGTGTGGATCATGTATCTTTGTATGATCAGGTAGATCATGTATGCTGATGGATACATTGTGTGGATCATGTATCTTTGTATGATCAGGTAGATCATGTATGATTGATGGATACATTGTGTGGATCATGTATCTATGTATGTATCAGGTGGATACTTGGTGTGCATCAGATGGATGCATTGTATGATCAGGATGATCGTGGATGACGAGCTTCCCCAGATGACATGCAGCAGGATGTTGCAGTGATGATGATCAGGATGATCATGTGTACATCAGGATGATGTTTGATGAGTATCAGATGATACTTTGTGTCCGTGGATCAGGTTGTGCAGGTAAGCATGTAATTTGTGCCCTGGGAGATTTGCAGATGGTCTTTCAAGGTTTTGCCTATGGCATGTAATTCGGTGCCCTGGGACATCTGGCAAATGCTCTTGCGAGGTTTTGCTTGGAAGGACATGTAATTTGTGCCCTGGGAGATCTGCAGATAGTCTTTCGAGGTTTTGCCTATGGCATGTAATTCTGTGCCCTGGGATATCTGGCAGATGCTCTTGCGAGGTTTTGTCCTATGGCATGTAATTTGCTCCTGGGAGATCTGGACAGGATGAAAAAGGCCTCAGATGCTTCAGCCAGGTTTTGCCATGACCACATGTAATTTGCTCCTGGGAGATCTGGACAGGATGAAAAAGGCCTCAGATGCTTCAGCCAGGTTTTGTGGTGAGATGACATGTAATGTGCTCCTGGGAGATCCGACAGGTAGAGCTGCGTGCTCGTAACAGCCTGGGATGCTTCAGCCAGGTTTTGTGATGGGTCACATGTAATGTGCTCCTGGGAGATCCTACAAGTAGAGCTGTGTGCTCGTAATAGCATGGGATGCTGCAGCCAGGTTTTGTGACGCACGTAATAAGTCCTGAGGATTCCACAGTATGGACAGTGATGATGAAGACCTGCAGGTGGTGGGCCTACATCCAGTATGAAAAAGGACTGGCTCTGTAGAACTTCCTATGACGAGTAGATTCAGAGATTGATTGAGATAGCAGTAGCAGTGACGATGATGATGACTCGATGATGATTATCCAGTGACGATGATCCAGAGAAGATGACTTGTTCTAGAAGAACTGTGCTGAGAAATACCTTCCTAGTTAAGAGGGAGTGTTGATGTATATGTAACTTCGGAATGTATTTCACATATATGTATATTGTATTCCTATAGAGATGGTATTATTCCTCTATAAGGAAGTGTCGTCATTTATATTGTAAGTGTCGTAACTTATACTTGATGGGTTATTAGACCACCTTATTTGGGGTCGGCCCTGTATAAGTCATGTGGGTCAAAGGGTTATTAGACCACCCTATTGGGGGTCGGCCATCTGGGTCAAACGGTTACTAGACCACCTTATTGGGGGTCGGCCCACTCAGCATTATGTTATGTGGTTAAGTTCGAGCCTACATGAGTTAGGTAAAAAGGCAAGTCAAGTCAAGTATAAATAGAGTGCGGGAGGCACTCTATTTACTCACTCACTTCTCACACATGCACTCAAGGAGGAGTGGCGCACTTATGGAGGAGGAGGATCTGCTGCTAGGTTATGGCTATCTCTCTTGGTTGGTTGTATCATTGCTCTATCTATCTCTGAGGAAGTTATTGGGGTTTTTCACCTTTATGGTTTTCCCCAAGTAAATCTTTGTGTCTCTTGTGTGCTTGCATTATTGTCTCCATGATTGATATGCTGTAGATATGCTGTACATGTTGTTCTCTCAGTTAAGATCCTAGATCATATTGAGGTAAATTCAGAAAATCTAACATTGAATTCCATTTTTGTGATACAAATGAATGCTACAAGAGAAGAGCGAACACCGAGGACGGTGTTATTTTTAAAGGGGATGAGGATGTGATATCCCTCCTTATTTTCCCTTTATTATTATGTAAAATATGCTTGGAATGACTCCGGCACACGACGCCAAACGATTCACAGTCTTAAAACAAAACCCCACCATCTAGCAATTGTCATAAGCTAACCATTTACACTAGGTTAGTACTATGAAATCTTTATTACTTTTGGTCGGGTGGACACCTACAAGATATATATATTTGGTACCCTTAAGAAGAGAAAAGATATATATATATATATAAGATATTATTTATAATATCTTGTAGGCAATTTTTACATCTTTAAGTTATTATTAACTTAATGGAATAACACATACGGAAGTGTTATAACACAAAACATTATAGATATATGGAGTAATTAAAAATAAAGAAGATGCAACTACTTTAGTAGATTTATCTTCCTCTACAAATGGCGCGCTCCATTCACTAGAATAGTAGTATTAATGGCAAATGACACCTCGTCACTACAGTTTTCTACTAACCATCGTGGAGCCTCCTTATCATTGCCATTTGTCTTCTCCTTCTGGAGAACTAGAACTCCCCGAGGACGTGATATGCCCGAGGAAGGGGTTATCATCTATTTAATAATCAGAATTCTAAGGAAGGGGGGAGGAAGTAAGGGAAGACCTGGCTAGTAGAAAGGAGGAAAAACTCGCCGAGACTGTCTAGGATTGAGTGGTATCTTAGTTACAGCCATTGATGGTGGATCGAGGAGCCTATGGGAGAGCAGTCATTGGATAGCGAAAATCTGGTAAAATCTATGCAATTGTCTATTAGATCTCTTTGAGGTTAATCGGTGAAATCTGTGGTAAGAGCTTTGCTTTTATTTAGATCTCTGAAAGGGGGAATCCATGAAAGGAAAAAGTTATACTCTGCTATGGATTTTACGGTCCTTAGTTTTGGGTATGGTACTTATGTCGTCGTTTGATATAGAGTTAGGGAGTCCTTTCCTTTGGTAATGCATACAGAGGTTTTTGGTAAGTAATTGGGAGAGGACGGCTCAAGGAAGCTCGATCTCTCTACTTCTATATTTTGTTTGGTAATCACTTAGAGAAAGGGAAGTCATGATTTTTAACATCTCTGCAATTTCATACTTTTAGAGGAAGCCAGTAGCTCTATCCTTTAAAGCTACACGGAATGTGTAGATCCCTGAGCTATATAATTCGGGATATGATTTCCTTGCCTATTCAGTTTATTTGGATGAAAATACTAGATCTATCCTAAAGGTATAGATATGCTCATGCATTCTCTGCTAACTTGGGTCGTAACTCTAGGTTATATTTTGAAATATAGTGATTATCTCATTTCCAGATCTGATTTTGTCATGCTAAAATGTATTACATCGCTTAGATAGTTCCGATGGTTATGATGAATGTAAGATCGTGGATCTCTATTCTGTATGGTGCAAAATCGTGTTATGCTAGCTCGATTGTATCCCGATTTCATCATAGATCTCGGTGCTTCTAGATCTTATTATTAAATAGATATGTTGATAAGAAAACCATTAGAGTTATCGTTCAGGAAAAATGGTTCGTGCTCAGTTTTTCTTAGGCAATGATCGGATGGGACAATCCGTCTCGCCGATCTAGTTTTTAGTTATTGATTATCATGCATACATGAATGATATCCATGTAATAGGTGTATAACAGCAATTAAATCGAGTTATGTCCTTTTTTTTTATTCCCAGTGTTGCTGCCTAGTGATATAGGCATCTGATTTTACCGTACTGATGATTTATAGATCGCAGCGATCTAGATGGATGCCTGCCCTTCTAATCTCTGTCGAATTTCACTGTCGTCGTATTACATTCGGAGATTAGATCTGGTAGAACGTGAACTTTGAAATCATATTGGGGTTGCTTGATGAAGCCATATGAGGTCCTGCTTATAAGACTATAATTCCAGTTTAAATCGAAATGGGGTTCGTTTATTAAACCTACTAGAATGAAGCCGTCTAAGGTTCTGTTTATATGATTATGAAGTTTTGAGATTGAAATCGTAGATCTGTGTTCTACAGGATCTTGATTATTATTTTGAAATCGTAGATCTGTGTTCCACAGGATCTTGATTATTATTCTGAAATCGTAGATCTATGTCTATAGGATCTTGATTGCTCTTTTGAAATCGTGGCTACCTTCTCTGTTCTGATTGTCGAATTGGGTAGATCTATTCTCATATAAATTGCCGAGCCATATTTTTGTCAATAGAAATCTTAGTGCTCTGTTCTGATTGTCGAATTGGGTAGATCTATTCTCATATAAATTTCTGAGCCATATTTCTGTCAATACAAATCTTAGTACTCTGTTCTGATTGTCGAATTGGGTAGATCTATTCTCATGAAAATTTCTGAGCCATATTTCTGTCAATAGAAATCTTAGTGCTCTGTTCTGATTGTCAAATTGGGTAGATCTATTCTCATATAAATTTCTGAACCATATTTTCTGTCAATAGAATTTTACACTCTATTTCTAATGAAGAAACATTGGATCAGTCTCAATTGCACCTTCAATTACTTCCTGGCAATAGAAGTCCCGTACTCTGTTCAGGATGAAGAAATTGTAAATCTGTCCCCATCATGCATTCTCATTCATGGTTTGATCATTAGATCGTTTGTATTCTGTGTATAAGGAGGCGTCCGTGTGTTGTTCCCCCATAAGTTTTACATGTATCCGACAGTCAAGTTAGTATTGATTATACGACTGAGTGACCACCTGTAGAGTATTGCAGTGTCTTTGTTTAACGCGTAACTCATGAATGTATACCACAGTCATTCACCATTTATTTTATAACTGTCAATTACTTATGACTTATGGATCTCCAAAGTAACCATGCAATTTGTTGAGTAAGGCGTAATCCACGAATGTATGCCACAGTCATTTAGCATTTATTTCATAAATTGTCGACTTCCAGTTAGTTCTGTATTCTATTGGTAATTGATTGAAATATGGCAATCGCCCTGATGGAGGCATGAATCACAGGATACCTGTCCCACTTGTGCTCGGAAGAGGTATCCCATACTTCATCCCAACACCTCGGCTGTTGACCATTGTTTTCATACGGTCGCCTGTGCTTAGTAGTTATCAATTTATAGATTATGTTTCCCAACCATTAGAATAGATATGTGTGTGTTGTGATGGAAACTATAAATCCTACTTTCGAATATTTCTATTTTGATAATTATAAAGTCAGAAGAAATATTAAGAATGGTTGTTATTATGGTGGAATGAAACCAGAAATGAGTCATGAGAATGGTTTTATTTTAATTTGAAAATGATAATGTTAAAAGAAATATTTAAGATGGCATATCTGCTGCTAAGTGATACTTTTCTCTTAGATCTGAATTGGCAGACATCTGCGGCTAAGTGATAACTGTTTTTTTTATACGAATATTCGAAAGTAGAACCTGTAAGATATCTATGCTGGCTGTAGTTATAAACTACACTAATGGTGTGGGATTTGTACTAAGGCCAGAGCTTGTGGAGACATAATAAATATAGAGAAAGTTCTCTGTGAAGGTGTAAGTTACATCGACGAATGTCGCAAAAGAAAATAATCTCAGAGAGATAAACTGTAAGAGCAACAATGAATTTGCGAGGATGTAATTCTTTGGAATAAATATTACATGATGCAACAACGGTTGGTGGACGTAGCCCAAAGAGTTGGGTTAACCACGTGAAATTGGTGTCTCCTTCTAATGTGTCCTTACTTGATTAAATTGTCCTAAGATATTGTGAGGGTGTTGTCGTTTACATCAATACTTGACTAGGTGATTGGTAAGACATGAGTTATAGATAATCTTTGTATTAATCATGAAAGGTATGTTGTGTTTTAAGTATATTCATGTTTTACAATAATGTGTTGAATGATTCAAATAAACTAGTGTGCCTATACAGTATGTGGTTATTAAAGAGATTTTCGATAGAAGCATATCACTATTATGAAGTTCACTTATATGTAATCATTCGAACGAAATAAAGGGATTGTGAAAACTTTACTTGTTTACATTGGTAGCTTGCTATCGATGGAATGTGGACTAAGAGTTAGTAGGAGTAACAAAATAAAGTGTTATAAGGGTAATTTAAATATTGAGCAAGCAATGAAGCAAATTATCAAAGTTTCTTATGAGTATAGCAAAAAATCTAAGTAGTAATATTGGCAAACTTCCATAAATACTGACTAAATTGTAGTAGGGGATGTTACAATTTATTCACATTACATTCTGTACCCATACGATTACTCTGACCAATCTGGGTCGAGTGCTTTGTTCAACAATAATTACCAACATTTTTTTTATTTTTTTTTTAAAAGAACATGTAAAAATTGTGATGTGAATCTTATTCCTCACTCCTCATTTTACCATGCATACATTTATGCTCTTGCATTTTCACAAGCTTCACAGAAATTTCACCATCTGCCAAATTTCACTTGTTAGTATCACTTTATATACGAAATCAAATATTGTAAGAAGATCCCTTCCTTAAATAGAAAATCATCTTTCTTAATAAAATATCCATATGTGATCATCTAAGATGTCATTTCCTACTACACATAACTAGCTTATAAGATTTCATAATGCTTTGAACATGATATAACATTCTTTCTATGACGATCCATGGACATTATGATCATTTAACCTTGAATGTTAGATTTCACCATTTCAACACAATTCCTATTTAGGTTATACAACCCCTTTTGTATAACCTAACATCATATAGGGATAACCAATTGTCTAAAACAAACTTACATACCTTATACAGATAACCACGTACCTTTGTAAAGGCAACCGCATAGCTCACCTTCATCTGCCGCGGTTCCAGTTTACTTGTATCATCACACATTAGTATTATACATGAATCGATATATATATCCCACATTTACCCATTGATGGGTGTCAGGCAGTGATGTGTGGGAAAAATAACATTTGCTCGACCACAACATTCAAAGTGTTAGTCGTATAAAGGTAATTAAATCATAGGAACAATCATACATATAACATATGTTCAAACATCATTTTTACTTGTTTCATAAAAGCTTATACCTCGATCACTGTCTCAAAGATCACTTCCGATCTACCGTGCAAATTCCATGTCATCAATGTTTTCCTTAACACATAATAAATAAATACAGTCATTCGTTGTGGCAACATAAGGACGTCAGAAGATTACAACATCCTACTAACCTGTATTTATTTCATGTTGGTTCTAGGTTTCCAATAATCTATCCCTTAACAAAATAACATATAGTTGTACATGGATATCAAGTCGTCATAAATATTGTAACGAATAAAAGTATAACTTCTATAACCATCTATCATCGTTCCCAACATCTAGCTTAAGGATTACTGGAGTAAGAAGTTGTAAAAAGAAAACATGCATTTTCATCATATGCACCCTATACATATGCATACTTTTTAAGTGTTTATAACCCTTTTATCCTTTTGTTGAACAAGCAAGGGTATAAGAATGCTCTAATGTCTCACATTCAGTATCGTAATCACTTATCCCATACCTTCATCTGCTAAAGTGAAAAATATAGTAACAAAGACTATTCATCTGTGGAAGTACACTCAGGTGAAGAACATGCTAACTTCCTTCTCAAGGTAGTAAATGCTTAGACTACATTCCTGCTCCATTTGTCATTCAAACAACTGAACACGTTTAAACTTCTAAGATATGTAAACAACAAATTCCAATAATTATATTTCGCACAAGACAGGATATAAATTTTTACATCATCTCCTATCAGGGTGATACAGTTTATTTCATAAGAGAACCACACATTCCCATATACTAGTCAATAAATTATTTATCTAAACTTCTTATCCTTTGGTTTTATCTAAGAGGAGCGTCACCCCTTCCGAAGGAATATGTACTGTAGTTATTGTCATAAATTCTATATACTACTTAACTTTTCTACTCAAAATTGAGGGAAACTTACCAACTCCTTTAGTTGTATTCCCCTTCCATATCTATGTGGTCAATATTCTAATAATTTCCGGTTTGTATAATATTCTTCTTGGATGTCGGATCATCGACGTCTATCTATGTAGTAAGTAGGGAATTTTCTAGGCATCGAACACATCCATTGTTAGGAGTTCTAAGTAAACCATTAAAGTTAATCCCTTTAACCTTTAATGATACATTTTGTCTTTCATAATGCGGATGATCCTTATACATGCTAGTGGATGATCAATATCATTCAATCCAATAACTTTCAATTTTTAGTATGTAAATAAAGCACAACATACTAGACTAGGGATGAAAGTGGAACTCATATACTTACAGTTTAATCAGACGAGTCTTGGTTGGAATTCCACAATAAATTGCTTCATCACGATATTTCCATATTTCCCTTAGTTTCTTCTTGGAGAACTCGACGATTAATTTGGATAGTATATTCTCGTCCATTCGTCCCATGCATCCAAAACACAATTTGTTTGTTAGTTTCGAAACCCTCATATTTATTTACCTTATGCTGAGCCCCTATAGGCCCAAGTGCTGAAACCTCAGCTCTGATACCATATGTAATATCCCCAAGTGCACTTGTTAGAATTTTGGTGAAATTAAAATTTTTCATTTAAAGATCTACACAATAAAATGGTGATTAGTTAAAGTATATCCAACAGGCATAATCATCTTCCTACAATCGACTCTACTATAAACATTGTTTTTCTTATGCATGGGTCTTAGCTATTATTTCGAGTCTTTATACAATGTCAAAATGCCTACCTTGAAATATAATATCTAACAACTTCTTTTATTGTATCGGGAACAATATTTATGTAATGAAATATATTTCAACTTTAATATAAGTTGAATCATTCATCTAACATCTTAGTTCATGTACGAGTATTTCCATTTACACAACATGAATGGGCTTGAACCAAATAAAATGCATCTATATGACCCTCACATGAATAACATGAGACTGCAATGTGTTGTCTTTTACTAACGATACGCTCTACAAGTTATACACTTATACATTGATATACACACAAAGCCAACATGATCACTCACATAAACACAAGCCACCATGATAACACATAAATCTTACATTCATACACCAAACAAAAATACATCTAAATAGAAACCATAAATGAACTACCAACGAATTTATTCGACGCAATAAAAACCTACACATAACAACAACACCATTAAAAATCACACATATGGACGAGACGAGATATACGTGGTTCACCCCCTCTTGGGGCTACGTCCACCAAACCTTCATATCTTGTTTTTATTACTCAAACACAGAGTTACATCCTTCCATGCAGTAGTTTACAAGAATTTACCTTTCCCTTCCTCGAAGCATCTCTTAGAAGATAATATTTTGATGTATTTCAACCGGGACATCATCTTATAAATTAGAATGATCAATACCTTAGTCAAGGCATTATCCCCCTTTTATCTAATGAATGGTATTCTTACAAGGATCAATGATAGTAGTATCATATCGAGATCTATACTATAAATAAAATCTCAATTCGTTTTCCTTTTTAACTCTGAAAACATTTATAAATCATTTCACTTTAGCATAGGTTCACTTCTGCAATATTTATATATCTAATAAATTGTTTCCCCTCAATAACCTCATTTTTCATAGCTATCCGAGTTATATATATTTGTACATAGTTAAAATAGCAACATCATAACTGCGTTCTTAATATAATACAGAGGTCCATGATTTAGCAAAGAGTGTTAAGTCAACACTCTCACTGAGATCTACTATTTCGATAGAATTATTGGACAACATATACAGACATGCAATAAACAAGATCATGATTTATTTTCTGTACACTACTGTAGTGCCCCTAGACTACTGTAGACATTGAGGGCACCTGTGGAGTGACCTGACCGATTGAAACATTAATTAAATAACCTTTTGACCTTATTTTTTTGAGTATGTGTATCTGAACTGTTGAGGTAAATAAATAATTGCATATGTTAAACGATTAGCTATGACTATGGAAAATTATGTTGATGGATAATACTTAACGACTAGCTGTATGGTGATTATGTATTTGGTGACGAAATGTATATTTGATAAGATGAATGAGCAGTTTGAATAAATCATAAATGTTTAACAAATGCTAGAGTTAGAAACCAGATGATGATTGTTGAGAACAGTGCTACTAATAATTTGTTGTGAGAAGTGTGTGTAGAAACAAGTGAGACGGTTCACCAACGGACACACAAAGGAACATGGAGGGTCGTAGAGTACGGGTAAATCACACACAGGGGAAGCGACGACGATGTCGACTTCCGACAAGAATACCACGCATGAGCAGATAAGCATTGATCCGCTTGCTCAAGAGGAATGCGTGAGGGCATACGAGGTGGGCCACGACGGAGCTGGTCACGTACGAGTTGAGGGGCGCGCAGTGAGAACGGACTCACTCCTCAGCGCCATTAGTCCCTAGATAGCATGTAGACGGAGGATGGATGGTAACGATTCCTAAAATCCCTACAAGAGTTCCCGCAAGTCAAAATGGAAAGATGGTGGCAGAAGGGCCCAACGATGCGGTACCCTGTCAAGAACGGAAAGAATGGACGCAAGGACCCAACGAGGTGGTACCATGCCAAGGAATGGAAACCATGGATGATTGGACCCGACGGAGTGGTGCCATGTCAGGGGATTAAAAAATTAAGGAACCAGGAGCCCAACGACGCGGCACCGTGATCCTAGTGAGTTTGATTGTTAAATTAAACTGCATAAAAACTTAGGAGAATAACTCTAGATTATTACTTAGCAAATGCATAACAATAGCTTAGACATTTGCACATGAATAGTTATTTTGTTGAGCATTTAAATTAATAGAAATTATTATTTAGGAGCAAAATAGATTAGACACCTAGTCAACTAAAAGCTAGGAGTTGATTAAAATATCTGGGGGACAAACTAGAGCAAACTTAGGGATGTAGGTGCACTTCCCAGAGAAACTGACACTTGGATGGGTGAGTGTTTTAATTAAATAAATAATTAAAAATATTTAATTATGCATGAAGCGACATGTGTCGCAGGAGATTTCCCTTTATAAGGAAGGCTTAAGGAATGGGTAAGGGACCCATAATTTGGACGATTGTCGTAATTTTCGAATGCCTCAAAGACTTGCTGCTATCTAAGGGTTTGGCTTAGAAATCCTGGTGGGAAGGGAAGCCCAAGCTGAATTTCTGAAATACTTGTGTGAGCTCTACGACCCAAAGCTCGGGGGAGGCCATGCGACTGAAAGCATGAGCCTATGGTTGGGTGGCGAAGCTAACGATTGCTTCGCCTACGGTTAAACGAGCTTTGCTGGAGGGATCCTACGGAAGACGCAGACAACAATGGACCAGGTGGATCGGATTGACAGGTTAAGGTTTGCTTATTTTTGTTAAGTTATTCACTCTTTTATTTTATTTTTCCAATAACTATAATGGCTAATTTGTTTGTATGAAGTTATTAAAGTTTCAGGTTCAGTTCAAGGGGACCCTAAAGGAGGGGTCCTACATTTGGTATCAGAGCTGGTCGAGCCTTGAGGGCATCGTACTCATATTTTATCAGGGGTTTCGCTGAATCGTCAACAAGGTTTGATTGAACGGCATATCAACGCACTCACCTTGTACAGCTGGTCATCGAAATCAGTTTTGATCGAATTCTTAATAGAAATAAGCTAGTATGAATGGAAAATTTAACTATGAAATCTCTGTCTCATTATTGAAATTTGAAATTTATGTGGAACCATTTCAATGGCGAAATTTCAGTGTAATTGTTGAAGGTTGAATTTCTCTGTATAACATAGAACGCAGGCTCGACACCACTTAGTTATATCCTGAAATTTAAATTTAGATCTCTGCTTTATACTAAAAACTAAGGGCCTCTGTTTTACACTTAGTTTTGTAACCGCATAAATAAAGTGAAGATTTAGATTTGACTTTTGTATTTAAATTTTGAAATCTCTGTGTTAGGGTAATACTAAAAGTTTCAATCTCGGTACAGAACGAAATCTTAGATCTCCTCTGTATACTAAATTTTCTTGATCTCTGTGTCATCCTGAATTGAATATCTCTGTAATCTAGCAATCTTTGATTTTGAAATGAACCCAAATCACGCCCAGGTCGCCCCTCTGCATTATGTTATCTCTGTGTGAAATTCAATCAAAAATTTCCAGTTTATGTGTTCCCATAACCATAATATAATTTGAGGATTGAAAATCTCTGTGTCAAATCCGATTACCACTCCAGTTTATGAGATAGCATAGGGTAATTTTATTTAAGATTTAAAATCTCTCTGCAAATATTTCTTTTTTTTTTGTAAACACTCTATGCGGCTACCGTAGCTAGAAATCCCTGTGTTAGGGTAATACTAAAAGTTTCAATCTTGGTACAGAACGAAATCTTAGATCTCCTCTGTATACTAAATTTTCTTGATCTCTGTGTCATCCTGAATTGAATATCTCTGTAATCTAGCAATCTTTGATTTTGAAATGAACCCAAATCACGCCTAGGTCGCCCCTCTGCATTATGTTATCTCTGTGTGAAATTCAATCAAAAATTTCCAGTTTATGTGTTCCCATAACCATAATCTAATTTGAGGATTGAAAATCTCTGTGTCAAATCCGATTACCACTCCAGTCTATGAGATAGCATAGGGTAATTTTATTTAAGATTTAAAATCTCTGTGCAAATATTTCTTTTTTTTTTGTAAACACTCTATGCGGCTACCGTAGCTAGAAATCCCTGTCCAATTACTTTTAATTTCGAAATCTCTATGCGAGAAATTTTAATTGTGCAATCATTTAGTCCGGATCAGATTACCGAACCTATCCTTGTTTATCAAAAAAAAAGAAGAACTCGATCTCTGTGGAGTAGTAGTGATCTCCAGGCCGAGATCGTAGCCATCCCTGCATACTTTTTTGTTTGTTTGTTTTAGATTGTATTCTGGATGATCTCCAGATAGAGATCCTAACCCACGCCCTCTGTTCTTTTATTTTGCTGGTAATACGTAATACTCATGCCTAAGCCATGATAACTCCTCTACCTCGAGTTTCTAACTATCTGATTGTGGATCTTTGTCACTTATGGATACCTCGTGGCGATTAGCACTGGAATCAATCACCGAATCGGCTTCAGTTGAAATCTGAAAGATTCAGGGAGAGTCTAATTCAGCTCAGCCAGGATGGCAATCACGCCATTCCTTGTCTATTTAATTTTTTTATTATTTGATTGATTTATTTCGGGCGATCTCCTTTAGTTTTCCTGTAAATTTCTTTCTTTATTGGCCTCATCCTGCCTAAGGACCGATCTCTGATTGATCTTTTTATGCACCGATCTCTGATTGATCTTTTTATGCAGTTAGAAAAACAAAAAAAAAACTCTGTTATCGCTTATTCAATGGATTGCTGCGGATCCATACATCATGATTTAAACCTTCTTAAAGTATATTTTGTTTATAGGTTGTATAGTTCTACAGATAAAAACGATTCCGTTCATCTTTGCTCAAATCTATGTTTTAGATTGTTACCAATAGATCGTTGTGGGTCCTTTTTTCCATTCAATCCACTGTCATTTGTTAAAATTTCGAGCTTCAGCCAATAGGGTGAAATTGACCAACGCGTGAATGATAAGCCCTCTGGTTTGAGAGTTACAATTTGATTATTGTGGTGATTTCATTTATACTGCATTTTAATTATTTGAAGATTGAACACCCTGTGTGATCCACTGCCAAGAATTTCCTTATAGTTTCCCGTCGATGATGCTGTTTCTTTTATTATACCATTCTACCATTTGGACTTACATTTTATGAATTAAATTCTGTGGACTTTAAGCTTGCAATCTTCCGAAGGATACTGTAAAATCGAATATCAGAACTCAGTATTCGCAAATCCCTTGTCAGGCGTTATTCACTAACCTGTACACTCTGATTTTGGACATTACAGTACTGTAGTGTATCCCTTAAACTGACCTGCAGACCTGTAACCTCTTCCTGTGACAGTGAATTCTGGCTCTAACACCTGGACGGTTATCCCTATGACTCGACATCCAGTTAACATTTTGGCGTGAAGCGTGGAAGGACCACAGATCTCAGTGACTCCAGCTTCTCAATCGGCCATGCTTGGAGGATGCCCGGTAGCTATCAAGTGGAGTCGTTATTTGCATTTAATTACGGTGTAGTAATTCCCTTTCATCCTATAAATTTACCATGTGCCTTTAGTGGAGAATCCAAGGGAATGATCACTTCACTCCTACTTCACGGAACTGATAGTTAACCCTACAACCGTTTCTTGACAAGATGTGATAGAGCCGCGAACAACGGACCCCGATCAAGGAATTGATCACGGAAGGTGGGCCGTGATCATAGGATCCCTGTTGAAGCTTTGGTTTGGATGTAATGTGATGTTAGGTTTATGTTTCTCTAATTCCTAAAAATCCCTGTGCTCCATTTCAAACGGCGATCCAGATTGTGTATCATGAGTTTAATTTCTGAGTTTGTTGTGTAGTTATCAACTGCCCTTTCAATGCTTTTTATAATTACTGATTTCTGCATCTTGTTTATGGGGAATATTGAACTCATTAGATCGCTGTATTAATGTTTGAATTTAAAAACTCAAGCTTTGCGTTCCAGATTGATCTTGCATAGCGAATGGAGAATAAAATTTATATTTGTGATTTCTTTTAAATATTCCAGATTCAAATGTGACTGAGGTAATGATCATTATAGATCTACGTGGTTACTATGTGTTCGTTTTTCCATTCTCTGTGTACATTTTTTTTAATTTAGATTGGAGACTTCTGAACCCCACGTTTGTATGGCGACCTCTGGTTTTCTTGGACGTTGATTGGAATCTCAATTGTTTTTTTCTGTGGCTCCATTCTATATGACAAATTCCGACCTTAAACTGTTTTAAAACTCTGCGTAGATTGATTCTTTTGGCATTCCCAGGACCTATAACACGGCTTGTTATCATCCACAGCTCTGCGTGGACCCATCCTCTTTGGCATCTTCCAGAAATCATAAAACATTTTTTGTCATTTAAAACTCGGCGTAGATCCATTTTGGGGCATTTCCAAAATTTATAAAACTGTTCGTATTTGACCTTACAAATCTGTGCGGATCCATTTATTCTGGTTTTTAAATTGGATCCAACTCTGTCGGCACCTTCGAGACCTCCAGACCTTCGAGTTATGGTATCCTGTCTAGTTCTTATTATTATTATTTAATTATGTTATATTACTAGGAGTTACAGCGAACGCTCGAGTAAGACCCGATGTTCACACGATAGACTTGGATTGTAACGTGGATTACTTTAGTGTTGAAATCTAGTTAAAGGAGTAATGTTATGGATGTATATCTTCAGAATTGGTTATAATCATATTATGCTTTTGAGAATTTATAGCATCCTAGGTTAAAAAGTTAAAGATATGTCCCATTACATATGAATAGGATGGAAGTGTTACGAATTAATAACATTTAATTCATTATGTTACATTATGCTTTAAAAAAATAGTGACTATGTTTATTGGAGTCATTAAAGCTCAATACGTTTTATATGCTTAAGAAAAAAATGGTATCTTGAATTAAAGTAGAATCACATGATGCTCATTTTCCTTGTATAATATAATCAAAGTTTGCTTTTGTTGGAAAGTATAGTTGGTAGATTGAAAAGATAGTTATCTACACCTGGCATCATGTGAAAGAGGGGCATATCATTCATAAGTGTCATGTAATACATCATGTTAGTATTATAGTATTTTAGATAAATGTCAGTGCTTCTACCTTAGTTGTCTCTTAGGTTAGCAAGTTAAAGGTCAAGTATGTGCATTATATTAATAAGGTAAATGTGGTATATGGCTTTAGCTATTCCATAAAATAATAAGTTAAAGTGGTATAAGAATGATTTCTTATTAGTAGCAATTAAAAGGTTAATGTATTAATTTGATGAAATATTTGTTGAGAATTTTATTTAAAGGTCAACTAAAAGAACATGACTTTTACAACAAGATTTCATATTGTTTATTACGAATAGTAGAATTTGTTAGTGTGTTAAAAATAAAGGTCAATAAAGTATGATAATGGTTGTTGTAACTTTATATGTAAGGGAAATGCAAAGCTTGTATATAAGGAATGGGAGATTTTCACTTAGGGAAAAACAAGAATGATTTAGGTGAATAATAGTCAAATTCTTCATGTATAGAAGAAGTAAATCATGATTATTTATGACCATAAACGTGATGTTCACATAGATAAGTGTGACATTTAGGAAATATAAGTAAAAAAAAAAAAAAAAAATCTTTACGACCAAGGCCATGGTCTTACATGCACTCCCATAATCAAATTACAATTGTTATGTTTCATTAACATGACTTTTATATTGATGGGATTACACTCTTTATTACATACATGTATTGTGTATCAATATAATGTCTTTTTAAATCTTTTTGAGAATGATTCTTACAGTATTGAATTAAATAGATTATGTTCAAATAGAATGTAAGTCATAGTTATTGTGGATGTATTTGAGGATAGATGACAAGTAATGACCATATATGAATTTAAGAAAGAAGTGCTTAGATAATTTTGAAGGTGGGATGCTTATGATTTACTATCAAGAAGGAGTGAATATATAATGTTTAATAATGGGAGATTGTGACTTACGATGAGCGATGCATGGAGATCGACACGGAAAAATCAGAGCTGCGGTTTTACTTCTTCACCTTTGGTAAGGATACTCTCAGCTTCTCGAATAGGTTAGAATTCTTCTTCTCTAAATTTTCAAGTATGAAAGATTGAATGGAATTCAGGGTTCGTATACTTCGATGGAGGGTCCTGCGTCAAGAATTTTCTTTTCGATTGGTTGTAAATGCTTAGTTTCTAAATCAAGGCGATGACTTCACTTGTATGCACTGCTATTTTGTAATCATGCTTCAGATTGTTAAAAGAGAGAAGTTATACTTATGATGAACTGTAGAATTTTAGCTGTACTTGATCTAGGAAGAGAAGAAAACCTTGCATAACTTTGTTTATAAAAATTTGAGAATACTTTAGGGAAAATTTGAGATTATACTTTTTTAACGATACTCTAGTATTTGATTGTACCTTGGATTATGAGAAGAGAGAGGTGGTAGGTAAGATTAGTTTATGAATGGATAATTTATGTATTGAAGAATAGAATTTGGAAGGGTTAACTCTTATTTTGAAATTCAGATACTGTTTAAAATATATGATAGTTATACGTACGTATAGAAAAGGAAGAAATTGGGATTGAAGATTTTATTCCTTAGGTCGAAATGTGTTAGCACCTTAAGGATCTACATAAAGGAAATACTTATAGTTTGTTGAATGAAAAGAATTTACTATGCGCGATTCCAAAGTACGGTCGTAATTAGTGATCCAATAGAAGACTGCTGTGGGGATTACTACACTAGGAAAGGTACGATTTAGTTATATTATCAATTATGAGATGTATACTTATATGATGGTAGAAAAGAGGAAACTAAATTTTATTATCGATTGTGGTTATGTTGAAGAAATGAATGTGGAAAGAAAGAGAAAAATCACCATGGAAGTACATGAGACTTAACTTCGGGACGAAATTTTTAATAAGAGGGGGTGTGTGTAATGCCCCTAAAATGACTGTGGAACTTCAGGGCACCTGTCGAGTGACCCAGCTGAACAACTTCAATAAAGTGGTTTCTTGAGCCTTGATATGTCTTAAAAGATTGAGGAAAACCTGAAGATGTGAATGATGACAATAATTGATAAATGAATTAAGGAATTAAATTATATATGTGGAGTGGTATAATTGATTGATTAGTTCTTGCTTAATGATTAGCCCTGATTGATCAAGTCAAAGTGTAATAGGACAGTTACAGTCCTAGCTCTGTGACTTGGGAGGATGCAACTGAGAAGCGTCATAGTTTTCTGCCTTTATTCTGAACTTCGGGACGAAGTTCTAAATAAGTAGGGGTGTATGTAGTGCCCCTAGACTACTGTAGACATTGAGGGCACCTGTGGAGTGACCTGACCGATTGAAACATTAATTAAATAACCTTTTGACCGTATTTTTTTGAGTATGTGTATCTGAACCGTTGAGGTAAATAAATAATTGCATATGTTAAACGATTAGCTATGACTATGGAAAATTATGTTGATGGATAATACTTAACGACTAGCTGTATGGTGATTATGTATTTGGTGACGAAATGTATATTTGATAAGATGAATGAGCAGTTTGAATAAATCATAAATGTTTAACAAATGCTAGAGTTAGAAACCAGATGATGATTGTTGAGAACAGTGCTACTAATAATTTGTTGTGAGAAGTGTGTGTAGAAACAAGTGAGACGGTTCACCAACGGACACACAAAGGAACATGGAGGGTCGTAGAGTACGGGTAAATCACACACAGGGGAAGCGACGACGATGTCGACTTCCGACAAGAATACCACGCATGAGCAGATAAGCATTGATCCGCTTTCTCAAGAGGAATGCGTGAGGGCATACGAGGTGGGCCACGACGGAGCTGGTCACGTACGAGTTGAGGGGCGCGCAGTGAGAACGGACTCACTCCTCAGCGCCATTAGTCCCTAGATAGCATGTAGACGGAGGATGGATGGTAACGATTCCTAAAATCCCTACAAGAGTTCCCGCAAGTCAAAATGGAAAGATGGTGGCAGAAGGGCCCAACGATGCGGTACCCTGTCAAGAACGGAAAGAATGGACGCAAGGACCCAACAAGGTGGTACCATGCCAAGGAATGGAAACCATGGATGATTGGACCCGACGGAGTGGTGCCATGTCAGGGGATTAAAAAATTAAGGAACCAGGAGCCCAACGACGCGGCACCGTGATCCTAGTGAGTTTGATTGTTAAATTAAACTGCATAAAAACTTAGGAGAATAACTCTAGATTATTACTTAGCAAATGCATAACAATAGCTTAGACATTTGCACATGAATAGTTATTTTGTTGAGCATTTAAATTAATAGAAATTATTATTTAGGAGCAAAATAGATTAGACACCTAGTCAACTAAAAGCTAGGAGTTGATTAAAATATCTGGGGGACAAACTAGAGCAAACTTAGGGATGTAGGTGCACTTCCCAGAGAAACTGACACTTGGATGGGTGAGTGTTTTAATTAAATAAATAATTAAAAATATTTAATTATGCATGAAGCGACATGTGTCGCAGGAGATTTCCCTTTATAAGGAAGGCTTAAGGAATGGGTAAGGGACCCATAATTTGGACGATTGTCGTAATTTTCGAATGCCTCAAAGACTTGCTGCTATCTAAGGGTTTGGCTTAGAAATCCTGGTGGGAAGGGAAGCCCAAGCTGAATTTCTGAAATACTTGTGTGAGCTCTACGACCCAAAGCTCGGGGGAGGCCATGCGACTGAAAGCATGAGCCTATGGTTGGGTGGCGAAGCTAACGATTGCTTCGCCTAGGGTTAAACGAGCTTTGCTGGAGGGATCCTACGGAAGACGCAGACAACAATGGACCAGCTGGATCGGATTGACAGGTTAAGGTTTGCTTATTTTTGTTAAGTTATTCACTCTTTTATTTTATTTTTCCAATAACTATACTGGCTAATTTGTTTGTATGAAGTTATTAAAGTTTCAGGTTCAGTTCAAGGGGACCCTAAAGGAGGGGTCCTACAACTACACATGACGACACGATTTTAGATCCAATAACCACACGCACGGGAAAAAAATTTACTAAAATATGCTACAAACGCTGAGTTCTACCTTATGCACTTGGCGTAGAGATTCTTACTCAGCGACCATCATGGAACACTTTAAATCTATTACCAATCAGCGATCTCCGTCATTTCCTATTCAGTAACAACCAAGTAGGAAGATCGGGTTGAAAACATTTGCCTACAGCAATGTGAAATCTTGCCTAGACTTTAACTAAGGTTTATACCACATCTCATAAGGGAATCACGCCTAGCAGAGATTTCAACTGATTCAACATAATAATTAGCAAAGGATCCTTTACCGAGGTCCACGCTGGAACTAGTAGAGATAAGTAAAGAGCCTCGGCTATACTAGTAAATTTATCACTTAAGAGATCGCTCATCTGAGAGTGAGATCGTACGTAGAGGTTGAAAATGATTCCTATGTCAAACAAAATGCAAGTCTCTGCTAAACAAAGAAAATCTAAGATATCACTCCTCCGAGCGTGAGCTTGATATGTCGACATATTGGAGTTGACTGAGTGTGAGCTCTACTTACAAATATCTTCTCTATATGCATAGACGTGGGTGTTAACTGAGGGTAAGATCTATTTACAAGATCTGGATGTTTAGCTATACTATCTGATTTTTCCCAAACGCCCATAGAAGGTGTAGGTTAAAATATTACCTCTGTCAAACAAAATTTAAACAAGACTTTTCTATAAAGCAACGTATCAATCTAAAAGGAAAAAATACCTGGCAGAGGATGATTTCATCTAATGTATGCAGAGCTCCTTCCTTCCCCTACATATCGATGGTTTCCACTTATCACAGATCTTCGCCGCTCTCTCTCTCTGAGATCTCTACCCTACGAAACTCTTACTCCCAAAAACCTCCACTTCTAGCATCTGAATCCGTTGTTTGCACGATCCCAAATCGCAGAGATTCCTGCTCTCTGTAACAATGTGTTGAGCAGAGGATTGCTACCTTCTGTAGAGATTTTCCACATCTTTCTTCCTTGCTGAGCTCCAACTTTCCCCCCCGAAACTCTACAATCCACTACCTTATAAACACAGTCGTCATACTTCACTCCTACCTTGGAAATGCCGCCCCTTGAACAAGAGGGCCATTGGATTCTTCTTTCAAATTGACAAATGGTGGTTTCGAATGAGACAAAAGGTAGGTAAAAACAAATGGCGGAAAGAGGGAAGTTCGAAATACTCCCACTAAGGATACAATGTGCTTAAAACTCTCCACGAGTTTCTCCACACAAAAAAAACATTACTCTTCAAAAATATTTCTAACTCGACGGTGGTCAAGAAATTACTTGACAAATGGCGTTTTAATCTCTGACAGATGGCATCTCCCATCAAGCTTTGGAGTTGAATAAAAGGACGTGGGAAGGTGGAGTGGTTAAGCTCTTAACAACGAGTTTTAGTAGCATTTAACCTCCACTCTATTCTCGATTTGGACTTGGCTTCCTATTAACCAATAATTAAATCTCCCTTCCAGCTTAACGGTGGTGGTAGATCGTGGTGATTTGGTGCTCTACTTGAAGAGACAGACTTCCTCAAGATTCTCCATAAAAATCTCAAATCAAAATTAAACAATGTGTACGCCGAGATGTTTGTCGCGAAATACTAAATTCTTGTTTCAACAAAAGGTATCAAGAATATAGATATAATTCATAACTTGTAGTTATGAACTTTGTCAAATATATTTATAACTTTATATAATAGTTTTTTAATGGTTCTCGCCACTAGTTATTAATCTTTTTGCAAAAATATCTATATATATAATGCCCATAATTATTTGTATATATATAAACATAATAATATCCTCTACAAGTATATCCTTTATTATTGTTATAATCACCCTATTATAACAATCTTACCAACCAGTATACTTATCATAGATTTATACTATGTCCTCCCATAAAATAAAATAAAAAGTAAGCTAAGCCCTCTAAGCTCAATAACCACAGCTTTACTGGATAACTTATTTAATAGGCTACCCTTCCTTTAACTCTAAGAGTTTTCTCCAACATCCTCTCGTAGAGGTATGATTAGTATACTCCATGAGGATAATAGTTGACCTTTTGATACTAAAAGGAAATAGGAACTAGAAAGTATAGTGGTGTGACTAAATAGTCACTATCATCGATCATCTACTTAAGATGATAACACGAATAGCTTAAGGTTATTAAGTAGATGTTTGAGATACTAAGATGACACATGTCACCTACTCATGCTTAGGTTACCACACCTTTTTCGCTAGTGGCTTCACTTGTATGTCGCTTAGTTGCGTCCGTCGCAAATTTAGAACTGAAGAATAAATTACAACAATCATTTTCAAGGTCCACGGGTGGGGCCTTGGCCTTGAGCTCCTCACCTGTGCCTTTTACACAATTAAATTTACTATTAATAACGATCAAAATAGGTCATAAAGGAGGAATATCACAATAATAGGATCATATCCTAAGCTTAAATGCTATCACTATAATTTTATTCTTATCTTTTGATATTTATACACTATGTACATAACCCTATGTATTAGTTTTATTATGTTAACTTTGGAACATAATGTCGGATTTCAAACTATGCTCTATATGAAAGTTTGGGTGTCATAACCCTAAGCTCACTATATCAATGACTATGAATTAACGTTGTTATGTGCCCTATGTTTTTTATTCTAGTACAAGGGTTTGATAACAAGGACTCTACGTAACCCTTGGATATTCAACAATGATGAGTTGACCTTTGATAATACGTAGCCAAACTATACCATGGTTGTAAGTTTATACAAGTTGAAGGCCAAAACATTTAATCCGTAATGTGGATTGTGATGGCAGACTCCACGTATGATGGCAGCTATGGTATTTAAAGTGCATTAAAAGTGTGTTTAGTGGAATGCCTATTGGAATCCACCGTGGCGGTCTTCACGTGTTGTTTCTTGGTAGTAGTGAGGCCCTAATAGCCTTTGGAGTTACTTCATCGAAGGCATAACCTGGGCATTCAATTGTTTGCAATGAGTGGGGTTTAGAGAGGCCGAGAGGCCTGCGGATTCATAGGGTTTGTGACTGGGTTTTGAAGCACCTCTATAGGGTTCGATACCGTGACTTGTGGTTTGTATACTTCCAATAGTAATCTCTATGAGCCGAACCTTCCTTTGTTGAGTTTTCTAGTGGTTTGTAAGACTCTAGTTCTCGTCAGTTGCAAGAGTATTCGGTCCAGAAGCAAGGTTTTCTTTGCCATGTAAGTCGTGTTTTCAGTCTATACTGGTACGTAGTTTATCATTAATAAGTTCTATAAATATTGTTAAGTTTTTTAACTTTATTTAACTACACAGTATGTTGTAATGGCAGGTGACTCCTCGGCATTGGCCTTACTATTAGAAAGTCCAAGATGAGAGCTTGTGAAGTCTGGTAAGCCTTGGCGACATCCTCGTGAGCATCCATAGAACTTCAGGATAAGTCCTTGGCATAATGCCGGTTTGTGTTGGTTATCCGAGACTTCTATTTCATTTTTAAATGTTAGTCATTACAATGGTTGTAAATCCTTTTATCCTTGAGGAAAAGTTTGGTACAGGGAGGAGTAACCCTCGACCTGTTTCTTCGTTGGTTTCTCAACGCACTCTGTAAAGAACTGTGATAATAAATAAGTTTAGTTTTTGAATATTTTCAATGTATTGACATTCGTAATATTAGGAGGTAGAACATTGTGTTTACTATCATCATTAAAATGAAAATGTTGAAGGGACTCGTGGTAATGAGGGCCTGGTTCTATTTATAAACTTTTGTTTATAAGAGCCGGCCTGAGAGAGCAATACTCTTGGCAGTTTTTGTTATTTTATTTGATGTTTGATAAAACAAATGATAAGGGCAGAGCTCGTTCCTGATTGTTTATAATATGTTGAAGTTTATTTTTAAGGCCAAGAGCCGTAATGGTTGGGTTGTAACCCTACCAAAGCTAAATTCATAAGTTTGATTCTTGTTGTTGTTTAAAACCCTGAACTCATTGTGTAAAAAGATAATTCCAAAAGTTATAAATTTCGACTGTGTAGTCGATCTTCTGTAAGTGTCGAGACCAAGTCTCGCATGTCTCTTTCATTTTATCAACGGATGGATTGTTAACTCAGATTTGATTTGAATCATTCAACTGTTTGATGTCAAAGGCCTTGAGCCCTATTTTGAAAATGGTTTCTGTGTTTTGATTAAGTTTGTAAAATATGTTAAGGGTTTCGACTCTGTAAAGTTTAAAGGTGAAACCCTCGAAGTTGTAATAAATTCAACTGGACCGAACTAGCCCTTAGGGTTTGGATCCTGGTCTCATGAGTCACCTTCGTTTTGTTCAAAAGATGAAGTGTTAATATCGTAATAGTTTTGAATAGCTAAATTTGGGGTTGAGACTTGGAACATTCGTTAGATTTAATAGTTGTTATTTGTTTTATTTAAGGTATAGTATCACTGATAGTTAAATGAGCTCATAAGTAATACTATTACTTATACTGTATAGTAGGATTATATGGCATCGATCTACCTACATATATTTCAAAACATAATTTATTTTATAACAATCTACGCTATGTGTTTCAACCTTATGAGAGTTTTGTGAAATCATTGTTTACACTTAAGAGAATGCTTTCTGTAATGGTTTTGTAAGTATGGTTCGATACTGAAATAAATTTTATTGATAACTAAGAACTGAGTTGTTCCTTTTCGTTGATTCTCTATGTTTATTTATGATGTTTTATAAAAAGATTAAAGCATTGTTTTTAGTATAAAAACCCTAAAACAATCTTGTTTTAATGAATACAGATTTACTGTTATGAATGAAACTATCTATGAAACATTACAGAACTCTTTCCTATTCATACTATTTATAGAGTAGATAATATTTAACAGAATTCTTGTACTATAGAAACTTATTTAACTGAAAAGAAACTTAAATAGTTATACTATTAGTCTATGTGCATACATAAAATCTTTGATTGAAATCTATTCACAGTGTATCAATATTCAAGTCTATTTTTAAACACTCTTCCCTGCACTAGAGTACGACACAAAGAAAGTGTGTGGAAAAATGTAGGGAAGCATTTTATTCTATCATCATTATAAGATCTTATTCAACAATTGACAGAGATAATATACAGTTCAGAAATCAGTCATGTAAATCTGAATGATGATAACTAACCACATTCAACTAATAATCATAAATCTACAGTTATAAAAGCAAGAAGTCATAACCATTAGAAAATGAAATAGCAAATTGAACCTGATAAATCGATAGGGTGGACAAACACCCAACGAGGCCTGTTCCTCCCAACCTTCTCCAGAAGAAGCAACCAATATCACTTACTCCTTTGGACCCCCAAGCCTGTTTACTGAACCACTAGGTGGAAGACTCTATGTAGAATCAAGGCACTCCGGTTGTACTTCCAGCAATCAATGGAGACTTGCATACACTTCAAAATAAGCCTGTGCACTCAGTAAGAAAACTCTACACTCAGTGGAAGTGAAACAGACTTACAATACAACTCAAAACATAGCTTCCCCTCATCGAATCTCTTCTGTGCATAAAACAGAACCACAAGGTAAATTTTCTCATCAGAAAAAGTGTGAGCCTCTACTCAAATTCGATGGCTTAAAAATATGCCTAGGTCTTTTAGTGGTTAGTTTCCAAATAAATGAGTGTAGGGACCCCCATTTCGGGTCCCTCAAAAAGACTTCCAAAATAGAACTTACATCCTATGCAAATTAATAAAAACTTGAAAATAAAATATAACCATAAAATCAAAATTACATAAACTTAACTAGTACATGAAAATGGAACATTATACCTTTCGACAGTAGTTGAGCACTTCGTCAACGAAGTCCTTGTATGTATAGTCATCGATCTTCCCCGAGCCGCTCCCAGCCTTATCGATTTTACCAAGAGACCCCTCGGTTGACCACCCTACCGTATCGGGGTTACTGTCCTTCACCCCGAACCCCCGAGCTAATGGGGCCGTAAGAACACACTAGCAAGCTTCCCAAAAGGATCTCCCATTCCCCGTTCCAACTAATCCCAACTCACAAGAGTCATAACATAATCCAAGATTATCATGCCCATCCAGCATTAGGGAGCAAGAGATCTTTTTCTCCTTCTCCCTTCCTTTTATAGAAAAACTCTGAGTGCCATGTGTCTGTCCATGCACATATTTTATTTAATTTACTATTTTAATTACAAGTATTCTCAATTATAGGTGTCTCATTATCTTTAGTGTGCACCTAATTCCCCAAATTAGCGGGAGTTAGGCGTAGAAGAGTCCTACTTATATTTTTGGTTCCCATTTAGTTTACTTAATACCTTCTAGTAAACTAGTTGTTTTTATTTATTTAATTTTTTTTAAATAATAAAAACTTATAAAAGAAATTTGTTTCTTTTATTTTGATTTTTAGAAAGATCTAAAAGATTAATACATCTATTCTCTTTATTTCTAAATAAGATATTTTTATCTAAAGTTTAACTTCTATTAGTATTCAATTTTAATAGAACTCTAATAGAATACTTCTAGTTTAGTTTTTATTTTTATTCATTTCATAAAGTAGATAAATGAAATAATTTAGACTAAACTAATTGTTTTCTTTTCTTTTCTTTTTCACTTCTACTTTTCGTCTTCTCTCTTAAAAATAAAATAATGAGTATTATTTTATTGTATTTGTCGTTTAATTTAAAATCGCTTGAATTTATCTTTTGGTAAAGTTTCAGTTTCTTCATATGTTAAATAACATTATCTTTTTCTTATCCAGGTGCCTCTTCGATAGGCCCTTCCGACAGTTCCATTTATTTCTTCTTATGGGGAGCACTACGTATGCGACCAAATCATTATGGCCTTTCCCGTACGGAACACGCCTCCCTAGGTGAGCTGAAATGGCTTCACCTGTGTGTGGATTGCTAATTCAGGGTCGACAGTCTGTCATCGTACCCCTATGTGTTCTTTCCATTCTTATGACCCCTATAATTCCATTGTGTGTCAGTCGGTAAATCTTCTTACCTGCCACTGTACACACTCAAGAACACATTTGTAGTGTTGCACTATAAAACATTTTCATCATTCTTTTCATTATCTCATTCAATTGAGCCTACTAAATATTCATCATTTAACATCATACTTCGGTCAATCGAGCATATTCATCATTCATTGTTTTATCTCAGTCAGTCGAGTATAAAACTATTCATCATTTTCATTTACAACATTTTCAACATTCATTATTATGTCTCTATTAATCGAGCATACATCATTTTCACCTCAAGTATTTTCAACATTCATCATTCTTCATTCTACAGTATTTTCATCATTTATCATTTTCTCATGATAATTTTCAAAGCAATTTTCCATGGTCTAAGTTTTATAATACTGGGTCACTTCCAAACTAGTGTCCTCATTAGTCTAAACAGTTGAGGTACCGAGGTGAGCATTACATACACCTCCTCTTATTAAAAACTTTGTCCCAAAGTTAAGTCTCATATACTTCCATGGTGAGTTTTCTCTTTCTTTCCACATTCCTTTCTTCAACATAACCACAGTTGATGCTAAAATTTCCTTTCCTCTTTTCTACCATCATATAAGTATACCTCTCATATTTGACAATATATCTAAATCGTACCTTTCATAGTGTAGCGATCCCCACAGCAATCCTCTATTGGCTCATTAATTGCAATCGAATTTGAAATTGTCCATAACAAATTCCCTTCACTGAGCAAAACTATAAATATATCATTTATGTAAATCCTTTAAGCACTAACACATTTCCACATAAGGAAAAATCTTCAATCCCAATTTCTTCCTTTTCTATGGTTACATATAACTATCATATATTTTAAACAATATCTGAACTTCAAAATAAGAATTTACCCTTCTGAATTCTATTCTTCAATACATACGTTATCCATTCCTAAACTAATCTTACATGCAACCTCTCTCTTTTCATAATCCAAAGCATAATTAAATACTAGAGTGCCCTTTACTTAGTATTGCTAAAAGTATAATCTCATTTTTTTTATAAACAAAGTCATGTAAGCTTTTCTTCTCTTCCTAACTCGAGTATAGTTAAGATTCTATAATTCAAGTAAGTTTAACTTCTCTCTTTTCACAATCCAAGGCATGATTACAAACTAGTAGTGCATACCTGCGAAGCCATTGCCTTGATTTCAGAAAATAAGCATTTACAACCAATCGATAAAATTCTTGATGCAAGACCCCTCATCAAAGTATATGAACCCTAAATATCATTCAAACTTTTATACTAGCAAATTTAGTGAACAATAATTCTAACTTGTTCGAGAAGGTGGAAATATTCTTGCCGAGGATGAAGAAGTAAAAACCGCAGCTCTGACTTTTCTATGTCGATCTTTATTCATCACCAACGAACCCAAATGTAGGGTCTCTTCTCATGAGCAAGTGAAAAAAAAAATTGTGCTACATCCTTCGTATCAAGTGTAGGTCATGAACTTAGCTTGGAAGATGCATATCACCATTAGTATCCAATCTTTTTATAGAACCATAATTAGCATAACAATCGTAGCTCATGATTTAGTTACTTTAATCCATAACTTCAAATAAATCATTTAATACACATATCATCTTCTCTTCCTTAGCTTACTGAAATCCATCTAAAGAGTCATTCAGGATTCCCATCTATAAGATTCATAATCAACTTACGACATGGTTTTGAATTTAAAGATTGGTGTTTTCCTCAGAAGTGAATCCTAGAACAAAATCAAGTAATACTTTGAAATTCTTATCTAATCCATTCCCCTACCACAATTCCCAATGATCCTAACTTTTCATAGGTAATATACTACTTAAAGGATATGTAACTTAACCATAAGACACATCGGTGCAAATGTAATTCTAATATAAGTACCATGGAGATTCTAACCATAGGAATCCTTAAAAGCAAGGTAATTCTCAACCCTATGCATATTAAATATCATATAATAATACTTTCATTCCAACCAATAACATATAAAGTATTTAATGATATATAATAATACCTACATTCCAAATCGTATCAAGTGTGAATGTATCTATGGTATAAATGTAATTGTGATCTTTCAACCATAAGAACTCTTACATGTACTACAAAATCTAATCCTGTACATGTTGATAATACCTCATAACATTTTGCATTCAAAAGTATGTAAAAAAATATAATGGAATTTCTAAATTCAATGATTTGAAATTCTAACCGTAAGAGAATGCAATGCAATTCCTAACTAAGTGCATATCTCCTAACATATGATAATATTTACCTTGAATCTACAATCCTCATATCTACCAGTAGATGAATTATATATGTAACTCATAAGTATTTCATTCATTTCGGAGTAAAAAGAAAATATACAATTTAAACAACAACTACACATTTAGAAGAGGCATGCGACGAGCTGAGTAGTTTCATGTAGATCGCTTCCAAGTGATTCGCAATCCTACTCTGAGTTCCACATGGCTGAACTAATTCAATGGTCAATGATGATCAATCCTTAAAACACATAGAAAAGTACTCCCTTCTAAGTTGAAGTATAATCCACACCCTCGCTTTTAACTACTATATCCCTTCATAATTTATAATGGATATGTTCTTTAAGATGTTGTAAAGTAACTTCTATAATATTTAACAATTCTCCCAATATATAATTTAAAAGCTATAATGGTTTACCAATTGTAAGGTCTCTAATCCCAAGAAAGTGATTTTTTTTTTGTTGTTCTCCATTTTCATATCTCGGAGTACAATTTCATTTTAAAATCAACTTAATCCTAATCTACCATTCTTCATAAATCAAGCATGGGAAAATAATTAATAAAATATATAATTACTTTTCTTTCCCTATAACAAGGTGCCATTCTAAATTTCTATAAATACTAAAGCACAAAGTGCCATTCTAATTTCTCTTATGAATACTAAAGATTACTCTTTTATCTTTTCACCATACAACTTGAATATTTAAAGGAAATAATATTTTTATACTTTCCTTCACTAATTAGTTGTGAACATTGACATTCTGTTTCTCTTTCAAATAATCAATTAATCCCAAAATAAAAACTATACATCTGGAACATGAATATTAATCTAGCCAATGATTACATACATCCTGCAAAATATATAAATTCGGAGTAATGCACCATAGGTTTCTACATAATGGTTAATACATAAGTCCTTCAATGTAAAAATAAAAAATAAAAAATAAAAAAAATAAAGATAAGATAGTAATTAATATAAATGTCTACACTTTTTGATTTATCTTAAATTGCTATAAATACCTTTGCATTATCGAGTTATAATCTTAGAAATTAAACTTACAGCTCATAAAAAGGTAATCTAGAAAACGCCAACCAAATTTTGAGAAGTTACAATTCAATTTTGGAAAACACCAATCTAATTTTTTAAATAAAACACTGTGATTCCTAAAGGTCAAGATGCAAACACATTCATGGATTCTATATCAACAAGATCGATTGCAACTCAAAAGTAAATCAACAATTCGATGGCTTTACTCACTTCTTTACACGACACCTAACTGAAAGATACATCCAAGATTTTTAATGGTTAAGAGGAGTATTGAAAATGGGGAATTCAATTGGAGAGCTGATAGAGTTGATGTTCACATGATCACTTTTAAAGCAGCTCTAATAGATTTGATTGGAGAGCCGGCCAAAAAGTTTCATACTACAAGGAGTTGAAATGACCAAGTTTGCACTGATGTGCGTTTAGGGTGTCGAGGTACCATTGATCGAATTCTGAGATGTATAAGCCACCTTCATGTTGCTTGGGTGAATTTGGCAATTCGGAGTTCAGGCTTAATAATTCCTGTCTACACTCATAGGAAAAAGTACAACCACTGTTATTGCAACACCTTTTACTTTCAAACGTCGAATAGGTTAAACGGGACAGAGGTCGGTCATGGATTTCAAAAAACGTTACAATTCATTTCATAGCCTAGAAACACCAATAGCAATACATCAATCAGAGCAAATTGTAATTTAATTTATTGACCTGGAAACGCCATTTAAGATGGATCGTTGCAGACTTTACAAGGCAAAAAGTTATTCGATTTAATAGATCTGGAATAATGGAGATGCCATTAAAATGGATCGTCGCAGACTTTACAAGGAAAAATGTGATTCGATTTAATAGATCTGGAATAGCCCCAAAGAAATGGATCAACGCAAACATTTATTTTAATAGATTTGGAATCATGGAGACGCCATTAAAATGGATGGTCACAGACTTTACAAGGAAAAATGCGATTCAATTTAATAGATCTGGAATAGCCCCAAAAGAAATGGATCAACGCAAACATTTATTTTAATAGATCTGGAATCATGGAGACACCATTGAAATGGATCGTCGCAGACTTTACAAGGCAAAATGTGATTTAATTTAATAGATGTGGAATAGCCCCAAAAGAAATGGATCAATGCAAACATTTCTTTTAATAGATCTGGAATCATGGAGACGCCATTGAAATGGATCGTCGTAGACTTTACAAGGAAAAATGTGATTCGATTTAATAGATATAGAATAGCCCCAAAAGAAATGGATCAACGCAAACATTTATTTTAATAGATCTGGAATCATGGAGACGCCATTGAAATGGATCGTCGGAGACCTTACAGGGTAAATTGTGAATTGATTTAATAGATCTGGAATTTTGCATGATCGATATTTTTACAATAATTAAAATGTCAAATTCAACAACTTGAAGGAACAAGCAAAGATAAAATCGAACTTCAAAAAATGGAATACGCTTCAGTTATGATCATCAAATGAGTACCGATCTACTCAGGGATTTAAGTAGGAGATTTGACAATCTCAAGGCATCAGTGGATCTACCCGGAGTCTCCAGAAACTAAAACGGATTGACCCTATGAACCAAGAACAATGAACTCCATAGTCGCACAGTATTGGGACAGTTGGCTCTTTAACAAGGTACCCCGCCATGATCTGAAACTCTCGACTCACTACAATAAAAGAAATGAGATCGACTCTGTAACAGAAGGTTTTCATCGAATAAAAAAAAAAATTAGAGAAGATTAAACTGTAAAGCAAGGGTATTCAATATTAACATGAATCATTTAAATAATTTCAGAAATGGAAATGAAGTCAACCGTAAGAAATACCTGGACACAAAATAGTGGGCTATAATTGCTGTTAGGATGTAAGTTTTGTACCAGGGTGGCAGGTGCGGGTGGGATTCTTTTTGATCCCGCAGGAAATAAAATCGCAGCATTCTCGTGGGGACTAGGTAGGAAAACAAACAATGAGGCAGAATGGTTAGCTCTTATCCTTTCTTTAGAAATGGCCTCTAATTACAGCCTAGACAATCTCAGAATCTACGGAGACTCCAGGCATGTCATCCAAATCATGAGAAGAGGGTATGCCTCGCCAGGGTCAAAAGCCGATAGATACATGCAAAGAATTAAAACCAAAGCAATCCTTTCAAAGGCATCCTTCTTCCACATTCTCCGAGAGAACAACAGGATGGCTGACATAGCGGCCAATCATGGAATTATGCTTGAAATTGGGCAAATTAAGGATCAAAATGGAGTTCTGAGGTTCCACTTCATCCCCTAATGTTTAATGGAAAGGCCAATTAATTGCATGGTTGGGTTTTTGGTTAGGGCCTTGGTCACGAGGGACCATCCCTACCTCCTCTTAAACTTTGGTCCTCGCTCCCCTCCCTCATTCGAGTCTTCACCCACACGCCTTCCCGCTCGCTCCTCCACCTGTCACCTCGTCTCCCTCGGTGTCAGCTCCCACGGGGCTCTATTAACTCCCCCATCCGCCCTCTCTTTACCTCTCTTCGCGATGTCTCGCCCTCCCCATTTGCCTGAAGCTTTGAACCGCCTCTCCCTCGGCGAGCTTGATACTCCACCCCCCCGTTTCCTGCTGGCTGAGACGTTTAATTGGGAGATAATGCAGTCCATGATGGAGGCCATAGCTGCCCTGAGCATAACGTTGGTGGAGGTAAAGATTGCGGTCCGTAATACTTATGAAGTGGTTTGTTCCAGCAAAAACCAGAATGCAGAGATGGCGTCGGACATAGCTCATGTGTGCTCACAGTTATCATGCCACGACTCCAGAATTGACGACCTGGAACGAAACTTGTTTGAATTAATGCGGAAAGTTGACAGGTTACAGGAAGACATGGCCGTTTTCACTAGCGCAACACAGGGGAGTTGGGTTCATTAAAATCCAATGGTAAACTAGGAAATTAACCACGTTATGGTGGATGCTTCTTCTGCTCAGCCAAAGAGGAATGGCTAGGACTTAGCACAGCCCAGGTTTCAACAATTTTTGATCATTTTGGTAATGCATTTTTGTATAATCCTATGTAATCAGTTTGTTGAAGACTAAGCTCAGAGCCTGTAAAGAAATACAGATAGACAATATAGGGAAAGTAGGTTCTGGTTTTTCTGCACTATTAGAACTCCTTCTGAAAGTTTGTAATGAATAGCTGTGCACAGCTTTATAAATATAACCCTTTACTCTGTTTCTGTTAAAAAAAAAAAGGATGTAAGTTTTGTAGCATGAGATAAACGTTGGTGAATTAAATTTTTGATGAGATTTAAGGATTAACAACCATCTCTCGAACCAAGAACAAAAAGTATCGATCTGGATTCTGAAATTTTAATTAGAAATTAACAGACAGTAACGCGATCTAAATCTTGGATCTATACTCTGAAATTGAAGTGGGAGGTAGATCTCGGCACTTATGGACTGTGTTAAGAAGATAGCACAAGTAAAAAATAAACAAATGGAACAGAGTATCCAATAGCTATGAGGCGAATCCATCTCCCTCCATTAAAATCGATTTCCAGGAAACGAATCCCATTTTTAAATATATATATACAGCAGTCTACAATTTCAGTAATCAAACAGAGTACTCATAGATGGGAAATACAATGCGCGAAACACGAAAATAACAACCTTCTACCAGAATTCGATATTGTATACACATGCGATAAAAACATGGTTAAGGGTTTTATAGAAAATCTATGGTTTCTTGAATTCATGTTCACATATTCAATCAATCAAAATAAATTCTAGGGTTACCATAACTTCAGTTTCTAATCTTTTCATTTGATAAAACAGTAAATCGAATTACAAGTCACAATTCCACATATTCAACATTTAAAGTAAAATCTGAGCAGAATAACATTAAACATTTAATAACCAACTTAAATAGTGATAAACCTGATTCGAAAGTCAAACTTGAAGTCGAGTAGATGGTTGTAGCAGCGGCTGAGTCAACTCTTCAGTTCCAATCTCGATGAGATACCGACAACCCCTCGGTTGACCACCCTACTGTATTGAGGTTACTCTTCTTCACCTCAAACCCCTGAGCTAATGGGGTCGTAAGAACACCTAGCCTCCCAAAACGATCTCCCAATCTCCGTTCCGGCTAATCCCAACTCCAAGGATCATATCATAATCGGAGATTATGATGACTATTCAGCATCATGGAGCAAGAGTGCCTTCTCTCCTTCTCCTCCCTCATTATATAGCAAATTCTTATGTGCCATGTGTCTCTCCATGCACATATTTAAATTAATTTTATTCTCAAGTACAAGTGTTTGTTTCTAGCTCAATGTGTACACGTAGTTCCCTAAATCCGTGCAAGGTAGGTGTAGTTGTCTTTAAGAGAGTCCTAATTGTGTTTGTCTTCTTAGATATAGTTGTTGATTTTAACCACATGTTCAATCTAGTTTTCTTTTCTTTTTCTTTTTATAAATAAAATATTTTATTCAAAACAAAACGTTTTCTAAATTTATTTCTTTTACTTTATATATATATATATTTAAAATATATATATATATATCTTAATTAAGACATTTTATATTTCATGTAATTTCTCTCTTTTTCTTTTAAAACAAAAAGAAATATACATCAACTAAAGATAAAGAAATTATCATTAACTTTTCAATTTTTGAATCTCTTTTCTCATAATAATAATATAACCATCCTGATAATAAAATATTAATTCTTTTAATATTAAATTCTCTAGAAACTCCACACATATTTTATTTTTATTTTCAATTATGCGTGCATGAATAATTTTATTTTCCCATTTTTCTTTGTCTAGATACCTCTTTGGTGGGCCCTTCTGACAGTATCTTTCTTCCTTCTTATGGGGAGCACCACGTAGCGATCGGGAGTCATTACCGCGATCTCTCAACTACGCTCCTTGGAGACTAAGGGATGTTGAGGGATAAGGCTCTCCTTATTGCACGTCCATCAACTCATCGTACGCGACCAAATCATTGTGGTGTTTCCCATAAGGCATACGCTTCCCCGAGTGAGCTGAAATGACTTCACCCATGCGTGGATTACTAGTTCAAGGTCGACAGTCAGTCGTCGTACCCTTAAGTGTTCCTTCCATTCTTACAACCTCGATAATTCCATTGTGGATGAGTCGGTAAATCGTCTTACCTTCCACTGCACACACACTCAAATGCATATTAGTAGCACTGCACTATAAAACATTTGTATCATCCTTTTCATTTTCTCTGTGAGTCGAGTATAAACGAATCATCATTTTTCATTTCAAGTAATTTCAACATTTATCATTTTTTCATTTTCTCTATCAGTCGAGTATAAACGAATCATCATTTATCTAACCATTTTCATTTCACAAATAAAATCTAAAGCAATCATTCATGGTTCATGTTTTTATAACTCCAGGTCACTTCAAACCAATGCCCTCAAAATAGTTAAATGAGTCGTAGGTCTCAAAAGTATTCTGATCACTCATAAGTCTCAATTCATAAGTCTAAAATAGTCAAATCAATCATAAGTGTTGAGGCAGGCATTACATACACCCCCTCTTATTAAAACTTCGTCCCAAAGTTCAAAACAAAAAAGGAAAGTCTTGACGCATCTCAATTGCGTCCTCCCAGGTCGCAGAACTGGGACTATAGCTGTTCGACTGAACCTTGACCTGATCGATCACATGGTGCCTAAGCTTCCGTATTCGACCGTCCAATATGCATATCGGCTCTTCCTTCACGGCCACTTCGTATGTTATCTGTAAGTTACTCATCTCAATAATATGTGCTGAATCAGAAATGTAATGTCTAAGTGCTGATACGTGAAAAACATTGTGCATCCTATGCAATGATGATGCTAGTGAAAGATGGTAGGCAACTGATCCTATCCATTCCAATATCTTGAAGGGTCCCATGAACCTAGGAGATAGCTTTGTCCATTTCCCAAACCTCATAGTACTCTTTTGCGGCCTCACTCGCAAAAATACTCGGTCTCCAACCTGATACTCTCTATTGAGTCCATGTGCATCGGCATAACTCTTCTGTCAATCCTGTGCCTCTTTCAGTCGAGCACAGATATCTACCATTTGTTCCTCCATTTCTCGAATCACTTTGGGCCCAAGTAGGGTCCTATCCTCTAGTCTGTCCCAGCTCAAGGGTGTCCGACATGGTCGGCCATACAAAAACTCAAAAGGTACCATCTGTATAGAACTCTGATAGTTGTTGTTATACACAAACTCTACTAGAGGTAAACACTCCTCCCAACAGGTCCGTTGATCAATCACATACATCCTCAGCATGTCCTCTAGTATTTGGTTCACTCTCTTAGTCTTTCCATCGGTCTCTGGATGGTATGTGGTGCTAAAGTTTAGTCGGGTTCCCAAGGATTCTTGGAAACTCGTCTAAAATCTACTAGTGAATACTGATCCTCGATCAGATATTATTTTCCTCGGCACTCTGTGGAATGATACAATCTCATCGATGAACACTCTAGCAATCTCTGGGGCCTGATAAGTGTTCTTAATGGGTATAAAATGTGCACTCTTCGTGAGAGTGTCTACTACTACAAAGATGGTATCATGCCTCTTGCGGGTCAAAGGTAATCCCACAATAAAGTCCATGGAGATGATCTCCCACTTTGACTCGGGAATGGCATGTGGCTGAAGTAGTCCGGTGGGATGTCTATGTTCAACTTTGACTAGCTGACATTCCATGCATTTGGCGAAAAATTTTAGCACATCTCTCTTCATGCCATGCCAGAAGAATAGAGGATAAAGGTCTGGATACATCTTCTTCACACCAGAATGTGCTCTAAAAACAGCTCGGTGAGCTTCCTCTAAGACTAGGTTCCTAAGCTCATTGTTCTCTAGTACATAAATACGGTTGTTGTATCTCAACAACCCATCATTTTCCAATGAATAACCCTTATACTTGGGTAGTTCCATTTGTTCCTGTTCTATCTCGGCCTTTACCTCATTGTACAAGTTGTCTTCCTATTGTAATCTAAGAAAATTTTCTCTCAAGTTGGTCTACATTGGGATCACTGAGAAGATGAGGGGTCTACAGCTAAGTGCATCAGCTACTTTGTTCAGGGTCCCCTTTACATAGGTAATGTCAAAGTCATACTCACTCAACTGTTCTGACCATCTCCTCTCTCTAGCATTTAGATCACTTTGAGTAAAGATATACTGCAATCCATGGTGATCCATCTTATGTTCAAACTTCCTTCCTACTAGGTAGTGTCGCCATAAGTGTAACGCATGCATTACTGCAGTCAGTTCCATGTCGTGTGTTGCATAGTTTTCCTCATGTGGTCTGAGTCTCTGAGAGGAGTAAGCAATCGCTCTCCCTCCCTGCATTAGCACACATCTGACTCCATCCTTGGATGCATCAGTGCATACCAAGAAATCTTCCTCCATGTCAGGCACTTTTAGAACCAGTGCCGTTGTCAATAACTCCTTCAGTTTTTCGAATGCTTTGGCACATTTATCCGTCCAAATAAATGGCCTATCCTTCTTTTTCAACTCAGTGATCGGTCCTGCAATCCTCGAGAATCCTTCGACAAACCTCCTATAATATCCCTCAAGTCCCATGAAGCTTCTCACTTCATGTATGTTTGTTGGCGCTGGCCATTCCCAAATGGCCTCAATCTTGGTAGGATCTACTGCCATGCCATCACCAGAAATAATATGTCCCAAATAGTGGATTTCCTTCTGGAATAAGGAGCATTTCAACAACTTCCCATAAAGTTGGTTGTCCTTGAGACACTATAAGACTAACTGGATATGCTCTTCACATTCCTCTGGTTTCTTGGAGTAAATAAGAATATCATCGAGGAATACTTGTACGAATTTGTCGAGATACTGGCGGAACACGCCGTTCATCAAGTTCATGAAGACACTAGGTGCGTTGGTCAACCCAAAGGGTACCACTATGAAACCGTAGTGTCAAAACCGTGTCTTAAAAGAGATCTTCGGAATATCAACTTCTGTGATCCTCAACTGATGGTAACCTGATCGTAAATCAATCTTTGAAAAGATTGTGGCACCTCTCATCTGATCGAAAAAGTCATCGATCCTAGGCAAAGGATACTGATTCCTCACCATAGCCTTGTTCAACTGGCGGTAGTCAATGCAGAGTCACCATGACCCATCTTTCTTCTTAACAAAGAGCACTGGTGCTCCCCACGGGGAGACGCTTGGTCTAATCAACCCTAGATCAAAGAGCTCTTGTAACTACATCTGTAGTTCCTTCAGTTCCGGCACGGAGATTCTGCATGGAGCTCTTGCGATTGGTTCTGTCCGTGGCTTTAGTTCTATGGTAAAGTCTAGCTCTCTCTGAGGTGGTAGTCTGGGTAAGGCTTCAGGAAATACATCCATGTATTCCGCAAATAAGGGATGGTCGGAGATATCGGCTTTGTCCTTGTCTTTATTCATTTCTATTACCGCATAGAGTTGACATCCTTTCCTCCGGCTTCTCTTAAGCTGCAAAGCAGAAATCATCCGTAATGATACCTTGTTTTTCATTCCCCTTAGAAATTTCTTATTACCTTCATCTTCATAAAAATTCAGTTCCTTGCTATGGCAGTCTAAAATGGTGACATGGGATTCCAACCAATCTATGCCTAGGATTAGGTCATAAGCTCCAAGGGCGATCGCATAGAAAGAAGTTCTAGTGCGACATACTCCTATGTCTAACTCACAATTCTCGAGTTTCAGTCCCACACTCTGGGTATTTCTAGATGCCGTTTCGACTAAGTCAAAATCATCTTGTACACATGCCATCATCTTGCTTCATTCTAACACAGAATAAGAAATAAAGCTTTCAATAGCACCTAGCTCAATAAGCAAAGAGAATTGCATACCGTTAAGTGTGCCAGTCATTTCTAGTATAGTGGACTGATGTTCAACTTGACGGTTGTTGATTGCCGCATGTATATGATGTGCTTGACCCAGATCTGCAGCAGTAGTCTAAGGTGGCCTCTCTCCCTGTCTCAGTCCTGTCTGCTGCTTAGGGTAGTCAACCTGAAAGTGTGGACCTTCGCAACCCTAACACCTTTCCTTTGGTCCTCTTCTTGATCTTCCAGTGGGTGTGTTATTGCCACATGGTCCTGACTCATTGGTTTCCCAAATGTCCTGGTACTGTCTCTTCTGGGTGGTGGCTTGTACGGCGTTCTGTTGTTTCTAACTAGCTTTCCATGCATAGGTCCTCTAAAGTTATTTCACTAACCGAAATTCACTCTCAGTGGGTCAGAAGGTGGTACTACCCAATTCCGAATGGGAAAGTTTTGTCTTGATGGACCTGTGTTTACCAGTTCTTCTTCGGCTATCAAAGCCTTTTGTACCGCATCATGCAATGTAGGCAGAGTAAGAATGCGAACTTTTTCACTAATGTTGTCGTTCATTCCATAAATATATTTGTTCACCTTCAGCTTTTATATCGATATGTGAGGTGCATATCTCAGAAGTTCCATGAATCTGATCTCATACTCCTGTACTGTTCTTCCTCCCTGCCGGAGGGCATTGAACTCATTGAGCTGCCTCTCAATGAACTCTTCAGACATGTAGTGTTTGCAAAACTGTTCTTCAAACAGTTCCCATGACACCTTGTTGGCCACGACCCCCAACTATGGTTTCAATTTCTTCCACCAGAGTAGGGGTTCCCCTTTCAGCTGCAAAATGGCCATGTGTACTTTCAGATTCGAGGTGTAGTCTCTCAATGCAAAGCACATCGCCACGTTCTTTAACCAAGATTCTGTCGTGGCTCCTTCAGTAGAACCCCAAAATTCTGGAAACCTTACTTTTTCCAATTCTCTATGAATGTTGGCGGGAGGTGGGTTCTATGGTTCAGTCGCAGGTACTAAGGGTTGGTCTTCTACGTGGTCCAATCGGGTCAATAGTGATTCTCACATTCTTTGGAAATTTCTCATCATGTTCATGACTTCGCCGGCGGGCAAGTTAATCGTCTTTTTGGCTCTAGGTGGAGTAGATACTGGAGAGGTTGTTGGTCGTGCTACCTGTGGTCATCCCCTCCCAGTCCTACCTCGGCGAATCCGTTGGTCCATGTAAAAGTCTCTTTTATCAAGCAAGTAAAGGTTTTGTTAACTAAACAATTTGTCAAGTGTTGCAAAAATGTTTCGGTCCGAACTAGGTTCGACCATGCTCTAATACCAAATGTAAGGTCTCTCATCCCATTGACATTCTGTTTATCTCTTTCAAATAATCAATTAATCCCAAAATAAAAACTATACATCTACAACGTGAATATTAATCTAGCCAATGATTACATACATCTTGCAAAATATATAAATTCGGAGTAATGCACCATAGGTTTATACATAATGGTTAATACATAAGTCCTTTAATGTAAAAAAATAAAAGATAAGATAGTAATTAATATAAATGTCTACACTTTTCGATTTATCCTAAATTTCTATTAATACCTTTGCATTATCGAGTTATAATCTTAGACATTAAACTTCAAGCTCATAAAAAGGTAATCTAGAAAAGGCCAACCAAATTTTGAGAAGTTACAGTTCAATTTTGGAAAACACCAATCTAATTTTCAAAATAAAACACCATGATTCCTAAAGGTCAAAATGCAAACACATTCATGGATTCTATATCAACAAGATCGATTGCAACTCAAAAATAAATCAACAATTCGATGGCTTTACTCACTTCTTTACAAGACACCTAACTGAAAGATACATCCAATATTTTTAATGGTTAAGAGAAGTATTGAAAATGGGGAATTCAATTGGAGAGCTGACAGAGTTGATGTTCACATGATCACTTTTGGAGCATCTCTAATACATTTGATTGGAGAGCCGACCAAAAAGTTTCATACTACAAGGAGACGAAATGACAAAGTTTGCACTGATGTGCATTTATGGTGTTGAGGTGCCATTGGTCGAATTCTAAGATGTATAAGCAACCTTCATGTTGCTTGGGTGAATTTGGAAATTCGGAGTTAAGGCTTAATAATTCCCATCTACACTCATAGGAGAAAGTGCAACCACTGTTATTGCAACACCTCCTACTTTCAAACATCGAACAACTTGAACGGGACAGAGGTCGGTCATGGATTTGCAAAAACGTTACAATTGAGCTCATAGCCTAGAAACACCAATACTAATACATCAATCAGAGCAAATTGTAATTTAATTTATTGACCTGGAAACGCCATTTAAGATGGATTGTTGCAAACTTTACAAGGCAAAAAGTGATTCGATTTAATATATCTGGAATCATGGAGACGCCATTAAAATGGAACGTCGCAAACTTTACAAGGCAACATGTGATTCAATTTAATAGATCTGGAATAGCCCCAAAGAAATGGATCAACGCAAACATTTGTTTTAATAGATATGGAATCATAGAGACACCATTAAAATGGATCGTTGTAGACTTTACAAGGAAAAATGTGATTCGATTTAATAGATCTGGAATAGCGCCAAAAGAAATGGATCAACGCAAACATTTATTTTAATAGATCTGGAATCATGGAGACACCATTGAAATGGATCGTTGTAGACTTTACAAGGAAAAATGTGATTCGATTTAATAGATCTGGAATAGCCCCAAAAGAAATGGATCAACACAAACATTTATTTTAATAGATCTGGAATCATGGAGATGCCATTGAAATGGATCATCGCAGACTTTAGAATGCAAAATGTGATTCGATTTAATAGATTTGGAATAGCCCTAAAAGAAATGGATCAACGCAAACATTTATTTTAATAGATATGGAATCATGGAGATTCCATTGAAATGGCTCATGGCAGACCTTATAGGGTAAATTATGAATCGATTTAATAGATCTGGAATTTCGCATGATCAAGATTTTTACAATAATTAAAATGTCAAATTCAACAACTTTAAGGAGCAAGCAAAGATAAAATCGAACTTCGAAAAATGGAATACACTTTAGTTATGATAATCAAATGAGTACCGATCTACTCATGGATTTAAGTAGGAGATTTGACACTCTCAAGGCATCAGTGGATCTACCGTGAGTCTCCAGAAACTAAAACGGATTGACCCTGTCAACCAAGAACAGTGAACTCCATAGTCACACAGTATTGGGACAGTTGGCTCTTTAACAAGGTACCCTGCCATGATTTGAAACTCTCGACTCGCTAAAACAAAAGAAATGACACCGACTCTATAATATAAGGTTTTCATCGAATTAACAAAAAAATTTAGAGAAGAATAAAACTGTAAAGCAAGGGTATTCAATATTAACATGAATCATTTAAATAATTTCAGAAATGGAAATGAAGTCGACCATAAGAAATACCTGGACACAAAATAGTTGGCTGGAATCGTTGTTAGGATGTAAGTTTTGTAGCATGAGATAAATGCTGGCGAATTAAATTTTCGATGAGATCTGAGAATTAACAACCATCTCTGGAACAAAGAACAAAAAGTATCGATATGGATTTTGAAATTTTAATTAGAAATTAACAAACAGTAACATGATCTAAATCTTGGATCTAGACTCTGAAATTGAGGTGGGAGGTAGATCTGGCACTTATGGACTATGTTAAGAAGATAGCACCGGTAAAAAATAAACAAATTGAACAGAGTACCCAATAGCTGTGAGGCAAATCCATCTCCCTCCATTAAAATCGATTTCCAGGAAACGAATCCCATTTTTAAATATATATATACAATAGTCTACAATTTCAGTAATCAAACAGAGTATTCATAGATGGGAAATACAATGCCAGGAACACGCAAAGAATAGCCTTCTACCAGAATTTGATATTATATACACATGCGATGAAAACATGGTTAAGGGTTTCGAGTAGATGGTTGTTGCAGCGGCTGAGTCAACTCTTCGGTTCCAATCTGGATGAGATACCGCCAACCCCTTGGTTGACCACCCTACCGTATTGAGGTTACTCTTCTTCACCTCGAATCCCCGAGCTAATGGGGTCATAAGAATAGCTAGCCTCCCGAAAGGATCTCCCAATCCCCGTTCCGACTAATCCCAACTACAAGGTTCATATCATAATCCGAGATTATGATAACCATCCAGCATTAGGGAGCAAGAGTGCCTTCTCTGCTTCTCCTCCCTCATTATATAGCAAATTCTTGGGTTCCATGTGGCTGTCCATGCACATATTTTAATTAATTTTATTCTCGAGTACAAGTGTATGTTTCTAGCTCAATGTGTACACCTAGTTCCCTAAATGAGTGCAAGGTAGGTGTAGTTGTCTTTAAGAGAGTCCTAATTGTGTTTGTCTTCTTAGATATAGTTCTCGATTTTAACCACATGTTCAATCTAGTTTTCTTTTCTTTTTCTTTTTATAAATAAAATATTTTATTCAAAACAAATTTTTTTCTAAATTTATTTCTTTTACTCTCTCTCTCTCTCTATATATATTTAAATAAAAGAATATTTTAATTAAGACATTTTATATTTCATGTAATTTCTCTCTTTTTCTTTTGAAACAAAAAGAAATATACATCAACTAAAGATAAATAAATTATCATTAACTTTTCAATTTTTGAATCTCTTTTTTCATAATAATAATTTAATCATCGTGATAATAAAATATTAATTATTTTAATATTAAATTCTCTAGAAACTCCACACATATTTTATTTTTATTTTCAATTATGCGTGCATGAATAATTTTATTTTCCCATTTTTCTTTGTCTAGGTACCTCTTCGGTGAGCCCTTCCGACAGTATCTTTCTTCCTTCTTATGGGGAGCACCGCATAGCGATCGGGAGTCAATACCGTGATCTCTCAACTACGCTCCTTGGAGACTAAGGGATGTTTAGGGATAAGGCTCTCCTTATTGTGCGCCCCTCAACTCATCGTACGCGACCAAATCATTATGGTCTTGCCCGTATGGCATATGTTTCCCCGAGTGAGCTAAAACAGCTTCACCCATGCGTGGATTACTAGTTCAGGGTTGACAGTTAGTTGTTGTACCCTTAAGTGTTCTTTTTGTTCTTATGACTCCGATAATTCCATTGTTGGTCAATTGCTAAATCGTCTTACCTGCCATTGCACACACACTCAAACGCATATTAGTAGCGTTGCACTATAAAACATTTGTATCTTCCTTTTCATTTTCTCTGTCAGTCGAGTATAAATGAATCATCATTTATCTAACCATTTTGATTTCACAAATAAAATCTAAAGCAATCATTCATGGTTCAAGTTTTTATAACTCCAGGTCACTTCAAACCAGTGCCCTCAAAATAGTTAAATGAGTCGTAGGTCTCAAAAGTAGTTTGATCTGTCATAAGTCTCAATTCATAGGTCTAAAATAGCCAAATCAATCATAAGTGCTGAGGCGGGCATTAAAGCAATATCAATTTCATTTCAATACTTCAACTATAAGCACCCCTTTTCTTTTTCAATTATAAAATGTCCTTTTTTTTTTCTTCCTATAACAAAAATTCTTTTATTTTAATATCATTTCTTATTAATGTAAATTATTTTCCTTTAATTTCTAAACATAACTAAAATTCTTTTCTTTTAACATCTCAACATAACTAGGAATTCTTTTCTTTTAACATCTAAACATAACTATAATCCTCTTCCCTTAACTTAAATTCTTTTTAATATAAAAATCATTTTCCTTTAACACATAACTATAATACTTTCTTTTCACATCTAACTATAACCATGATTATTTTAACTACTTACCAATATGAAGTAAATAAATACTTACTTGTTGGAAGTATATATATTCATATAAATTCAGACATTACAATTCATTTCGTGACTTGTGACTTATGGGATTTTAAATTTGATTTCAAATTAAATATTCAACACATGTATCAAACATAAACCATAACTATAATCGTTGAGAGAGACATGCAGATCTCTTCACCCATACTGCTCATCTTATCAATTTACATTAATTTCTGGGAACACTGAATAGATCCTCGACAGAGGTATGCCGAAGAATTTGGAAGTAAATCTATATTTCGAATTAATACTTCTAGAATTTAGAGTAAAAAGGACTAGAAATGTCCAAATCAATTCTAAAAGAGAAACGGCAACAAATGGTTCAATGCCGTTTAAAAGGGCAGAATGTAAACATAAAATTTAATACTGGAGAAATGCCCAGTCTGGATTTAAATGCTATGAAGTGGGAAATAAACGCGTAGAGGATATGCAGAGGATTTCATTAATCCATTTAAAAAAAAAGAAAAAAATGTCCTTCATAAGAAAAGATAGGAAATAATATCAATTATATTTCGCATCAAATTCCAGAACACCAAATAGATTTTTGAAATGAATACACAACAAATTTAAAAAAAATCAAATGACAAAAGAATTCTAGGAACTCCATTCGATCTTTAAAATAGAATACCGATAATTATAGATCAAGCTATAATGAGTTCTGGAAACACTCTTGACACAATGACAGTAACAAGAGATAGATATGAATTGAATAAACTCAATATTGACTTGAAAGAAGAGGTGGCTAAAGCCATAATGAAATCGAGAAGTGACAGAAGACATGACGAAATCGAGAGGCATGACTTCACGATAATTCATAAAAAAATTGAGGTTGCAAAATATACAATCCAGTTCACCTGAACCAAATCACAGTGCGCCATTCCATTCATACATTGTCCTTTGAAGAGACCAATAATTTTCCCTGTATTATGCATTCAGTTATCCCAACTGCAATGGAGGCACCTCAAAAGAAGGTAATGAGATTGAATATAAGCAAGGTGGTGTGAAATGTTGGACCGTTCACACTTGTAAATTTTGGAGACGCCAAGTGAAATAGGAGGAAGAGATGGAAAAAGGGGCAAATCAAAATTAAAATTTATGAAAACTGGAAATTCCAATCGGATTGTAAAACAACAATTGGAAATAAAATTCGATCTCAAACATAGCAATCACAAATTCTTTAATAATTTTTGGATCTCATATGCATGAAGATTCAAATAAATATACAGAGGTTTGACCATCTTTGATAATCCCAAGTTTAAATGATCTGTTTTACAAGAAGGGAAAGACATGACTGGATCCGTCGGAACTCACTGAATGCTTATCGAAAATGGATTCTGGAAATGCTCAGCAAATTAGATCAATACTGAAATTAAGAATCAAGGTTGATTTTTGGAATATGTCATAGAATTTATAAATCAAGATCTCACTAGTACAAAATGAGAAATTAATGACTAAAATTCGACTATAAACGAATATTTTTGAGTCGGTGACTAATAGTATCTAATTTCCACTATCTTATCTCTAGTCGTACTTCACTAGTCATTAATTGGTTGACTTATTAGTTATTGATAGTCACTGATTAAGTCATTGATTTAGTCATTGATACTCACTGATTTAGTCATTGATACTCACTGATTTAGTGATTTAGTCATTGATTGTCACATTAGTCGTACTATAAGATACTGGAAATTAGCTATTAATAGTCATATATATGCAAATTTAGTCGTTTTCTTAGTCACTAATTTATGATAGGGTACAGAGGAATCAAACCACAAATCTCCTGCCTATAATTAGGCAGGTGCTCTACCATTGAGGTAGCACCCTTTAAGAAGTTATTACTGCTTGAAAATGATGATATTCAAACAAATTTTGCATGGGAACAAAATGAATGTCAAACATATTCATGAATAATTCTTCAAGTACTAAAGGACTTCTAAGATATAGCAGTTCAACTGTGACAATGATGAAAATTCAAAGAAGAATGATCTTACAAGCTACGCATGAGTACAATAATCCATGGCTGTACAAATTATCGAGAACAAAAGAAAGCTGCAGCCCTCACACACAGAAAAGAATACAAGATCCAACTTGCAATAAACTTGTTTGAATTGTCTATCAATTGTTGATCTATTGACAGCTAGAGACGTTTTGTTGTTTGAGATCCAAAATACATACAATTATCTTCAACTTCACTTCTTCAAAACCAGTTGCGGTAAAAATTATTTTAGGAATTGTCTTTTGAGCAACAACCACTTTTTTGAACAATAGGCTACCCTTTCATTTGTACAGTAGGAGGTTTGTTGCTATTCATGGCAGGCTGACTTGCCATCTTGCAATACAAAATAAATGGAGTTAAGTCAATAGTATTTCATAGAAAATATAAAATATAATTTCCATAAAAGCAAGATGTCACAACGAGGACTCTATCAAAACATCATAGCAAAAAAGTTGGAAAACATCATAACAAAAAAGTGCACTTGTTCTTTATCTCAGCAGCCATGGTCATGAAATCCTACTCCACATTTGTTGCATGCTTCGCACTTGTCTCCAAAAATGGAATAAAAATCTCATCAGCAAATTCCTTGAAGAAAAAAATACACAAAGCATGTCAAAAAAAATTTAGACGGAAAAGTGACAAAAAAAACTAACCCTTGAGATTAATAAAAAAAGGAATCTACAAGCCAAGTCAACAAACTTAAGACCACAATCTGCCATAGTGTTCCAATTAACAAAAAATAGAGCACCAACAACTTCAAGGCACACTCATATTTAAATCCTCATCAAGTCAAAAACAATAGTGCATACAGTGAAACACATAGTAGTGCACATGATGTCAAAGCTACGCGGCATTTAACATTACCTTGGCTGTATCATAATCAACAACTAATGGCATTGCCATTATGCAATATTTGGCTGCTAGAAGATAATATCAACAAATAAATTCACACACTAAATTTTTCTACTTGCCAAATGTATTAACTCACTTTAATAGAAAGCAAAGTTCAAACCACATGCCAAAATGATTAAGCAGCAACAAAGCTAAAGTAAAATGGATTCCTACTCAAAAGACTTGCTGGAAATTGCGATTACTAAAAGTATTTTAAAAATCCAAAATATTGATCGAGGACAAAACTTATCAACTTTTCAAGAGAAATAATTAATGAAAAAATCGCAAACCAATGGCTCTGGCTCTGTTGAAACATATAAAATAAAAGAGAAACAAATTATAGCCTATCTCTACGAGTCACAAATATATAGTTCATGCATCATGTACTTACTTCCCATGCATGGATTTTTCATCAGAAGTATATATCCAATAAATTCCTTTGATTGTTGTCTTTTCCATAGGATCACCAACCTACAATATAATCATGGACATTTTAGTAGATTGGCATACTGTAGACAAAAAGGTAGATACTAGCGAAGTTTTCTTTTTACAGGTCAATTTAAAAATGTTTTTAAATACGTAAAGTTGTTGAATGCATAAAAGGTAACTAAGAGGAAAATACCAGTTTGTTATCCAGAAACACGAGCATGGCATGGGGACAAGACTTCCATAGTACGCTATGGCACTTTATTTTTGTCTGTTTCTAAATTCAAGTTGCCATCCCAACCAACAAATCCTTGAAACGCCTAACATAATTCGATGAAACACCATCAAGTTAGAGTTGATAAAAGCAAATTATCAACATCACTATAAATGACAAAAATAAAACAAGACAATAACATGTCATATGTTGTAAGAGTGCCAACTTTGTCAAAGCAGCATACAACCACCTACATCTTAAAAACTTAGAAAACATAAACAAGAGTATCTTAATTGAATAGAGAAACATACCTAAACATTTACATAAAAGTTGACTATTGTAATGAGTTGACATGTTATATACATAACATCTTGAGACGTTGCCTCTTCTAAATATGGCAAAGGTAGATCTTATCATTGATACTAAACTAGCATAGATCCATCTTAAATCCGGATCTATCAAGCACTGAGAGGGATCCAATTTCTTGAATTGTAGAGTTTTATGAGCCGACATGAATTTTTTTAATTATTTTGTTAGGTATGAACATTACAACATCTCCCCCATACTAGGTCGTAGAGCACCTCACTCATCTTGATGCAACAAGATGGATCTGTCACATTTATGCATTGGTGCATTAATTGGAATTCCCTTCATCAAGGGAGTTTCCATTGATAGGATGCAGTCCATAATTTAGTTGGCCTCCAATGAATGGTGAATGAATCATCAAGAGTTGTGTTCCTCAGAGGGTTGGGAAGTTGGTTATGACAAGTTGCCATCTAAGCCCAGAACTAGTTCTGATTTTCAGGTATGTTTCTTGTAAGTTGTACATAGTTTGGTGATGAACTGAATAAAATATGATTGTAAATAGAAGTAACTATCATTTTTTAAGAAACAATGGTTATGTGGGTAGCTTGAAAGAAAGTGTGATGTGTCACAGTAGCATATATGGGCTAATATTTACTAGTGATTTTTCCAAACGCTTTATAATAGTCACTCGATATTGGTAGTACACATGTCCAGATGGAACATGCAGAGCACCCCAACACCATTGTTATTTGAGTTCTCTTTAATTTTTAATTTTTAGTTGTGCCTTACTTTTCTTTTTATTACAGCAATTATGGGGACAAGCTGTTTTTATTAGTCAACAATGTATTAAGGTATAGATCATGTTGGAGTCGATTTCGCTTTTCCTTCCCCTGTATACTAGGTTTTTCTTTGTATTTTGTATCAGGTAAAGTTCAGATCTAGTGCTTTATGCTTTGCTCTGTTTCTTTCTTTTGAATCCATGTACAAATTTGAACTGAGACTTGAGAGAAATGGAAGTTTGTTAAAGTAGGTTCACTATTTGTAAATGGGCATGAATTATAATGTTGCTTAGTCTTGCTTGTAAATTATTTTTTTTATTCCCCTTGCAAGTTTTCCAAATCCATGTTTGATTCACTTTTGCTTATGCTCCTCCAATTGTGAGAACGTGTAGAGAAATTGCAGGCGAACATTTGTAAGTAATCCACAAAGTTTTGATGGGTCTCTATACTTATTTCCATGGATTGTATATAATAAGCTCTAGTTATTACCAATGTGCCAAAACAGTTACTGCAGCTACAACATTAATTTGATGCCCCTTATATCCATCCTGATTTTCAAGGCATTACAAAATTCTTTCCATATAAAAGCAACGGTAGATTAGAAGCTGAGAAAAATAACAAGATTGGCAAGTAATTTACCTTGAAATTTGAGAATAGCAGTCCAATATCAATTTCAAAAATTGACAAAAATCACTGGCCATGAGCAAGGATCAATTGCATAAATATCTGAAGTTGCATACTAGGTGAGGTGACTCTGCAACAGCTATATAATGATGGAGACTTGCATTCATGATTGCTGTAATAGAAGCACAAGCATTTCTCTGTAGTACTAGTTAGGTTAGGAATGGCAATCAATCAATAACTAAAAAAACAATTTAGTATTCTTCCTCTTTTTATCTCTTGTTTAGCATTTTTAATTTAGATCTTGTTCCTTCACACACATTTGCATGTCTGCATATGTAGGCACATACAATTTGTTTCTCACTCAAGGTAGAAATGAACAAGAGAAGAGTAATTCTAGGTATGAGTTAGTAGAAAAGACTCTAATAGAAACTAACAAGTAAATTGTCGTAATGTTCACATACTTTCACAAAAGTTTGTTGTGTATGTTATCATGTTCTATAATAATAGTAACATGTTTCATAATATTGATATCTTGTGTATACAGGAAGTGAAAAAGTCTAGGTTTCTGTTATAGAATGCCCCGAGCTTTTTTCAAGGGTAGGGGAACCGATTCCTATGAGAGGTTGGTGTGGATTATGTTGAAATCTGGATGGACACATATTGAGTCTGATTAACACTTAGCACCCAATGATGCTGAAGAGAGAAACCATTCCTAGAAATATATTGCACACGATCACTCTGAATCCCAGTGGCCTATTTCAGGGCTTGTAACATGGTGGATGATCAAAAGACAAAAATTACATCTTTTCCACCAGAATGCCCTTTGGTGATAGAACAATCTGATATGATCTTAATGCTAGGCTAAGGTTGTATGACCCCAACAAATCAAAAGGAGTCATTCGAGCTATGGTTTAACTAGTACAACTCTTGGTGGGGCAATGAAAGACTCCTCAAAACACTTGACCAAGCTGTGCTCTCTGAATACCAATATATTTTGACTATCATGGAGCTAGGCCAACCTAGGTCTTTGGGGAGATCATGGTCTTAAACCATCAACCAATATATATTTTTATCTCTTGGGGGCTGCAAAAAAGTGGATTCCCAAGCCCCACTTTGTTTGAATGTCTCTCACAAAGTAATTGTGAGAACTAACATATGAAAGAAGATGACAGGAGAATATATGTCCTATCTAATGTTAACTCTAATGTATTAGATCATAATTAAACAAGAAACTGAATCACAAATTAGGAATTCCAATCATTAACAAGTGCATTAAAAATTTATAACCCAAAACAAAGAACGGCTTGAAGAAAATATGCTCACTGGAATGCAAACTCTGACAAAAAAGATATGAAGTGCATACAAACATTTTGTTGTTCCCAAATGATGGCATTGATGCTGTGCCAAATGCTCGAACGAGTTGACCAAAAGCGATGGTGATTCCAAAACCAAATGGAGGATTATTTGAAGTTCCAATGGCTGGAGTACTGAAAATCCCAAACACTGGAGAACTAAAGGCACCAAAGGCAGGTACACTTGTTGCACTTGCACCCAATGTAGAGGTTGTGGCACCAAATGTTGGTGTCAAAGTGTATACAAATTTAGGTGTGCTAGTTGCACCGGAAGAAGGTTGACTGATTACACCAAAAGGGAGATTCCTAGACACTGGTTCTGTCTAACCAAAAGTACTTCTAAAATGACTTGATTGATCAAGACTTGGAAATCCATATAATCCAAATGTAGATGTTCCTGCATATAAAAAATGTAGTCAAACAAATGTACAATGCTAACTTCATCAATGAAAAATTGTATAGTTCTAGTTTCTAATCAACCATCTTGTAACTAACTCAATGCTCAAGCGACATGTACTGTAAGTATAGACACTAATCCATCTGAACCCAATATAGGACTAAATTACAGAGAAAATAATATCTTTAGAAACTAAAATGGACACTACACTTTCATAATATGTATCTGTAGTGACATAAGACTACTAAAGTAATAATCAAAGAATATATTACAAATTTTCAGCTTTCCACCACTGCAGAAACATGGTACTTATTTCTTATTGTTTCTCCAAATAGTTAATGGCTTTTGTTCTTCATACAGATAAGAACCATAAGTCAAAGTACATAATAAGATAAAATAATTTTATTAATGTCTAAAAATTGACCACAAATGTAGGTCAATGAAAATCAATTGCAATCCTCTATTGATGATGCTAAAATAAAGATAAAAACTAGAGATTTTAAAAATGACTCGGTGGATGAAAATTCAACAATGATGGTACTGAATTGATCTTCAAAAAAATTCGTAAACAATAATACTACTAACAAACTCAATGGATTAGGATTTGTGAAAGATGCTTGACCAAAGGAAGTCATCTCACCAAAGGGAGGTAGTGTTTGACCAAAGGAATTTGACTGTAGTGGCTTAGAAAACATATTTTCCCCTCCAGGTTGTTGTCTTGTAGGGATTAGGCCTCCTGAAATTTACAACTTCATCAATCTAACACTAACAAGACCAATGCCAAAACAGACATATTTTTGCAAATCACAATAACAGTAACAATGAAAAAATTGACTAGTACCTTTCTCTCCCACAGCATAATCCTCCCATCTTAATTCTTCATGACTTTTTACATTGTATTGTGGCATAAAAGATATAGAAATAAGTTTCACAGGTTCCTTACCATAACTAGCACCATCTGTCTCATGCGTACTTGTGTACAGTGTCACTCTACTACCTCCATGATGTCCCACAAAGGATGTTTGTCCAAATTCAGGGATTCCAAATGTTGGAATTGCAAACTGAGCTCCTGTAGAGAGGAAAGGAACAAAACCCTAGAATCTGTACAAGAGGTTTCAGAAATGACAAAAATAAAATGAAGGAACAACATGACAAAAAGTATCTAAGTCATATCTAATGTAGATATATCGTATTAGATCAGGAGTAAATAAGAAAATGAGATATTCAAGCAGTAACCAGAACATTCAAATTTATAAGCCAAAATTCAAAGGAACTTAGAGAAAATATGCTCACCAAAAGATGAACTCTGACCAAAAGGAGATGAAGTGCTTCTGAATGGTGTGTCGTTCCCAAATGTTGGAGTAGATGTTGCACCAAATGTTGTAACTAGTTGACCAAAAGTGACAGTGCTTCCAAAATTAAATGGAGGAGTACTTGAAGCCCCAACTGTCGGGGTACTGGAAATCCAAAATGCTGGAGTACTAGAAGCACCAAAGGTGGCCCCACTTGTTGCACCCAATGCAGAGCTTCTGGTACCAAATGTTGTTGTCATGGTAGATCCAAATAAAGGTTTGCTAGTTGCACCATAAGCAGGTTGACTGATTGAACCAAAAGGTTGATTACGAAAAGTTGCTTGCTTCTGACCAAAGGTACTTCTTGAAGGACTTAATTGACCAAAAGTTTGTGATCCAAATGATCCAAATGCATTTTTTTGTTCAAATGTAGATGCTCCTGCATATCAAAAATAATACACAAGGAAAGAATGCAAGTTTAAAAATGACAGTTCTCTGAAAAGCAATGGTAACTCTGTTCTGAAAGGAAATGAAATGTATCTTATCAGCACAACTGAAATGTACGGGAAATAGAAATAACATAAATAACATAAAGAAAATGAAGGAACAACATGACAAAGAGTATCTAATTCATATCTATTGTATATATATCATAGATTCATATTAGATCAGGAGTAAACAAAAAAATGAAATACTAGAGAAATAACAAGAACATTCAAATTTTTAACCCAAATGAAGAGGAACTTAGAGAAAATCTGCTCACCAAAAGATGAAATCTGACCAAAAGGAGATGAAGTGCTTCCGAATGGTAGGCCAGTCCCAAATGCTGGAGTAGATGCTGCACCAAATGCCGCAACCGGTTGACCCAAAGTGGCGGTGCTTCCAAAACTAAATGGAGGAGTACTCGAAGCCCTAACGGTTGGAGTATTGGAAACCCAAAATGCTGGAGTACTAGAAGCACCAAAGGAAGGCCCACTTGTTGCACCCAATGCAGAGGTTGTGGTACCAAATGCTTGTGTCATGGTAGATCCAAATACAAGTGTGCTAGTTGCACAAGAAGCACGTTGACTGATTGCACCAAAAGGCTGATCACCAAAAGATGCTTGATTCTCACCAAAAGTACTTCCTGAACGATATGATTGACCAATAGTTCGTGATCCAGTCTCATGCCTTTGATTCCCATATTGCAAAACTATTTTAGGGCCTCCTTTCAAAACCCATGATTTGCGTATCTTGAGATTAGAGCATTCCATGAGATCATATCCCACTCAGGAATTTCGTCAAATAGTTTTCATGTATCCTTCAAAATGCCAAATTTGGAAATAGACCTACAACCTCTTATTCAACTTGAATATATGCAAAATAAAGCAGTTCATACATCCTTAACCAATATCAAATTAGAAAATCAAACAACCAAAAACATACTAATGGGTTAGGCTCTGTTACTAAGACATGTCATTGATGGGTGATTCTTCGGTATTGGGAAGGCAACGCTATTGGTGAAAGAGGCCAGGCATGGCGAAGTTCCACTGTTACTCAGAACAAATGTGTGCCCCATTTCTTCAATAGTGATCACCTACATATGGTGGATTTTTGGCACCCTCAAAGATGAATGGTAATAATTTCTCAACCTGCAAAGAACAAAAAATTGAATGACAAGAAAATGTAAATGAAAAAGACAAGTAAAAAGGTAGATGGAGAATTGTTGGAACCCTCGAAGATGGAGGATTTTGGAACTAGTTCAATATTGGCACCCAAATCCCTTCTTCTTCACTTTGGCGCCAAAACCCAAATTGTCTAATTGCAGTCCACACTATGGTGTGGTTTGCTAGAATGAAGATTTGTTTTTTTTAATTTGTTTTGTTTTTTAACATTTTTTATTTTTTTATTTTACATATTATAATAAATTTCAAAACTATATATATATATATCCCAAAATACCTAACAATTTATATTATGTGTAAAAAATAAAAAACATATTAAAAAAAATGTATATATGTATATTTGCATAGTTATTTCCATAGCAAATGTATATATACAACATCATCATGTTGGGTGAGTTATTCCTTGGGCATGAAGGGTTGAGAAATTAGAGTGGCAACCACTTCTATCTCCTCAGCTAGTGCTATTGTGGTGTGCACACATGAGATCTTTATAGACCATGAATGAAGTCTAACATATCGAATCCCTAGAGACTCTTTTTCTTCCCCAAGAAAATACGTGCTAAAACCCTTTTCTTGTAATATGAAGCCCTAACGCTGCATAGATGATAGAAATTAGGTACATGGTTTGAATCCAATGAGTACAGTCCAACATCTTAAAGTCCTAGAGACTCTTCTTCTCCCCCCAAAAAATACACACTAAAATGCTTTTGATATAATATGAAGCCCAACGTCGCACATATGACAAAAATCAGATCCAAGGTTTGAATGCAATGATATCAATGCATGCATACAAATAATAAGAAAAGTCTAGATTGTATTTGTTTTGATTTAAACATATTAAAGGCATGTTTTGGTTTTTTAATGTGTGCTCTATCAAGAGTGATAGTCCATGAAATAAGGATGCTGATACAATGCCAAATAAGCCCAAAGGGGGATAAACCTATCACATTAAGGAGGAGATACAATTCCAAATAATCCCAAAGAGGATAAATGTAGACCTAATGATGAAGCCCTAATCAATGGTTCCCCTCAATGATGAAGCAGCTCAATGGACAAGCTTAAGTGCAAGTCATGGTTGAATTTGACTAAATAGGCACAACAAGATCATAAAGTCCTAGCAACCTTAATTATGTAGAAAAGTGTATCTCAATTAATTAAAGTCCCAACAACCTTAATTATATTGAAAAGTGTATCTCAACTTAATTAATTAAAGTACCAACAATCGTAATTGATGAGAGAGGTTCATTAAGAATTTGTTTAAGCACATACTTGTGGATTTGGTGGTTGTCTTTGATATGCATGTTCATATAAAGGTATTGGTGCTCGATGCACATTGCAATGGTGAATATTATACACAAATTAAACTTGGCAATTAACGATGTGTTATAAAAACACTGATATTATTTGTCACACACTGGTGGTGTTGTGACCTAGTCGCATAGGCATAAATTTCAATCATGTGATATGCATTTCATAACATAGTGCAATGATTCTTTTTGTAGACATGACATATTGATGTAGTTGAGGAGCTCAATATTTTGTGCATGGAAGGCCAATATTGAAGCCCCAAAGTCCCCAAGACTTAGATATATAGTGCCATGGATACCCTTACATAGTCACATGTGGTATCTTAAGGAATTGTTCATGGTTTTCGATGCCTCGGTGGTTTCTTTAGGGCCAATGTCATGGTATTTCCCTTAGAATGTCATTCATAAGGCATTGATACACGTACATATTTCTCAAACCTGCCTAATGGAATCAACATATTTAATTATAGGATGATGATACCCTCGGGAGTCCATGTGTGGCTGGTGAAGGAAACCCTCTTATCCTTGGATGGCTACAATATTTCAGGGCCCAAGGATCATGTCTCTTATATTTTCCATGTCCGAATCCTGAAGGCCACGATACCTAGATACAACGCTCCATGGATACCTTTGCAAACTCATGTGTGGTTCTTTGAGGCATTGTTCATTGTTCTATATGGCTCAATGGGTTTTTTAGAGCCAAAGACATGGTCTTCTTCTCTAGAGCATCATTCCGAAGGCCCTAAGACACCTACATACTTCTCAAAACCACATAATAGCATGACTATCCTCAATCATTGGCCAATGATACCCTCAAGAGGCCATGTATGGTTGATTGAGGTGATCTTCTTAGCCTTGGATGGCTAGAAGATTTTGTTAGGGCCATAGGTTTATGTGGTGTTAGAAACCATATCTAGTGTTTTAAACTTCAAAATGAGCACCACATCGCACTTCAAGGACAAATATCCCCTGTAGAGGGATAATATGGTGGTTTGGGACCACACACATGGACCATGACCCCCATAGCAAGATCTCTAAATCCATCTGCATCGCTAAAATTTAGTAAAATATTGTACAAATTCATTATCAAAATTGCAATTTTCCATTGTTAGTGTGACACAACTTAAATGACTAATATAAACGACTAATTCACATTAATCATTGTTAGCTAGTCATATTTATATTCCAGTGACTAAATTAGTCATTTATCTTAATCATTTTTAGCTGGCTTACTTAAAATTGCCCAATTTTAGTCATTTATCCCTTGAAAAGCCAGTGGTGACTAAATTTTTTAGTCACCTAGTCACTTATCTCTCATTTTGTACTAATGGCTATTCAAATATTTGGAATTCTGGAAAAGCAATGCCGATATTAGAGATTTTAATGACTCATAATTTTTTTTTTTAGAATCAAAATCGATTTTGAGATATGACACAGAAACCTTTAATAGATTCAACATTAATCTAAAGTAAACCTAGAAAACGCCATTGTGCATTTTTAGAATTGAAGACAAAGAATTTTTAAAGGATCGAATTTGTAAATTGCATCAAGATTTCTAGATTTTAAAAGATCAATTGCATTTCTTTTAAGAGTACTGGAAAAACGCCATATAATCTAAAGAATGGAGGATAGAGATTTTTAAGGATCATCACAGATATTTTTCACAGTAATGAAATGGATAAACACAGAATAAAAAGGGTAATTTATAAGACAACTATGAGATCTGGAAAAAGAGGATTGACGTAAGGGGTATTTTTTTTTTTTAATTCATTCATGAAATCTGGATACACCCTCGACTCGGATCAGCATAAATATTTTACAGAGCCAATTATGAATCGTTTTATCAATTATGGATTCGTCGAGAACTTGAAACACATAGGTTTGATCGAAATTTGCACCGAGTCTTAACATGAATCATAAGAATTAATATATATATATATAAACAGAGTTATACTTCTACAACCGGATCGATTCACAAATGGAAAAACAGAGTCAACACTTTTACCAAAAGCTAAATCAATTCACAAATGGAAAAACAAGATTTATACCCCTTTCAAAAACTAGGAATCATATTTTTTTTTTTACAATAAAATAAATATCAATTTCAAGTACGATCATGCAATTTAAAATAGAGTTTTAAAAGATGGATTCTCTCATATATAGCGATCTATTGATCTAAACAACTAAAACAGAGTTTAACAATTTCTTGGAGAACTAGAATCATGGCAGAAAGTAAAACCTCATAGATCTCAAACGGTTTCTCTACACAGGAAAAATAACATAATTCACCGAAATTGTAAGTGGACACAGAAACTAAAATGCTACACAGAATTTGTCAATCGCCTAATAAATAAAACTTTAAGAAGCATTGAACCTGATTAAATTGCATAAATTGAGATGGGTGGATCATTGTGGTAGCTGCTGATTCAACAGTTTGGTCCGATCCATTTGACGAAGATACTGACAACCCCCCGATTGAAATATGAGTCTGGCGCCCTCAAGGCTCAACCGGATCTGATACAAAATGTATGGACCCCCATTTCGGGTCCCTCAAAAAGACTTCCAAAATAGAACTTACATCATATGCAAATTAATAAAACTTGAAAATTAAATATAACCATAAATTACCTAAACTCAACTAGTACATGAAAATGGAACATTATACCTTTCAATAGTAGTTGAGCACTCCGTCGACGAAGTCCTTGAATGTACAATCGTCGATCCTCCCTGAACCTCTCCCGACCTTGCCGATTTTACCAAGAGACCCCTTGGTTGACCACCCTACCGTATTGGGGTTACTCTCCTTCACCCCGAACCCCCAAGCGAATGGGGCCGTAAGAACACACTAGCAAGCTTCCCGAAAGGATCTCCCAATCCTCGTTCCAGCTAATCCCAACTCACAAGAATTATACCATAATCCAAGATTATAAGGCCCATTCAGCATTAGGGAGCAAGAGATCCTTTTCTCCTTCTCCTCGCTTATTTTTATAGCAATACTCTGAGTGCCATGTGTCTGTCCATGCACATATTTTATTTTATTTACTATTTTAATTACGAATGTTCTCAATTACAAGTGTCTCATTATCTTTAGTGTGCACCTAATTCCCTAAATCAGTGGGAGTTAGGTGTAGAAGAGTCCTACGTCTATTTTTGGTTCTCATTCAATTTACTTAATACCTTCTAGTAAACTAGTTGTTTTTATTTATTTAATTTCTTTCAAATAATAAAAACTTATAAAAGAAATTTGTTTCTTTTATTTAATAACATCTAATCTATTTTGATTTTTAAAAAGATCTAAAAGATTAATATATATATATATTCTCTTTATTTCTAAATAAGATATTTTTATCTAAAGTTTAACTTCTATTAGTATTCAATTTTAATAGAACTTTAATAGAATACTTCTAGTTTAGTTTTTATTTTTCTTCATTTCAGAAAGTAGATAAATCAAATAATTTAGACTAAACTAATTGTTTTTGTTTTGTTTTCTTTTTCACATCTACTTTTCTTCTTTTATCTTCAAAATAAAATAATGAATATTATTTTATTGTAATTGTCTTTTAATTTAAAATCACTTGAATTTATCTTTTGGTAAAGTTTTAGTTTCTTCATATGTTAAATAACATTATATTTTTCTTGTCCAAGTGCCCCTTCAATGGGCACTTCCGACAGTTCCATTTCTTTCTTCTTATGGGAAGCACTGCGTAGTGATCGGGAGTCGTTACCACGATCTCTCAACTACGCTTCTTGGAGACTAAGCGATGTTGAGGGATAAGGATCTCCTTATCGCATGCCCCTCAACTGATCATATGCGTTGAAATCATTATGGCCTTTCTCATATGGCACATGCCTCCCTGGGTGAGCTGCAATGGCTTCACTCGTGCGTGGATTGCTAATTCACGGTCAACAGTCTATCGTCGTACCCCTATCTATTATTTCCGTTCTTACAACCCCTTTGATTCCATTGTGGGTCACTTGATAAATCATCTTACCTGCCACTGCACACACTCAAGCGCACATTAGTAGCACTGCATTATAAAACATTTTTATCATTCTTTTCAGTATCTCAGTCAGTCGAGCCTACTAAATATTCATCATTTAACATCATGCTTTGGTCAGTTGAGCATATTCATCATTCATTGTTTTATCTCAGTTAGTCGAGTATAAAACTATTCATCATTTTCATTTCAAGCATTTTCAGCATTGATTATTATGTCTCTGTCAATCGAGCATACATCATTTTCACCTCAAGTATTTTCAACATTCATCATTCCTCATTCTACAATATTTTCATCATTTATCATTTTCTTGTGGTAATTTTCAAAGCAATTTTCCATGATCTATGTTTTATAAAACCGGGTCACTTCAAAACTAGTGTCCTCATTAGTCTAAACAATTGAGGTACCGAGGTGGGCATTACAATGAGCGTCAAGCTCCAATCCCATATTTCAGGGAGCTTTAACCACAATTCAAGGGAGTTGTCCCATAACAACAACTAGTTACTGAGTTCCTGATGCTGCCAGTTGTCCATTTCCTTCTACCCTAGATTCCATTCCACCTAGTGGGTCAGTAAACACTCTTTCAATAGTCTCTTTGGGTGAGTGTCTCCTATTTTATTTTATTAAACAATAATATGTCGCAATTACAGTCATCGTTGGCCACTTGGCCAAATATGAAACTTTACAATAAAAGTTAAGATAATGTTTTTCTCAAACATAAAATGTTTCAAGTAATGTGTATGTTACATATCGACACCCAAAAAGGTTCAGAGATGAGATTGAGAAGGATATTCAAGAGCTCTTAGAATTGGGGCCCATTAGACCAAGCTCAAGTCCCTATGCTTCTTCAGTTGTCTTGGTGAAGAAAAATGATGGAAACTTAAGGATGTGTATTCATTTTAGAGATTTAAACAAGAAGACAATAAAGAATACATATCACATCCCTGAGATAGATGAGATCATGGATGAGATATTTGGAGAAAATTTATTTTCCAAAATTGATCTTAGATTTGGTTACCATTGGATTCGAATGAAGGAGGAGGATGTGCAGAAAACTGCTTTTAGATGTCACTATGGTCATTTCAAATTTCTTCTCATGCCTTTTGTTTTGACCAATGCTCCAACAACCTTCCAATCATGAATGAACAAAATATTTTGCAAGAAGCTCCATAAGTTTGTTTTGGTTTTCTTTGATGATATTTTAATTTACAATAAGACATGGGAGTAACATTTGCACCATTTAGAAGTTGTATTGAAAATCTTCCATGAACAATCTTTGTTTGCTAAGCTGTCCAAGTGTGAGTTTGGGATGACATAAATTTTTTATATTGGGAACATCATTGGGAAAGATGGGGTAAAGGTGCACTTGGAGAAAAAAAGGCTATTCTTGAATGGCCATCACCCAAGCCACATCACTTAATTGAGAGGATTTATTGGGATATCGACTTACTATAGGAATTCTGTGAAGGGGTTTTCAAAACTAACTGCTCCCCTTACTGATTTCACCAAGAAGGATGCTTTCAAATGGTTTGAAGAGGATGAAAAGGATTTCCAAAGAATGAAAGAGGTAATGAGCATTTGTCCAGTACTTGCATCAACAGATTTTTTCCAAGCCATTTGTTTTGGAATGTGATGCATTAGGGGAAGGCATAGAGGTGGTCCTAAAGAAAAATCAGCACCCCATAGCTTTTGAGAGTAGAAAATTGCATCCAAGTGAGAGGATATACTCCATATAGGAAAATAAATGTTAGCCATCATGCATGCCTTGGCCAAGTTTAGACAATATCTGGTGGGGAACAAGTTTGTGGTCAAAACGGATCATAATAGTATAAAGCATTTCCTTACACAAAAAGATCTCAATGAAAGGCAACAAAAATGGGTAAGTAAGGTTCAAGATTTTTATTTTTACATTGAATATGTAAAAGATATTGATGTATATGTAACTTCGGACTGTATTTTATCTATGTATTTCATATATATTTATTGTACCCTTATTATAGATGTGTTATTCCTCTATAAGGAAGTGTCATCATGTGGATTGACAATTGTGTGTACTTGACGATGGGTGATTAGACCACTATGTGTGGGGTCGGACCTGAAATATATATTATATTATGGATGTATCTATATAGACAAGTCGGCCCCATAGTGTAATTGGGAAAATAGGTCAAGTATAAATAGAGATCGGGAGATCTCTATTTGGATAATTCAGAAATTCACACTTCTCTCACTCATAAAGTGGCGGACTAGTGAGAAGGAGGATCATCTGCTCTAGGAGACTATCTCAAGTATATTTTGGTTTCACTTTGGTTGAGCCATTGCTCTCTCTATCTCTGAGGAAGTTGTGGGGTTTTTCACCTTAGGGTTTTCCCCACAAAAACTCTGTGTCTCTTGTCTCTCATGCTTTTGATTCTTATGATGCTTGTCATGCTTATTGTGATCGTTATGCATTGATATACTGTACATGTTATTCTCTCAGTGAAGATCCTAGAGTATTGTGAATTAATGCTCAAAATTTAACATGGTATCAAAGCTAACTTGAGAAGAAGACATTTTGCAGTGACGGAAACTTGAGTTTCTTGTTTATTGGGTTTCTCTCCATAGATTTTGGAAAAGAAGCATAGTAGATTGACTCTACTCATCAAGGAGAATCTATCTGTCCAATCATAATTCAATTCTGAGCATTTTCAGATTTGGCCCTAAAAATTAGGGTTTCCACAAAAATAGTAATTTATGGAATCTAAAGACATAGCTAGAATCTCCTTGCAAAAATCAAAGTTTAGAGCTTTGGATCAAGATTTTTGGCTGGGTGGATCTTCGGGAAACTCAAATCCTAATTCAGGGCTCTCCCTAGTGAACTTAGGAGGACAAAAAGGCAAATCTGAAGGGTAAAACTTTGCTGATCTCAAATTTTGAATGCACCAAGCTGATCAGCTCATCAAGGCGCATCTTTCTATCCTTTCAGAAAGTTGAAATTCACATTTTGAATTTTTAGGGTTTTTTCGACAAACCCTAATCCGGAACGAGATCCAGTTTTTCAGCATTTCAAGTGGTAAGACCTAAATCTTTTCTATTTCCATTTGAAGTACTCTTTAAGATGTATCACCACACCAATATTGAGGATAAGCTTGAAGGGTCTGATAACTTCCGAGCTTGGAAGTATAGGATTGGGTTAATCGTGGAAGAGAATGAGTTGGACTCATATATAAAAGAAGACATCCCTATCCCAGAGGATGAAGAGGCCAAGGTATTGCATAAGAAGAACTTGGTCAAGGCAAAGAGAATCATTGTTGATTCTATTAAAGACTATCTCATACCCCATGTGTCTTCTCTAAAGACACCCAAGGAGATGTTTGACTCTTTGACCAAGCTATTTGAAGGGAAGAACATAAATTGAAAGATGACCCTGCGGAACCAATTGAAAGGAGTAAAGTTTTAGAATGGAGAAACCATTCAATCTTATTTTTCTAGGGTCTCCTAGATTAAGGAACACCTGGAAGCAGTAGATGAAATAGTGGAGAATGGTGAAGTTGTCATGTCCACTCTGAATGGCCTACATAGGTCACGGGACTCCTTTATTCAAGGAATCTGTGGAAGAAAGAATTTGGTATCCTTCAACAGACTACGGGAAGAATGCTCACAAGAAGAAGCAAGGTTTGTGGCACAAGAAGAAAAGATGGGGATTGAAGATCAAGCTCTTGTAGCTCACACCAAAAGAAGAAAGCCCAAGAAGGAGCACTCTCACTACAAGAGATCCTATGAAAAGAATAGGAAGGATCTAAGATGCTTCACATGCAATGAGAAGGGTCACTTTGCTTCAGATTGTCCCAAGAAAAAAAGGGATAATAACAACAACTCCAGCAAGAAGAAGAAGGGAAGCAAAAGAAACTTCCATGCTCATGCTGCCGAGGATGATGAACCTCCAAAGAAGAAGGCTAGGGAAAAAAGTGATGATAGTGACGATGACTCATCAAGTGAAGAAGAGTATGTTCTAATCTTTGCTCTCATAGGTACTATCTCCCATGGTTGTAATGATTGGTTGATTGATAGTGGGGCTTCCAAACACATGACTAGGTTTCAGGAATCTTTTGTGAATCTATCTGAACATGAATCACCCCATAAGGTGAAACTTGGGGATGATTATCAATACCCAATCAAAGGAAGTGGTGAATCCTCCTACAACCTAGATTGTGGAAAATCTTTGAAGATTAAAGAAATCCTTTATGTACCTGGGCTCAAGAAGAACTTACTCTCCATCTCTGCTTTGGATGCAAAAGGTATGAGGGTTGCATTTATGGATGGCCAAGTCCTAATGTGGCCAAAGGGAAAGACCATAGATGATGCAGTAGTGATTGGAGAGCAAGAGGGAGGTTTGTATAAATTGAAGGGACAACCTGAACATGCCATGGTGTATGAATTCATGGAGCCAAGTGAACTTTGGCATAGAAGACTTGCTCATATGCACTATAGGAAACTTCCAATTGCAAGCAAGGCTGTAGAGGGTCTTCCTAAAATCAAGACCAAACATGAAGAGGTTAGCAAAGGATGTGCAAAAGGTAAGAATATTAAAAAGGCTTTCCCAAGCAGTGAAAGCAAGGCAAAAGATATCCTGGAAATCATCCACTCAGATGTATGTGGTCCTATGTCATCTAGTTCTCTTAGTGGGTATGTTTACTATGTCTCATTTATTGATGACTTCTCCAGGAAGACTTGGGTATACTTCTTGAAGAACAAAGATGAGGTGTTTGATAAGTTTAAGGAATTCAAAACCTTGATGGAGAATCAAACTGACAAGAAGATCAAAACATTCAGATCCGACAATGGTGGAGAATTCACCTCACTTGACTTCAAGAAGCTTTGTAGTGATTCATGGATTAAGAGGGAGTTGACTGCTCCTTATAATCCTCAACAGAATGGAGTTGCAGAAAGGAAGAACAAAACTATCATGGAAGCAGCAAGGGCAATGCTGCATGACTAGGATCTACCTATGCATCTATGGGCAAAATCAGCTAGAACAGTTGTATATGTGCGGAACAGAACACCCCATAATATATTGGACAACAAGACACCAAAAGAGGTCTTTTCTGGTAATAAACCTGAAGTCAGCCATCTCATAATATTTGGTTGTCTAGTATACACTCATGTCCCAAAGGAAAAGAGGACTAAACTAGATCCTTCAGGAAAGAAGGGTCTCTTTGTGGGTTACAGTGAAAGGTCGAAGGTTTACAAAATATACTTTCTAGGGTTCAATAAGATTGATGTCAGCAGGGATGTAATATTTGATGAAAACTCAACATTCATCAAATCAAGGAAGTCACCTATCAAAGTTTATGAAGAACCTAAGGAAACTAGATTTCAAGACACTACCATGACTGAAACAGTTCTAGAAGTTGTTCGTGAGTTTGAAGATCCGCAAGACCTTGTAGATCCACCTTGTGAGGATAACTCTCACAAGAGGAAACCTGCATGGGCTAGGGAGCTCATTCAAGATGCAGAAAGATTTGGCATTCCAGAAGAAGAGCACAAAGCAAAGAAGAGAACCATATCACATACCAACTATGTTGCTTTACTCTTTGACATTATGAACAAAGAGCCTTCCAGTTATGAAGAAGCAGCAAAAAAGAAAGAATGGAAGGATGCCATGGTGGAGGAATACCAATCAATAATGAAGAATGATGTTTGGGATGTTGTCCCAAGACCTAAAGATAAGTCTGTTGTGACTTCCAAATGGACCTACAAAATCAAGCATGCTGCAGATGGCAGTGTAGAGAAATACAAAGCAAGATTCGTAGCTTGTGGCTTCTCTAAAAAAGAGGGAATAGATTATGAAGAAACTTTTGCACCTGTAGCCAGGTATACTTCCATCAAAATAGTACTTGCCCTGGCTGCAGCAATGAAATCGAAAATATACCAGATGGATGTCAAGACTGCTTTCTTGAATGGTGTAGTTGAAGAGGAAGTATATGTCGAGCAGCCACTCGGTTTTGAAACACATGACAGAGACTCATATGTGTGCATATTGAAGAAAGCCTTGTATGGCTTGAAATAAGCTCCCAGAACCTGGTATGGTAAGATGGATAGTTTCCTATCTAGTTTGGGCTTTACCAAGAGTAAAGCGGATTCCAACCTTTACTACAAGGTTGAGGAAGGGAATCATGTGATTCTACTCCTATATGTGGATGACTTATTTGTAACAAGAGATGACAGATTGATTGCAGATACTAAGAGGAAGCTTGTTGCTGAGTTCGATATGAAATATTTGGGAATGATGCATTATTTCCTAGGTATGGAGGTGTGGCAGAGTGCAGGTGGGATCTTCCTTGGTCAAGGAAAGTACACAGTAGATATCCTGAAGAGATTCAGGATGATGGATTGCAAGGCCATGGCCACACCTATGGCATCGAATCTGAAGCTTCTATGTGATGCTTCATCTGAGCCGGTTGATGTCTCTATGTATCGTCATATGATTGGGTCCTTGATGTACCTAACGAACACGAGACCAAATATTTTCTGTGCTGTGAACACATTGAGCCAGTTCCTGACGGATCCGAGGAGTGTTCACTTGGTGCTGTGAAGCATGTTTTTAGGTACCTGAATGGTACAGTGGATTATGGGATCAAGTATGAAGTGAATCAAAAGTTTAACCTGTATGGTTATGTTGATTCAGATTGGGATGGCAGTGCTGCAGATAGGAAGAGCACATATGGATGCTGCTTAGTATGGGATCAGGTGTGATCTCTTGGTTTATCAGGAAGCAGTTCTGCGTAGCACTGAGTACAGCTGAGGCAGAGTATGTTGCAGCCTGTTCAGCTAGTTGTGAGGCAGTATGGCTACAGAAGCTACTGTCTGATTTATTTGATCTCCCATTGGATGCTACTGGTATCTTTTGTGATAACCAAAGTTGTGTGAAGCTGTCCAAGAACCCAGTGTTTCATGACAGGTCGAAACACGTAGAGATCAAATATCACGATATCAGGGATATGGTGCAAAGAGGAGCTATGAAGCTCCTGTACATTGCGATGGACGAGCAGATTGTAGATGTGTTGATGAAGCCACTAGCCAGGGTGAAGTTCGAGTACTTCGAAGAGAGGCTTGGCGTTCTTGAGATTGATGACACTTCGAGGAAGAAGTGATGGACACATTTGCTGAAGCCATTCCAAGCATGTTGGAAGGAGGATCCTTCACATGGCTGTGGATGTAAGCACTAGATGATGAGCATCGGGATGATGTTCTAGTTTCTGCTTTGTATGATCAGTTGGATCATTTTTATATGTATGTATGCATCATGTTGGATGTTGGATATGATCAATTGGATCATTTATATTTATATCTATGTACGCATCATGTTGGATGCTGGACATGATTAGTTGGATCATTTATATGTATGTACGCATCATGTTGGATGTTGGAAATGATCAGTAGGATCATTTGTATATATTTTGTATATGCATCATGTTGGATGCTTGGACCATGTATCTGTATATGTATCAGGTGGATACATTGTATGATCTGGTGGATCATGTATTGTGATATGTATCATGTATTTGTATTTGTATCAGGTGGATCATGTATGATGATATGTATAAGGTAGATACTTGGTATGCATCAGGTAGATGCATTGTATGATCAGGATGATCATGGATGATGAGCTTCAGGATGTTGCTCTAGATGACATGCAGCAGGATGTTGCAGTGATGATGATCAGGATGATCATGTGTACATCAGGATGATGTATGGTGAGTATCAGGTTGATACTCTATGGACGTGGATCAGGTTGTGCAGATGAACATATAATTTGGCCCTACGAGATTTGTAGATAGTCTTTCCAGGTTTTTCCTATGGCATATAATTTGGCCCTGGGATATCTGGCAAATGCTCTTTCGAGGTTTTGCTCTGGGAGGACATAAAATTTGGCCTTGGGAGATCTGCAGATAGTCTTTCGAGATTTTTCCTATGGCATATAATCTGACCATGGGATATCTGGAAGATGCTCTTTCGAGATTTTTTCCTATGGCATATCATATGTCCCTGGGAGATCCGATAGGTTGAGCTGTGTGCTCGTAATAAGTCCTGGGATGCTCTTTCGAGGTTTTGCAATGACCACATATAATCTATCCCTGGGAGATCCTATAGGTTGAGCTGTGTGCTCGTAACAACCTGGGATGCTCTTGCGAGGTTTTGTGGTGAGGTCACATATAATATGGCCATAGGAGATCCTATAGGTAGAGCCGTGTGCTCGTACCATCCTGGGATGCTCTTTCGAGGTTTTGTGACGCACGCAATAAGTCCTGAGGATTCCAAAGTATGGCCAGTGATGACAAAGACCTGCAGGTGGTGGGCCTACATCCAGTATGAAAAAGGACTGGCTCTCTACAACTTCCTATGATGAGTAGAGTCAGATATTGGTTGAGATAGCAGCAGCATTGACGATGATGATGATGATGTATCGATGACAATGATCCCAAGAAGAAGACTTGTCTAGCATATCTGTGTCGAGAAATACCTTCCTAGTTAAGAGGGAGTGTTGATGTATATGTAACTTCAGAATGTATTTAATCTATATATTTCATATATATTTATTGTACCCTTATTATAGATGTGTTATTCCTCTATAAGGAAGTGTCGTCATGTGGATTGACAAGTGTCGCAAGTGTGTGTACTTGACGATGGGTTATTAGACCACTATGGGTGGGGTCGGCCCTGAAATACATATTATATTATGGATGTATCTAGATAGACAAGTCGGCCCTATAGTGTAACTGGGAAAACAGGTTAAGTATAAATAGAGATCGGGAGATCTCTATTTGGATCATTCGGAAAGTCACACTTCTCTCACTCAGAAAGTGGCGCACTAGTGAGGAGGAGGATCATCTTCTCTAGGAGACTATCTCAAGTGTATTTTGGTTGTACTTTGGTTGAGCCATTACTCTCTCTATCTCTGAGGAAGTTGTGGGGTTTTTCACCTTAGGGTTTTCCCCACGAAAACTTTGTGTCTCTTGCCTCTCATGCTTTTGATTCTTGTGATGATTGTCATGCTTATTGTGATTGTTGTGCATTGATATACTGTACATGTTATTCTCTTAGTGAAGATCCTAGAGTATTGTGAATTAATGCTCAAAATTTAACAAAAGAGAAGAATAATATTGTAGCAGATGCATTGTCTAGGAGACCTTCATTTTCCCTTATGGACCTTTCAAAAGATTGGAAAGATGTGCTAATAGTAGAGTATGTCAAACATAGATTTGCTTGTGAATTGTTAGATGGGGTCAAAGAATATCATAGATACAAGATATTTAATGTACTAATCTACTATAAATACTGAATATACTTAGTTCATGTTCGAACTTAAAGCACAAGATCTTGAAGGAAGCTCATGATTCTCCTTTAGGAAGCCATCCTTGTTTCTTTAAAACATATAGGTAATTAAGACAAATTTTCTCTTGGAAATAATTGAAGGAAGATGTTTTAAAGTATGTGAGTGAATGGAAGATATGTAAACAAAACAAATTTGAACACACCTGTCCTACTAGTCTCTTACAACCATTTCCTATTCCAGAACAAAAATGGGAAAGCATATCCATGGATTTCATCACAGGTTTTCCCAAGGATTTTGGTAAGGATTGTATTTATGTTGTGGTGGATAGACTCACCAAATTTGCTCATTTATTTTCTATTATATCATCTTTTAGTATTGCACAAGTAGCTGATCTATTCTTTAGATATATTTTCAAATTGCATGGACTTCCCAAAAACATTGTGAGTGACAGGGATAATAGATTTATGACTGTTTTTTGGAAAGAACACTTCAAGTTGGTGGGAACTCAATTGACTCCTAGCACTAGCTATCATCCTCAAACTGATGGCCAAACAGAAAGGGTGAACCAATGGTTGGAGGGGTACTTGAGAAACTATGTTCGTGAGTAGCAAAAAGCATGGGTTAAATGGCTACATTTGGGTGAGCTTTGCTACAATACTACTTTCCATATGTCCATTGGCATGTCTCCTTTCAAATAACTTTATGTTTATAAAGCATTCACCATTTTTTATCACAATTTTGGTTATAGTAGAGCTCAAAAAACTAAATATTGGGTTGAGGAAAGTCAAGAGATTTTGAAGCTTTTAAAAGACAATTTGCAGGTTGCTCAAAATTAACAAAAATGGTATGTGGATCAACATAGGAAGGAAAGAACTTTTAAAGTGAATGATCTGGTTTATTTGAGGTTGCATCCATATAAGAAAACCACCTTAAAAGGGAAAGGATTATAAAATCTTAAACAAAGGTTTTATGGTACATACAAGATCATTTGAAAGGTTGGGGAGGTTGCTTATGAGATAGAACTTCTGGAAGGTATCAAAATCCACAATGTATTTCATTTTTCATTCCTTAAGAAGGCTATTGGTCATCAAATTTCTATTTCAGAAACACTCCCTCCATTAGATGATGAAGGACAACTCAAACTCATTCTATAAATTTTTTTGAAAACAAGAGAAAGAAAATTGAGGAGCAGAACCATAAGAGAATATTAGGTACAATGGAAATATTTTCCAAGTGAGGATGCCACATGAGAAGAGGAACAAATGTTTCAGCATCCTAATTTTGAATTTCTTAAGGGAAAGCAATCTTGGGTGGGGAGGACTGTAATGTCCCCATCCAAATAAATCACATGAAGGGAAAATTCCACCAAACTATTAGTTCCTTAGGTTGGGGTGGAAATATTTAGACTTGGAATAAGGGAGATATAAGACCCCAAATGGACATTAGATTGAAAAATATATATAAAAGTGGATAAATAAATATTAATAATAAGAAAATAAGGTGGCACTTGGTCATGAGGGTGCATAGGTGGTCTGGGACCCACACAAGGAAAGATTCTCCATGCCACATGGCATCCTATTCTCACCCATTCAAATCCAAGGAGGAGTCTAACATTCTTGGGGGATTTGGAGAGGCATTACATATGGAATGACTTAATGAGGGTCGAATTAGAGTGGAAGAGTAACTCCCATGGAAGAGGAAGGGGCATCTTAGACGTATTGTGACACTTGGAGCTAGATTGCCTAGCTTCTATGACAACAATGATGAAGATTCTATGACACGTATGACAAGCATCAGGCGTCAATACTAACATATGAACTATATGACATGTCAGGGATAAAAATATCCTCCAAGAGGGCGCATAAGGGAGTTATGGAATCCAAGATTCCCCCCATTCGAATTGATGGAAGAGGAAGGATAGGAAATGTTGGACAAGTGGCACACATGGGAATATATCCCTAATTCGAGCTGGGATGAATCTCTTGGAGGGATTTGAGCCAAGGATTCCTTGGGAGGTTAATAAAAGACAAGAATAAATAAGGAGACCAGCTTTTTATCATTTTATCATTTGGAAAAAAGTGGAGAGCTTAGCCTGTCCTTGCATGGTGGATGTTCATCATCCTTGCCTTAGAATGAATTTTGAGGGTGCAATATTACCATCCAATTTGGTTGATGGAGAGGCCATTCAGAACTATCAAAAGAGATTCATGGAGATTTTTTGATGCAGGTTCAAACCACAGCTAATTTTGAGTCCATCTTCTCTCATTCTTCTCTATGCTTATTCTACTATCTTCCTCTCAATGTCATGTAAATTTTCAAGGGCACACTTATTGTTGCATATAGTTAGTGGAGGATTGTTATTTAAACTTAATGTACATTTTGGCTTCTACATATATCTATAATAATCATATCATTTGAGCCATAGATTGAAAAACTATTTATTTCAAGTGATATTTACAATCAAGAAGGAGATTCGAGCCATTTTCCCCATAACATTTGCATATTGATTTTGGAATGATGTTGTACTTGTATTATATAAGAGTTTGATGGGATATTTATCATTTTATGAGATTAACATGGAGTTACTTTGATGGCCCAAATGATGTGTGCATACCTATGAAGTGTTACTATGGTTTATGATGAAATTTGAAACTCCTTGCCCACCAATTTCACCTCAAATACTAGACTCTAGAAGTTGTTGATTATTAGGATGCCTATTGAACCTAACAGTGTTTGGAAGAGCATCTAATGGATGACCTAGGGGGATTTCCACTTCTCAAATTAACTAGTCTTGTTCTGAAACTTATTCCCATCCAATTTGCAGACCATGGATGGGCATAATAGTTGTTTGGATGTCTGATAGGTGTGTTAATATTTCATATTCCCCTTCAAGACCTTCCTCCTCAAATTCATAATCATTTTGAGTTGTTATGAACTAGTTGTAAACAAAACCCCTAGAGTCAAAACAAGGTGAATCCAAGGACTTTCTTTTGAAGGGATAATAATCCTATATCAAGAAATTCCCTATATCTAGAATGGAGAACAAAAGAAGGATCGACCGACCCTTATTGTAGTCTAGAACTATTATGAAACAAATACTGGGTAGAAAAAGGGTCGGTCGTCCCTTCAATTATGAGGGAATTGTAAAAATATTCAACCTACGAAGGCTAGGCCATCAATTCATGTATATCAAAAATGGTGAACACTGGAAGAACAATGAGCGCAATAAGGGTCGAAGGACTCTTCATTTACGAGATAAATGTAAAAATATTTAATCTGCAAAGTCTAGCCCGATAGTTCCCAACTTCTAACTTCCACTGTAAATAGTAGGGATCCAGACATCAGCTAAGTTATAACATATAAAAAATGTTTGTCCCGAGTTCCGTTTAACAACAAGAAGGATTGGTTGCCCCTTCGTTTAGTGGATAATTATGAACACCTATATCCAGCAATTCCCTATATCTAGAATTGCAAAAACAAGAAGAATCGACCGACCCTTCTTGTTGTCTAGAACTGTTATGAAAAGGATGTTGGGTAGAAGAAGGGTTAGCCGCCCCTCTATTTATGATGGAATTGTAAAAATATTCAACCTACAAATGATAGGCCGCCAATTGATGTGTATCCAAAATGGTGAAAACTAGAAGAATACTGAGCATAAGAAGGATTGACCGACTATTCTTGTATTCTAGAACTATTATGAAAATAATATTGGGAAGAAGAAGGGTCGGTCGCCCCTTCATTTAAGAGGAAATTGTAAAAATATTCAACCTACGAAGGTGATGCCGTCAATTCATGTATATCCAAAATGGTGAACACTAGAATAATACTGAGCACAAGAAGGGTTGGTTGACCCTTCATTTATTAGAAAAATGTAAAAATATTTAATCTACAAAGGCTAGGATGACAATTCTTGACTTCTGACATCCGTTGTAAATAGTAGGGATCTAGACATAAGCTAAGTTATTTAATAAAATAAAAAAATTTCCCAACTTCTATTTTTTGACACGAAGGAGCGCCCGCCCCTTCATTTAGTAGATAATTGTGAACACCTATATCTATCAATTCCCTATATCCATAATGGAAAACACAAGAAGGTCGATCGATCGTTCTTGCATTCTAGAACTATTATGAAAAGAATACTTGGTAGAAGAAGGGTCGACCGCCCCTTCAATTATGAGGGAACTATAAAAATATTAAACCTATGAAGGCTAGGCCGTCAATTCATGTATATCAAAAATGGTGAACACTGGAGGAATATTGAGGTTATGAAGAGTTGGCCGACCCTTCATTTATGAGAGAAATGTAAAAATATTTAATCTATGAAGGCTAGGACGACAATTCCAAACTTCTAAATTCCACTTTAAATAGCAGGGATCTAGACATCAACAACGTTATAAAATATACAAAATGTTTGTCCCGACTTCCATTTTTCAACAAGAAGGATCGTTTGCCCCTTCATTTAGTAGAAAATTGTGAACACCTATATCCAACAATTCACCTATATCTAGAATGGAAAACAAAAGAAGGATTGACCGACCCTTCTTGCAATCTAAAACTATTATGAAAAGAATACGGGGAAGAAGAAGGGTCGGCTGCCACTTCATTTATAAGGAAATTGTAAAAATAGAATAGCTTGAAGAAATAGTGGCCACTCTTTCTCTGAGAATATTTCCACTTTCCAGCAAACTATGTGAAGCAATGTTCCTATGAAATTTGTATTTAGAGTGTCGATATCTACTTTCCCCGCTCCTAAAAAAAATCCGTGGAGGAATGAGTGAACACTCTTTCTCCTCAACATCTACTTCCGAAACCCCAAAATAGAACAACTTGAGGAAAGAGTGACCTCTCTTTCTTTGGCAAAATTTTGACTTGCTAAAAAACTCTTTGAAGCAAAATTTCTATAAATTTTGTTGTTAAAATGCTGATATCTAGTTTCCCAGGGTTACATGTGGAATTCTCATATTGTGACACATGGCATATTTTATTTTTAAAATTACTCTAAAGATTGTAAAAACAAATATTAAGGATATTAATGGCACCACTTCAATATAAAGATATGGATTTAAGTTATATAAATTTTTGGAATAGGTATCAGGGATCAATCTTGAAGGGTTGAACTTAATTTCAGGTAGAAGGTTATATGTTCATACCACCCTTCTAGCATGAAGAAATTTAATTAAAAAAATTACACTTCAATTGAAAATAATAAATTAAATCAACGTTTCATTAAAAAAATGCTAAATAAAATATTACTAGATATGAGTAATACATTAAATATTTCCCTGCATACACTTAAGGAAAGTGAGGTCTAACAATTCCATGCCACCTAGCTTAATAAGGAACATCTAACAAACTGTTGAACTGAAATTGATCCTATGGACAACTATATCTCCCTTGTTGATATAACTACAACTCCATTCAGATAACCCCTATTATTTTGGTATGTTAGATGTTTTATGACTGTAAAGTTCAGATAACCCAGGGAATCTTCAAATGCATTGGCTCAGTCCATACATCATAAATTTCATTACTAACAGAGGCACAATTTAATTGCAAAAAATGGATGGAACACTTCTGACGAACTTAGTGAATGGAATCCGGCTAAATCCCTATCTGGATAACACAGCGAACCTCCATTGAGGAAGATAGAAAAAAAAGGATATCATGAATGACGAAAAAGATCAAGGATATCGCATAGATTGGGATTCTGGCGATGAAACAACGACAAGCGACAAAGTTTAAATTCATATGTTTGTCAATGGAATGGCGACAAGGTTTAAAATGGAGGCAAGTTTTGGGGCCTGCCGATGCCTGGCGAAGTGTGAACTTGTAATATCGGGAAATAAATGTAGCAGTTAATACGCGGTGGATGATGGTGCAAGTGGACGGAGATGCATTTAATGACACATCAATGTGATTGGGTAAATCGAAGGTCTATTTGGGTAATCATTGTCCAAATGGATTCAATGGGAATAAAGTGACGCATAGGGAAACATTCCCACCCATTGCGCGTAGGATAAACGATAACCAAAACGCCCCGCGTTTCCAACAAATTTTGTGCAAAAATTGGTTGAAATTCTTATTGGAAATTGCTATTTCTATAATTTTGCAATTTCAGCATTCTGGATTGCCTATTCTAGACTAAATGCCCAATTTTAAAACTACCCACATTGTCGAAATTGTGATCTGAGCACTCCAAATTGGGATTTGGTAAAAAAATTCTCTGCCAGATTCCAGCGAGTTGGGGGAATTTTAGTTAGCCCTTATACTGCTCCTATTAACTGTGCATTGTGAGTATTGAAGGTCAAGAGCATTGCAGAAACCATAGAGCGAATCTAAGCTTAGTTGAATTTACAGAGTTTCCATGGCGCATGTGATATCTAGCATAAGCACATAGGAGACACCCAAGGATATGGAACCCATCATTGAGGAGCAACCAGAGATTGTATCCACACCATCTCGGACATTTTGGAAGAAGAGAAGCGCCAATTGGCCTGTGGACACAAATAGAAGAACAAAAAGTACCCACAGCTCATCATGGGTTTCAACTACAAGAGGAGAAGTACGCACTTCAGGCACCGCAGAAGAAGAGATGACAACAACAAGAGGAAGGCAGCAAGGTATGACCATAGCGGACACTCCCGGTTATGTACCATCAAGGGAAGAAGGGGCTCATTCAGTAAGACTTCGGAAGAATTCCAAGTACACCATAGTGGAACCAATGACACCGGTGGGTGTCCACACAAATGGAGAAGTGTTGCAGCGAATAAAAAATTGCAATATAGCGATCACGACATACTCGCTTATATAGAGTGCACCCAATGGACATTTGTCGAAAAATTCCATGAAGACGGAGTCCCAATCACCAGGGAAACAATACAATGGGCATTGGGTTTGTAGTGATCAGGATTGATGTCAATTATCCACATGCCACACTTTGGGTGATCGGTGGAGGTGAACACATGCATCAATAAATTGCTTGTATGATTCCATGGTGGTTATTTATGGCTTGATAAAAATATCCCAATCACTGTGGATCTGATTGCGCAGATTACCGGGTTACCCAAGGCAAGGGTAGATCCATCGCAACACTTCCAAGGAAAAGAAAGCAATAAAAAGTTGGTTGCAAAGATGAAGGATAAGTATGGGGTGGAGAAAAATACCCGGGGGTATCTGTTCGACACAATCAATGAACAAGTTGTTAGGCTCACAACAAAATTATTAGCTATCAAGTTCGTGAGGAAGAACCGCCCCAACCAATGCACATCAAGGGTAATCGCATCAGTGGAGCAATGCACAACTGGATTTCAGATGAACTGGTCACTGTTTTGCTGAATGAATTAATGGAGGACGTAGTCATAGCACAAGAGAATGGTAATCCCTTTCCTTAATCATGGATCCTACTGCTAATTGATTTGGTCGTGTGGATGGAGACACTGCAATATCAAGGCATGCGGATGGAAACTGTGAAAGTGTGCCAAGGGGAATGGTAGCAGAAACTATGGGCATTGAATGAAAAAGAAAGGTAGAAAAGAAACCATATTCCATTTTACATCCACTTAGAAGAGCTATGAATGCAGGAAGATAAAGTTTCGCTATTAACAAAGGTCGCAGAAACAAAGTATCGACAAATTGCGAGGTTCATTGTGGGGCCTTAAGAGATATTTATCCAAACACATGCAGATCCATAAAAGCAATGGTTGACTTCACAATATAAGCTAACCGAAGAAGAATTGAACACTATAGTAGATGAATGGCTAAATGAATGGAAGGTTACAGTGAACGACGACCAACTGTCGGATCCAGAGGATGGGAAGCCGACAGTCATACCAAAGACACAAACATAAACAAAGGACTCGGACGATGAGGATGAAGGTGTGGATGACCAATCATTCATTGCAAGTCATGATGCATCCACAAAAAATCCAACAGATTCAGAGCTGGATGCCCAACGACAAGAATCCAGAACAAATCCCAGAATGGAGAAATGAAAGGGGAGTAATACTATTCGTTGTGATATTTTACAGGATAGATCACACATCTATAGTAAACCTCACAAATATCACTCAGGAATTGCAGAGAATAAGAAGAAGAATTGAATCAATATTCACTCATAAACTCAGAAATGGTAAAATTTGCAGTATAATCATACATCCATTGTAACCTGGAACTATGAAACTGAATACAAAATTAATGCAATCAAATGAATTCGAATATACCTAAGTTCATTCGAATTCTCCTCAATGTGTGGCTTCGATGGCATTGGAGACATCAACCAATGAGTAGTATTAGTCACAAATAGTCAAATGTCAGTCAAATGAGTCTAATTGATTCTAACTGATGCATGTGGAACTAATATAGGGAAGGAGAATCCAAGGTGGGTGCATGAGAGACTGTTAGTAGTCAAGTAGCACTCTGATATAGACAACTAGAAGCTACAGGAAGTTAAAATGAGCAATCATTGCATAAACTATGCAATCAATGAAAGAACTATCTATTGGAATCCAAGAGTGTGTATTAGGGTGCATTTGTCATCCAAGTTAGGAAAAAAAGGCACACTTGGTAGGTAGGAGGGCTACTGAGGGCTAAAACCGGGCTCCAATGGGCTGAAAATAAGCTCTAGGTGATGGGGAGACTACCATACTAATGACTAGATGCAGCATGCATGCATGCATGCAGATATAAAAATGATGGTGAGAATATTCCAACACCCCCCGGTAAGATGGACTATGAGGAAAAACATAACTGAAAACTAGTAGGTCCCTGGTAACTGAGACCAAAGGTCACACCGTACAATCTAAACAAATATAATGAGGAAAGAGGTAAAACCCAGTGGGAAGAGATCCCCCACTCAAGATAGACTGTAGGAAGCTAATCAATCATGTACATCACTCACCCCAAAAGGTAAGTGGACTTCTCCACCGAAGAAGGATCTATTGGAAAGAGGCGGGCATTACATAAACCTCCTCTTATTAAAAACTTTGTCCCAAAGTTAAGTCTCATGTGCTTCCATGGTGAGTTTTCTCTTTCTTTCCACATTCCTTTCTTCAACATAACCACAATTGATGCTAAAATTTCCTTTCCTCTTTTCTACCATCATATAAGTATACATCTCATATTTGACAATATAGCTAAATCGTACCTTTCATAGTGTAGCGATCCCCACAGCAGTCCTCTATTGGCTCATTAATTGCAACCGAATTTGAAATTGTCCATAACAAATTCCCTTCATTGAGCAAAACTATAAATATATTGTTTATGTAAATCCTTTAAGCACTAACACATTTCCACATAAGGAAAAATCTTCAATCCCAATTTCTTCCTTTTCTATGGTTACATATAACTATCATATATTTTAAACAATATATGAATTTCAAAATAAGAATTTACCCTTGTGAATTATGTTCTTCAATACATACCTTATCCATTCCTAATCTAATCTTACATGCAACCTCTCTCTTTTCATAATCCAAAGTATAATTAAATACTCGAGTGCCCTTTACCTAGTATTGCTAAAAGTATAATCTCATTTTTTATAAACAAAGTCATGTAAGGTTTTATTCTCTTTCTAACTCGAGTATAGTTAAGATTATATAATTCAAGTAAGTTTAACTTCTCTCTTTTCACAATCCAAGGCATGATTACAAACTAGTAGTGCATACCTACGAAGCCATCACCTTGATTTCAGAAAATAAGCATTTACAACCAATTAATAAAATTCTTGATGCAAGACCCCTCATCAAAGTATATGAACCCTGAATATCATTCAAACTTTTGTACTATCAAATTTAGTGAAGAATAATTCTAACTTGTTCGAGAAGGTGGAAATATTCTTGCTGAGGATGAAGAAGTAAAAACTGCAACTCTGACTTTTCTATGTCGATCTTTATTCATCACCAACGAACCCAAATGTAGGGTCTCTTCTCATGAGCAAGTGAAAAAAAAAAATTGTGCTACATCCTTCATATCAAGTATAGGTCATGAACTTAGCTTGGAAGACAATTGTCACCATTAGTATCCAATCTTTTTATAGAACCATAATTAGCATAACAATCATAGATCGTGATTTAGTTACTTTAATCCATAACTTCAAATAAATCATTTAATACACATATCATCTTCTCTTCCTTAGCTTACTGAAATCCATCTAAAGAATCATTCAGGATTCCCATCTATAAGATTCATAATCACCTTACAACATGGTTTTGAATTTAAATATTGGTGTTTTCCTCAGAAGTGAATTCTAGAACAAATCAAGTAATACTTTGACATTCTTATCTAATCCATTCCCCTACCACAATGCCCAATGATCCTAACTTTTCAGAGGTAATCTACTACTTAAAGGATATGTAACTTAACCATAGGACACATCGATGCAAATGTAATTCTAATATAAGTACCATGGAGATTCTAACCATAGGAATCCTTAAAAGCAAGGTAATTCTCAACCCTATGCATATTAAATATCATATAATAATACTTTCATTCCAACCTTTAACATATAAAGTATTTAATGATATATAATAATACCTACATTCCAAATCATATCAAGTGTGAATGTATCTATGGTATAAATGTAATTGTGATCCTTCAACCATAAGAACTCTTACATGTACTACAAAATCTAATCATGTACATTTTGATAATACCTCATAACATTTTGCATTCAAAAGTATGTAAAAAAATATAATGGAATTTCTAAATTCAATGATTTGAAATTCTAACCGTAAGAGAATGCAATGCAATTCCTAACTAAGTGCATATCTCCTAACATATGATAATATTTACCTTGAATATACAATCCTCATATCTACCAATAGATGACTTATATATGTAACTCATAAGTATTTCATTCATTTCTGAGTAAAAAGAAAATATACAATTTAAACAACAACTACACATTTAGAAGAGGCATGCGACCAGCTGAGTAGTTTCATGTAGATCGCTTCCAAGTGATTCGTATTCCTACTCTGAGTTCCACGTGAATGAACTTTGACGGTCAATGATGATCAATCCTTAAAACACGTAACAAAGTACTCCCTTCTAAGTTGAAGTATAATCCACACCCTCGCTTTAACTACTATATCCCTTCATAATTGATAATGGATATGCAGGAGAATTAGAGTTCAAATTACATTTCGAATTGATAAATTTAGAAATACACTACAGAGGGTTAAAAGGTCAAATTCAATTCGTAATCTGAATCCTGAACACGACATGGCTGCCAGGATAATGTAATAAAAATGAAAACCGTCAATTGGGGTCTCCACCATTTACGCCCAGGTGGTAATCATTGAGAGAGACAAGCAGATCTCTTCACCCATACTGCTCATCTTATCAATTTACATTAATTTCTGGGAACACTGAATATATCCTCGACAGAGGTATGCCGAAGAATTTGGAATTAAATTTATATTTCGAATTAATACTTCTAGAATTTAGAGTACAGAGGACTAGAAAGGTCCAAATCGATTCTAAAAGAGAAACGCCAAGAAATGGTTCAATGCGGTTTAAAAGGGCAGAATGCAAACAGAAAATTTAATATTGGAGTAATGCCCAGTTTGGATTCAAATGCTATGAAGTGGGAAATAAACGCGCAGAGGATATGCAGAGGATTTCAAGAATCCGTTTAAAAAAAAAATGTCCTTCATAAGAAAAGATAGGAAATAATATCAATTATATTTCGCTCCAGAACGCCAAATAGATTTTCGAAATGAATACATAGCAAATTTTAAAAAAATCAAATGACAAAAGAATTATGGGAACTCCATTCGATCTTTGAAATAGAGTACCGATAATTACAGATCAAGCTATAATGAGTTATGGAAACGCTCTAGACACAATGACAGTAACAGGAGATAGATATGAATTGAATAAACTCAATATTGACTTGGAAGAAGAGGTGGCTAAAGCCATAACGAAATCGAGAAGCGACCGAAGACATGACGAAATCGAGAGGCGTGACTCCACGAGAATTCATAAAAAAGTTGAGATTTCAAAATATACAGTCCAGTTCACCTGAACCAAATCACAGTGCACCATTCCATTCATACACTGTCCTTTGAAGAGACCAATAAGTTTCCCTATATTATGCATTCAGTTATCCCAGCTGCAATGGAGGCACCTCAGAAGAAGGTAAGGGGAATTAATATAAGCAAGGTGGCGTGAAATGTTGGACCGTTCGCAGTTGTAAATTTTGGAGACGCCAAGTGAAATAGGAGGTAGAGATTGAAAAAGGGGCAAATCAAAATGAAAATGTATGAAAACTGGAAATGCCAATCGGATTGTAAAACAAAAATTGGAAATAAAATTCGATCTCAAATACAGCAATCACAAATTTTTTAATAATTTTTGGATCTCAGATGCAAGAAGATTCAAATAAATATACAGACGTTTGACCATCTTTGATAATCCCAGGTTTAAATGATCCGTTTTACAAGAAAGGAAAGACATGACTGGATCCGTTGGAACTCACCGAATGCTGGAAACGAATTCTGGAGATGCTCAGCAAATTACATCAATACTGAAATTAAGAATCAAGGTTGATTTTTGGAATATGTCACAAAATTTATAAATCAAGATCTCAGCAGTACAAAATGAGAAATTAATGACTAAAAAAATGACTAAAATTTGACTATAAATGACTATTTTTTAGTCGGTGACTAATAGTATTCGATTTCCACTATCTTATCTCTAGTCGTATTTCACTAGTCATTAATTGGTTGACTTATTAGTGATTAATAGTCACTGATTAAGTCATTGATACTCAACGATTTAGTCATTGATACTCACTGATTTAATGATTTAGTTATTGATTTAGTCATTGATTATCACATTACACTACTACACACAGGGGGGTATTAAGACAATATTTGAGACAATATTTGTGTAAATTGTCTCAACTTAAGACAAAACAAAAATTGTGTATTGTCTTAAATATTGTCTTTAAGGGAGTGTCTTAAACTATTGTCTTAAATTATTGTCTTAAACTATTGTCTTAAATTTAAGACAATAGTTTAAGACAATAATTTAAGACAATAGTTTAAGACACTTTAAGACAATACACAATTTTTGTTTTGTCTTAAGTTGAGACAATTTACACAAATATTGTCTTAATACCTCATATATGTAGTAGTGATAGAATGCAAATATTTATGATAGGGCACGGTGGAATCAAACCACCAATCTTCTGCAGATGCTCTACCATTGAGCTAGTACCCTGCAACTTCATATACAAGAAGAATATATGTGCTTAAATGAAATGCAACTCGCTCTACCACAAGCATCATATATGTCCCAAAATCTCAAAATCCCTAAGTGCCCAAGTGCTAAGCATGCAAGTATCAAGCCCCACCTTTGTCTTGTGAAAACCACCTTTGACGACGTCCACACCCACATGGTATGCTTCCGCCATAACCAATACTTTCGTCCACCCTCACAGGCCGTAAAAAATTATCTGCCTCATATTGCCCTCTCCAACCAAGCCCACAGGAGAAAACAAGATAGTTTTGCTTCCACAATAATCAGATTGTGCAAGCTCGAAACCGGTAACCTAGCCGACATAAGGGAGGCTAGGGTAGAAACCCTAGCCCCCTAAACATTGGCTCAAAAAGTACTCTGAAAACCCCAAGTTGCAGAGCATAAAATTTATAACCCTATCTTGCCTTCCCCTACTATCTATTCTATTGCAACTCTATCTTTCCTTCCCACGCTATTTTTTCTTTTTGCCTATGAAAAGCTAAAAAAAATAATTAAAAATAAATAAAAGATGAAAGTGGCAAGTTAAAGACAATATGAGATTTTTGTCTTAAAATATTGTCTCAAAATGGCCCTCCGTGTAGTAGTGTACCATAAAATCAATTTAGACATTATAATTGTTTCATCCTCCTTCGGTCTAGGAAAAACATAGATGATAGTATATAAATACTTATTAGATGATAGTATAATATATAGTAGATGATAAATACTACCATTCATTATAATTATCTATGCCAACTTTGAGGAGAGTCATTTTTTCTAAATTGAATACCTAATCTATAAATGGAAGAACTAAATACCTGATCTAGAGCAGTGATAAAGGTCTCCTGGTTGTCCATTTATGGTGAAGGCATCGGACAAATTAGGCGCCCCACCTGTGAGTACTACTTGATTTATCAGGGAGATGGGATGATCACTACTCCACCACTCTCCTGATAAATAACATTATCGCTTTTAATCAGTATTAACCATTAAAACTTGAAAGACATGAAAACATTTGTGTATTGAATCCCATGACATCCCATCACCTATTATAATAGGAATTTTTGCGAAGGGTTTAGGAAAGGGATATAAGCTTCCTCTCTTAGGAAGGATCACTATAGCTCCATGCACAGTACTTCGGAGCCATGAGAAATGAGCATGCCACCACAAGGTTCCTTCTTGTCCAGTAATGGTGAATTTTTGTGTAAAATTTCCACCTGGCTGAATCGGACATTGTGTAACATATGCAGGTCCATCGGCCCACCCTGTACGCAATTGTTTCACTCCATGCCTGATATATTTAAGCACTAATTTTATCATCAAACCCATCTATAATATCATATATGAAAACAAAAGATGTATAGGGTTACAACACAACTATGCTATGTGATTAAAACAGGATGGACATTGGTCATTTGTATTCAAAAAGTACTCACACTAATCTTTTGGTTGCTTTACATCATTTTCAGGAATAATTTGATAGCTTTCCTTTTCTGATAAGATTTACGAAAGTACATTGCAATAGGAAAATAAATGTTACCAATGTCAAACCATGAACTCTCATGTCCTCCTCCAAGAACATATACGCACTTGTCAAAAGCAATTGCAGCAGGAAAAGGACGAGGTGTACGCATAGGAAATGCAGGCTTCAGATTGTTTTCTAATGGGAAAAAAATGTCCACTGTTTCAAGCCACTGATTTCCACTACGGCCACCTATAATATAGACAACAGAGCTACTGTTGTGTGTGGGAGCAGATCCAGAGGCTTGTATGCAACTTGTTTCAAAATCTTTCATATTTTCTTTTTTTTTCTCAAAAAATACTCATTTGTTCTCGCAGCTCAGCTACCCTTGTCCTTAGGGATGAAACTTATGAATCAATTTTCATCTATAAGATACACTCGAATAACATTAGACTCATAACCTACCATCAGTATCAAAACAAACCTATTAATTTATTAAAAGAATTGATTAGCAAAATATATTACTCCAAGAACAATGTCGTAAGTTTAATGGTAATAAAAGTAAATAACCATATCTAAAAAAGAGGCAAAATAGAAACAGAAGAGGTTATCACACAAGCAAAGAATTAATTAAGGTTGAAAGAGATAATACACTATAAACATCCTGCAAAAGGGAGTAAAAATTTGAGATAAGCGGTTAAAAGAAGGAAAAGTGAGACCCTTATGAGGTAATTTTCACCTTTAAATCCTATTAGTAGGCAGGATCAGATGATGGTATCAATGAATTGAACCATTTATTGATGTTCACCAATAAGAATTGGGATTGGGATTTGCTACCATTCTTGAAATAGTCCAATTACGAACCTTATCCTAAGTATTGGTGTATTTCCTAAATCAGCATATTAAATGGAGTCTTTCAATTATCACATACCACGATTACTTTCAAGGTCCACATCAAAGTGCAGAGAAAAGTTAGATTATGTAGAAAGCAAACATAATTACCCACACTGTTACATGTTTACCAGAAATTAAATTTGACAATTAAATTCCTCATTTCAAGGGACAAATTCTTCTGTGACATCTGCACTTTCCCATCCATTTAGAAGAAGTTGAAGTGACTCTAGGTAAGCAAAGGATGGCATCAACCCCGGTCCATCAATGTTAAAGTGCTTTCTTATTAACACCATAAAGCATCCCCCTACATATTTGGGCATTTAAAGCTTTCAAAAGCAGTTAGGCACATGAATTTTTTTTCCTAAACTCTACGATGTTAATTGCTAAATATAATATGCATACATGGCATTAAATTAAGCCTCAGTAAACTAATTGAGAAGGCACTTTGCAATTGACGATGTTGCTCAACCTGTGCTGCTTCCACCATTTCCCTCAATTCTACACCCTCTTGCGGTATCTATACATTTCATTCAAGATGATTCACATGATCTCATAGAACATAAAAATAATCCCACAATAAATTAAGCACAAAAGGCACTAGTGCACAAACAATCCAGTCATGGAAAATTGCAGACATGTCCATATTGACCTGTTTTAGAGATGCAGATAAATGTTGAATCTCTCTTTCATGCAACAAGCAGGAGGCTGTGTTCATGGAAGGAGCATTTGGTGCTTGAAGAGTCGCAACAGAATTTTCCTCTGCAGGAAGACTGCTGCTTGGCCTACTTGAGACACTTCCTGCAGGAGAGGGAAGCTATGAGTCTGAAATGCAGAGATATTCCCCATAGATTTCTGTTCCAGCATTATCAAATTCATTGGGAAAATAAAACTCCACCTCTTGTTCCGATTCATCATACAACAATCATCTTCCACTGTTCTCATCTTGCAATCTCTGATGACTGGCTCGAGATTGCAACTGGCTATCTATTTGCAAGTTTTCACCTTGTTCCAGACCCATAGAGGACCTAGCAGGTGACAAAGGATTCAAAACTTCAGGAATAGATAACTTGTCTTTATGAGGTGGGTGTAGCTGCCCCAGAAACAACATAATCAAGTTATATGTCTATTGGTGATCAAGCTCAAATTTGAAGTGGTTTCTTTGACCATAATAATTACCTCTTATGACATGTTTAAAATCATTTTCTCGAAGTGGTTCACATTGCTTTTCAATGCGGGAAGAAACCTATGCATTATAACAAGAATATTCAGAACTCATCTAGTAATCAGAACTTAATAAGATTGCTATACATAACATCTTACTAAAACAACATAGTCTGGATTTCTACATAACTGTGCTTAATGCAATAAATTTCTACATAAATCTTTGAGAAAGCCAGTCATCACTCTTTTAGAGGCAATTTATACCTGTGTTGGATACATTGTTTGCCCTGTACCATGTGAAGCCCATGCAATTGTATCTATATTCTTCTTACTATCACTAATTGCTTCATAAACACCATGTAACTTCCTATCTGTATAGTTGAAATTCCCTCTTAAAGTCGATTAGCTATTGAAGTTAAAGCAATTACAAAGCAATGACTAAGACAAAATAAAATTGAATTAAAATTGAAAACCAGTATAATAATCCCGAATATATTTGTGCCTTATTTTGAAAGGATGGTGGAGATAATTCTCGTATGGGAAATGAGTGAAGATCTATTTTTAAATGCAGGGATAAGAAGAAAACATTGAGATATTTTTATCAATCCAACTATAGCTGGAATCCCAACTCATAAGGGATTTAAATATGTTTGGAGGAGTCAAATTTGCTAAGGCATTACAATTGATGGATGATGGGATAAATGAAAATATTATTACTCAGCAAGAAGGTTAAACAAGAAACATAAGAGCGGTTAAGTGTCACTACAAATATAGTTTTTTTCTAATCTCAACAATGAAAGGTAATATAAGAGATGTGGTGGATTTTGGTGATAAATTGGTCTCAACAGGATCAGGTTAAAACAAACATTCAATGATCACTGAGGTATATGTACAGGATTGGCTATGTACATGAATGGTGCTTATTGTTATTGTTTTCCTTATAATACATATAACAAATTAATTTGATCAAGCTGCATATTCATTCATTCATTTCCTAGTAATGCATATAACAAATAAAAACAATAACATTTCAAATGAACATAACATTATAGGTTTTATGCCCAAAAGTACTCCAGAATTACAGTGGAAGCTGCTTAAGGGGTATCCAAAGATGCTCGAGAGGTCTCCAATATACACATATATTGTAAGATGGAATTGTAGATTCTAAATATGAGTATGCATGAAGCGAGCAAGCGGTAAAGCCAAGAGGCGGTGGCCATATCCATCGGAGGATGCCAGTATGCATGCAAAAAAAAGATGTAATTCTGGAATCATTATCGGTTTTGGAAACCAGAAAAGAAGACACCGAGTTCCCAAATCTGAATGCTAAGAGTTGGATCCGCAAAAGTTAGTAGGTGAATTCTACATATTATGATACAAATTCTGAAGGGTGTCAATGAAGACTAGGTCCATACAGACTTTTTGAAAGAGAAGAGGCAACAATTTGAAATCTGGAAAACGCTACAGGAACAGATTTTAAATGACAATTAAGAAGTCAATTTAAGAATTCTGGAAACCCCATTAAAGATGGGATAGAGAGTCCAATATAAATCAATTTGTAAATCCTGGAAATACAAATAGGAATGGATTTTAAATGACGAATCAAGTCAATTTAAGAATACTGGAAACGCCATTAAAGAAAAGGAACCTTGAATCCCCTTTAATGATAGAATGAAGATCAAGTCAAACCTTAATACTAAAGGACGGGATCTTAATCGGAAATCCCAAACTCAAGATTGAACATCTATGATCCACCCACAGTTGTAGATCGGAATCGATCTCAGGGCACAACATAGGGTATTTCGATAGCAGGGTTTAAATAATTGCAAGAACAGTTAGATCAATTTGAAGGAACTGATATACCCGAAGTGTCTAGGTGTCTAGGGCTACCAGGTCCTTGAGAAAACTAATGGCATTTCCTCCCCTGTGCAAACAAATGCATTTCCTTCCCTGTTAAAAAAAGACATAACAAAAAAACAGATTAACAACTTTGTACACAATAAAAAATTACAATCAATGGAATAATGACGGCAGAAGTATGCTCGGCCACCGTGACAAATTGCAAGTCGAATACTCCACCTTTCTGGGTGAATTGAATCCACGCTGAAGGTGGAATTGAAGTGGAAGCTTTCCCCCTTCACAACCCCGGTCTGTTAGTCCATCGAATCCATCCATGACTTTGATAATGTGCAAGTGGGAAAACCCTGGGTTACGGCGCAGTGGGCATAAGGGAACAACCCCGTGTTGTCGAATCCATGGGCAGATGTGTGAAGGATCAAAACCCCCAATATTTGTTTGGCATATGCGTCAAAGCAAAACCCCCAATATTTACAGGGCATATGCATGAATGAGCCAAATCCCCAATTTTTTCTCAACATAGGGTCTCTTTTCCTTCCCGCCTTTAACGTGTCGCCCGTGAGACAAAAGTAAAATGTAAAAGATATATTTTAGAAAAATAAAAATAAAAAATAAATGAAGTGAATAGGTTTGAGACATTTTGTGATTATTGTCTCAAACTTATGTCTTAAAACAACCCTTCATGTAGTAGTGTTAGTCGGGATATAAGATACTGAAAATTAGCTACTAATAGTCATATATATGAAAATTTAGTCGTTTTCTTAGTCACTAATTTATGATAGGGTACACAGGAATCGAACCACCAATCTCGTGCCTATAAGTAGGCAGGTGCTCTACCATTGAGGTAGCACCCTTTAAGAAGTTATTACTGCTTGATAATGATGATATTCAAACAAATTTTGCATGGGAACAAAATGAATGTCAAACATATTCATGAATAATGCTTCAAGTACTAAAAGAATTCTAATATATAACAGTTCAACTGTGACAATGATGAAAATTCAAAGAAGAATGATCTTACAAACTACGCATGAGTACAATAATCCATGGCTGTACAAATTATCAAGAACAAAAGCAAGTTGCATCCCTTCACAAACAGAAAAGAATACAAGATCCAACTTGCAATAAATTTGTTTTAATTGTCTATCAATTGTTGATCTCTCGATAGCTAGAGACGTTTTCCTGTGTGAGATCCAAAATACATACAATTATCTTAAACTTCACTTCTTCAAAATCAGTTGTAGTAAAAATTATTCTAGGAATTGTCTTATGAGCAACAACCACTTTTTTGAACAGCAGGCTGCCCTTTCATTTGTACAGTAGGAGGTCTGTTGCTATTCATGGCAGGCTGACTTGCCATCCTGCAATACAAAATAAATGGAGTTAAGTCAATAGTATTTCATAGAAAATATAAAATATAATATCCATAAAAGCAAGATGTCACAATGAGGACTCTATCCAAACATCATAACAAAAAAGTTGGAAAACATCATAACAAAAAAGTGCACCTATTCTTTATCTCAGCAGCCATGGTCATGAAATCCTGCTCCACATTTGTTGCATTCTTCGCACTTGTCTCCAAAAATGGAATGCTAATCTCATCAGCAAATGCCTTGAAGCACAAAATACACAAAGCATGTCAAAAAAAATTAGATTGAAAAGTGACAAAAAAAACTAACCGTTGAGATTAATAAAAAAAAGGAATCTACAAGCCAAGTCAACAAACTTAAGACCACAAACTACCATAGTGTTGCAATTAACAAAAAACAAAGCACCAACAACTTCAAGGCACACTCATATTTAAATCCTCATCAAGTCAAAGACGATAGTGCATACAGTGAAACACATAGCAGTGCACATGATGCCAAAGCTATGCGGCATTCAACATTACCTTGGTTGTATCATAATCAATAGCTGATGGCATTGGCATTATGCAAAATTTGGCTGCTAGAAGATAATATCAACAAATAAATTCACACACTAAATTCTTCGACTTTCCAAATGAATTAACTCACTTTAATAGAAAGCAAAGTTCAAACCAAATGCCAAAATGATTAAGCAACAACAAAGCTAAAGTAAAATGGATTCCTACTCAAAAGACTTGCTGGAAATTGTGATTACTAAAAGTATTTTAAAAATCCAAAATATTGATCCAGGAAAAAACTGATCAACTTTTCAAAAGAAATAATTAGTGAAAAAATCGCATACCAATGGCTCTGGCTTTGTTGAAACATATAAAATAAAAGAGAAACAAATGACAGCCTATCTCTACAAGTCACAAATATATAGTTCATGCATCATGTACTTACTTCCCACGCATGGATTTTTCATCAGAAGTATATATCCAATAAATTCCTTTGATTGTTGTCTTTTCCAGAGGATCACCAACCTACAATATAATCATGGACATTTTAGTAGATTGGCACACTACAGACAAAAAGGTAGATACTAGCAAAGTTTTATTTTTACAGGTCAATTTAAAAATGTTTTTAAATACGTAAAGTTGTTGAATGCATAAAAGGTAACTAAGAGGAACATACCAGTTTGTTATCCAGAAACACGAGTATGGCATGGAGACAAGACTTCCATAGTACGCTATGGCACTTTATTTTTGTCTATTTCTAAATTCAAGTTGCCATCTAGACCAAAAGATCCTTGAAACTCCTAACATAATTTGATGAAACACCATCAAGTTAGAGTTGATAAAAGCAAATTATCAACATCACTATAAATGAAAAAAATAAAACAAGACAATAGCATGTCATATGTTGTAAGAGTGCCAGCTTTGTCAAAGCAGCATACATCCACCTACATCATAAAAACTTAGAAAACATAAACAAGAGTATCTTAATTGAACATAGAAACATACCTAAAAATTTACATAAAAGTTGACTACTGTAATGAGTTGACATGTTATATACATAACATCTTGAGACCTTGCCTCTTCTAAATATGGCGAAGGTAGATCTTATCATTGATACTGAACTAGCATAGATCCATCTTAAATCTGGATCTATCAAGCACCGAGAGGGATCCAATTTCTTGAAGTGTAGTATTTTATGAGCCAACATGAATGTATTTAATTATTTTGTTAGGTACGAACTTTACAACATCTCCCTCATACTAGGCCGTCGAGCACCTTGCTCCTCTCGGTGCAACAAGATGGCTACGTCACATTTATGCATTGGTGCATTAACTAGAATTCCCTTCATCAAGGGAGTTTCCATTGACAACATGCAGTCCATAATTTAGTTGGCCTCCAACCAATGGTGACCGAATCATCAACAATTGTGTTCCTCAGAGGGTTGGCCAGTTGGTTATGACAAGTTGCCATCTAAGCCCAGAACTAGTTCTGATTTTCAGGTATGTTTCTTGTAAGTTCTACATAGTTTGGCAATGGACTGAATAAAATATGATTGTAAATAGCAGTAACTATCATTTTTTAAGAAACAATGGTTATGTGTGTAGCTTGAAAGAAAGTGTGATGTGTCACAGTAGCATATATGGGCTAATATTTACTAGTGATTTTTCGAGATGCTTTATAATAGTCACTCGATATTGGTAGTACACATGTCTAGATGGAACATGCAGAGCACCCCGACACCTTTGTTATTTGTGTTCTCTTTAATTTTTAATTTTTAGTTGTGCCTTACTTTTCCTTTTATTACAGCAATTATGGGGACAAGCTGTTTTTATTAGTCAACAATGTATTAAGGTATAGATCATATTGGAGTCGATTTCGCTATTCCTCCCCCTGTATACTAGGTTTTTCTTTGTATTTTGTATCAGGTAAATTTCAGATCTAGTGCTTTATGCTTTGCTCTGTTTCTTTCTTTTGAATCCATGTACAAATTTACAGCGAGACTCGAGAGAAATGGAAGTTTGTTAAAGTAGGTTCATTGTTTGTAAATGTGCATGAATTATAATGTTTCTTAGTCTTGCTTGTAAATTATTTTTTCTAGTCCCCTTGCAAGTTTTCCAAATCCATCTTTGATTCACTTTTGCTTATGCTCCTCCAATTGTCAGAATGTGTAGAGAAATCTCAGGTGAACATCTGTGGCTATTATTTTTGTTTCTGAGACTAGCTAATTGATTTCTTTCTATCTGAGCTATTATCAAACTGCGTTTCTCGTGTTTGATTTGAACATGCAGTTGGAGATGAGAGTTAGAAGTTTTAAACCTAACACTAGAGGTGTAGAGCTTTATCAATGATCACTATGGTTACTGCAACAGGGTTTAATAAGTCGAAGTAGTTATTGTTAGTGGTTAAGGGTTAGTTGTTACTTAATGTTGGATGGATATATATTTAAGAGGTACAATATGACTAGAGGGAATGATATGGACTGGTTTCTATCACTGGAGCTATGATGAGAACCGGTGCGTGACACTGGGAGGATAGCAATACATTTGCAATTGCAGATAATGGCAGGTAGTTGAGGAGAGGTGTGAAAACAACCTAGATAGGATCAACAACTACCAACAGGAGCTTTCAGTAGCATGTTAATGTATATTCTATTTAAAAACTAGGCAACCTAATAGTTCTTAGGTTTTTGGTTGCGAGATAGCTAGTTGATAATTTCTTTTTGAGAAACAGACCTAAACATTTACATAAAAGTTGACTACTATAATGAGTTGGCATGTTATATACATAACATCTTGAGAGCTTGCATCTTCTAAATATGGCGAAGGTAGATCTTATCATTGATAGTAAAACATATACGTGATTCAGAGCCTAAGTTGAGCTATTTGATACAATTAAAGAATTCGTAAGTAATCGACAAAGTTTTGATGGGTCTCTATACTTATTTCCGTGGATTGTATATAAGAAGCTCTAGTTATTACCGATGTGCCAAAACAGTTACTGCAACTACAACATTAATTTGATGATCCTTATATCCATCCTTATTTTCAAGGCATTGCAAAAGTCTTTCCATCTAAAAGCAATGGTATATTAGAAGCTGAGAAAAATAACAAGACTGGCAAGTAATGTACCTTGAAATTTGAGAATAGTAGTCCAATATCAATTGCAAAAAATTGACAAAAATCACTGGACATGAGCAAGGATCAATTGCATAAATATCTGAAGTTGCATACTAGGTGAGGTGACTCTGCAACAGCTATATAATGATGGAGACTTGCATTCATGATTGATATAAGAGAATCACAAGCATTTCTCTGCAGTACTAGTTAGGTTAGGAATGGCAATCAATCAATAACTAAAAAAATAATTCAGTATTCTTCCTCTTTTTTTGTCTTGTTTATCATTTTTAATTTAGATCTTCTTCCTTCACACACGTCTGCACGTCTGCATATGCAGGCACATACAATTTGTTTCTCAATCAAGGTAGACATGAACAAGAGAAGAGTAAGTCTAGGTATCAGTTAGTAGAAAAGACTCTAATAGCAACTAACAAGTAAATTATCTAAATGTTTACATGCTTTCACAAAAGTTTGTTGTGTATGTTATCATGGTCTGTAAGAATAGTAACATGTTTCATAATCTTGATATCTTGTGTCTACAAGAAGTGAAAAATTCTAGGTTTCTGTTATAGAATGCTCTAAGCTTTTTTCAAGGGTAGGGGTACCGATTCCTTTGAGAGGTTGTTGTGGATTATGTTGAAATATGGATGGACACACATTGAGTCTAGTTAACACTTAGCATCCAATGATGCTGAAGAGAGAAACCATTCCTAGAAATATATTGCAGATGACCACTCTAAATCCCACTTGCCTGTTTCGGGGCTTTTAACATGGTGGATGATCAAAAGGCAAAAACAGCATCTTGTCCATCAGAATTCCCTTTGGTGATAAAACATTTGATATGCTCTTAATGTTAGGCTGAGTTTGTATGACCCCAACAACTCAGAAGGAGTCATTCGAGTTATGGTTTAACTAGTACAACTCTTGGTGGGGCAATGAAAGACTCCTGAAAACACTTAACCAAGCTGTGCTCTCTGAGTACCAATATTTTTTATTGTCATGGAGCTAGGCCAACCCAGTTCTTGCGGGAGATCATGGTCTTAAACCATTAACCAATATATATTTTTATCTCTTGGGGCTGCAGAAAGTGGATGCCTAAGGCCCACTTTGTTTGAATGTCTCTCACAAAGTAATTGTAAGAACTAGCATATGAAAGAAGATGACAGGAGAATATATGTCCTATATAATGTTTACTTTACTGTATTAGATCAGAATTAAACAAGAAACTGAATCACAAATATGGAATTCCAATCATTAACAAGTGCATTCAAAATTTAAAACCCAAAACAAAGAAGGGCTTGAAGAAAATATGCTCACTGGAATGCAAACTCTAACAAAAAGGAGATGAAGTGCATCCAAACATTTTGTTGTTCCCAAATGATGGCATTGATGTTGTGCCAAATGCTGGAACGAGTTGACCAAAAGAGATGGTGATTCCAAAACCAAATGGAGGATTATTTGAAGTTCCAATGGCTGGAGTACTGAAAATCCCAAACACTAAAGAACTAAAAGCACCAAAGGTAGGCACACTTGTTGCACTTGCACCCAATGCAGAGGTTGTGGCACCAAACGCTGGTGTCAAAGTGGATACAAATGTAGGTGTACTAGTTGCACCGGAAGAAGGTTGACTGATAACACCAAAAGGGAGATTCCCAGACACTGTTTCTGTCCGACCAAAAGTACTTCTAAAAGGACTTGATTGATCAAGACATGGTAATCCATATAATCCGAATGTAGATGATCTTGCATATAAAAAATGTAGTCAAACAAATGTACAATGCGAACTTCATCAATGAAAAATTGTATAGTTCTAGTTTGTAATCAACCATCTTGTAACTAACTCAAAGCTCAAGCGACATGTACTATAAGTATAGACACTAATCCATCTAAATCCAATATAGGACTGAATTACATAGAAAAGAATATCTTCAGAAACTAAAATGGACACTACACTTTCATAATATGTATCTGTAGTGAAATGAGACTCTACTAAAGTAATAATGAAAGAATATATTACAAATTTTCAGCTTTCCACCACTGCATAAACATGGTACTTATTTCTTATTGTTTCTCCAAATAGTTAATGATTTTTGTTCTTGATACAGATAAGAACCATAAGTCAGAGTACATAATAAGATAAGATAATTTTATTAATGTCTAAAAACTGACCACAAATGTAGGTAAATGAAAATCAATTACAATCCTCTATTGATGATGCTAAAATAAAGATAAAAACTTGAGATTTTAAAAATGACTCGGTGGATGAAAATTCAACAATGATGGTATTGACTTGATCTTCAAAAAAATTCTTAAATAGTAATACTACTCACAAACTCAATGGATTAGGATTTGTGAAAGATGCTTGACCAAAGGCAGTCATCTCACCAAAGGCAGGTAGTGTTTGACCAAAGGAATTTGAGTGTAGTGGCTTAGAAAACATATTTTCCCCTCCAGGTTGTTGTCTTGCAGGGATTAGGCCTCATGAAATTTAAAACTTCATCAATCTAATAGTAATTACTGCATAAATGAACAACAAGACCAATGCCAAAACAGACATATTTTTGCAGATCACAATAACACTAACAATGAAAAAATTGACTAGTACCTTTATCTCCCACAGCATAATCCTCCCATCTTAATTCTTCATGAATTTTTACATTGTATTGTGGCATAGAAGATATAGAAATAAGTTTCACAGGTCCCTCACCATAACTAGAACCCTCTGTCTCACTCATACTTGTGTAAAGTGTCACTCTACTGCCTCCATGTTGTCCCACAAAGGATGTTTGTCCAAATTCAGGGATTCCAAATGTTGGAATTGCATACTGAGCTCCTGTAGAGAGAAAAGGAACAAAACCTTAGAATCTGTACAAGAGGTTTCAGAAATGACAAAAAGAAAATGAAGGAACAACATGACAAAAAGTATCTAAGTCATATCTAAGGTAGATATATCATATTACATTAGGAGTAAACAAGAAAATGAGATATTCAATCAGTAACAAGAACATTCAAATTTATAATCCAAAATTAAAAGGAACTTAGAGAAAATATGCTCACCAAAAGAGGAACTCTGACCAAAAGGAGATCAAGTGCTTCTGAATGGTGTGTCGTTCCCAAATGCCGGAGTATATGCTGCACCAAATGCTATAACTGGTTGACCAAAAGTGATAGTGCTTCCAAAATTAAATGGAAGAGTACTTGAAGCCCCAACAGTTGGGGTACTGGAAATCCAAAATGATGGAGTACTAGAAGCACCAAAGGCATCCCCACTTGTTGCACCCAATGTGTGATATCCCTCCTTTATAACCTATATATTTGTAATTGTAATTGATTATCATATGTTATTGTGTTGTAATAATAACATATATATTTTGGTGTTATATGTTAGAATATCAACATATAGAAGATATATATGTCTTAGAGAATAAATAACATATATGCATCTATATATTAATGTTAGATGTACAACATTAATATATAGTATGTTATTATGTAAAGATATAAACCTTGTATATGCGAGTGCCGCAGATCTCTGCATTATAAACATCTAAACTCTGCGAAGTGATCTCTATAGATCTCTGCATCATATATATCTAAATTCTATAGATTCGAACTCTGCCTCATGCACTAAATATTGTCGATTCGATCTATGCAGATCACTACATCATATATTCTGTATAAGGAATATGAGAGAGGCAACCTATACTTTTGTTTTCAGATAGCGTCCATATCTGGTATGGTTTATTATTGTATATGTATATATATATTTTACTGTACATATTTTTATATAAACATTGTAGATGCGATCTCGGTAGACCTCTGCATTATAAAAATCTAAACTTTGCAATGCGATCTTTGTCACGGATCTCTGCGTCATATATATGTAAATTTTGTAGATGCGAACTGTGCCTCATGTAACTAAATCTCGTAGATGCGATCTCTGCAGATCACTGCATCATATATTTTGTATAAGGAATATAAGATAGGCAACCCTTACTTTGTTATCTGATGGATTTCTTATTTAGTAAATTCTGCATTTCGGAACTGCCTTTCTAATGGGTTAATCTAATAGCCATATATACGCCCTCCTACAGTATTTTGAGAAAGTTCGAAGGTATAATCGTCATTTTCTTGTAGAAATATAAAAAAGGTTGCTACCCGTAGTATAAATTCTAAATAAGATATGCACTTAATGTGTAGTCGATTAAGGGAGGGAGATCATAACCCTAAATATCCCTTTTTTAGCAATTTCAATAAATTAGTAACACAAGATATATTAGAATGACATGAATATATTAGATATATTCATATAATGGATTAGTATAAACAGATATGAACGATAGCCGTTAATAACATGGTGATGTACACCTACTAGATCTGGATGGATTCTCTGCTAAAAACGTGGAGGTATTTATTCAGAGATTTTATTTCATATATGTGTGAGTTAAGATGTTAGCGACAGCTGCTATTGAGTGAGTTAAAAAGATATGAACGATAGCGGTTAATAAAATGGCGATGTACACCTACTAGATCTGGATGGATTCTCTGCTAAAAACGTGGAGGTATTAACTCTTTTAAGAAGGATTCCCTTCGGTGGCTGAGGGGGGGGGGGGGCGAGCTTGATGATCTCGATTTTTTTTAGATTGGGTATACCCTGTATTGTTAGATGAAAGGGCCGATCTCTGCAAAAGGGGGAAAGAAAAAGAAATGGCGTTTCAACTTTGGATCGAGATCCGAGTAGTGGATGGAGCGGGCAAAGCAGGCGCACTGGGAGTGGATCAGGAGACAGCCCATGGAGGTAGCTCACAGCCAGATCTATGGTTTGTGTGATCTAACGATTTCACTATTTCTTACTTGTACGATTGAGGTAACGGAGTCTATGCACCCAGACTAGTTCCTAACTCTGTCAGTCTTTTACATCTGGTACTACATTATTTAAACCTTGCATTGGACCTCAAAGAGGAGAACTCATTCCTAGTCGTTTTTGCATTACCTCTAATATTGAGTTACTATCAGTAGATTTTAGTGCCCTGTTGTGAATTAGAGATCATGGTTTAAACGTTTTGCATGGGTAAAAGATGGTGCATGCAAGTTCGGAATAAGCGCTCAAAGAAATTCATCTCTTAAAATTGAAGGGTGATTTATTGTCAGTAAATATTAAACGCCGGTCGTGAAGTAGAGATCATAGTCTTACGTTTTTGCATTGGTAAAATTTGGTATCTGCAAGATCGGGATAAACGCCCAAATAGTTTCATCTCTCATAGTTAATTGGTGAATTACTGTTTTAAATGAAAATCATTTCTAACCTTTGCACCGATGAAAAAACCTTAAACTGGATCTACATGTTCGCTCGATTGCAGAACTGTTAATTTATTCCTATGAAATTTTATAGTTGATATATTGTTAAAATAGTGATATGGAGGAAACTCGGCCGATGTTTTAAATCGAGGTAGGTTTTTGGATTGACGTTTACAAGAAAATCTCCCCATATTCGATTTTACTTGGGTGATAAGCGATTGGGAAAAAAGGGGGGCGACTCGTTAGAGATTTAAGTTCCTGTTGATGCGTCGAGTTTCTCTATTCCTGATTTGTATGGGAGTACATAGATCGCTGAGCCAGAGTAGGGTGGCGATCTCCTTTGCACATTCTTTCTGCACGGTTAAAATTCCCTGGTAGGTTTCCTGTCACGATATTTTAGCTTTACGTTTGAGTTTGGAACGGATCTTAGGCTGTATGAATTCTGAGAATAGGAAAGTTCCTGTCACAATAGTTAGGTTTACGTTTTGAAATTGGAACGGATCGTAGGCTGTAGCATTGGTATTATAGACATTCCGTGCTCCTAAACTCTGTCGAGATACACTCTGTCATATTGCATTCTTAGAATAGGAAAAGTGAATATGGGACGGATCTTAAGCTGTAGCATTTGCATGCTATTCATTATAGACATTTTGTGCTCCCAATCTCTGTCGAGATACACCTTTGTTGTATTGCATTCTAAGAATAGATTTAGAATAGATCAAGTATTCAAGCGTCTGCATGCTTTCCTTACAAACGAATTGTGTTGTAACCTCTGTCTGAGGTACTTCTTATTAATTACAATCTGATGTAGGTAGGTGGTCGAAATGTTATACAGATAAAAGCTGTTGAAATTATATATGTATGCCGCCTACTAATTGAACTACAACGAAGGTGTAGGTAGATGGTACATGGACAAAGGCTATTGAAATTATAGATGGATGTCGCCTGTTTTTTTTACTACATCAAATAAATTTCTGAAATTGCAATGATCTCGGAAGTGGATCTAAGACAATTTTCTTCTTTGCCTAGTAATTGATACTATTATATTTTGGAGTGCAGAGGAAGTACTCTGATCTTGTGTAAATATGTTCACCGACAAAGGTAATGGAAAAATACTCTCCTTGGATAAGTTGTAAGAGCAACAATGACTTGCCAGGATGTAACCCTTTTGATAAATATTACAAGACGCGACAACTAATTGGTGGACGTAGCCCAAAAGTTTTGGGTGAACCACGTGTATATCGGCCTTTGTCTTTTGTGCATTGTGTATGATTATAATGGGATTTGTTGAATTATGATTAGATGCCTTTATCAAGAAATGCTTGGACAAATAGAATTTATGATTAACTATGTCATGCATGTGTCAGAATTGTTCAGGTCATCATGTGATGTTGGCATAGATGTATTCAAGTTTTGAACTAATGTTTTCTGCTGGACTAGTATAAAAGTTGGAAGACCCTTGCATAGGAAATTATGATTTACCAGTTTACTAGTTATGGGAATGATGGAACTTGCATGATTATGTAAGACGTTGGTTTTCTTTTTATTAATAGTCTTTAACACACAAGAATAAAGGGCATTAGTATGTTGTTTTAATTATTGGTCCTCATCAATACTATGTATTATTAAATTCTTTTATATAACGAAGAATCTGTTCGAGTGAATTAATTCATTAAATACTAATCTATTTCAATGGAGATGTTACATATGGTATCAGAGCATAGGTTGCAAACACTCGGGCTTATTTGGGCTCAGTTGGGAAAACATATATGAGTTAGTCGAACTGGCGACCCAAGACGCAATAGAAAATTTCATTTCAACGGATCGACAACAGGTAGCTTACAAGTCGTCATTGAATTGCAAGTAAGTATGTTTCATTTGCTGAAAACATTATAATGGCGCAACATTGTTTGTAGGTAAGGATAGTATATGTTCGTTATGGAAATGAATGATCTGTTATTGAAAATATTGACTGACGAATATATCCTCCTATTTTACAATTAGATTCATTGGACGACTAGAAAATAGTCCTTAGAATGATAACGATTATGGTTTTGTGGAAGGAGTCTTTGTATATTGAAAGTCATCCTAGTTGTGAATATGCTAAACTAAGGAACTCTCCTAAATCTGTTGATTTGATAATTCGTCTTAAATACTTATTACCTTCTCTACCTCTATTGTTATTCTTAGGAGTGGATATCTTTCAGTTTCAGTAAACGCGTCATATGGGAGAATAGGGCTGATACAGTTTGTTGATTGTTTCTGACTAATTGAATTCTATTGATCCATTAGTCACGATTCCCGAATATGAGAATCAGATAGATAAAATAAGCAACTTATATATGTTATGTCTTTTATAAAGTAATTATATATGCTAATATTTGACTAAAGAAGATGGTCTAATGTTTTGATTAGGTTAGGAACTGTCAAGTCCCTTTCATATATAAAGCCACTTTGAATGATAAATTTATGATGTTGACATAACTAGTAAATTCTGGTAAAATGCATACAGCCGAACTAACCTTCCACAAGAAATGTAGACTTTCTAGTCTTGATTCTATTAACTGCAACTAAGAGAGTGTGAGAATTTTCCCTATGACTGTGAGGGAAAAGTTAAATGAAGGATAGAATATATGATGGAAATGCATGATCTCATCTTCATGGATGTTGGGATACTATGAGTGTTCAAAAAAAAAAAAAAAAAAACTATACTTTTATGAGATCATGATTTATGGTGATTTGTTGTCACATACAATTATATGTGGTGTCCAAATGATTAATTTAGTTAAGAGATAAAATTATAGTTAATCATGTTGTTCACATAATGAATGCATAGATGTAATTAATGGTGAATATGTGTTGTTGTATGAATAAAAGTAGTGGAAAACTAGAACCGCCACGGAATGGTAATACGTGACAATTTAATTTTATGATGTCTTTATGACTATTTTATATCCGCATTAGGAGTTAAGGAAAACCTTTAATATCATGGAATTTCCATGGTAGATCAGAAGTAATATTTAACAGCAATTGATGTGTAAGCTTTTATGAAACAAGTCAAGGGGATGATTGACATGTGCTTTATGCATGATTGCTCTTATGATTTAATTACATTTTTCCTTTTTATGACTAACACATTTAATGTTGTGGTCGAGCAGAATGTTATATTCCCACACATCACTACAACAGTCAAGAGGTAAAAATGGGATATATAGATTCATGTGATATCTAGTGTAATACTAACATGTGATGATACAGGTAAACTGGTACCTCGACATATGAGGATATTATAATGAGAAGTTATGCGGTCACCTTACAAAGGTATATGGTGATCATTATAAGGTATGCAAGTATGTTTTAGAAAATTGGTTATTTCTATGTGATGCTGGTATATACAAAAGAAGTTGTATAACTAAAATAGGAAGTGTGTTTGAAAGGATGAAGGATAACCTTCGAGGTTAAGAAATCATAATGTCCACGGGTCATCACAGGAAGAATATTATTTCGTGATCAAAGAATTATGTAATCCTATTAAGTAAGTTAGTTATGCTTGGAAGGAGAAAACGTTTACTTCAGATGATCAAGTATGGATATTGTAGTATGAAGAATGAATGATTTTCTTATTTACAAATATTTGATTTTGTTGTATAAAGTGTTATTAACAATTGAATTTTGCAGATAGTCAAAACTCGGTGGATCTTGTTGAAAGACAAAAGCTTAATATATTATGCATGGTACAATAGAGGGGTGAGGATGAAAGATCCACATTGCCATTTTTATTATTATTGTTAAACTATTGTTGAATAAAGAACTAGACCAAATTGGTCAGAGAAATTGTACGGTTATAAAATGTAATATGACGAAATAATTGATGAATTTGAATGAGATTTTCCTAGACTCAAGCGAGGAGGCTTGAGGGGAATAGATTCCGGGACTCAAGCGAGAAGGCTTGAGGGGAATTATGTAAAAGTGCGTTAAGGGCACTGAACCACTCCCTAGAGAGCAGGGAATTGACAGCCGCCAGGATTCTCGAAGGAATTGGTGAGCTGTAAAGACCTAGGCAAACTATAAAAGAATGCATATGCGGGAGGCAGGACGCTGCTTAGTATGCATAAGAGAAAGTATTGCTGCGTGAGCACTATGGTGTTAGGAAAGAAATCACTGAATGAATTGCTGTGTGAGAACTATGGTGTTAGGCAAGAAATCTCTGAATGAATTGCTGTGTGAGCACTATGGTGTCAGGCAAGAAATCTCTGAAGGAATTGCTGTGCGAGCACTCGGGTGTTAAGCAAGAATTTCCTGGATCAAGTAAATGATGTGTTTTGTGTAAAATAACAATCTACATCTCCTGAATGCTGGATTTATGTGTGCTTATGATAATAAAGGAAAAATAAAATATTCCGTGAACTGCAAATGTTAGGTTGAAATAAAGGGACTCATTGTTTATACTTTTTGATTATTGAATTGATGATAGTTTTACTGAACAAAGTTTCTTTGAGAACTGATTTTATTGTATAAAAATCCTTGTTATTAACCATGACGACATGCAGAAAGCATGAAAGTTCAAATAAGGCGAAAGCCCAAATTCATGATGCAAGAAAAATAAGACTCACGAGGAAAGGACGAATTCCTGGAAAGCTTGAACACCGAGGACGGTGTTATTTTTAGGGGAGGAGGATGTGATATCCCTCCTTTATAACCTATATATTTGTAATTGTCATTGATTATCATATGTTATTGTGTTGTAATAATAACATATATATTTTGGTGTTATATGTTAGAATATCAACATATAGAAGATATATATGTCTTAGAGAATAAATAACATATATGCATCTATATATTAGTGTTAGATGTACAACATTAATATATAGTATGTTATTATGTAAAGATATAAACCTTGTATATGTGAGTGCCACAGATCTCTGCATTATAAACATCTAAACTCTGCGAAGTGATCTCTATAGATCTCTGCATCATATATATCTAAATTCTATAGATTCGAACTCTGCCTCATGCACTAAATATTGTCGATTCGATCTATGCAGATCACTACATCATATATTCTGTATAAGGAATATGAGAGAGGCAACCTATACTTTTGTTTTCAGATAGCGTCCATATCTGGTATGGTTTATTATTGTATATGTATATATATATTTTACTGTACATATTTTTATATAAACATTGTAGATGCGATCTCGGTAGACCTCTGCATTATAAATATCTAAACTTTGCGATGCGATCTTTGTCACGGATCTCTGCGTCATATATATGTAAATTTTGTAGATGCGAACTGTGCCTCATGTAACTAAATCTCGTAGATGCGATCTCTGCAGATCACTGCATCATATATTTTGTATAAGGAATATAAGATAGGAAACCCTTACTTTGTTATCTGATGGATTTCTTATTTAGTAAATTCTGCATTTCGGAACTTCCTTTCTAATGGGTTAATCTAATAGCCATATATACGCCCTCCTACAGTATTTTGAGAAAGTTCGAAGGTATAATCGTCATTTTCTTGTAGAAATATAAATAGGGTTGCTACCCGTAGTATAAATTCTAAATAAGATATGCACTTAATGTGTAGTCGATTAAGGGAGGGAGATCATAACCCTAAATATCCCTTTTTTAGCAATTTCAATAAATTAGTAACACAAGATATATTAGAATGACATGAATATATTAGATATATTCATATAATGGATTAGTATAAAAAGATATGAACGATAGCCGTTAATAACATGGCGATGTACACCTACTAGATCTGGATGGATTCTCTACTAAAAACGTGGAGGTATTAATTCAGAGATTTTATTTCATATATGTGTGAGTTAAGATGTTAGCGACAGTTGCTATTGAGTGAGTTAAAAAGATATGAACGATAGCGGTTAATAAAATGGCGATGTACACCTACTAGATCTGGATGGATTCTCTGCTAAAAACGTGGAGGTATTAACTCTTTTAAGAAGGATTCCCTTCGGTGGCTGAGGGGGGGGGGCGAGCTTGATGATCTCGGTTTTTTTTAGATTGGGTATACCCTGTATTGTTAGATGAAAGGGCCGATCTCTGCAAAAGGGGGAAAGAAAAAGAAATGGCGTTTCAACATTGGATCGAGATCCGAGTAGTGGATGGAGCGGGCAAAGCAGGCGCAGTGGGAGTGGATCAGGAGACAACCCATGGAGGTAGCTCACAGCCAGATCTATGGTTTGTGTGATCTAACGATTTCACTATTTCTTACCTGTACGATTGAGGTAACGGAGTCTATGCACCCAGACTAGTTCCTAACTCTGTCAGTATTTTACATCTGGTACTACATTATTTAAACCTTGCATTGGACCTCAAAGAGGAGAACTCATTCCTAGTCGTTTTTGCATTATATCTAATATTGAGTTACTATCAGTAGATTTTAGTGCCCTGTTGTGAATTAGAGATCATGGTTTAAACGTTTTGCATGGGTAAAAGATGGTGCATGCAAGTTCGGAATAAGCGCTCAAAGAAATTCATCTCTTAAAATTGAAGGGTGATTTATTGTCAGTAAATATTAAACGCCGGTCGTGAAGTAGAGATCATAGTCTTACGTTTTTGCATTGGTAAAATTTGGTATTTGCAAGATCGGGATAAACGCCCAAATATTTTCATCTCTCATAGTTAATTGGTGAATTACTGTTTTACTTGAAAATCATTTCTAACCTTTGCACCGATGAAAAAACCTTAAACTGGATCTACATGTTCGCTCGATTGCAGAACTGTTAATTTATTCCTATGAAATTTTATAGTTGATATATTGTTAAAATAGTGATATGGAGGAAACTCGGCCGATGTTTTAAATCGAGGTAGGTTTTTGGATTGACGTTTACAAGAAAATCTCCCCATATTCGATTTTACTTGGGTGATAAGCGATTGGGAAAAAAGGGGGGCGACTCGTTAGAGATTTAAGTTCCTTCTGATGCGTCGAGTTTCTCTATTCCTGATTTGTATGGGAGTACATAGATCGCTGAGCCATATTAGGGTGGCGATCTCCTTTGCACATTCTTTCTGCACGGTTAAAATTCCCTGGTAGGTTTCCTGTCATGATATTTTAGCTTTACGTTTGAGTTTGGAACGGATCTTAGGCTGTATGAATTCTGAGAATAGGAAAGTTCCTGTCACAATAGTTAGGTTAACGTTTTGAAATTGGAACGGATCGTAGGCTGTAGCATTGGTATTATAGACATTCCGTGCTCCTAAACTCTGTCGAGATACACTCTGTCATATTGCATTCTTAGAATAGGAAAAGTGAATATGGGACGGATCTTAAGCTGTAGCATTTGCATGCTATTCATTATAGACTTTTTGTGCTCCCAATCTCTGTCGAGATACACCTTTGTTGTATTGCATTCTAAGAATAGATTTAGAATAGATCAAGTATTCAAGCGTCTGCATGCTTTCCTTACAAACGAATTGTGTTGTAACCTCTGTCTGAGGTACTTCTTATTAATTACAATCTGATGTAGGTAGGTGGTCGAAATGTTATACGGATAAAAGATGTTGAAATTATATATGTATGCCGCCTACTAATTGAACTACAACGAAGGTGTAGGTAGATGGTACATGGACAAAGGCTATTGAAATTATAGATGGATGTCGCCTGTTTTTTTACTACATCAGATAAATTTCTGAAATTGCAATGATCTCGGAAGTGGATCTAAAACAATTTTCTTCTTTGCCTAGTAATTGATACTATTATATTTTGGAGTGCAGAGGAAGTACTCTAATCTTGTGTAAATATGTTCACCGACAAAGGTAATGGAAAAATACTCTCCTTGGATAAGCTGTAAGAGCAACAATGACTTGCCAGGATGTAACCCTTTTGATAAATATTACAAGACGCGACAACTAATTGGTGGACGTAGCCCAAAAGTTTTGGGTGAACCACGTGTATATCGGCCTTTGTCTTTTGTGCATTGTGTATGATTATAATGGGATTTGTTGAATTATGATTAGATGCCTTTATCAAGAAATGCTTGGACAAATAGAATTTATGATTAACTATGTCATGCATGTGTCAGAATTGTTCAGGTCATCATGTGATGTTGGCATAGATGTATTCAAGTTTTGAACTAATGTTTTCTGCTGGACTAGTATAAAAGTTGGAAGACCCTTGCATAGGAAATTATGATTTACCAGTTTACTAGTTATGGGAATGATGGAACTTGCATGATTATGTAAGACGTTGGTTTTCTTTTTATTAATAGTCTTTAACACACAAGAATAAAGGGCATTAGTATGTTGTTTTAATTATTGGTCCTCATCAATACTATGTATTATTAAATTCTTTTATATAACGAAGAATCTGTTCGAGTGAATTAATTCATTAAATACTAATCTATTTCAATGGAGATGTTACACAATGCAAATCTTCTAGTACCAAATGCTGGTGTCATGGTAGATCCAAATAAAGGTTTGCTAGTTGCACCAGAAGCAGGTTGACTGATTGAACCAAAAGGCTGATTACCAAAAATTGCTTGCTTCTTACCAAAAGTACTTCTTGAAGGACTTAATTGACCAAAAGTTTGTGATCCAAATGCTCCAAATGCATTTTTCTGTCCAAATGTAGATGCTCCTACATATGAAAAATAATACACAAGGAAAGAATGCAAGTTTAAAAATGACAGTTCTCTAAAGAGTAATGGTAACTCTGTTCTTAAAGGAAATGAAATGTATCTTATCAGCACAACTGAAATGTACAGGAAATAGAAATCAGACATTAATCCAATCGAAACTAGTTCTAGAGGGAGATAAACAGAATATGTACAAGAGGTTTCAGAAATAACATAAAGAAAATGAAGAAACAACATGACAAAGAGTATCAAATTCATATCTATTGTATATATATCATAGATTCATATTAGATCAGGAGTAAACAAGAAAATGAAATATTAGAGCAGTAAAAAGAACATTCAAATTTTTAACCCAAATGAAGAGGAACTTTGAGAAAATCTGCTCACCAAAAGACAAACTCTGACCAAAAGGAGATGAAGTGCTTCCGAATAGTGGGTCATTCCCAAATGCTGGAGTAGATGCTCAACCAAATGCCGCAACCGGTTGACCCAAAGTGGTGGTGCTTCCAAAACTAAATGGAGGAGTACTTGAAGCCCCAACAGTTGGAGTACTGGAAACCCAAAATGCTAGAGTACTAGAAGCACCAAAGGAAGGCCCACTTGTTGCACCCAATGCAAAGGTTGCGGTACCAAATGCTTGTGTCAAGGTAGATCCAAATACAGGTGTGCTAGTTGCACCAGAAGCATGTTGACTGATTGCACCAAAAGGTTGATCACCAAAATATGCTTGATTCTGACCAAAAGTACTTCCTGAACGACATGATTGACCAAGAGTCCGTGATCCAGTCTCATGCCTTTGGTTCCCATATTGCAAAACTATTTTAGGGCCTCCTTTCAAAACCCATTATTTGTGTATCTTGAGATTAGAGCATTCCATGAGATCATATCTCATTCAGGAATTTCGTCAAATAGTTTTCATGTATCCTTCAAAATGCAACATTTGGAAATAAACCTACGACCTCTTATTCAACTTGAATATATACAAAATAAAGCAGTTCATACATCCTTAACCAATATCAAATTAGAAAATCAAACAACCAAAAGACATACTAATGGGTTCGGCCCTGTTACTAAGACCTGTCACTGATGGGTGATTCTTCGGTATTGGGAAGGCAACACTATCGATGAAAGAGGCCAGGCATGGGGAAGTGCCACTATTGCTGAGAATAAATGTGCGCCCCATTTCTTCGATAGTGATCACCTGCATATGGTGGATTTTTGGCACCCTCAAAGATGAATGGTAAGAATTTCTCAACCTGCAAAGAACAAAATATTGAATGACAAGAAAATGTAAATGAAAAAGATAAGTAAAAAGGTAGATGGAGAATTGTTGGAACCCTCGAAGATGGAGGATTTTGTAACTAGTTCAACATTGGCACCCAAATCCACTCTGCATCACTTTGGCGCCAAAACCCAAATTGTCTAATTGCAGTCCGCACTATGGTGTGGTTTGGTAGAATGAAGATTTGTTTTTTTTAATTTGTTTTGAATTTTAGCTCTTTTTATTTTTTTATTTCACATATTATAATAAATTTCAAAAGTATATATATATATATATCCCACAATACCTAACAATTAATATTATATATAAATAATAAAAAAACATCTTAAAAAAAATGTCTATATGTATATTTGCATAGTTATTTCCATAACAAATGTATATATACAACATCATCATGTTGGGTGAGTTATTCCTTGGGCATGATGGGTTGAGAAATTAGAAGGGAAACCACTTCTATCTCCTCAACTAGTGCTATTGTGGTGTGCACACATGAGATCTGTATAGACCATGAATGCAGTCTAACATATCGAATCCCTGAAGACTCTTTTTCTTCCCCAAAAAAATACGTGCTAAAACCCTTTTCTTGTAATATGAAGCCCTAACGTTGCGCAGACGATAGAAATTAGGTACATGGTTTGAATCCAACGAGTACTGTCCAACATCTTAAATTCCTAGAGACTCTTCTTCTCCCCCAAAAAAGTACACACTAAAACCCTTTTGATATAATATGAAGCCCAACGTCGCACATATGACAAAAATCAGATCCAAGGTTTGAATGCAATGATAGCAATGCGTGCATACAAATAATAAGACAAGTCTAGATTGTATTTGTTTTGATTTAAACATATTAAAGGCATGTTTTGGTTTTTTAATGTGTGCTCTATCAAGAGTGATAGTCCATGAAACAAGGATACTGATACAATGCCAAATAAGCCCAAAGGGGGATAAACCTATCACATTAAGGAGGATATACAATTCCAAATAGTCCCAAAGAGGATAAATGTAGACCTAATGATGAATCCCTAATCAATGCTTCCCCTCAATGATGAAGCAGCTCAATGGACAAGCCCAAGTGCAAGTCATGGTTGAATTTGACTAAATAGGCACATCGAGATCATAAAGTCTCAGCAACCTTAATTATGTAGAAAAGTGTATCTCAATTAATTAAAGTCCCAACGACCTTAATTATATAGAAAAGTGTATCTCAACTTAATTAATTAAAGTACCAACAACCTTAATTGATGAGAGAGGTTCATTAAGATTTTGTTTAAGCACATACTTGTGGATTTGGTTGTTGTCTTTGATATGCATGTTCATATAAAGGTATTGGTGCTCGATGCACATTGCAATGGTGAATATTATACACAAACTAAACTTAGCAATTAACGGTGTGTTATAAAAACACTGATATTATTTGTCACACACTAGTGGTGTTGTGACCTAGTCACATAGGCATAAATTTCAATCATGTGATATGCATTTCATAACATAGTGCAATAATTCTTGTTGTAGACATGACATCTTGATGTAGTTGAGGAGCTCAATATTTTGTGCATGGAAGGCCAATATTGAAGCCCCAAAGTCCCCAAGACTTAGATACATAGTGCCATGGATACCCTTGCATAGTCACATGTGGTATCTTAAGGAATTGTTCATGATTTTGGATGCCTCGATGGTTTATTTAGGGCCAATGGCATGGTATTTCCCTTATAATGTCATTCACAAGGCATTGATAAACATACAAATTTCTCAAACCTGCCTAATGGAATCACCATATTTAATTATAGGATGATGATACCCTCGGGAGTCCATGTGTGGTTGGTGAAGGAAACCCTCTTATCCTTGGATGGCTAAAATATTTCAGGTCCCAAGTTTCATGTCTCTTCTATTTTCCATGTCCAAATCCTGAAGGCCACAATACCTAGATACAAAGCTCCATGGATACCTTTGCAAACTCATTTGTGGTTCTTTGAGGCATTGTTCATGGTTCCATATGGCTCAATGGGTTTTTTAGAGCCAAAGGCATGGTCTTCTTCTATAGAGAATCATTCCAAAGGCCCTAAGACACCTACATGCTTCTCAAAACCACATAATAGCATGACTATCCATAATCATTGGCCAATGATACCCTCAAAAGGCCATGTATGGTTGATTGAGGTGATCTTCTTAGCCTTGGATGGCTAGAATATTTTGTTAAGTCCATAGGTTTATGTGGTGTTAGAAACCATATCTAGTGTTTTAAACTTCAAAATGAGCACCACATCCCACTTCTAGGCCAAATATCCCCTGTGGAGAGCTAATATGGTGGTTTGGGACCACACACATGGACCATGACCCCCATAGTAAGATCTCTAAATCCATCTGCATTGCTAAAATTTAGTAAAATATTGTACAAATTCATTATCAAAACTGCAATTTTCCATTGTTAGTGTGACACAACTAAAAATGACTAATATAAACGACTAATTCACATTAATCATTGTTAGCTATTCATATTTATATTCTCGTGACTAAATTAGTCATTTTTACTTTAGTCACTTGTTATCCAGTCATATATTTTATCCTGTGACTAAATTAGTCATTTATCTTAGTCGTTTTTAGTTGGCTTACTTAAAATTGCCCAATTTTAGTCATTTATCCCTTGAAAAAACAATGGTGACTAATTTTTTTAGTCACCTAGTCACTTATCTCTCATTTTGTATTAGTGTCTTTTCAAATATTTGGAATTCTGGAAAAGCAACGCCAATCTTAGAGATTTTAATGACTCATAATTTTGTTTTTAGAATCAAAATCAATTTTGAGATATGGTAGAAAAACCTTTAATAGATTTAACACGAATCTAAAGTAAACCTGGAAAATGCCATTCAGTATTTTTAGAATTGAAAACAGAGAATTTTTAAAGGATCGAATTTGTAAATTGCATCAAGATTTCTAGATTTTAAAAGATCAATTGCATTTCTTTTAAGAGTACTAGAAAAACGCCATACAATCTAAAGAATGGAGGACAGAGACTTTTAAGGATCATCACAGAGATTTTTCACAGTAATGAAATGGATAAACGTAGAATACAAAGGGTAATTTATAAGACAACTATGAGATCTAGAAAAAGAGGATCGGCGTAAGGGGTAATTTTTTTTTTTTTAATTCATGTGTGAAATTTGGATACACCCTCGACTCAGATCAACATAAAGATTTTACAGAGCCAATTATGAATTGTTTTATCAATTCTGGATTCGTTGATAATTTGAAACATAGAGGTTTGATCGAAATTTGCACCGAGTCTTAACATGAATCATAAGAATTAATATATATATAAACAGAGTTATAATTCTACAACCGGATCGATTCACAAACAGAAAAACAGAGTCTACGCTTTTACCAAAAGCTAAATCGATTCACAAATGGAAAAATGAGAATTATACCCCTTTCAAAAACTAGGAATCATATTATTGTTTTTTTAACAATAAAATAAATATCGATTTCAAGTACGATCATGCAATTTAAAACATATTTTTAAAAGATGGATTCTCTTATATATAGTGATCTATTGATCTAAACAACTAAAACAGAGTTTGACAATTTCTCGAAGAACTAGAATCATGGCAGAAAGTAAAACCTCATAGATCTCAAACGGTTTCTCTACACAAGAAAAATAACATAATTCACAGAAATTGTAAGTGGACGCATAAACCAAAATGCTACATAGAATTTGTCAATCGCCTAATAAATAAAACTTTACGAAGGATTGAACCTAATTAAATTGCCTAAATTGAGATGGGTGGATCATTGCGGTAGCGGCTGATTCAACTGTTTGGTCCGATCCAATTGAGGAAGATACCTACAAGCCCCCAGTTGAAATATGAGTCCGGTGCCCTCAAGGCTTGACCGAATCTGATACCAAATGTAGGGACCCCCATTTCGGGTCCCTCAAAAAGACTTCCAAAATAGAACTTACATCATATGCAAATTAATAAAAACTTGAAAATCAAATATAACCATAAAATCAAAATTGCATAAGCTCAACTAGTACATGAAAATGGAACATTAAACCTTTTGATAGTAGTTGAGTACTCCGTCGATGAAGTCCTTGTATGTACAATAATTGATCTTCCCTGAACCTCTCCCAACCTTACTGATTTTACCAAGAAACCCCTCAGTTGACCACCCTATCATATTGGGGTTACTCTCCTTCACCCCGAACCCCTGAGCTAATGGGGCTGTAAGAACACACTAGCAAGCTTCCCGAAATGATCTCCCAATTCCCTTTCCAACTAATCCCAACTCACAACAATCATAACATAATCCGAGATTATAAGGCCCATCCAACATTGTTAAATTTTGAGCATTAATTCACAATACTCTAGGATCTTTGCTGAGAGAATAACATATACAGTATATCAATGCATGACAATCACAATATGACAAGCATCACAAGAATCAAGAGCGTAAGAGACAAGAGACACAGAGTTTCTGTGGGGAAAACCCTAAGGTGAAAAACCCCACAACTTCCTCAGAGATAGAGAGAGAAATGGCTCAACCAAAGTACAACCAAATAACACTGAGATAGTCTCCTAGTAGCAGATGATCCTCCTCCTCACTAGTGCGCCACTTTCTGAGTGAGAGTGAGATACTTTTTCGAGTGATCTAAATAGAGATCACCTGATCTCTATTTATACTGATCTGTTTGCTCAGTGACCTTATGGGGCTGACTTGTCTATCTAGGTACATCACATTATAATATATATATTTTAGGGCCGACCCCACACATGGTGGTCTAATAACCCATCGGCAAGTACACACACTTGCGACACTTGTCAATCCACATGACGACACTTCCTTATAGAGGAATAACACATCTCTATTAAGGGTACAATAAATATATATAAAATACACAGATGAAATACATTCCGAAGTTACATATACATAAACACTCCCTCTTAACTAGGAAGGTATTTCTCGACACAGATCTGCTAGACAAGTCTTCTTCTCGGGATCATCATCATCGATGAATCGTCATCATCATCGTCATTGTTGCTGCTATCTCATCCAATCTCTGACTCTACTCGTCATAGGAAGTTCTACAGAGCCAGTCCTTTTTCATACTGGATGTAGGCCCACCACCTGTAGGTCTTCATAATCACTAGCCATACTGTGGAATCCTTGGGACTTATTACGTGCGTCACAAAACCTTGAAAGAGCATCTGCCAGATATCCCAGGGCAACGAATTCCATGCCATAGGAAAAACCTTGAAAGACTATTTGTAGATCTCCCAGGGCCATATTATATGTGACCTCACAAAAAAACCTTGCAAGAGCATGCCAGGCTGTTACGAGCACACAGCTCTACCTATAGGATCTCCTAGGGAACGAATTACATGTGGTCACCACAAAACCTCGCAAGAGCATCCCAGGCTGTTATGAGCACACATCTCTACTTATAGGATCTCCCAGGGCAAAAATTACATGTGGTCATGGAAAAACCTCGCAAGAGCATCCCAGGACTGATTACGGGCACATAGCCCAACCTATCGGATCTCCCAGGGACACGAATTATATGCCATAGGACAAAACCTCGAAAGAGAATCTGCCAGATATCCCAGAGCAACGAATTACATGCCATAGGAAAAAACTCATAAGACTATCTGCAGATCTCCCAGGGAAACGAATTATATGTCCTCCCAGAGCAAAATCTCAAAAGAGCATTTGCCAGATATCTTAGGGCATCGAATTACATGCCATAGGAAAAACCTCGAAAGACTATCTGCAAATCTCCCAAGGCAACGAATTATATGCTCATCTGCACAACCTGATCCACGGCCATAGAGTATCAACCTGATACTCACCATACATCATCCTGATGTACACATGATCATCCTGATCATCATCACTGCAACATCCTACTGCATGTCATCTAGAGCAACATCCTGAAGCTCGTCATCCATGATCATCCTGATCATACAATGCATCTACCTGATGCATACCTAATATCTACCTGATAGATATCATCATACATGATCCACCTAATCATACAATGTATCCACCTGATACAAATACAAATACATGATACATATCACCATACATGATCCACCTGATCATACAATGTATCCACCTGATACATGTACATATACATGGTCCAAGCATCCAACATGATGCATATACAAGAATACATACACATGATCCAACCGCTCATATCCAGCATCCAACATGGTGCGTACATACATATAAATGATCAAACTGATCATATCCATCGTCCAACATGATGCATACATACATACATAAAAATGATCCAACTGATCATATCCAACAGAAACCAAAACATCATCCTGATGCTCATCATCCAGCGCTTACATCCACATCCATGTGAAGGATCCTCCTTCCAACATGCTTGGAATGGCTTCAGCAGATGTGTCCATCACTTCTTCCTCAAAGTGTCATCGATCTGAAGAATGCCAAGCCTCTCTTTGAAGTACTCGAACTTCACCCTAGCTAGTGGCTTCGTCAGCACATCTGCAATCTACTCGTCCGTCGCAACATACAAGAGCTTCACAGCTCCTCTCTACATCATATCCCTGATATAGTGATATTTGATCTCTATGTGTTTCGACCTGTCATGAAACACTGGATTCTTGGACAGTTTCACACAACTCTGGTTATAACAGAAGATACCAGTAGCATCCAGCAGGAGATCAAATAACTTAGACAGTAGCTTCTGTAGCCATACTGCCTCACAACTAGCTAAATAGGCTGCAACATACTCTGCCTCAGTTGTACTCAGTGCTATGCAGGACTGCTTCCTGCTAAACCAAGAGATCACACCTGATCCCATACTGAAGCAGCACCCAGATGTGCTCTTCCTATCTGCAGCACTACCAGCCCAATCTGAATCAACATAACGCTACAGATTAAACTTTTGATTCGCCTCATACTTGAGCCCATAATCCACTGTACCTTTCAAGTACCTCAGAACATGCTTTACAGCAACCAGGTGAACACTCCTCGGATCTGTCAGGAATTGACTCAATGTGTTCACATCAAAGCAAATGTCTAGTCTCGTGTTCGTCAGGTACATCAAGGACCCAATCATATGACGATACATAGAGACATCAACCGGCTCAGATGAAGCATCACATAGAAGCTTCAGATTCGATGCCATAGGTGTGGCCTCGGCCTTGCAATCCATCATCCCGAATCTCTTCAGGATATCTACTGTGTACTTCCCTTGACCAAGGAAGATCCCACCTACACTCTGCCACACCTCCATACCTAGGAAATAGTGCACCATTCCCAAATCCTTCATATCGAATTCAGAAGCAAGCTTCCTCTTAGTATCTGCAATCAGTCTGTCATCTCCTGTTACAAATAAGTCATCCACATACAGGAGTAGAATCACAGGATTCCCTTCCTCAACCTTGTAGTAAAGGTTGGAATCCGCTTTACTCTTGGTAAATCCCAAACTAGATAGGAAGCTGTCCATCCCACCATACCAAGTTCTGGGGGCTTACTTCAAGCCATACAAGGCTTTCTTCAATTTGCATACATATGACTCCCTGTCATGTATTTCAAAACCGAGTGGCTGCTCCACATATACTTCCTCTTCAACTACACCATTCAAGAAAGCAGTCTTGACATCCATCTGGTGTATTTTCCATTTCATTGCTACAGCCAGGGCAAGTACTGTTCTGATGGAAGTATACCTGGCTACAGGTGCAAAAGTTTCCTTATAATCTATTCCCTCTTTCTGAGAGAAGCCACGAGCTATGAATCTTGCCTTGTATTTCTCTACACTGCCATCTGCAGCATGCTTGATTTTGAAGATCCATTTAGAAGTCACAACAGACTTCTCTTTAGGTCTTGGGACAACATCCCAAACATCATTCTTCATTATTGATTGGTATTCCTCAACCATGGCATCCTTCCATTCTTTTTTTTCACTGCTTCTTCATAACTAGAAGGCTCTTTGTTCATAATGTCATAGAGTAAAGCAACATAGCTGGTATGTGATCTGGTTCTCTTCTTTGCTCTGTCTTCTTCTTCTGGAATGCCAAATCTTTCTGCATCTTGAATAAGCTCTCTAGCCCATGCAGGTTTCCTCTTGTGAGAGTTATCCTCACGGGGTGGATCTACAGGTTCTTGCCGATCTTCAAACTCATGAACAACTTTTGGAACTGCTTCAGTCATGGTAGTGTCTTTAAATCTAGTTTCCTTAGGTTCTTCATAAACTTTGATAGGTGCTTTTCTTGATTTGATGAATGCTGAGTTTTCATCAAATGTTACATCACTGCTAACATCAATCTTCTTGAACCCTGGAAAGTATATTCTGTAGGACTTCGAGCTTTCACTGTAACTCACCAAGATACCCTTCTTTCCTGAAGGATCTAGTGTAGTCCTCTTTTCCTTTGGGACATGAGTGTATACTGGACAACCAAATATTCTAAGATGGCTGACTCTAGGTTTCTTACCAGAAAATACCTCTTCTGGTGTCTTGTTGTCCAATATCTTGTGGGGTGTTCTATTCTACACATATACAACTGTTCTAGCTGCTTCTGCCCATAGATGCATAGGTAGATCCTGGTCATGCAGCATTGCCCTTGCTGCTTCCATGATAGCTCTGTTCTTCCTTTCTGCAACTCCATTCTATTGAGGATTATAAGGATCAGTCAACTCCCTCTTAATTCCTGAATCACTGCAAAGCTTCTTGAAGTCACTTGAGGTGAATTCTCCACCATTGTCGGATCTGAATGTTTTGATCTTCTTGTCAGTTTGATTCTCCATCAAGGTTTTGAATTCCTTGAACTTATCAAACACCTCATCTTTGTTCTTCAAGAAGTATACCCAAGTCTTCCTGGAGAAAGCCTTCTTAATGTTCTTACGTTTTGCACATCCTTTGGAAACACCTTCATGTTTGGTCTTGATTTCAGGAAGACCCTCTAGAGCCTTGCTTGCAATTGGAAGTGCCCTATAGTGCATATGAGCAAGTCTTCTATGCCAAAGTTCACTTGGCTCCATGGATTCATACACCATGGCATGTTCAGGTTGTCGCTTCGATTTATACAAACCTCCCTCTTGCTCTCCAATCACTACTGCATGATCGATTGTTTTACCCTTTGGCCACATTAGGACTTGGCCATCCACAAATGCAACCCTCATACCTTTTGCATCCAATGCAGAGATGGAGAGTAAGTTCTTCTTGAGCCCAGGTACATAAAGGACTTCTTTCATCTTCAAAGATTTTCCAGAATCTAGGTTGTAGGAGGCTTCATGTCACGAACCCTAAATTTCGAGAAAATTTAAAACTTTGCTAAATGTCCAATCTTCTTTAAATGCTAGGCGGAAGATAAAATGTGTACACAACATCTATACTATCACATCATTATAGCATCTTAACATTAATTATTCAATTGTAATTATAGATGAAACTTTACTTGTCGACACAAGGTATTTAAAAATCACAAGCAACCCCAATCCAATTATACAACTCGTTAAATCGTATCTTATTTGTAATAGCATGAATAAAATTATAACACTTGTCTAACCTTAACAAATTTTCCTCTATTAACTTGATTATAAACTGAGTAGAACATTTTCATGGAACAACCATCATAATAGTAAAATGATTAAGATACATAAATTGGAAGTAAGCAAAACTGAAGAATTAACTGAGATGCACCATCAAGGAAAATATATGGACGAGATACACAAGTACAGCCACAATTATTAAGAGAGGTATATATACAAGAATCACACCCTGAAAGAACAAGGACATACACAAGAGACCAAGGTAACGTGGTTCACCCGTACACGGGCTAGTCCACAAAGGTGTGTGCATCTTTTATTATAATGTAACAAAAAGAAGATTACAACGAGCAACATAGTTGCTTTACAAATTTCCTTCTCCTTCTAACAAGCCTCTATCGCATAGAGCTTTTCATTTATAAATCTCTAAATCTCTAAAGCATGAATCTTATCCTTGTGATGCCATGAAACAAAGGAACGGTAATACATTAATTAACAGACTCATTGTTTGGGATCGGCTCCCTAAGAATTGTCCCATAACCTGCTATGTCGCAGTATAAACTATTTGGGGCCTGGCAATTTAGATGATGTTTCCAGGCAGTGCAAGAGACAATTGAACCTCAAGAATAACAATTGAAACTATTCCATCAAACAACTTTGCTAGTATAAATGATATTCAAAAATGAACCAACGTTTTACATAGATTTAAAGTAAAATGAGTTCAACCGAGCTTCAACTCTGATTCTAATCACAGTTTACAGAGATCTAAAAGATGTGCAACTCTGATCTAACGTTTTACACAGATCTAGAGTAAAAAAATGAATTCAACCGAGCTTCAACTCTGACTCTAATCACAGTTTCCAGAGATCTAAAAGATGTGCAACTCTGAACTAACATTTTACACAGATCTAAAAACAATGAATTCAACCGAGCTTCCACTCCGACACCCACGATTTACGAATATCTACAAATAAATACACTCAACTGAGTTCAACATTAACACCAATACATTTTTGTAGAGATCAAGGTAGTGGACATTTCAACAGAGCTTCAACTCTGATATCCACAAACTCACACAGACCTAAACAGAATTATAAGTATAAGCATATACATCTATAGGGAAGATGCAACACTGTCAAACCAATTGATATGCATACTTATATATATATATATATATGTATAATATAACGCTATCAAAGTCATAGATCACTATGACTAATCAAGACAGACTCGATCCACCATAAATTGCCTAGTTTGCTAATCAGAACCTTATCAATACTAAGTGCAATAGTGATACGACTCGGTTGACGAGTATACAAAGAATTAGCATAACATCTTACCAACAATTGGCTGCAACCAATGTTGCGACTCTGTTTTGAGGAAATTCTGCAGAGGAAAATAACACAATGCCACCGATCGATGAAAACAGTGATTACATACAGCTTCTACTGGGTTAGACCGACAACATAAAGACATATTATGACTAAGATCAATTAGAAATTTTTTTTTTTGCAGCATATACATATAGATTTCAACTCTATCCAGTTTTTCGACAGCGAAATGATACGGCTTCGACAACATAATTTAAAAATAAACAAACAGATATGAGAGTAGAAGAACCGTGTCTGAAGATCATACTTCAGGACAATTCCCCTGGCTTAACTCAAAACACACAACTCGTTGGATGTGGCTTAAGGTGCTATCAACAAAACCCTTCCCAACTCCATCGGTAGCATGTACAAAACAGTACTACGGAGAACAAAGGTTAAAACTCTCAAATACTGACGTTTCCATATGTGTGGATGGATTGAACTATGGAAGAAAGAGAATGTGATCATGACAGAGTTTTAAAATCTTCTTAGCTACTGGGTAGAAAATAAGAAACAACATTCAAAAACTGAAAAAGAAGCCATGATAGAAAATTCGATTACCTCAACTGCAGAGATAAGTCAAAATCAATTGATCCTTGTTGACTCCTAAAGACTCTTTCCTCGGCGAGCAGGAAATCTCAAACAGTTTTAACATGTGTCCATCTCTCTCTGAAACAATTTTTCCTTTTCATCCCTATCTTCCTACTATGATCTTCATTATATAATTACCTTCTGCATTTTCTCTGGAAAAAATACCTTTTGCGTATCCTTCGAGGGTCCGCCCATGATCTTTCCTCCCTACATTAAAGCACGACCAGTAGTTAAACTTAAACTCCATCTTTAAAAATGTTAACAATGCTCGACGGTGAATTTAATCTACCACTCCTAACTGATAAGCGAGCTTTTCCTCCATTAATGTATCACCAAGATAAATGTAACTGTCACAGAGCTACCCCCTCGCATGCCACCTCCCCTCTTCTCCAATAACAGCAGGTACATTTTAAAAACTAAACCTTCCCCCCGAGTAACAAGTGGCACTAACTAAGTCTCAAAGCACCATTCTAGAGACCTGATCCCACCAAAATCTCCACTCGCTGCCACTTCGTGGAGTTATTCCGGCTTGCAAGGTATCGAGGAGCACACTATTTCTACTATCATAAAAATCGCAGGAGTGGGAATTTGGACAAGCTTCTACTTAAGGAGACAACTTGCTTAAAGCTCTCCACGAGTTTCTCCACACAAAAAAATTACTCTTCAAAAAGATTTCATACTCGATGGTGGTCAAGAAATTACTTGACAAATGGCATTTTATTCTCCGACAGATGGCATCTCCCATCAAGTTTTGGAGTTTAATAAAAGACGTGGGAAGGTGGGGTGGTTAAGCTCTTAACAACGAGTTTTAGTAGCATTTAACCTCCACTCTATTCTCGATTTGGACTTGGCTTCCCATTAACCATAATTAAATCTCCCTTCCAGCTTGACGGTGGTGGTAGATCGTGGTGATTTGGTGCTCTACTTGAAGAGACAGACTTCCTCAAGATTCTCCAAAACAATCTCAAATCGACATTAGCCAATGTGTATGCCGAGATGGTTGTCGTGACATATTAAATTCTTGTTTCGACAAAAGGTATCAAGAATATAGATATAATTCATAACTTGTAGTAATGAACTTTGTCAAATAGTTTTTTAATGGTTCTCGCCACTAGTTATTAATCTTTTTGCAAAAATATCTATATATAATGCCCATAATTATTTATATATATATAAACATAAATGATATCCTCTACAAGTATATCCTTTATTATTGTTATAATCACACTATTATAACAATCTTATCAACCAGTATACTTATCATAGATTTATACTATGTCCTCTGATAAAATAAAATAAAAAGTAAGCTAAGCCCTCTAAGCTCAATATCCATAGCTTTACTAGATAACTTATTTAATAGGCTACCCTTCCTTTAACTCTAAGAGTTTTCTCCAACATCCTCTCGTAGAGGTATGATTAGTATACTCCATGAGGATAATAGTTGATCTTTTGATACTACAAGGAAATAGGGGCTAGAAAGTATAGTGGTGTGACTAAATATTCACCATCATCGATCGTCTACTTAAGATGATAACACGAATAGCTTAAGGTTATTAAGTAGATGTTTGAGATGCTAAGATGACACCTGTCACCTACTCATGCTTAGGTTACCATGCCTTTTCGCTAGTGGCTTCACTTGTATGTCGCTTAGTTGCGTCCGTCACAAATTTAGAACTTAAGAATCAATTACAACAATCATTTTCAAGGTCCACGGGTGGGGCCTTGGCCTTGAGCTCCTCACCTGTGCCTTTTACACAATTAAATTTACTAAATAACGATCAAAACAGGTCATAAAGGAGGGATATCACATCCTCATCCCCTTTAAAATAACACTGTCCTCGGTGTTCACTCTTCTCTTGGAGTAATCATTTGTATCACAAAATTGGAATTCAAAGGAAACAATGTTTAGTAACAACTTGTCATCAACTTCATAATCAAACTCAGAAACATACATCATGAGTTATTTATTGCACATATCACTTGCAATATTTAGAATAGATCTAGCGCTCCATGATTGTATACTGTTTGACAAAATCAACAAACAACATTCACTTGATCCAGGGAATTCTTGCCTAACACCTTAGTGCTCGCACATCAATCCTTTCTCTTATGCCTTGCATAACACCTTAGTGCTCACGCAGCAAACATTTCTTTCATGTTTTGCCTAACACCTTAGTGCTCACGCAGCAAACATTTCTTTCATGCATACTAAGCAGCGTCCTACCTCCCACATATACATTTTCTTATAGCTTGCCCAGGTCTTATAGCCAGCCGATTCTCCGAGAATCCTAGTGGCTGTTCAATCCCTTTTTTTTTTTTAGGGATTATTTCAATGCCATTACAACACTCTTTACACAATTCCCCTCAAGCCTTCTCGCTTGAGTTCCCGGAATTTATTTTCCCCAAGCCGTCTTGCTTGAGTCTAGAAAATCTCTTTCAATTTAATCAATTTATTTCGTCACATTTCATTCTGTACCCATATGATTTCTCTGACCAATCTGGGTCAAGTGCTTTGTTCAACAATAATTACCAACATTTTTTTATCTTTTAAAAAGAATATGTAAAAATTATGATGTGAATCTTATTTCTCACTCCTCATTTTACCATGCATACATTTATGCTCTTGCATTTTCACAAGCTTCACAGAAATTTCACCATCTGCCAAATTTCACTTGTTAGTATCTGTAGTGCCCCTAGACTACTGTAGACATTGAGGGCAGCTACTGAGTCACCCGACTGTTTGAAACATTAATAAAATAACCCTATGATTTTATTTTGAGTATATTTATGATTACGATTGATTGATATATGTGCATTTGGGTAGTTATTGTGAATGGACGATTTCATGTTGTTTAACGATTAACTTTGATATGAAAATTGTACACATGAATAATGCTTAACGACTAGCTATATGGTGATTATGTATTTGGCGACGAAATGTATATTTGATAAGATGAATGAGCAGTTTGAATAAATCATAAATGTTTAACAATGCTAGAGTTAGAAACCAGATGATAATTGTTGAGAACAGTGCCACTGATAATTTGTTGTGAGAAGTGTGTGTAGAAACAAGTGAGACGGTTCACCAATGGACACACAAAGGAACATGAAGGGTCGTGGAGTACGGGTAAATCACACATGGGGAAAACGACGACGATGTCGACTCCCGACAAGAATACCACGCATGAGCAGATAAGCATTGATCCGCTTGCTCAAGAGGAATGCGTGAGGGCGTACGAGGTGGGCCACGACGGAGCTGGTCACGTACGAGTTGAGGGGCGCGCAGTGAGAACGAACTCACTCCTCAGCGCCATTAGTCCCTAGATAGCATGTAGACGGAGGATGGATGGTAACGATTCCTAAAGTCCCTACAAGAGTTCCCGCAAGTCAAAACGGAAATATGGTGGCAGAAGGACCCAACGATGAGGTACCCTGTCGAGAACGGAAAGAATGGACGCAAGGACCCAACGAGGTGGTACCATGCCAAGGAATGAAAACCATGGATGATTGGACCCGACGGAGTGGTGCCATGTCAGAGAATTAAAAATTAAGGAACCAGGAGCCCAACGACGCGGCACCGTGATCCTAGTGAGTTTGATTGTTAAATTAAAATGCAAAAACTTAGGAGAATAACTCTAGATTATTTCTTAGCAAATGCATAACCATAGCTTAGACATTTGCACATGAATAGTTATTTTGTTGAGCATTTAAAATAATAGAAATTATTATTTAGGAGCAAAATAGATTAGACACCTAGTCAACTAAAAGCTAGGAGTTGATTAAAATATCTGGGGGACAAACTAGAGCAAACTTAGGGAAGTAGGTGCACTTCCCAGAGAAACTGACACTTGGATGGGTGAGTGTTTTAATTAATTAAATAATTAAAAATATTTAATTATGCATGAAGCAACATGTGTCGCAAGAGATTTCCCTTTATAAGGAAGGCTTAAGGAATGGGTAAAGGGCCCATAATTTGGACGATTGTCGTAATTTTCGAATGCCTCAAAGACTTGCTGCTATCTAAGGGTTTGGCCTAGAAATCCTGGTGGGAAGGGAAGCCCAAGCTGAATTTCTGAAATACTTGTGTGAGCTCTACGACCCAAAGCTCGGGGGAGGCCATGCGACTGAAAGCATGAGCCTATGGTTGGGTGGCGAAGCTAACGGTTGCTTCGCCAATGGTTAAACGAGCTTTGCTGGAGGGATCCTACGGAAGAAGAAGGCGACAATGGACTAACTGGATCGGGTTGACAGTTTCAGGTTCATTTCAAGGGGACCCTAAATGAGGGGTCCTACATTTGGTATCAGAGCTGGTCGAGCCTTCAGGGCACCGGACTCATATTAAGCAGGTGTTCTTCGGTGAATCGTCAAGCAAGGGTCACTTCGGATCGGATGATATTTCATCAAACTTACCAACACACGACTGATCACCGAAAACAGGTTCATCTATCTCATCTATTATTTTTCCTTTTGTTAAATTTCTTATGGTTGAATGTCTGAATATGAATTGTGTAGGTTTATTACTGAAAAGTTGTATCTCTATATTGAGTATTTTCTTTAAAACCTTGATCCGAGGATTACTGGAAAGTAGTATCTCTGTATTTGGGTATAATTTTCTTTTTATAAAACTTGATCTGGGGATTACTGAAAAATTGTACCTCTGTATTTAACTGTTTTATAAAAAATAGAAATAAAAAAAAGAAACTCTGTTTATGCAAGCGTAAATCTCCAGATCAATTTTAAATACATCCATCTCCGTTTATGAAGTCAAATCTCCAGATCGATTTAATCTACACCCATCGTTGTTCATGTAAGCTATTATTCAGATCGACTTTAAATGACACCCATCAGAACTTGTAGGTTCTCATTCTCTTTTAAGGATCTGTCTGCACATATAATTACATATATAGGAATTAGTTAATTCGCAGAGATCGAATTCGATAGACCTTCCTACTTGAGAGATATGTATGCATAATCTTCTATGTATGAGTTAACGTGTTCATCAAGAGCAAACCCAACAGAATTTGTTGTCTTTTGTTGTCCCTGTATGTATAATATTTTATGTGGAAATTAATCTGTTCTTCGTAAGCAAACCCGGCAGAATTTGTTGTCTTTTGTCGTCTTTTAGGAATCTGTATGTGTAAATTTTATAGACATCAGTCCTTTGGCCGAGAATTGAATTCGATGGTTGTTTATACACGGGTTTATCTGCCCTGTTTCCACTTATATACCTATAAAATTCTGTAAACATTTGATTGTGTATGATTTGATCCATCTATCGTGGGTTATGATCTGTTGTATTGAATGTATAATCTTAATCTCTGCATGAGTATGGATGTAAGCCCACCGTATACCAATAAGTGTGGATTATTAATTGAACTCTGTCTTGGATCAAAGGTTTTTAAGAGGATCCTGATCACTCACATGTCTGCGAACCAGTCTTTTACCATGCGCCCTGACCGCGGGTTGCCAGAACAGTAACCTCTCTCTCAGGCTATCGAGATCCATTCTTTTTATGTTGGTGAATTTTGACACTGAATCACTCACCTCTCTGCGAACTACCCAGCTACCGTCCGCCCAAAACATACCCCTAATTTATGTGTATGCACCTCTGATATCTAACTATGAATTTAAGACTCTGTCTCCGAGATCTCAGTATCCATTTGAGACTCCATCGGTGAACTCACGTTTAACCTGATTTTTGTTGATTGAATTACCTACTTTGTAAACTCTTCATTTTACTGTGCAGATCGCAGGTTGTCAGAATCTTTCTCCACCTCAGTCTAAATCCTTCCATGATCGTATTCCTCTTCTGCGTAATTATTCAATGACTTATTTTTGGAAATATGGATTCTAACTTTAGGCTCTTAACAGTTCCATATCGAGACATCTATACCTCCCATCACTGATCTTACTCTTTTACAGAATCGGTTACATCTATAACTCTGTGCCTTTGAATTTCCGCAACCTTTTCTCTCTGAGGTTTATCACTCGAACAACTGAGCTTTTAATTATTGTCGTGACACTTTGTGTAAATAGGAAATCATTGAATGCTTGATTGTAGGGTAGACATTGTATTAACTAGGAGTAAATATAACCGCATTACAACTTAAACTCCGTTTCCTTTTTGTTCTTCAATTCCTGTTGGAACAATCCCTCCATTTCCGGATCGTGATGGGAACCGAATCTCTACCTTTCAGTCGGTTTAATGAAATCCTTAACTAATTCCTAAATCCCTTTATGAATGACTCCCACAAATGTTAGTTGGTCCAGTTGACCACCGAGCCCATAGTAATTGAAAAAAAACAATGTCGGTGGTAGATTCAGGATGACCCTGCGGGTATGCCCCTTAAAACTCCTATAAGTGCATTAATGGTCGGCAAACCATGAGACCTGAAATCTACTTCGGAACTCAGTTTATTAAAGAATTCATATGGCTGTCTATTATTAATTTGAACCACCGAAGTATGCTTGTATGTGACCCTTTAAAAAAACAAAATGTTTGATTTTAATCGAAAGTACAAGTAACAAGCTGTGCATTTCCAGAATTGTTTATTTGCATACGACCGAGATTTAAATTATTTAAAGATTTGTTTGCATTCCTCTTGTGTTTCTAGAATTGGTTATTTGCAGATGATTGTGATTTAAATTTATTGGTTGCATCCCTGTTGGCATTTCCATATCCTTATCGAAAATCGATTTGGTGTATATAAAAATAATCACTCAGACTCTGTTTGTATTCCAATAACCTTCCATAATTGTTTGTATTGCAGTCATTTAAGATTAAATTTATTTTAAGGATTAGTTTGTATTCATGTTGGTATTTCCAGATCTTTATCAGAGTCGATTTGAGGGTATGAACCGATCCATTAAGAAATTGTGAATGATGTCATACATTTACTTCAGCGCTGTTGAGATTCGAATTGTATTCGCCTAACCCTGTCTACACCCTCCATGCTGAGTTGTCCCTTCATTTTTAACCGACCGACAAAAATCACTGGCGCCATGTGTCGATCCGAATGCAGCCCTCCCGCAATGATTGCGGTGACAAGTAAACTATTTATACTACTGTAAATCCAAATAACTACATCGAATGCTAGTCGCAGTGATGGTAAGTTTAGTTATTGTATTGTAAATTAGGTTAATTGTTGATGATTGCCAAGTCATAGGAGTTACAGGAAGGTTTATGTATTGAAGGATCATATGAATGCCAAGTCGCAGTACTAGGTTAATTAATTGATATAATGAAAATTCAAATCATTATCATCTGAATGCCAAGCTGTAATGATCTTTGGCAAATTCAAATACCTTCAGTTCTTATGTCTATCTAATTGCAAAATGCCAGATTAAGCCTCTGTCAACTGTGATACTCTTTTCCTTTCATGCCTCATAATGAAAGAATGCGTTTTCATTATCGTGCAATGAAATTTTTCCAGTTTTTGTGCAACACATTATAGCTAATTTATTTATTAAGGAGAGAAGTTTTGACGAGGCATTGCATGCATATTTATATATAAATGTTACATTGAAACTGTTACAATCGAATTATAGTCATTCTAATTAAAAAAAAAAAAAAAATTAGATGTGTCATTATTTATATATAGAGTAAGTAGAAAAGTTTTACGACTAGAATATGGGTGGGATTTTAATAAAAAGAAGAGTTTATAGATGTGTCATTACAAATTTTATGGAGTGTTTAATAATAGGTATGTATAATGCATCATGAGGATAATTGTGCTATATTCAATGAGTAGGAAGAGCCCTACAAAGTTTCATTGGTATAGTGTTACGTTGGTATAGTGTTACGGGACTCATGTTTAAGGATCTATAAGTTATAGTTAGCCTTCATAGAATTTCTTAGGAGTACTTAAAAAAAAAAGTGAGTTAAGTAACCTGTGCTTTGGTGGTTAGAAGAACATAGGATATGTGAGATAAATTTACCAATAATAGATGACTTTAGTGTTTCTGGTTTGTTATTATCTATTTTTTTATGAAAGGTCTAATCCTTAGTTTACATACTAAAGTTTCAAGTATCACCAAGAATAAGTGTCGTTTCCTTTAAAGTTATACTATTACATTACGTTCATTAAGTTTATTGAAGGATATGGATATTTACAATTATGACAGATTGGATTAATTATGTCGATAGTATAATCTAGCATTTATGTTTATATATTTAATTGAAATCGAATGGAAAGGCATAGTTCCATGGGTGTATACTTTATTTAAAACAGGCATGTTGGAGGACGTAAATACTAACGGTTGACAAGTGTATGACTGTATGCTGTATTGATATTCGAATTGATATGCATTAGGGAAATGATTATATATTAATAGTTGGGTTATATATATAACTCAAGTTTGTATGATTAGATTCAAGTTTGTATGATTATATTCGTATTAGTTAATACCCTTATAAAATTACGAAAGGGATATGAATGTATAGAGAATATAAATGATGTATAGATCTTTGGAGAAATTTAGTATTAAGAACCTATTAAATCTGAAAGATAGAAGCTACTAGAATATTAGGTCCTAATTAATGGTTGAATTATAGAATGATATTCCAGTTAAGAAAGGTTAAAAGAATCATTGTATTTTCAGTTATTTTCTTATGTAAAGAATGGAAGAGTTAATTAGCACAGTAACCAATGTAAAAAGAATCATTAGATTTATAATTAATTCCCTTATTGAAGAATGGAGGAATTATTTAATGTGGTGACTGATGTTATTAAGAGAAATGTTAGATTTATAACTAACTATCTTAGTGAGAAATGGAAGGAACATTTGGTATAGTAACTAATGTTTAAATCATTATTGGATTTATAATTAACTTTCTTAGTGAAGAATGGAAGAATTTCTTAGTGTAGTAACTAGTGTGAAAAAGAAGCATTATAGTTACGATTATATTCTTAATGATGAATGAAAGAATTATTTAAATGTTTGTGAAAAGAAGTATTATAATTGTGATTAACTTAATTGTCATATATATATATATATATATATATATAAGTGTTTGGTTTATAAGTATAGAGATATTACTTCTCGTGATTACTTCAAATGCTTGTAATTGAGATATAGCCATGTGTTACATAAGTGAAGAAATCATGCTCTTAGATAATAGAGGAGAACGTTATTTCATGTGTCTTATGTCATAAGGAAGTATGTATGTAAGTTGAGATGAAAATTTTAGTAAACATGAATTTGGTTGCATATACTTACATAAGGATGTGATAAGCTCATTAACCTTGACATGATGATACTGATGAAGAGAATAAGAGATAAATTTTAATATGTCCGACCAAACCGCTAAGTTCCGACACTAGGAATCTTATCGAATTGAGAACCGACATTTAGGGGAAAAGGAAAATAGTTATTAAAACGTATAAATTATGTTCATACTGTAGAAGGTATTTCTTTTTGTTAAGATATGTATACTCTGTATCAATAAGGAAGGGGACTTTTGTAAATGCACTTCTATAATCAAATTACAATTGTTATGTTTCATTAACATGACTTTTGTATTATCGCGATTACACTCTTTATTATATACATGTCATGTCTTTTTAAATCTTTTTGAGAATGATTCTTACACTATTGAATTAAATAGATTATGTTCAAATAGAATGTAAGACATAGTTATTGTGGATGTATTTGAGGATAGATGACAAGTAATGACCATATATGAATTTAAGAAAGAAGTGCTTAGATAATTTTTAAGGTGGAGATGCTTATGATTCAATACCAAGAAGGAATGAATATATAATGAACTTAATAATGGGAGATTGTGACTTACGATGAGTGATGCATGGAGATCGACGCGGAAAAATCAGAGTTGCGATTTTACTTCTTCTCCTTCAGCAAGGATACTTCCAGCTTCTCGAACAGGTTAGAATTATTCTCCTCTAAAATTGCTAGTATGTAAGTTTGAATGGTATTCAGGGTTCGTATACTTTGATGAGGGGTTTTGCGTCATAATTTTATCGATTGGTTGAAAATGCTTATTCTCTAAAATCAAGGCGATGGCTTCGCAAGTATGCACTAGTAGTTTGTAATCATGCTTTGGATTGTGAAAAGAGAGAAGTTAAACTTACAATGAATTATAGAATCTTAGTTGTACTTGAGTTAGGAAGAGGAGAAAACCTTATATAACTTTGTTTATAAAAATCTGAGATTATACATTTAGCTATACTATGTAAATGGCACTCTAGTATTTAATTATACTTTGGATTATGAGAAGAGAGAGGTTGTATGTAAGAATAGTTCAGTAATTGTTGAAGAATGTATTGAAGAACGGAATTGGGAAGGGTAAATTCTTATTTTGGAATTCGGACATTGTTTTGATCATGTAATAGGTATACGTAATTATAGAAAAGGGAGAAGTTGGAATTGAATATTTTATCCCTTATGTTGAAATATGTCAGTGTTTTCAGTATTTTTGTAAACGATATACTTATAGTTTTGTTGAATTGAAAGAATTTGTTGTAGACGATTTCAATCCCGGTTACAACTAGTGAGTCAAGAGAGAACTGTTGTGGGGATTACTACACTACGAAAGGTACAATTTAGTTATATTATGTAATGCCCCTAGAATGACTGTGGACCTTAAGGGCACCTGTCGAGTGACCCGGCTGAAAAACTTCGATATAATGGTCTCTTGAGCCTTGTTATGTCTTAACTGATTGAGGAAAACCTGAAGATGGGAATGACGACAATAATAAATGAATTAAGGAATTAAATTATACATGTGGAGTGGGATAATTGATTGATTACATCTTGCTTAATGATTAGCCCTGTTTGATCAAGTCAAAGTGCAGTAAGACAGTTACAGTCCTAGCTCTACGATTTGGGAGGACGCAACTGAGATGTGTCATAACTTTCCATTTTTATTCTGAACTTCGGGACGAAGTTCTAAATAAGTAGGGGTGTATGTAGTGCCCCTAGACTACTGTAGACATTGAGGGCATCTACTGAGTCACCCGACTATTTGAAACATTAATAAAATAACCCTATGATTTTATTTTGAGTATATTTATGATTACGATTGATTGATATATGTGCATTTGGGTAGTTATTGTGAATGGACGATTTCATGTTGTTTAACGATTAACTTTGATATGAAAATTGTACACATGAATAATGCTTAACGACTAGCTATATGGTGATTATGTATTTGGCGACGAAATGCATATTTGATAAGATGAATGAGCAGTTTGAATAAATCATAAATGTTTAACAATGCTAGAGTTAGAAACCAGATGATAATTGTTGAGAACAGTGCCACTGATAATTTGTTGTGAGAAGTGTGTGTAGAAACAAGTGAGACGGTTCACCAATGGACACACAAAGGAACATGAAGGGTCGTGGAGTACGGGTAAATCACACATGGGGAAAACGACGACGATGTCGACTCTCGACAAGAATACCACGCATGAGCAGATAAGCATTGATCCGCTTGCTCAAGAGGAATGCGTGAGGGCGTACGAGGTGGGCCACGACGGAGCTGGTCACGTACGAGTTGAGGGGCGCGTAGTGAGAACGAACTCACTCCTCAGCGCCATTAGTCCCTAGATAGCATGTAGACGGAGGATGGATGGTAACGATTCCTAAAGTCCCTACAAGAGTTCCCGCAAGTCAAAATGGAAATATGGTGGCAGAAGGACCCAACGATGAGGTACCCTGTCGAGAACGGAAAGAATGGACGCAAGGACCCAACGAGGTGGTACCATGCCAAGGAATGAAAACCATGGATGATTGGACCCGACGGAGTGGTGCCATGTCAGAGAATTAAAAATTAAGGAACTAGGAGCCCAACGACGCGGCACCGTGATCCTAGTGAGTTTGATTGTTAAATTAAAATGCAAAAACTTAGGAGAATAACTCTAGATTATTTCTTAGCAAATGCATAACCATAGCTTAGACATTTGCACATGAATAGTTATTTTGTTGAGCATTTAAAATAATAGAAATTATTATTTAGGAGCAAAATAGATTAGACACCTAGTCAACTAAAAGCTAGGAGTTGATTAAAATATCTGGGGGACAAACTAGAGCAAACTTAGGGATGTAGGTGCACTTCCCAGAGAAACTGACACTTGGATGGGTGAGTGTTTTAATTAATTAAATAATTAAAAATATTTAATTATGCATGAAGCGACATGTGTCGCAAGAGATTTCCCTTTATAAGGAAGGCTTAAGGAATGGGTAAAGGGCCCATAATTTGGATGATTGTCGTAATTTTCGAATGCCTCAAAGACTTGCTGCTATCTAAGGGTTTGGCCTAGAAATCCTGGTGGGAAGGGAAGCCCAAGCTGAATTTCTGAAATACTTGTGTGAGCTCTACGACCCAAAGCTCGGGGGAGGCCATGCGACTGAAAGCATGAGCCTATGGTTGGGTGGCGAAGCTAACGGTTGCTTCGCCAATGGTTAAACGAGCTTTGCTGGAGGGATCCTACGGAAGAAGAAGGCGACAATGGAATAACTGGATCGGGTTGACAGTTTCAGGTTCATTTCAAGGGGACCCTAAATGAGGGGTCCTACAGTATCACTTTATATACGAGATCAAATATTGTAAGAGGATCCATTCCTTAAACAGAAAATCCTCTTTCTTAATAAAATATCCATATGTGATTATCTAAGATGTCATTTCCTACTACACATAACTAGCTTATAAGATTTCATAATGCTTTGAACACGATATAACATTCTTTCTATGACGATCCATGGACATTATGATCATTTAACCTTGAATGTTAGATTTCATCATTTCAACACAATTCCTATTTAGTTATACAACGCTTTTGTATAACCTAACATCATATAGGGGTAACCAATTGTCTAAAACAAACTTACATACCTTATACAGATAACCATGTACCTTTGTAAAGGCAGCCGCATAGCTCACCTTCATCTGCCGCGGTTCCAGTTTACTTGTATCATCACACATTAGTTTTATACACATATCGATATATATCCCACATTTACCCATTGATGGGTGTCAGGCAGTGATGTGTGGGAAAAATAACATTTGCTTGACCACAACATTCAAAGTGTTAGTTGTATAAAGGTAATTAAATCATAAAAGCAATCATACATATAACATATGTTCAAACATCATTTTTACTTGTTTCATAAAAGCTTATACCTCGATTACTGTCTCAAAGATCACTTCCGATCTACCCTGCAATTTCCATGTCATCAATGTTTTCCTTAACACATAATAAATAAAAACAGTCATTCCTTGTGGCAACATAAGGACGTCAGAAGATTACAGCATCCTACTAACCTGTATTTATTTCATGTTGGTTCTAGGTTTCCAATAATCTATCCCTTAACAAAATAACATATAGTTGTACATGGATAGCAAGTCGTCATAAATATTGTAACAAATAAAAGTATAACTTCCATAACCAGCGCTCATCGTTCCCAACATCCAACTTAAGGATTACTGGAGTAAGAAGTTGTAAAAAGGAAACATGCATTTTCATCATATGCACCCTATACATATGCATACTTTTTAAGTGTTTATAACCCTTTTATCCTTTTGTTGAACTAACAAGCAAGGGTATAAGAATGCTCTAATGTCTCACATTCAGTATCGAAATCACTTATCCCGTACCTTCATCTGCTAAAGTGAAAAATATAGTAACAAAGACTATTTATCTGTGGAAGTACACTCAGGTGAAGAACATGCTAACTTCCTTCTCAAGGTAGTAAATGTTTAGACTACATTCTTGCTCCATTTGTCATTCAATCAACCGAACACGTTTAAACTTCTAAGATTTGTAAACAACAACTTCCAGTAATTATATTTCGCACAAGACAGGATATAACTTTTTACATCATTTCCTATCAGGGTGATTCAGTTTATTTCATAAGAGAACCACACATTCCCCATATACTAGTTAAGAAATTATTTATCTAAACTTCTTATTCTTTGGTTTTATCTAAGAGGAGCATCATCCCTTCCGAAGGAATATGTACTGTAGTTATTGTCATAATTTCTATATACTACTTAACTTTTCTACTCAAAATTGAGGAAGCTTACCAACTCTTTTAGTCGTATTCACCCTTCCATATCTATGTGGTCAATATTCTAATAATTTCCGGTTTGTATAATATTCTTCTTGGATGTCGGATCATCGACGTCTATCTATGTAGTAAGTAGGAAATTTTCTAGGTATCGAACACACCCATCGTTAGGAGTTCTAAGTAAACCATTAAAGTTAATCCCTTTAACCTTTAATGATACATTTTTGTCTTTCATAATGTGGATGATCCTTATACATGATAGTGGATGATCAATATCATTCAATCCAATAACTTTCAATTTTCAGTATGCAAATAAAGCACAACATACTAGACTAGAGATGAAAGTGGAACTCATATACTTACAGTTTAATCAGACGAGTCTTGCTTGGAATTCCACAATAAATTGCTTCATCACGATATTTCCATATTTCCCTTAGTTTCTTCCTGGAGAACTCGACGATTAATTTGGATAGTATATTCTCGTCCATTCGTCCCATGCATCCAAAACACAATTTGTTTGTTAGTTTCGAAACCCTCATATTTATTTACCTTATGTTGAGCCCCTATAGGCCCGAGTGCTGAAACCTCAGCTCTGATACCATATGTCACGAACCCAAAATTTTGAGAAAATTTAAAACTTTGCTAAACGTCCAATCTTCTTTAAATGCTAGGCGGAAGATAAAATGTGTACACAACATCTATACTATCACATCACTATAGCATCTTAACATTAATTATTCAATAGTAATTATAGATGAAACTTTACTTGTCGACACAAGGTATTTAAAAATCACAAGCAACCCCAATCCAATTATACAACTCGTTAAATCGTATCTTATTTGTAATAGCATGAATAAAATTCTAACACTTGTCTCACCTTAACAAATTTTCCTCTATTAACTTGATTATAAACTGAGTAGAACATTTTCATGGAACAACCATCATAATAGTAAAATGATTAAGATACATAAATTGGAAGTAAACAAAACTGAAGAATTAACTGAGATGCACCATCAAGGAAAATATATGGACGAGATACACAAGTACAGCCACAATTATTAAGAGAGGTATATATACAAGAATCACACCCCGAAAGAACAAGGACATACACAAGAGACCAAGGTAACGTGGTTCACCCGTACACGGGCTAGTCCACAAAGGTGTGTGCATATTTTATTATAATGTAACAAAAAGAAGATTACAACGAGCAACATAGTTGCTTTACAAATTTCCTTCTCCTTCTAACAAGCCTCTATCGCATAGAGCTTTTCATTTATAAATCTCTAAATCTCTAAAGCATGAATCTTATCCTTGTGATGCCACGAAACAAAGGAACGGTAATACATTAATTAACAGACTCATTGTTTGGGATCGGCTCCCTAAGAATTGTCCCATAACCTGCTATGTCCCAGTATAAACTATTTGGGGCCTGGCAGTTTAGATGATGTTTCCATGCAGCGCAGGAGACAATTTAACCTCAAGAATAACAATTGAAACTATTCCATCAAACAACTTTGCTAGTTTAAATGATATTCAAATATGAACCAACGTTTTACATAGATTTAAAGTAAAATGAGTTCAACCGAGCTTCAACTCTGATTCTAATCACAGTTTACAGAGATCTAAAAGATGTGCAACTCTGATCTAACGTTTTACACAGATCTAGAGTAAAAAAATGAATTCAACCGAGCTTCAACTCTGACTCTAATCATAGTTTCCATAGATCTAAAAGATGTGCAACTCTGAACTAACGTTTTACACAGATCTAAAAAAAATGAATTAAACCGAGCTTCCACTCCGACACCCACGATTCACAAATATCTACAAATAAATACACTCAACTGAGTTCAACGTTAACACCAATACATTTTTGTAGAGATCAAGGTAGTGGACATTTCAATAGAGCTTCAACTCTGATATCCACAAACTCACACAGACCTAAACAGAATTATAAGTCTCTCAACTAAATTTAACAGAAAACCCTGAAATCTATCTAGCCATAAGCATATACATCTATAGGGAAGATGCAACACTGTCAAACCAATTGATATGCATACTTATATATATATATATATAGGTATAATATAACGCTATCAAAGTCATAGATCACTATGACTAATCAAGACAGACTCGATCCACCATAAATTGCCTAGTTTGCTAATCAGAACCTTATCAATACTAAGTGCAACAGTGATACGACTCGGTTGACGAGTATACAAAGAATTAGCATAACATCTTACCAACAATTGGCTGCAACCAATGTTGCGACTCTGTTTTGAGGAAATTCTGCAGAGGAAAATAACACAATGCCACCGATCGATGAAAACAGTGATTACATACAGCTTCTACAGGGTTAGACCGACAACATAAAGACATATTATGACTAAGATCAATTGGAAATTTTTTTTTTGCAGCATATACATATAGATTTCAACTCTATCCAGTTTTTCGACAGCGAAATGATACGGCTTCGACAACATAATTTAAAAATAAACAAATAGATATGAGAGTAGAAGAACCGTATCTGAAGATCATACTTCAGGACAATTCCCCTGGCTTAACTCAAAACGCACAAATCGTTGGATGTGGCTTAAGGTGTTGTCAAGAAAACCCTTCCCAACTCCATTGGTAGCATGTACAAAACAGTACTACGGAGAACAAAGGTTAAAACTCTCAAATACTGACGTTTCCATATGTGTGGATGGATTGAACTATGCAAGAAAGAGAATGTGATCATGACAGAGTTTTAAAATCTTCTTAGCTACTGGGTAGAAAATAAGAAACAACATTCAAAAACTGAAAAAGAAGCCATGATAGAAAATTCGATTACCTCAACTCCAGAGATAAGTCAAAATCAATTGATCCTTGTTGACTCCTAAAGACTCTTTCCTCGGCGAGCAGGAAATCTCAAACAGTTTTAACATGTGTCCGTCTCTCTCCGAAACAATTTTTCCTTTTCATCCCTATCTTCCTACTATGATCTTCATTATATAATTACCTTTTGCATTTTCTCTGAAAAAAATACCTTTTGCGTATCCTTCGAGGGTCCGCCCATGATCTTTCCTCCCTACATTAAAGGGCGAGCGGTAGTTAAACTTAAACTCCATCTTTAAAAATGTTAACAATGCTCGGCGGTGAATTTAATCTACCACTCCTAACTGATAAGCGAGGTTTTCCTCCATTAATGTATCACCAAGATAAATGTAACTGTCACAGAGCTACCCCCTCGCATGCCACCTCCCCTCTTCTCCAATAACAGCAGGTACATTTTAAAACCTAAACCTTCCCCCTGAGTAACAAGTGGCACTAACTAAGTCTCAAAGCACCATTCTAGAGACATGATCCCACCAAAATCTCCACTCGCTGCCACTTCGTGGAGTTATTCCGGCTTGCAAGGTATCGAGGAGCACACTATTTCTACTATCATAAAAATTGCGGGAGTGGGAAGTTGGACAAGCTTCTACTTAAGGAGACAACTTGCTTAAAGCTCTCCACGAGTTTCTCCACACAAAAAAATTACTCTTCAAAAAGATTTCATACTCGACGGTGGTCAAGAAATTACTTGACAAATGGCATTTTATTCTCCGACAGATGGCATCTCCCATCAAGCTTTGGAGTTTAATAAAAGACGTGGGAAGGTGGGGTGGTTAAGCTCTTAACAACGAGTTTTAGTAGCATTTAACCTCCACTCTATTCTCGATTTGGACTTGGCTTCCCATTAACCATAATTAAATCTCCCTTCCAGCTTGACGGTGGTGATAGATCGTGGCGATTTGGTGCTCTACTTGAAGAGACAGACTTCCTCAAGATTCTCCAAAACAATCTCAAATCGACATTAGCCAATGTGTGCGCCGAGATGGTTGTCGTGACATATTAAATTCTTGTTTCAACAAAAGGTATCAAGAATATAGATATAATTCATAACTTGTAGTTATGAACTTTGTCAAATAGTTTTTTAATGGTTCTCGCCACTAGTTATTAATCTTTTTGCAAAAATATCTATATATAATGCCCATAATTATTTTTATATATATAAACATAAATGATATCCTCTACAAGTATATCCTTTATTATTGTTATAATCACACTATTATAACAATCTTATCAACCAGTATACTTATCATAGATTTATACTATGTCCTCCGATAAAATAAAATAAAAAGTAAGCTAAACCCTCTAAGCTCAATATCCACAACTTTACTAGATAACTTATTTAATAGGCTACCCTTCCTTTAACTCTAAGAGTTTTCTCCAACATCCTCTCGTAGAGGTATGATTAGTATACTCCATGAGGATAATAGTTGACCTTTTGATACTACAAGGAAATAGGAGCTAGAAAGTATAGTGGTGTGACTAAATATTCACCATCATCGATCGTCTACTTAAGATGATAACACGAATAGCTTAAGGTTATTAAGTAGATGTTTGAGATGCTAAGATGACACCTGTCACCTACTCATGCTTAGGTTACCACACCTTTTCGCTAGTGGCTTCACTTGTATGTCGCTTAGTTGCGTCCGTCACAAATTTAGAACTTAAGAATAAATTACAACAATAATTTTCAAGGTCCACGGGTGGGGCCTTGGCCTTGAGCTCCTCACCTGTGCCTTTTACACAATTAAATTAACTAAATAACGATCAAAATAGGTCATAAAGGAGGGATATCACACTTCACCACTTCCTTTGATTGGGTATTGCTAATCATCCCCAAGTTTAATGTTATGGGGTGATTCATGTTCAGATAAGTTCCCAAAAGATTCCTTAAACCCAGTCATGTGTTTGGAATCCCCACTGTCAATTAACCAATCACTACAACCATGGGAGATAGTACCTGTGAGAGCAGAGATTAGAGCATACTCTTCTTGACTTGATGAGTCATCATCACTATCAATTTCTGCCCTAGCCTTCTTCTTTGGGGGTTCATCATCTTTAACAGCATGAGCATGAAACCTTATTTTGCTTCCCTTCTTCTTCTTACTGGAGTTGTTGTTATTATCCCTTTTGTTCTTGGGTCTGAAGCAAAGTGACCCTTCTCATTGCATGTGAAGCATCTTAGGTCCTTCTTACTCTTTTGATAGGATCTATTGTGGCGAGAGTGCTCCTTCTTGGTTTTGCTTCTTTTGGTGTGAGCTGCAAGAGCTTGATCTTCACCTCCCATCTTTTCCTCACGAGCTATAAGTCTAGATTCTTCTTGAGAGCATTCTTCCCGCAATCTATTGAAGGAGATCAACTTCTTCCTTGCACAAATTCATTGACTGAAGGAATCCCATGACCTGGGTAGGCCATTTAGAGTGGTCATCACCACTTCACCATTCTCCACTGTTTCATCCACTGCTTCTAGTTGTTCCTTGATCTGGGAGACCCTTGAAAAATAATATTGAATGGTTTCTCCATTATGAAACTTTACTCCTTTCAATTGGTTCCGCAGGGTCATCTTCCGATTTATGTTCTTTCCTTCAAATAGTTTGGTCAAAGATTCAAACATCTCCTTGGGTGTCTTAAGAGAAGACACATGGGGTATGAGATGGTCTTTGATAGAATTAGCAATGATTCTCTTTGCCTTGACCAAGTTCTTCTTATGCAATGCCTTGGCCTCTTCATCCTTTGGGATAGGGATGTCTTCTTTCACATATGAGTCCAACTCATTTTCTTCGAGGATTAACCCAATCCTATACTTCGAGGCTAAGAAGTTATCAACCCCTTCAAGCTTATCCTCAAGCTTGGTGTGGAGAGACATCTTAAATAGTACTTCAAATGGAAATAGAAATGATTTAGGTCTTACCACTTGAAATGCTGAAAACTGGATCTCATCTCGAATTAGGGTTTGTGAGAAAACCCTAAAAATTCAAAATGTGAATTTCAAATTTCTGAAAGGACAGAAAGATGCGCCTTGATGAGCTGATCAACCTGGTGTATTCAGAATTGGAGATCAGCAAATTTTTTCCCTTCAGAATTGCCTTTTTGTCCTCCAGGGTTCACTAGCGAGAGCCCTGAATTAGGGTTTGAGTTTTTCGGAGATCTACCAAGCCAAAAATCTCGATCCAAAGCTCTAAACTTCGATTTTTGCAAGGATCTTCTAGCTGTGCCTTCAGATTCCAGAAATTCCTATTTTTGTGGAAAACCTAATTTTTAGGGCCAAATCTGAAAATGCTAGGAATTGAATTCTGATTGGATAGATAGATGCGCCGTAATGTGTAAAGTAAATCTACTATACTGATTTGCAAAAATCTGTGCAAAGAAACCCAATAAACAAGGAACTCAAGCTTCCATCACTGCAAAATGTCTTCTTCTTTGGTTATAGCTCTGATACCATGTTAAATTTTGAGCATTAATTCAAAATACTCTAGGATCTTTGCTGAGAGAATAACATATATAGTATACCAATGCATGATAATCGCAATATGACAAGAATCACAACAATCAAAAGCATAAGAGACAAGAGACACATAGTTTCTGTGGGGAAAACCCTAAGGTGAAAAACCCCACAACTTTCTCAGAGATATAGAGAGCAATGGCTCAACCAAAGTACAACCAAATAACATTGAGATAGTCTCCTAGTAGCAGATGATCCTCCTCCTCACTAGTGCGCCACTTTCTGAGTGAGAGTGAGATACTTTTCCGAGTGATCTAAATAGAGATCACATGACCTCTATTTATACTGATTTGTTTTCCCAGTGACCTTATGGGGCCGGCTTGTCTATCTAGGTACATCACATTATAATACATATATTTCAAGGCCGACCCCACACATGGTGGTCTAATAACCCATCGGCAAGTACACACAGTTGCGACACTTGTCAATCCACATGACGACACTTCCTTATAGAGGAATAACACATCTCTATTAAGGGTACAATAAATATATATAAAATACACAGATGAAATACATTCCGAAGTTACATATACATCAACAAGCATTAGGGAGCAAGAGATCCTGTTCTCCTTCTCCTCCCTTCCTTTTATAGCAAAACTCTGAGTGCCATGTGTCTGTCCATGCACATATTTTATTTTATTTACTATTTTAATTACAATTGTTCTCAATTACAAGTGTCTCATTATCTTTTGTTTGCACCTAATTCCCTAAATCAGTGAGAGTTAGGTGTAGAAGAGTCCTACTTCTATTTTTGGTTCTCATTCAGTTTACTTAATACCTTCTATTGAACTAGTTTTTTTTATTTATTTAGTTTCTTTTAATAATAAAAACTTATAAAAGAAATTTGTTTCTTTTATTTAATAACATCTAATCTATTTTAATTTTTAAAAAGATCTAAAAGATTAATATATATATATATATTCTCTTTATTTCTAAATAAGATATTTTTATCTAAAGTTTAACTTCTATTAATATTCAATTCTAATAAAACTTTAATAGAATACTTCTAGTTTAGTTTTTATTTTTCTTCATTTCATAAAGTAGATAAATCAAATAATTTAGACTAAACTAATTGTTTTTGTTTTGTTTTCTTTTTCACTTCTACTTTTCTTCTTTTATCTTAAAAATAAAATAATGAATATTATTTTATTGTAATTGTCTTTTAATTTAAAATCACTTGAATTTATCTTTTGGTAAAGTTTCAGTTTCTTCATATGTTAAATAACATTATCTTTTTCTTGTCCAGGTGCCTCTTCAACGGGCCCTTCCGACAGTTCCATTTCTTTCTTCTTATGGGAAGCACTGCATAGCAATCGGGAGTCGTTACCACGATCTGTCAACTACGCTTCTTTGATACTAAGGGATGTTGAGGGATAAGGATCTCCTTATCACGCGCCCCTCAACTCATCGTACGCGACCAAATCATTATGGCCTTTCCCGTATGGCACACGCCTCCCTGGGTGAGCTGCAACAGCTTCACCTGTGCATGCATTGCTAATTAAGGGCTGAGAGTTTGTCGTCATACCCCTATGTGTTCTTTCCGTATTTACGACCTCTTTAATTCCATTGTGGGTCAGTCGGTAAATCGTCTTACCTGCCACTGCACACACTCAAGCGCACATTAGTAGCACTGCACTATAACACATTTTCATCATTCTTTTCAGTATCTCAGTCAGTCGAGCCTACTAAATATTCATCATTGTAGTGCCCCTAGACTTGTGTAGACATTGATGGCACCTGCTGAGTGACCCGGCTGATTGAAACATTAATTAAATAACCTTTTGACCTTATTTTTTTGAGTATGTGTATCTGAACTGTTGAGGTAAATGAATAATTGCATATGTTAAACGATTAGCTATGACTATGGAAAATTATGTTGATGGATAATGCTTAACGACTAGCTGTATGGTTATTATGTATTTGGCGACGAAATGTATATTTGATAAGATGAATGAGCAGTTTGAATAAATCATAAATGTTTAACAATGCTAGAGTTGGAAACCAGATGATGATTGTAGAGAACAGTGCTACTAATAATTTGTTGCGAGAAGTGTGTGTAGAAACAAGTGACACGGTTCACCAACGGACACACAAAGGAACATGGAGGGTCGTAGAGTACGGGTAAATCACACACAGGGGAAGCAACGACGATGTCAACTTCTGACAAGAATACCACGCATGAGCAGATAAGCATTGATCCGCTTGCTCAAGAGGAATGCGTGAGGACGTACGAGGTGGGCCACGACGGAGCTGGTCACGTACGAGTTGAGGGGCGCGCAGTGAGAACGGACTCACTCCTCAGCGCCATTAGTCCCTAGATAGCATGTAGACGGAGGATGGATGGTAACGATTCCTAAAATCCCTACAAGAGTTCCCGCAAGTCAAAACGGAAAGATGGTGGCAGAAGGGCCCGACGATGCGGTACCCTGTCGAGAACGGAAAGAATGGATGCAAGCACCCAACGATGCGGTACCATGCCAAGGAATGGAAACCATGGATGACTGGACCCGACGGAGTGGTGCCATGTCAAGGAATTAAAATTAAGGAACTAGGAGCCCAACGGCGCGGCACCGTGATCCTAGTGAGTTTGATTGTTAAATTTAACTGCATAAAAACTTATGAGAATAACTCTAGATCATTACTTAGCAAATGCATAAAAATAATTTAGGCATTTGCACATGAATAGTTATTTTTGTTGAGCATTTAAAATAATAGAAATCATTATTTAGGAGCAAAATAGAATCCTAAGATTAGACACCTAGTCAACTAAAAGCTAGGAGTTAATTAAAATATCTGGGGGACAAACTAGAGCAAACTTAGGGGTGTTGGTGCACTTCCTAGAGAAAATGACACTTGGATGGGTGAGTGTTTTAATTAAATAATTAATTAAAAATATGTAATTATGCATGAAGCGACATGTGTCGCATGAGATTTTCCTTTATAAGGAAGGCTTGGGGAATGGGTAAAGGGCCCATAATTTGGACGATTGTCGTAATTTTCGAATGCCTCAAAGACTTGCTGCTATCTAAGGGTTTGGCTTAGAAATCCTGGTGGGAAGGGAAGCCCAAGATGAATTTCTGAAATACTTGTGTGAGCTCTACGACCCAAAGCTCGGGGGAGGCCATGCGACTGAAAGCATGAGCCTATGGTTGGGTGGCGAAGCTAACGGTTGCTTCGCCTATGGTTATACGAGCTTTGCTGGAGGGATCCTACGGAAGAAGAAGGCGACAATGGACTAACTGGATCGAGTTGACAGGTTAAGGTTTTGCTCATTTTTGTTAAGTTATTCACGCTTTTTATTTTTTTTTTCCAATAACTATGATGGCTAATCTGTTTGTATGAAGTTGTTAAAGTTTCAGGTTCATTTCAAGGGGACCCTAAATGAGGGGTCTTACATTTGGTATCAGAGCCGGTCGAGCCTTGAGGGCACCGGACTCATTTTGTCGTTGAACGTGGTGATCAAGCAACAGGATTGGAGCTGCGATCTTCGAGAAGTTTCACCTTCGACTGGGGCAACTGTTTCTACAGGTTCTTCACTGTTCGTATATTTCGTATTTATTTCAGTTTTATTTGAAAAGTTATAGATCTGCAATATCATGTGAGAATATGAATTTATGATTATGCTTGACTGTGCATTTCAGTAATTTAAACGCTGTAATATTCGAAGTATTTTAATTATGGAATTGACTGTACATTTCAGTATTTAACGCTGTGATATTCAAAGTATTTTAATTATGAAATTGACTGTACATTTCAGTATTTAAACGCTGTAATATTTGAAATACTTTAACTATGAAATTGACTATACATTTCAGTATTGAAACGCAATACATTGGAAGTATTCAATTAAGGAAACTGCTGTAAATTTCACTATTTAAAATAACTGTGTATTAAGAATTTCATTGAAGAAACTGCTGCACACATCTGTATTTTTTTTAAATTGCTCCGTAGTTGAAGAATTTGATTTGGGAAATTTCTGTGTTTCTCTTTATATTTAAAACACTTTACAATGAAGTATAGTATAGGTTTTTGCATTAATTTTATTTTCAACAGAGAATAGTATTTTCTGATATAAATTTACTTAGACTGAAAACTGTTCAGAGCGGTATTGGGCATACCACCTAGTTCTGGTTGCAACCGAATGATTCAGATCTGTAGCATGACATCCTGACTGTATTTATACTCCCTTAGATTCCCTTTTGTATCTATGTATCTAGATGGCGTCGAAATCATTAAATCTAAGATCGATTCAAGCTACCATCGCTTCCAATCCTTGTACTATGAGTAGCATTGTTTTACAGTCAACATTTTGGTCAGGATCCTTTCTGTTGGAAACTTTTGCGTTTTAGATAGATCTATAAAGTATTTGGAATGTGCCTGAGCATTAAATTCTCTGCCTTGCTACCTACAAGAGATCAAAATCCGAGTTAATTAATTTAAATCTATGTTCATCCTCTGCAAAAACCTTGTGATCAGAAAGCCATACCATATTCACGGGTTGGCTTATGAGATCTCGCAAACCTAATTTGTATTTAACCAATAGATCTCTGTCTGAAACCGTTGATAGATCTGAACTGTAACTGTAATCTATGTATGCGATAGGTTTTGGAATCTCTGTAAATCCAAACCCGTATCTAATCTTTGACCTCACATGAATCCGATGTCAAACCTCTGTGGTCGATAGAGCATTCTCTTATGTGCTTACTTGTGCATTTTAGTGATGATCACTAACTACGGTCTCCCTTATACCTAGCAAAACTCTGTTCCATTAAACACCTTGTAGATTTCTGTTGGATTACTTCCTATTTCCATCAGTTCTGAAACAGAACTCGTAACCAAGGTACCGACCCGTATCCTAACGCCGACTCCTGTTGACTATTCATTTGGGGCTTGGATCTTTGCGACCTCTGTCTGCGAAATCGGGGTATCGAAATAATCCTTCTTGGCTGGGTAAAAACTCCCATCTCAGATCATCCCGATCTGAAATCCTCAACCGTAAAGTCAGTTGGTCTGTGCTTGAATAAAGGTCTCACAAATGTTTAAAACGTTCTTAGATCTGGAATGGTCGATCTCAAATTCTTGACTCCGGTTATGTTTATTATTTACCAAATTTCGGTCCTGATTATGTGTTGCATGACAAAGGCCATTTGTGTAGGAATCTTAACTAATAGTTAAATCTAGTGCCCAGACCAATCTCTATCAGTTATTCTTCCCTGCAGCAATCTCCTTCCACCCAGCATGAGATCTATGCTGACTTCCTTCCTCGTAAAGCACAGCACCAACAAATTGTTCAAGCGTCATTACCGACCGTGATTGACGGGATGAGGGAAGGATACTCACGTAAGTAGTATCGGCGTATGTGATCTGAGATCCCTCCCCACATTCGGATGAAAGCTTGGCAGAAGAGATGGACCGTAAAAAGAGGGATCTCCCTCATATTTTGGCGGACTCTCCATGGGGATCGATTGGTATTAAAGTGAGCACACACAGGAAGTTGAGGGGGAAAGCTATGTAGGATGATCGTTGGAGTATTGTATAGGGCGATCTATGTATTATAATCGCGGGGGTTATTTGATCGCTTTGTTATTTTGATCATTGGAGTATAGTGTGAGATCTCGGCTTGATTTGTTTTCATGCATTTCCAGGTTGCTTGTTTCTTATTATGAGATGACATTAGATTGATCTGTGGTCTATTTTTATTTTTTTTTTATATGCATTGTAATTTGTAATGGAGAGAGAGGATGGTTGTAGCTAATCCGGATTCAGTTTCCTCCGTATGAATGCCCTTTGAATCGTGGGGAAAAGAAAGCAGCTTTTTCCTCTGAGATCAGTATTTGATTGTTTGCATATTTATATTTTTGTGTGCATGCTCTATTTTGAGAGCCAAATCGTGTTGCCAAGATTTCACTGTTTGAGGGTATGCTTCCACGACTTTCTGTTAGAGATATACTGCCACAGAAGTTATGTTGCCAGCGTGAGATCAAAGTGGAAGTGTTAGATCTGTCCTTTATGTTGAATTCAGATTCGGTTGTTATATTGCATTTCTAGGTTTATACTTATGTGCTAAATGAAGTGGTAGATCAACGCTGTGTTTGAAATAACAGCATAGATCTCGTTCCTTCAGATCTCTGTGATTAGCGCAAATGTCTAGGGAGACTCAGCTCCTTGTGAAAAAAAAAATCTATGTGGTAGCCTGGTTGCTCGAACCGTACTTTAGTCGAAGTTTTAATGTTATGTATTGATTGGAAACCATAGCTCCTGTTGAAATCTGGATTTGTTAGGCTGCTTAGATGGAAATTTCTGTTTTGTGTTCATTATGAGAGGTCCTGTGTTACCAGCGTTAATGCTAGAAAGAATGCCCTGTCATATGTGTTTGGAGATCCTGATAATAGCATGAATGCCATATACACTCTGCTTATGCTTGAGAGTTCCTATGAGATCAGCGTAGGTAGACCGGTCTGTAAGTTGAAACCAAAGTGTGAGATCTCTGATCTCTAGATCTCGCGTTATTGAATTCGTGGTTGTTTTCTTTTTGCTGCATATTCAGTTTGTTGGATGAAATGCTAAGAGCAAACTCTGTCATAATCTCTGTAATGTCTATGTTATTGTTTCCGATTTCGATTTGGAAAGCAACACCATGGAGACTTTTATTTAATCGGTAGCTAAATGGTGTTATCTGTTATGTAATGGTTGATGAAACGATACTTCTGGAAGAAAATATTTTATGGAACAAACGATCATCCATACCTAAGGAGAACCTAAATTAAATCACTTTATTAATGATCGCTTCACCTTCCAGCTATTGGTTCAGGTTATCTACTTTAACATGTATTGTGATGTCATCTGTAAATGTATTACAAGTACAACCTCTTGGCTGCCACAATGAGGTGTGCATAGCATACGTTAAAGATTTATTTATTTATTTATTTTTTTCATTCAGTATAAGAACATAGGTGCCAAACGAGATCAGTCTACTTCGCTTATGTGGCAGACATCAAGAAAACTCGAATGCCTTGAATCTCTTTGCCATAGGAATAATAGGAATAATAGTGATGTAAGGTTACTAATAAACTTTTATGTTAAGGTTACTAATTCGCTTATGTGGCAGACCTTAAAATGAATAAAAAAAAAAAAAATTATGTTGAGAGATTGACTTAAGAGACATCGGAATGAACAAGATAATGGAGCACCATTACAATCACTTTCACTTTACTTGAAGTTTATTGCAGAAATTACTCTAAGTAACATGGTATCAAATTTAGTTATGAAATGAGTGATTAGTATAAGTGACATTTACTTTATTCATGGGTTAGAATTGAAGAGGAGATTGTCTTAGTTTAATGCTATTATATTTTCAGGCTTGATTTGGTTAAGGGATAATACATTACCATTTATCGTAACTCGTATGGCACTTCACTAATCCATAATATGATGTTATATGTCGAATGCAAAATAAGTAATTGGAGTAGCAAGTAGTCTAGAATATTTATCAACTTATTGATATTTTGTATATATATAGGTATTATTATTTGAATAATTAATTTAAATTATATTCTTTTTGTAATATAAACAAAGGTGGAATTGTATGGTTTGGAATGACATTTAATCCTTTAGGTATATAATGTGTTATAGGCAGAAATATTATTATTTGATTATGACTTAAATTATATTCCGTTGCATTATAATGTGTTATAGGCAGAAATATTATTATTTGATTATGACTTAAATTATATTCCGTTGCATTATAATGTGTTATAGGCAGAAATATTATTATTTGATTATGACTTAAATTATATTCCGTTGCATTATAAATAAAGGTGAGGATTTTATGGTTTGAATTATTATTAAATTCATTACTTTTATAATATGTTTTAGAGAAAGAAATGTATTATAATATGCTTTAGAGAAAGAATAGTATCCATGATTATGTTTTAGACTTATATTCTTTGTAATGTAAATAAAGATGGGAACATTGTGGTTTAGATACTATTAAATTCACTACTTTTATAATGTTATTAAGGTAGAATCCATTAGGAAAGTAAGAATTATATTGTGACCATGTTCGTATTTATGACAACTCTAACAATATGTTATGTTGTCTATTCCACTTAAAAATGTTTTTTTTTTTTTTTTTTAAGTAGGTTAGATTTTAAGTGGTATGCTAATCGAGATATATTACCCTGTTCTGATTTTTACTTGATAGTTGACTAAAGGTACTAGGATAGAAGATTAAATATAGGTTAGGATACTTTCCTAGATAACCTTGATGAGAAAACAGGTAGACACATACATTTAGTAAATTTACTAAATGACAGAAAATAGATAAATTTTTAACTGATAAAACACCTTGATGCTAAGATGGTTGAGACTTTGACAAATTGTTGAGGAAGTGAAACAAACTTAAAATTTGAAAAGCGAGATATCTATGTAACTAGCACAATGAACTAAGCCCAATGAAATTGATTTTCTAGCATGAAAATGTTGACGAAAAAGTACAACTCGACGTGATCGGGACAATAGTAAAAGAAGAATTCTCCATTAGGAAAGCCCACCGAAAAGACCAAATGAAGATGACATATGTAAAACGAGGCATGGAGAAGATCGACACAATGAATCAAAAGTAATGCAGCTAACCTGAGGACCTAGTCAACCCTTCATGAAAATATGACTAGCCCGAGATAGAACTCGATGAGGATGAGAAAACGAACATAGTACGAATTGATGAAACTAACAAAGTGGTCTTATGACAACATGAATGATGAATTGAGGTAAGGATCTGATAATCTTGAGTAATGATATTGATGAAAGGACTAAGAGATAAATTTTAATATGTCTGACTAAACCGTTAAGTTCCGACCCTAGGAATCCTTTCGATTTGAGAACCAACATTAGGGGTTTTTGGAAGTAACCTTATGGAAATTGGTTTTGAAATATTTGAGGGTCTCTCTCTCTTGATTTGTTAAAAATGTGACCATGTCTTACCCATCTTCGATTGATAGAATATGTTTGATGTTTATCTTCTCGTCTTGGAGGGAATGATGACCAAATATATTTGGAATCTTGCTTGATGGTGATTTTCTAACTAATGGGTGGCTATTGATGCTATATAGCTTGTAAATAAGTTTGGATATCGTAGACCTTCGCAGATCTAGGTTGGTATTGACAATTATGAAGGCATTATTGGATTTACAATACACTTGTTATGATTGAGTTCATAAAGATGTATTGGAACTAGGTTGGATGAAAAAGAAAACTTACGATTAGAGTCACTAGTGCTTAAAGCCTTGATAATTGGAGAAAAATAGAAGAGAATGACAAGAAGATGAGAATAGGAAATTAAAAGTAAAGCCTAGTGTCGTAAGGGTGAGAACAAAATTTAAACTTCGGGATGAAGTTCTATACAAGAGGGGGTGTATGTAATGACCCTAAAATGACTATGGACTTTAAGAGCACCTGTTGAGTGACCCGGTGGAACAGACTTCAATAAAGTGGCCCTTCGAGTTAGGATGTGTCTTAATAAGGGAGAATCACCTGATGATGTGCATGACTATAATTGATAAATGAATTAAGGAATTAAATTCTATGTGTGGAGAGGGATAATTGATTGATTACATCTTGATTAATGATTAGCCCTGATTGATCAAGTCAAAGTGCAGTAGGACAACTATAGTCCTAGCTCTGCGACTTCGGAGGACGCAACTGAGAGGCGTCGTAGCTTTCCATTTTTTTATTTTTTTATTCTGAACTTTGGGACGAAGTTCTAATTAAGTAGGGGTGTATGTAGTGCCCCTAGACTTGTGTAGACATTGATGGCACCTGCTGAGTGACCCGGCTGATTGAAACATTAATTAAATAACCTTTTGACCTTATTTTTTTGAGTATGTGTATCTGAACTGTTGAGGTAAATGAATAATTGCATATGTTAAACGATTAGCTATGACTATGGAAAATTATGTTGATGGATAATGCTTAACGACTAGCTGTATGGTGATTATGTATTTGGCGACAAAATGTATATTTGATAAGATGAATGAGCAGTTTGAATAAATCATAAATGTTTAACAATGCTAGAGTTGGAAACCAGATGATGATTGTTGAGAACAGTGCTACTAATAATTTGTTGCGAGAAGTGTGTGTAGAAACAAGTGAGACGGTTCACCAACAGACACACAAAGGAACATGGAGGGTCGTAGAGTACGGGTAAATCACACACAGGGGAAGCGACGACGATGTCAAATTCTGACAAGAATACCACGCATGAGCAGATAAGCATTGATCCGCTTGCTCAAGAGGAATGCGTGAGGACGTACGAGGTGGGCCACGACGGAGCTGGTCACGTACGAGTTGAGGGGCGCGCAGTGAGAACGGACTCACTCCTCAGCGCCATTAGTCCCTAGATAGCATGTAGACGGAGGATGGATGGTAACGATTCCTAAAATCCCTACAAGAGTTCCCGCAAGTCAAAACGGAAAGATGGTGGCAGAAGGGCCCGACGATGCGGTACCCTGTCGAGAACGGAAAGAATGGATGCAAGGACCCAACGATGCGGTACCATGCCAAGGAATGGAAACCATGGATGACTGGACCCGACGGAGTGGTGCCATGTCAAGGAATTAAAATTAAGGAACTAGGAGCCCAACGGCGCGGCACCGTGATCCTAGTGAGTTTGATTGTTAAATTTAACTGCATAAAAACTTATGAGAATAACTCTAGATCATTACTTAGCGAATGCATAAAAATAATTTAGGCATTTGCACATGAATAGTTATTTTTGTTGAGCATTTAAAATAATAGAAATCATTATTTAGGAGCAAAATAGAATCCTAAGATTAGACACCTAGTCAACTAAAAGCTAGGAGTTAATTAAAATATCTGGGGGACAAACTAGAGCAAACTTAGGGGTGTTGGTGCACTTCCTAGAGAAAATGACACTTGGATGGGTGAGTGTTTTAATTAAATAATTAATTAAAAATATGTAATTATGCATGAAGCGACATGTGTCGCATGAGATTTTCCTTTATAAGGAAGGCTTGGGGAATGGGTAAAGGGCCCATAATTTGGACGATTGTCGTAATTTTCGAATGCCTCAAAGACTTGCTGCTATCTAAGGGTTTGGCTTAGAAATCCTGGTGGGAAGGGAAGCCCAAGCTGAATTTCTGAAATACTTGTGTGAGCTCTACGACCCAAAGCTCGGGGGAGGCCATGCGACTGAAAGCATGAGCCTATGGTTGGGTGGCGAAGCTAACGGTTGCTTCGCCTATGGTTATACGAGCTTTGCTGGAGGGATCCTACGGAAGAAGAAGGCGACAATGGACTAACTGGATCGAGTTGACAGGTTAAGGTTTTGCTCATTTTTGTTAAGTTATTCACGCTTTTTTTTTTTTTTTTCCAATAACTATGATGGCTAATCTGTTTGTATGAAGTTGTTAAAGTTTCAGGTTCATTTCAAGGGGACCCTAAATGAGGGGTCTTACAATCATTTAACATCATGCTTTGGTGAGTTGAGCATATTCATCATTCATTGTTTTATCTCAGTCAGTCGAGTATAAAACTATTCATCATTTTCATTTCGAGCATTTTCAACATTTATTATTATGTTTCTATCAATCGAGCATACATCATTTTCACCTCAAGTATTTTCAACATTCATCATTCCTCATTCTACAGTATTTTCATCATTTATCATTTTCTCATGATAATTTTCAAAGCAATTTTCCATGATCTATGTTTTATAAAACCAGGTCACTTCAAAACTAGTGTCCTCATTAGTCTAAACAGTTGAGGTATCGAGGCAGACATTACAATGGGCCTCAAGCTCCAGTCCCATATTTCAGGGAACTTTAACCACAATTCAAGGGAGTTGTCCCATAACAACAACTAGTTACTGAGTTCCTGATGCTGCCACTTGTCCATTTCTTTCTACCCCAGATTCCATTCCACCTAGTGGGTCAGTAAACACTCTTTCAACAGTCTCTTTGGGTGAGAGTCTCCTATTTTATTTTATTAAATAATAATATTGTGCAATTGCAGTCATCCTTGGCCACTTGGCCAAATATGAAACTTTACAATAAAAGTTAAGATAATGTTTTTCTCAAACATAAAATGTTTCAAGTAATGTGTATGTTACATATAGACACCCAAAAAGGTTCAGAGATGAGATTGAGAAGGCTATTCAAAAGCTCTTGGAATTGGGGCTCATTAGACCAAGCTCAAGTCCCTATGCTTCTTTAGTTGTCTTGGTGAAGAAAAAGGATGGAAACTTAAGGATGTGCATTGATTTTAGAGATTTAAAGAAGAAGACAATAAAGAATAGATATCCCATCCCTCAGATAGATGAGATCATGGATGAGATATTTGGAGAAAATTTATTTTCCAAAATTGATCTTAGATTTGGTTAACATCACATTCGAATGAAGGAGGAGGATGTGCAGAAAACTGCTTTTAGATGTCACTATGGTCATTTAAAATTTCTTCTCATGCCTTTTGTTTTGACCAATGCTCCAACAACCTTCCAATCATGAATGAACAAAACATTTTGCAAGAAGCTCCATAAGTTTGTTTTGGTTTTCTTTGATGATATTTTAATTTACAATAACACATGGGAATAACATTTGCACCATTTAGAAGTTGTATTGAAAATCTTCCATGAACAATCTTTGTTTGTTAAGCTCTCCAAGTGTGAGTTTGGGTTGACATAAATTTTGTATATTGGGAACATCGTTGGGAAAGATGGGGTAAAGGTGCACTTGGAGAAAATAAAGGCTATTCTTGAATGGCCATCACCCAAGTCACATCACTGAATTGAGAGGATTTATTGGGATATCAACTTACTATAGGAATTCTGTGAAGGGGTTTTCAAAACCAACTGCTCCCCTTACTGATTTGACCTAGAAGGATGCTTTCAAATGGTTTGAAAAGGCTGAAAAGGATTTCCAAAGAATGAAAGAGGTAATGAGCATTTGTCTAGTACTTAAATTAACAGATTTTTCTAAGACATTTGTTTTGGAATGTGATGCATCAGGGGAAGGCATAGGGGCGGTCCTAAAGAAAAATCAACACCCTATAGCTTTTGAGAGTAGAAAATTGCAGCCACATGAGAGGATATACTCAATATAGGAAAATAAATGTTAGCCATCATGCATGCCTTGGCCAAGTTTAGACAATATCCGGTGGGGAACAGGTTTGTGGTCAAAACGGATCATAACAATATCAAGCATTTCCTTACACAAAAAGATCTCAATGAAAAGCAAAAAAAATGGGTAAGTAAGGTTCAAGATTTTTATTTTTACATTGAATATGTAAAAGATAAGAATAATATTGTAGTAGATGCATTGTCTAGGAGACCTTCATTTTCCCTTATGGACCTTTCAAAAGATTGGAAAGATGTGCTAATAGTAGAGTATGCCAAACATAGATTTGCTTGTGAATTGTTAGATGGGGTCAAAGAATATGATAGATACAAGATATTTAATGTACCAATCTACTATAAAGACTGAATATACTTAGTTCATTGTTCGAATTTAAAGCACAAGATCTTGAAGGAAGCTCATGATTCTCCTTTAGTAGGCCATCCTTGTTTCTTTAAAACATATAGGTAATTAAGACAAATTTTCTCTTGGAAAGCATTGAAGGAAGATGTTTTAAAGTATGTGAGTGAATGGAAGATATGTCAACAAAACAAATTTGAACACACCCGTCCTACTGTTCTCTTACAACCATTTCCTATTCCAGAACAAAAATGGGAAAGCATATCCATGGATTTCATCACAGGTTTTCCCAAGTATTTTGGTAAGGATTGTATTTATGTTGTGGTGGATAGACTCACCAAATTTGCTCATTTATTTTCTATTATATCATCTTTTACTGTTGCACAAGTAGCTGAGCTATTCTTTAGAGATATTTTCAAATTGCATGGACTTCCCAAAAACATTGTGAGTGATAGGGATAATAGATTTATGACTATTTTTTGGAAAGAACACTTCAAGTTGGTGGGAACTCATTTGACTCCTAGCAGAAGCTATCATCCTCAAACTGATGGCCAAACAAAAAGGGTGAACCAATGGTTGGAGGGGTACTTGAGAAACTATGTTCGTGAGTAGCAAAAAACATGGGTTAAATGTCTACATTTGGGTGAGCTTTGCTACAATACTACTCTCCATATGTCCATTGGCATGTCTCCTTTCAAATAAGTTTATGTTTATAAAGCACTCACCATTTTTTATCACAATTTTGGTGATAGTAGAGCTCCAAAAACTAAATATTGGGTTGAGGAAAGTCAAGAGATTTTGAAGCTTTTAAAAGACAATTTGCAGGTTGCTCAAAATCAACAAAAATAGTATGTGGATCAGCATAGGAAGGAAAGAACTTTTAAAGTGAATGATTTGGTTTATTTGAGGTTCCATCCATATAAGAAAACCACCTTAAAAGGGAAAGGATGAGAAAATTTTAAACCAAGGTTTTATGGTACATACAAGATCATTTGAAAGGTTGGGGGAGGTTGCTTATGAGATAGAACTTCTGGAAGGTATCAAAATCCACAATGTATTTTATTTTTCATTCCTTAAGAAGGCTATTGGTCATCAAATTTCTATTTCAGAAACACTCTCTCCATTAGATGATGAAAAACAACTCAAACTCATTCCAGAAAGTTTTTTGAAAACAAGAGAAAGAAATTTGAGGAGTAGAACCATAAGAGAATATTACGTACAATGGAAATATTTTCCAAGTGAGGATGCCACATGGGAAGAGGAACAAATGTTTCAGCATCCTAATTTTGAATTTATTAAGGGAAAGCAATCTTGGGTGGGGAGGACTGTAATGTCCCCATCCAAATAAATCACATGAAGGGAAAATTCCACCAAACTATTAGTTCCCTAGGTTGGGGTGGAAATATTTAGACTTAGAATAAGGGAGAGATAAGACCCCAAATGGACATTAGATTGAAAAATATATATTAAAGGGGATAATTAAATATTAATAATAAGAAAATAAGGTGTCACTTGGTCATGAGGGCGCATAGGTGGTGTGGGACCCACACAAGGAAAGATTCTCCATGCCACATGGCATCCTATTCTCAATCATTCAAATCCAAGGAGGAGTCTAACATTCTTGTGGGATTTGGAGAGGCAATACATATGGAATGACTTAATGAGGGTCGAATTAGAGTGGAAGAGTTACTCCCATGGAAGAGGAAGAGGCATCTTAGATGTATTGTGACACTTGGAGCTAGATTGCCTAGCTTGTATGACAACAATGATGAAGATTCTATGACACTTATGACAATGATCAGGCCTAAATGATAACATATGAACTATATGACATGTCAGGGATAAAAATATCCTCGAAGAGGGCACACAAGGGAGTTATGGCATCCAAGATTCCCCCCATTCGAATTGATGGAAGAGGAAGGATAGGAAATGTTGGACAAGTGGCACAGATGGTAATATCTCCCTAATTCTAGCTGGGATGAATCTCTTGGAGGGGATTTGAGCCAAGGAATCCTTGGGAGGTTAATAAAAGACAAGAATAAATAAGGATACCATGTTTTTATCATTTTATCATTTGGAAAAATTTGGAGAGCTTAGCTTGTCCTTGCACGGTGGATATTCATCCTCCCTGCCTTAGAATGAATTTCGAGGGTGCAATATTACCATCCAATTTGGTTGATGGAAAGGCCATTCAGACCTATCAAAAGAGATTCATGGATATTTTTTGATGCAGGTTCAAACCCCAACTAATTTTGAGTTCATCTTCTCTCATTCTTCTCTATGCTTATTCTACCATCTTCCTCTCAATGTCATGTAAATGTGCAAGGGCGCACTTGTTGTTGCATATCGTTAGTGGAGGATTGTTATTTAAACTGAATGTACATTTTGGCTTCTACATATATCTATAATAATCATATCATTTGAGCCATAGATTGAAAAACTATTTATTTCAAGTGATATTTACAATCAAGAAGGAGATTCGAGCCATTTTTCCCCATAACATTTGCATATTGATTTTGGAATGATGTTATACCTGTATTATATAAGAATTTGATGGGATATTTACCATTTTATGAGATTAATATGAAGTTATTTTGATGGCCCAAATGATGTGTGCATACCTATGAAGTGTTACTATGGTTTATGATGAAATTTGAAACTCCTTTCCCACCAATTTCACCTCAAATACTAGACTCTAGAAGTTGTTGATCATTAGGATGCCTATTGAACCTAACAGTGTTTGGAAGAGCATCTAATGGATGACCTAGGGGGATTTCCACTTCTCAAATTAACTAGTCTTGTTCTAAAACTTATTCCCATCTAATTTGCAGACCATGGATGGGCATAATAGTTGTTCGGATGTTTGATAGGTGTGTTAATATTTCCTATTCTCCATCAAGACCTTCCTCCTCAAATTCGAAATCATTTTGAGGTGTTTGGAACTAATTGTAAACAAAACCCCTAGATTCAAAACAAGGTGAATCCAAGGACTTTCTTTTGAAGGGATAATAATCATATATCTAGAAATTCACCATATCTAAAATGGAGAACACAAGAAGGATCGACCGACCCTTATTGAAATCTAGAACTATCATGAAACAAATACTGGGTAGAAGAAGGGTCGGTCATCTCTTCATTTATGAGGGAATTGTAAAAATATTCAACCTATGAAGGCTAGGCCGTCAATTCATGTATATCAAAAATGGTGAACACTGGAAGAATAATGAGCACAAGAAGGGTCAAACGACCCTTCATTTACGAGATAAATGTAAAAATATTTAATCTACAAAGTCTAGCCCGACAGTTCCCAACTTCCGACTTCCGCTATAAATAGTAGGGATCTGGACATCAGCTAAGTTATAACATATAAAAAATGTTTGTCCCGACTTCCGTTTAACGACAAGAAGGATTGGTCATCCCTTCGTTTAGTAGATAATTATGAACAACTATATCCAGCAATTCCCTATATATAGAATGGCAAACACAAGAAGGATCGACTGACACTTCTTGCAGTCTAGAAATGTTATGAAGAGGATACTGGGTAGAAGAAGGGTTAGCCGCCCCTCCATTTATGATGGTATTGTAAAAATATTCAACCTACAAATGATAGGCCGCCAATTCATGTGTATCGAAAATGGTGAACACTGGAAGAATATTGAGCATAAGAAGGATCGACCGACCATTCTTGTATTCTAGAACTATTATGAAAAGAATATTGGGAAGAAGAAGGGTCAGTCGCGATGCCTTAAATTCATGTATATCCAAAATGGTGAACACTAGAATAATACTGAGCACAAGAAGGCTTGGTTGACCCTTCATTTATTAGAAAAATGTAAAAATATTTAATCTACGAAGGCTAGGATGACAATTCTTGACTTCCGACTTCCGTTGTAAATAGTAGGGATACAGACATAAGCTAACTTATAAAATATAAAAAAAAATTGTCCCAACTTCTGTTTTTCGACATGAAGGATCGCTCGCCCCTTCATTTAGTAGATAATTGTGAACACCTATATCCAACAATTCCCTATATCCATAATGGAAAACACAAGAAGGATCGACCGATCGTTCTTGCATTCTAGAACTATTATGAAAAGAATACTTGGTAGAAGAAGGGTCAACCGCCCCTTCATTTATGAGGGAACTGTAAAATTACTAAACCTACGAAGGCTAGGCTGCCAATTCATGTATATCAAAAATGGTGAACACTGGAGGAATACTGAGCTTATCAAGGGTCAGCCGACCCTTCATTTATGAGAGAAATGTAAAAAAATTTAATCTATGACGGTTAGGATGACAATTCCAAACTTCTGAATTCCGCTGTAAATAGTAGGGATCCAGACATCAGCCAAGTTATAACATATACAAAATGTTTGTCCTGACTTCCATTTTTCAACAAGAAGGATCATCTGCCCCTTCATTTAGTAGAAAATTGTGAACACCTATATCCAACAATTCACCTATATCTAAAGTTGAAAACAAAAGAAGGATCGACTGACCCTTCTTGTAGTCTAAAACTATTATGAAAAGAATACTAGGAAGAAGAAGGTTCGGCTGCCACTTCATTTATAAGGGAATTGTAAAAATAGAACAACTTGAAGAAATAGTGGCCACTCTTTCTCTGAGAATATTTCCACTTTCCAGCAAACTGTGTGAAGCAATGTTCCTATGAAATTTGTATTTAGAGTGTCGATATCTACTTTCCCCTCTCCTAAAAAAAATCCATGGAGGAATGAGTGAACACTCTTTCTCCTCAACATCTACTTCCGAAACCCCAAAATAGAACAACTTGCGGAAAGAGAGACCTCTCTTTCTCTGGCAAAATTTCTATAAATTTTGTTGTTAAAATGCTGATATCTAGTTTCCCAGGGTCACATGTGGAATTCCCAGATTGATTTTTAAAATTACTCTAAAGATTGTATAAACGCATATTATGGATATTAATGGTACCACTTCAATATAAAAATATGGATTTAAGTTATATACATTTTTGGAGTAGGTATCAGGGATCAAATTTGAAGGGATGAACTTAATTTTAGGTAGAAGGTTATATGTTCATACCACCCTTCTAGCATGAAGAGATTTAATTAAAAAAAATTACACTTCAATTGAAAATAATAAATTAAATCAATGTTTCATTAAAAAAATGCTAAATAAAATATTACTAGATATGAGTAATACATTACATATTTCCCTGCATACACTTAAAGAAAGTGAGGTCTAACAATTCCATGCCACCTAGCTTAATAAGGAACATCTAACAAACTGTTGAACTGAAATTGATCCTATGGACAACTATATCTCCCTTGTTGAGATAACTACAACTCCATTCAGATAACGCCTATTATTTTGGTATGTTAGATGTTTTATGACTGTAAATTTTAGATAACCGAGGGAAGGTTCAAATGCATTGGCTCAGTCCATGCATCATAAATTTCATTACTGACAGAGGCATAGTTTAGTTGCAAAAAATGGATGGAACACTTCTGACGAAATTAGTGAATGGAATCCGGCTAAATCCCTATCTAGATAGCCCGACGAACCTCCATTGAGGAAGATAGAGAAAAAAAAGGATATCACGAACGACGAAAAAGATCAAGGATATCGCACAGATTGGGGGTTTGGCGATGAAACAACGACAAGTGACAAAGTTTAAATTCATATGTTTGTCGATGGAATGGCAACAAGGTTTAAAATGGAGAGAAGTTTTGGGGCCTGCCGATGCCTAGTGAAGTGCGAACTTGTAATATCGAGAAACAAATGCAGCAGTTAATATGCGGTGGACGACGGTGCAAGTGGACGGAGATGCATTTAATGACACATCAATATGATTGGGTAAATCGAAGGTGCATTTGGGTAATCATTGTCCAATTGGATTTGATGGGAATAAAATGACGCATAGGGAAACATTCCTACCCATTGTGCATAGGATAAACGATAACCATAATGCCCAAATTTTCCAGCAAATTTTGTGCAAAAATCGGTTGAAATTCTTATTGGAAATTGTTATTTCTATAATTTTGCAATTTCAGCATTATGGATTTGTCTATTCTAGACTAAATGCCCAATTTTAAAACTACCCACATTGTCGAAATTGCAATCTGAGCACTCCAAATTGGGATTTGGTAAAAATATTCTCTCCCAGATTCCAGCGAGCTGAGGGCATTTTAGTTAGCCTTAATATTGCTCCAATTAATTGTGCATTGTGAGTATTGAAGGTGAAGAGCATTGCAAAAACCATAGAGCGAATCTAAGCATAGTTGAATTTAGAGAGTTTCCATGGCGCATGTGATATCTAGCATAAGCACGTAGGAGACACCCAAGGAGATGGAACCCATCATTGAGGAGCAACCAGAGATTGCATCCACACCATCTCGGACATTTCGGAAGAAGAAAACCGCCAATCGGCCAGTGGACACAAATAGAAGAACAAAAAGTACCCACAACTCGTCATGGGTTGCAACTACAAGAGGAGAAGTAGGCACTTCAGGCACCACAGAAGAAGAGATGACAACAACAAGAGGAAGGCAGTAAGGTCTGATCGTAGCGGACACTCCCAGTTATGTACCATCAAGGAAAGAAGGGGCTCAGTCAGTAAGACTTGGGAAGAATTCCAGGTACACCATAGTGGAACCAGCGACACCGGTGGGTGTCCACACAAATGGAGAAGTGTTGCAGTGAATAAAAAACTGCAATACAGTGATCACGACATACTCGCTTATGAAGAGTGCACCCAATAGACATTTATCGAAAAATTCCATGAAGACGAAGTCCCAATCACCAGGGAAACAATACAATGGGCATTGGGGTTGCAACGATCAGGATTGATGTCAATTATCCACATGCCACACTTTGGGTGATTGGTGGAGGTGAACACATGCATCAAGAAATTGTTTGTATGATTTCATGGTGGTTATTTATGGCTTGATAATAGTATCCCAATCACTGTGGATCTGATTGCACAGATTACCGGGTTACCTAAGGCAGGGGTAGATCCATCACAGTACTTCCAAGGAAAAGAAAGCAATAAAAAGTTGGATGCAAAGATGAACGCTATGTATGCGGCGGAGAGAAATACCCGTGGGTATCTATTCAACACAATCAATGAATGAGTTGTTAGGCTCACAACAAAATTATTAGCTATCAAGTTCGTGAGGAAGAACCGCCCCAACCAGTGCACATCAAGTGTAATCGCATCAGTGGAGAAATGCTTTGCCAGATTTCAGATGAACTGGTCACTGTTTTTACTAAATGAATTAATGGGGGACGTAGTCATAGCATAAGAGAATGGTAATCCCTTTCTTTAATCATGGATCCTATTGCTAATTGATTTGGTCGTGTGGATGGAGACACTGCAATATCAAGGCATGCAAATGGAAACTTTCAAAGTGTGCCAAGGGGAATGGTAGCAGAAACTATGGGCATTGAATGAAAAAGAAAGGTAGAAAGGAAACAATATTCCATTTTACATCTACTTAGAAGAGTTGTGAATGCAGGAAGATAAGGTTTCGCTATTAGCAAAGGTCGCAAAAACAAAGTATCGACAGATTTCAAGGCTCGTTGAGTGGCCCCAAGAGATATTTATCCAAACACGTGCAGATCCATAAAAGCAATGGTTGACTTAACAGTATAAGCTAACCGAAGAAGAACTGAACACCATAGTAGATGAATCGCTGAATGAATGGAAGGTTCCATTCAACGACGACCAACTGTCGGATCTAGAGGATGGGAAGCTGAGAGTCATACCTAGGACACAAATAGAAACAAAGGACTCTGACGATGAGGATGAAGGTGTGGATGACCAATCATGCATCGCAAGTCATGATGCATCCACAAAAAATCCAACAAATTCAAAGCTGGATGCCCAAGGACAAGAATCCAGAACAAATCACAGAATGGAGAAACGAAAGGGGTGTAATACTATTGGTTGTGATATTTTATAGGATAGATCACACATTTAGAGTAAACCTCACAAATATCACTTAGGAATTGCAGAGAATAAGAAGAAGAATTGAATCAATATTCACTCATAAACTCAGAAATGGTAAAATCTGCAGTATAATCATACATCCACTATAAGCTGGAACTATGAAACTGAATACAAAATCAATACAATCAAATGAATTCGAATACACCTAAGTTCATTCGAATTCTCCTCAATGTGTTGCTTGGACAGCATTGGAGACATCACCCAATCAGTAGTATTAGTCACAAATAGTCAAATTCAGTCAAATGAGTCTAACTGAGTCTAATTGATGCATGTGGAACTAATATAGGGAAGGAGAATCCAAGGTGGGCACATGAGAGACTGTCAGAATTCAAGTAGCACTCTGATATAGACAACTAGAAGCTACAGGCAGTTAAAATGAGCAATCAATGCATAGACTGTGCAATCAATGAAAGAATTGTTTGTTGGAATCCAAGAGTGTGTATTAGGGTGCATTTGTCATCCAAGTGAGGAAAAAAAGGCGCACTAGGTAGGTGGTAGGGTTACTGAGGGCTAAAACCAAGCTCCAAGGGGATGGAAATAAGCTCTAGGTGATGGGGAGACTACCATACTAATGACTAGATGCATGCATGCATGCATATATAAAAATGATGGTGAGAATATTCCAACACCCCCCGGCAAGATGGACTATGAGGAAACACATAACTGAAAACTAGTAGGTCCTTGGTAACTGAGACCAGAGGTCACCCCGTACAATCTAAACAAATAAAGTGAGGAAAGAGGTAAAACCCAGTGGGAAGAAATCCCCCACTCAAGATAGACTGTAGGAAGCTAATCAATCATGTACATCACTCACCCCAAAAGGTAAGTGGACTTCTCCACTGAAGAAGGATCTATTGGAAAGAAATCCATCAATGTGAGAAGGATGAAATGCTCCATTCTGAAAATCAGATTTGGTTCTCCTCAGATCAAGTGGATCTCCAACAAGATCTCCGACAGATCTAGGGGTAGTGGCTTCCCATCTAGGAAGAGGAGGATCATCAGGTGCTTGTTGATTTGTATCTTCCATTCATTCATCTTCACTGGCAGGTGCTATATCTTCAGGTTCTTGTGGATATGGATCTAGCATTCTCTCTTCATCATCTCCACTTTCAGATTCAGAATCTGAACCCTCATGAGATGAATATTTTCTCTCTTTCTCATCAAGTAGTGGTGGTGTGGTAGGAAAGCTCTCTTGCTCAACAAGATGAGCATCATGAAGTGGCCATTCCTCAAATTGGACACTCCTATCATGGATTGTTTTCATAGTAGAAGGATCAAGAATCTTGTAGGATTTTTCACTAAATGCATAGCCCACCATAATACACTCTCTACTTTGTGGATCTGGGGCTCTCCTTTTCTCTGTTTGTTTCCTTTCCCATGCCTTGGATCGAAACACTCTAAGATGAGATACATCAGGTTTGTAACCCATCCATGCTTCAAAAGGATTCATATATTTGACTCCTTTGTGAGGAACTCTATTATGAAGGTATTCAACACAGTTAATGGCTTCTTCCCAAAGACTAGGGTGCAACCCTTTCAACTTTGGCATGCAGGTTGCCATCTCTTTTAAGGTCCTGTTCTTTCTCTCTACAACAACATTCTGTTGTGGTGTGTAGGGAAGAGTATGTTGCATCTCTATGCCTTCTTCTGCATAAAAGGTTTGAAATTCACCATTGGCATACTCTCCTCAATTATCAGTGTGGAGGGCCTTGATATTTCTGTTTGAAAACGTTTTTGCAGAAGACTTGAAAAACTTAAAGTATCCAACACTTCTGATTTTAATCTGAGAAATTATACCCATATAAATTTTGAATAATCATAAATAAAATTCATAATATACCTTGCCTTGTTCAAAGACAAATCTGGAAATGGCCCTGAGACATCACTATGAATCAGATCTAGTGGTTGAGAGGCTCTCCTTTCCTTCCCTTTCTCGAACTTGTTTTCTGGATTCTTTCCCATCAAACAACCCTTACAGTTTCCCTTGGAAAACATGACTTTGGGTATTCTTTCAACCATCTCTTGAGTGTGCATATCTTGCACGTACTTGTAGTTGAGATGCCCTAATATTTCATTCCATAGCCTGCTCCCTTCATTTGTATGTGTGTGAAGAACAGACCGTTTGGAGATACGTAGAAAGTGAGATAACTCATAGAGTTTCAACTTGTGGTTTGCAACACCTTTTGCAATGGTAGATCCTAATACCATGACTTGTATTTCGACCTCATTTGGAGAGAACATCACCCTCTTGGGCTCTCCAGTATGGGTCATTTGGTAGACTGAAAGTAGATTGGCAGTAAGTGTAGGAACATAGAGCACATCTGAGAAGTACCCATGATCAAGCTTAATCCTTCCAATCCCCTCAGAGGAGACCTAAAAATCATTCCCCAACATGATTGAAGGACCAACAGTGGATTCAAAACCAGTAAAGAGATCTTTGGAGGAAGACATGTGTCTTGATGCTCCTAAATCTATGATGAAGGAGGACTCTATCGATGCACCTACCATAAGAGCATGGAATCTCTCCTTGTCTTTGGATTTTGAAGATTAAGCTTCTTTCTTATTAGCACATGTAGGTACTGGAAGGTTATTATTTTCACGTAGCTAAGCCATCAAATCTATCATCTTATTCATACATGCACTCTCAGGATGAAATACTCTATTGCAATATGTACATTTGGATTTCCCCTTGTGAGATTGCTTGTCTTTCTTGGAATTTGAACCTCATTCTGATTGATAGGGAGACTCCTTCTGCTTCTGCTGCTTCGAATTTATGTCTGAAAATTTTTGCTTTCCTTTTCCATTCTCTCTCTTCACTTCAGTAGCTGCAAGTGCTGAATCCATCTCGGGTTTGATCATTCCCATATGAATTAACTTCTCCTCCTCTTATGTGAGAGACTAGATGAAGTATTCAAGAGTGGGAAACTTCCATTTTGGGATGGATAGCTTCTCTTTCTGGAAGGTAGAGACAAATACTGAGTAATAAGGGCCCAATTTTGATAGGATGGCTAGGATTAGATGCTTCTCTTCTTTCTCTATTCCATATGTATTCAATTTTGAAATCAGATTTTTAAACTTGGTAAGAAACTGAGTGATTGAGCCGAAACTGCAAGGGCTCAATGAGATAAGCTCATTTTCCAACTTGTGACCTTTAAAGTCATATTTATGTCCAAGAAGAGATTTGAGCTTGTTCCAAACATATTTAGGATTTTTCAAATCTATGACATGAAAATGGAGGTCTTCGAAAATGTTGAGGAGTAGTAGTCGTATTGCTTCATCAAGTTTATCCAGGTACTTATATTTCTCAAGTGCACTAGTGGGTTCAACTGTAGTGCTATTCAATACTCTAGAAAATCTTTTGGTCTTCATGAATATGTGTATCTTGGTTTTCCATTTGAAATAATTGAAAAATTCAATTTTAGATCCATTGAGACTGTTGAATTCGAATTGAAGATGGAGATAACCTGCAAAACAAATGAAATTGTTGATGGATATTTGCTGCAAATTCAAATGAGCACTAGCTTAGGACAATCAGAACATGTGACTGGATCCTTCACACCTAGCTAGACCTCACTGGATTGCTCCAGTGAATTCAATACAATTGCACCAGGAATTGTTGTGGAAATCCAAACACTTCTGGTGCTCAATGAAAGACATATGCTCAATGAATTGCTGCAACTGCTGCAATTCAAATAACTAACTCTAGCTTTGATACCATGTGATATTTTATAGGATAGATCGCACAGCAGGAGTAAACCTCACAAATCTCTCTCAAGAATTGCATAGAAGAAGAAGAAGAATTGAATCAATATTCACTCATAAACTCAGAAATGGTAAAATATGCAGTATAATCACACATCAGTTGTAAGCTTGCACTGTGAAAATGAATACAAACTCAATACAATAAAATGAATTCAAATGCACCTAAGGTCATTCGAATTCTCCTCAATTTGTGTCTTGGACAGCATTGGAGACATCACCCAATCAGTGGTAGTAGTCACAAATAGTCAAATGTTAGTCAAATGAGTCTAACTGAGTCTAACTGATGCATGTGGCACTAATATAGGGGAGGATTCTCCAAGGTGGGAACATGAGAGACTATTAGTAGTCAAGTGGCACTCTGATATAGACAACTAGAAGTTACAGGTAGTTAAACTAAGCAATCAATGCATAAAATGTGCAATCAATGCAAGAATTGTCTATTGGAATCCAAGAGTGTGTAGTAGGGTGCATTTATCATCCAGGTGAGGAAAAAAAGGCACACTAGATAAGTAGGAGGGATACTAAGCGATAAAAACAAGCTGCGCAGGGATGAAAATAAGCTCTAGGTGTTGGGGAGACTACCATACTGATCACTGGATGCATGCAGTATGCATGCATGCAAAGCATGCTTGATAAGATGATGACTGCGACATAGGAGAACCATCCAAATGTAACACAACATACAATGGAGTAATTTCATCAAGTGTTGCAGTTATTTCAGACACTGAGCACTGTGATTATGGAAACAAGGCTACAGCCAGGGTGTGCAAAGTTAGGTCCATCATAAGTGTGACTAGTTGATACTGATATCGGTACTCAACAACGGATCATACAGGTGATACTTGGTGCAATCACTAAAGGAAATGAAGAATTGGATGCCGCATTGCAAGGACAAGACACTCTCATCATAGATTTGAATATGATGCCCATTCTTATGCTTCATTGCACCCACACTGGAGTGAGTGAAGAAATCAATGACCGAGAAGCGTCAACAAATGATCAAATGATCAACTATAAACGACATGTAAGAAGTATTGAAGTGGAGGTTTAATGACTCCGCGAGGAAAAGGAGGCAGTAATGAATGAAAGAGAAAAATAAATGGATAATAGGAGGACATTGGAACATGCGGTCGCCATGGCATGCGGGGATTCACCAGAAATAGCCAAAGAAATGATCACGAAAGCTAAGGAGTTGAGGTTGGGCATAGTTATTGCCTATCTTAAAAAATCAAACATGGAATTGCAAACAAGGATGGTGTTGATCACACCACCAAAAAAAGTGGAAGCACGATAGAACACTATTGAGGATGCTACAACAAAGATCACAAAATTGGAGAAGGAGGCACAGAAAATTGTAGAAGAAGTCTTACAGTTTTGGGGAAGTCTCATGCAAGACGAGTAGTTGCACTAGCTCAATGTGCAACTTGGAAAGGCAGAGGCATACTTAGAAGCAATAAGGGGATCACTAAAGGATATTCTCGTAATGATGTAGATGACCAGAGTGACAAAACTGAAGGAACTATAACATCGAGTCAACAAGGAAGGGATGAGGCAATAGAGAAGAACAACACAATTCGATGAGTTACAGTCGAAAGCAGAGCAACTAGCAGTTGAAGCTATGCCAGTATTGACACAGATAAAGGAAAAATTAGTGAAGGTGAATCACATAGGAAGTAAACAACCGACAAAGCAGGAGGTTGAGGAATCCAGAAAGATCAAAGCAGAAGTGAGGGAAAATGTCGACAAAATCAAAGTGACATATGAAGAATTCATGAAACAGGTGAATGAACTAGCAGCATCTAGATAAAGTGGCTCTGGACGAGCCACAAGTTTGTACTGGGGGCCTATTTGTATGGGGCTAGCTCGCAGAAGTTCTGGTACAAAAAAAAAAAAAGGGACAACGATAAGGGTAAAGGACCAATCACGGAGCATAGCAAAGTGGATAAAGAGGAAGTAAAGTGGATAACACAGAAGAATTAGTTAATTAGTTAATGGGTCACTTTTCGAAGTGGACCAACTTTGTAATGGCTAGTGAGCCTATAAATAGAGGTCGCATTATAAACCTAAGAGTATCTTATCTTATATGCTTGTCTTGGAGCAATTGGTTATGTAGATTTGTATCCCTATTGTTTCTGTGATGTGGAAGACAGACTGATGTATAATACGAAGGGATGTTTTGGCTATGATTTTGTCTCTTACGTGCTTTTTCGCAATATTATGTAGTGTGTCACAGTATGATTGAATGTGTATTTTCAGAGTATGGTTACTGTTGTTTTATGAATGAATTAGCAATGTCACAGTTATGATATGTATCTCCGATCAATTAGATATGTTTTTATAATCTGTTACTGCCTAGATATAATTAGTATGTATATTATGCAATAATGGTGTTCTGATGCGAATGATGATTATGTCGATTTATGAGATTCACTACAATTGAATGATAATGATGCATGTCCTCTTATACTTATGGAAAATTGGTACATGCATCCCCCTTAGGTATTTCGAGTGAGACCTCACTCGCTCTGCGAGTGTTGCTAGAAAGGAAAAACCCTTTTCGGGGCGATATCTATGGTAGTTTTTGTCAAGATTTGTTGACAATTGTGCGAAGTTAACCCCTCTCAATAGATCTATGTCAACACTTCCGTTTTACGACAAGAAGGATCGATCTCCCCTTTTTTTAGTAGATAATTATGAACAACTATATCCAACAATTCCCTATATCTAGAATGGAGAACACAAGAAGGATCCACCAACCCTTCTTGCAGTCTAGAACTATTATGAAAAAATACTGGGTAGAAGAAGGGTCGCTCGCCCCTTCATTTATGAGGGAATTGTAAAAATGTTCAACGTACAAAGGCTATGTCATCAATTCATGTATATCGAAAATGGTGAACACTGGAAGAATACTGAGAACAAGAAGGATCGACCAACCCTTCATTTACGAGAGAAATGTAAAAATATTTAATCTGCGAAGTCTAGGACGACAATTATGACTTCCGACTTCCACTGTATATAGTAGGAATTAGGACATAAACTAAGTTATAACCTATAAAAAAAAATTGTCCCGACTTCCGTTTTCCAACAAGAAGTATCTGTCTCCCCTTCATTTAGTAGATAATTGTGAGCACCTATATCCATCAATTCCCTATATCCAGAATGGAAAACATAAGAAGGATCGACCAACCCTTCTTGCATTCTAGAATTATTTTGAAAAGAATACTGGGTAGAACAAGAGTCGACTTCCCCTTCATTTATGAGGGAATTGTAAAAGTATTCAACCTATGAAGGCTAGGCCATCAATTCATGTATATCCAAAATGGTGAACACTGGAAGCATGCTAAGCACAAGAAGGCTCGGTTGACCCTTCATTTATGAGATAAATTTAAAAATATTTAATCTATGAAGGCTAGGCCGACAATTCCCACCTTCCGATTTCCACTGTAAATAGTAGGGATCCAGAGATAAGCTAAGTTACAACATATAAAAAATGTTTGTCCCAAGTTCCATTTTCTGACAAGAATGATCGACCGCCCCGTCGTTTAGTAGATAATTGTGAACACATATATCCATAAATTCCCTATATTCAGAATGAAAACCACAACACGAATCGACCAACTCTTCTTGCAGTCTAGAACTATTATGAAAAGAATACTAGGAAGAAGAAGGGTCGGCCACCCCTTCATTTATGAGGGAATTGTAAAACTATTCAACCTATGAAGGCTACACCTTCAATTCATGTATATCCAAAATGGTGAACACTGGAATAATACTAAGCACAAGAAGGGTCGGATGACCCTTCATTTACGAGATAAATGTAAAAATATTTAATATATGAAGGCTAGGCTGACAATTCCTCGCTTTCGACTTCCGCTATAAATAGTAGGGATCCAAACATCAGCTATGTTATAACATATAAAAAAAATTTGGCCAGACTTCCATTTTCCGACAAAAAGGATTGGACACCCCTTCGTTTAGTAGATAATTGTGAACACCTATATCGAACAATTCACCTATACCCATAATGGAAAAAAAAAGAAGGATCAGCTGACACTTCTTGCAGTCTAAAACTATTATGAAAATAATATTGGGAAGAAGAGGGGTCAGTCGCCCGTTCATTTATGAGGGAATTGTAAAAATAGAAGAACTTGAAGAAAGAGCGGCCGCTCTTCCTCTAAGAATATTCTCACTTGCCAACAAATTGTGTGAAGCAATGTTCATATGAAATTTGTGTTTAGAGTGTTGATATCTACTTTCCCCACTCCTAAAAAACATCCCAAGAGGAAGGAGTGGACGCTCTTTTTCCTCAACATCTACTTCCAACACCCAAAAATAGAACAACTTGATGAAAGAGCGACCTCTCTTTCTCTGACAAAATTTTTACTTTCTAGCAAACTCTTTGAAGCAAAATTTCTATAAATTTTATTGTTAAAATGTCGATATCTAGTTTCCATGGTGACACATGGAATGCTGATATTGTCACATGTGGCATTTTTTATTTTTAAAATTAGTTTAAAGATTGTATAAATGAATATTAAGGATATTAATGGTACCATTTCAATATAAACATATGGATTTAAGTTATAGCATATGCAATGGAAGAGAAAAAACATCGAGGGAAAAACCAAGAAATCATGCAATAAAAGGGTTAAAATATCACCAAGTGGCGATGAATATTTTGAACTAAATTGGATTTCCACCATAGACGATAATGAATATGATCATGATAGTGAAGAAAAGGAAGCCACTGTGGTGCATAAATCCTGACAAAAGACAAAGTGAGTCAACAAATTCAAGAGGTTGAGAACTTGGAAGCCGAAGATTAAAAAAAAAGGACATCTGTAAGTAAAAGATTCATCGAAAGGATTAAAAGAAACCCTACATTTCAAAATTTGTCCCAAAAATGAAGGAAAACAACATCAGTGTTACATATATCTATTAGGGATATGGACTGTGTTGACTTTGTTTCTGGAGCATATTTTGTAAAACTACCCAAGCATACAAGGTCTTAAAGAAAATATTCCATAAATGAATAGATAGAGTGGAGTGGGTGATATGTTTCAGAAGTTAGCTTTAAGATGCATATCATGGGTCGATACAAATTTGCCTCCAAAGTCTGATTTTCTAGAAATAGTGTGTTATGTCAGAATTATAGATGGTAACTTCTAAAAAAAAGGTAAAGCTAATGAATATTCCACCATCTGAAGTAGTACCATTTCAATATAAACATATGGATTTCTTAATCATAGAGGAATTGACAGGACACACGATTTTCATCCTTTTTGAATCCATGACGACTCTTTCATCTTGGGAATAAATTTGGGGACAATGGGAAACAAAATACGGGAAACGTAGGGTTTGCTCTGCAAAAAAATTAATAACATGAAACTTAGGAATGTTATGTACGTCTATACCCTGCTTCTGCAAATATCCCAACTTGTTTTTAATCTCTTTAACTATGTTTCTAGTCATAAACGAGTCAAACACATCCCCGTCCCTATCTTCAAGAACTTCCTCCAATTTTGCACATTCCCCAATTTGAACCCCTACTTCACTCTGATTTTCCATTGAAATAATTGTCTTAAATAATGTTGATGTATATGTAACTTCAGAATGTATTTCACCCATGTATTTCATATATGTATTTTGTACTCCTATAGAGATGGTATTATTCCTCTATATGGAAGTGTTTGTATTCCTATAGACATGTTATTATTCCTCTATACGGAAGTGTCATCATTTATATTGTAAGTGTCGTAACTTATACTTGATGGGTTATTAGACCACCTTGTTGCGGTCGGCCCTGTATAAGTCATGTGGGTCGAAGGGTTGTTAGACCACCCTATTGGGGGTCGGCCATGTGGGTCAAAGGGTTATTAGACCACCAAGTGTGGGGTCGACCCGGATTAAGTTAACCATGGGTTAAGCTAGACATGTAGGCCCCATTAGTTTATTGGGCAGGACAGGACAAGTATAAATAGAGATCGGGAGATCTCTATTTGATCATTCATTCACACACTTCTCTCATTCGGAAAGTGGCGCACTTATGAGGAGGAGGTGCTACTACTAGGAGAAGACTATCTCTTGTATTCTGGTTGTATCATTGCTCTATCTATCTCTGAGGAAGTTATTGGGGTTTTTCACCTTGATGGTTTTCCCCAAGTAAAATCTTTGTCTCTTGTGTGCTTGCATTATTATGTCCATGATTGATATGCTGTACATGTTGTTCTCTCAATTAAGATCCTAGATCAGATTGAAGTAAACTCTGAAAATTTAACATGGTATCAGAGCTATCCTGAAAGAAGACATGATATGGCATGTATGACACTTGTTGTACTTACGATGCTAGGGCTTGATATAGCCAAAACCATTCATCATAGAACTTTCACTATAAATCCATTTTGGTGAAGTTTTCGGATCTAAAACTTTTATAGGTCGAAGACCAGATCCCCATGTACCTTGTTTCCAAAGGAAAACCTCTAGTTCGTTGTACTTTGTGATTTATCATCTGTACAATATAGGGTTTCTACCTCTTCCATATCTGAGTAAAAAATAGGTGACCTTGGGAAAAAGGTTATAACTTGGGCTAGGAACCTCCAAATGAAATTTTGTAAAAAGTGACAGGTAGTAGACAGACTATATTATCTCAGGAAAGTTTTTTCAGAGGTCGAAGTTGAGCCAGTGACACGTGGCACGCCGTACAAGTTCGCTCTCCTGTATTATCCCATAAATAGGTCACATTGCGACACTTTGCATAACTCTCTCTTAGAAAATCCAATTGAGGTCAGACCTATCGGGATGGAAAGATGACAGGTTAGGCTACCACAAAAAAACATTTTTAGACCCTGTGGATCGAAAAGTGCAGAGTTATACAAGAAACAAACAGGTACATATTTCTATCAAAACAAAATTATTTTTGAGCACCTTCATTCATGGCTTCCGGAATTTAGGGTTTCGGAGAAAGTTTGAAGTCTTGTAATCAGAGACCACGGCTGAATGCTACTCATCAAAATCAAAATTTAGAGACTAAGATCTAAATTTTTGGTTGGGCAGAAGAGTGGGCTTCATCAAACCCCAGTTCAGGGTCATGTCCAGTAAATCCAGAAGTTTCAAAGGCAAATTTGAGGAGTGAAACTTTGCAGTTTTCAAATTCTAAATATACCAGATTAATCATCTCATCAAGGCGCATATGTCTATCCTTTCGGAAGTTTGAAATTCAAAGTTTGAATTTTTGGGGTTTTTCTAACAAACCCTAATACCGCTCCAGATCCAGTTTCTGCAAATCAAGTGGATTGGTTTAATCCTAGAAGAGGATGGATTGGTCACCTGCATAAGTGAAGAAGTTCTTGTTTCAGAGGGAGATGAGGCTAAGGCCTTACATAAGAAGATTACAAGCAATCTCGACATGTATGATTCATCCAGGTATGTCTCGAGATTTTTTCATGATTAAGTTTATGATATGTTTGTCTTCATGTTATTACTGTTAGAACAATCTTGATTTTAGACTTGCCATATCACCTTAACAAAATTATGAATGCATGCATTAGGGTGTTGACACTTATGATTGTACTAATGCATTATGGTGTTGTATAAGGTTTATGTTGTCCGCTAACATGAAAGGTACACCAAGAAAGACAAATCATGTTCTAGTTCAAGAACATATGATCATGATGACATGAAGACAAAGATTCATCCATTGTCATGGATCACTTAGAAAATATACTTACGAGGTATGTATAACTTGGTTCTACAATGGATAACTTATGATACATGTAGGTTACTAGCACAAGTCATTGAAGAGAACCATAAAACATTATGCGGGTATGTTAGACATAACTAGCTAGCATGCTAATCTAGTTATGTTTTTCCTATATCAAGCTAGAATCCTACCTTGTGTTAGGATCTTATAATGTTGTGTTGTGGATAATGATTATTCATGAAGTCATAGGTTTGAATAGTCATGGTAATATGCATATTATGTTTCTTACCATAATTGATGATATGAATAACCAGAAGAATCATGAAGGTATAGGTTTGAGTAATCACGGGTTTATGCATTGATGATTTAACTAATCAAAAGAGTCCTATGATCAAATAAGAATATGCATGAGTAAAAGAAGACTTCCCTGAAACCTTTAATCCTAATGTTTATTATCTATGAATGATCATGACTATACATGTTTAAGATTATTGTGTTTTGATAGTATTAAGATTATACTAATAAATGTGTGATTATGTATGAGACCTCAAGGATAACACAATGATGATACTAATAAGCATGCATAGTGATTATGGATGGATATAAGTACAAGGATACGTAATCGAGGAAGCAAAGATAAAGAGGGAGCACACTCCAGTTGTTCCTGCAAGAAAGCAAAGGAGCACACTTCAGTAGTTTTTGCAAGGATGCATAGATTCAGAGGGAGTTGACCACTTCTCACAATCCACATCAGAACGGAGTTGCAAAGATTCAGAGGGAGTCCACCTAGCAACCAAACAAAGATAAGTATTTGAATTGCCATTTCTTACATAATGTTATTCACTGATGTATATGCTTATGTTCCTAGAATTAGGTTGTGTATTATGCATATTAGTATAGTTGCATTGATGAACAGTATACTACTAATATACATGGGTAAGTGGCCTATAGAACTATACAACATTCCATTGCTACTTATCTAGAATGAAACCTCTTTGCTGACATGTTAGGATTTGTGCACACTCTTAACAATGTTCTGGTAGAGATTGGAAAGCATATAGAAAGTTACGGAATATGGATAAATGTTGTATTGAATCATTGGCTAAGATAATTGCATGACTGTATGACATATTTCATTATGTGTAAGAATTTGTTCTGAAAACTATGAGATGTTTTCTAATCATGCAATTTAACTTGTTGTGTAGGAAAGATCGTATACCATCACCTACAAAAGAAGGACTACAACATTTGTTCAGCAACAAAGTTATCTATTGAAAATATTGAAGATATTGAAGTTCCCAGGATCGGGGAAAAATGCCATGACCGAGGAGTACTAGTCGATCATGAAGATGTTTGGGATGCAATCCCAAGATTTGAAGGGGATTTTGTAGTGACTTCCAAGAGGATATACAAGATCAAGCATGATGCAGTGATGAAGAGGAAGATACACTTTCTTGAATGGTGCAGTTGAAGAAGAAGTGTATGTGGTGCAGCCACTTGGTTCTGAGACACATGACAGGGAGTCATATATGTGCAGAACTTGGTATGGTAGGATAGAGAGCTTTCTATCCAGTTTGGGATTTATCAAGAATAAAGAGGATTCCAATGTTTACTACAAGGTTGAGGAAGGAAATCCACTGATACTACTATGTGGATGACCTGTTTGTAACAGGTCAGGATAGATTGATTTCCGGCATGCAGTGGAAGCTTGCTACCGAGTTCGAGATGAAGAACTTGTGAATGATGCACTATTTTCTAGGTATGGAGGTGTGGCAGAGTGCAGATGGAATATTCCTTGGACAAGGGAAGAATGTAGTAGAGATACTGAAGAGGTTCCGGATAATGGACTGCAAGGCCATGGCCACACCTATGGCATCGAACCTGAAGCTTCTATGTGATGCTCCATCTGATCCTATTGATTATGGGCTCAAGTATGATGCGAATCAAAAGTTTAACCTGCAAGGTTATGTTGATTCAGATTGGGAATGCAGTGCTACCAATAGGAAGAGCACTTCTGGGTGCTGCTTCAGTATGGGATCGGGTGTGATCTCTTGGTTTAGCAGGAAGCAGTCCTGCGTAGCACTGAGTATAGCCGAAGTAGAGTATGTTGCGACGGATGAGCAGGTTGCAGATGTATTGACCAAGCCATTGGCCAGAGTATAGTTTGAGTACTTTAGAGAGAGGCTTGGTGCACTTTAGATCGAGGTTCCTTCCAAAGGGAAGTGATGAGTCTAGAATATGCAAATGCACATGAGCTTTTTTGACATGGTTGATGTGTTCTCCCATGGTCGTGATGTAATTGCTGAGCCATTCTCACATGCTGGTAGATGTGTTCTCCCATGGTGTAGATGTAAGGTCTGAAGCCATTCTTCACATGGTGGTAGATGTGTTCTCCCATGGTGAAAAAGTAAGGGCTAAAGCCTTCCCGAATGGTGGTAGATGTGTTCTCCCATGTCGGTGGTGTAAGTGTTAGATGATGTGCATTTGGGCTATGCTTTGTGGATGATGAGATGATCTAAAGAGGACGATGCTATGATGATCAGGAGGATCATGGATGATGAGCATCATGACGATGCTCCAATTACTGCTCTGTATATGTATATGCATCATGTTGGATACTTGATATGATCAGTTAGATCATTTATGTATGTATACATCATCTTGATGTTGGATATGATCAGTTGGATCATTTATATGTATGCATCATGTTGGATGCTAGATATGATCAGTTGGATCATTTGTATGTATTTTGTATATGCATCATGTTGGATTCTTGGACCATGTATCTGTATATGTATCAGGTGGATACTAAGATCATGTATGTTGATATGTATTAGGTGGATACATTGTGTGGATCATGTATCTGTGTATGTATCATGTGGATACATTGTATGATCAGGTAGATCATGTATGATGATATGTATCAGGTAGACCTGGTATGCATCAGGTGGATGCATTGTATGATTAGGATGATCATGGATAACAAGCTTCTCCAGATGACATGCATCAGGATGATGCAGTGATGATGATCAGGATGATCATGTGTACATCAGGATGATATATGGTGAGTATCAGGATGATACTTTGTGGTCGTGGATCAGGTTGTGCAGATGAGCATGTCTGGGAGATCCTATAGGTCGGAGTTGTGTACCTGTAACAGCCTGGGATGCTCTTTTGAGACATTGATCTAGGAGGACATGTAATTTGTGCCCTAGGAGATCTTCAGGTCAGAGTTGTGTACCCGTAACATCCTGGGATGCTCTTGCGAGGTTTTTTCCTATGGCATGTAATTTGCTCATGGGAGATCTGGATAGGATGAAAAAGGCCTCAGATGCTTCAGCCAGGTTTTTCCATGACCACATGTAATTTTCTCTGGTAGATCTGGATAGGATGAAAAAGGCCTCAGATGCTTCAGCCAGGTTTTGTGATGGACCACATGTAATTTTCTCCTGGGAGATCTGGACAGGATGAAAAAGGCCTCAGATGCTTCAACGAATTTTTGTGGTGAAATCACATGTAATGTGCTCCTGGGAGATCCGACAGGTAGAGCTGTGTGCTCGTAATAGCCTGGGATGCTTCAGCCAGGTTTTGTGATAGGTCACATGTAATGTGCTCCTGAGAGATCCGACAGTAGAGCTGTGTGCTCATAATAGCCTGGGATGCTGCAGCCAGGTTTTGTGACGCACGTAATAAGTCCTGAGGATTCCACAGTATGGCCAGTGATGATGAAGACTTGCAGGTGGTGGGCCTACATCCAGTACGAAAAAGGACTGGCTCTGTAGAACTTCCTATGACGAGTAGATTCAGAGATTGATTGAGATAGCAGCAGCAGTGACGATGACGATGATTCAAGGATGATGATTCGCTGGTGATGATTCAGAGAAGAAGACTTGTGCTAGCAGATCCGTGTCGAGAAATACCTTCCTAGTTAAGAGGGAGTGTTGATGTATATGTAACTTCGAAATGTATTTCACCCATGTATTTCATATATGTATTTTGTACTCCTATAGAGATGGTATTATTCCTCTATACGGAAGTGTTTGTATTCCTGTAGAGACGTTATTATTCCTCTATACGGAAGTGTCATCATTTATATTATAAGTGTCGTAACTTATAATTGATGGGTTATTAGACCACCTTGTTGAAGTCGGCCCTATATAAGTCATGTGGGTCGAAGGGTTATTAGACCACCCTATTAGGGGTCGGCCATGTGGGTCAAAGGGTTATTAGACCACCAAGTGTGGGGTCAGCCCGGATTAAGTTAACCATGGGTTAAGCTAGACATGTAGGCCCCATTAGTTTATTGGGCAGGACAGGACAAGTATAAATAGAGATCAGGAGATCTCTATTTGATCATTCATTCACACACTTCTCTCATTCAGAAATTGGCGCACTTATGAGGAGGAGGCTCTGCTGCTAGGAGAAGACTATCTCTTGTATTCTGTTTGTATCATTGCTCTATCTATCTCTGAGGAAGTTATTGGGGTTTTTCACCTTTATGGTTTTCCCCAAGTAAAATCTGTGTCTCTTGTGTGCTTGCATTATTGTGTCCATGATTGATATGATGTAGATATGCTGTACATATTGTTCTCTTAGTTAAGATCCTAGATCAGATTGAAGTAAATTCTGAAAATTTAACAAATATCTGTAAGTCTTGAAAGCTTACCTGGAAATACATGAGATGGACAAGAGGTCTACTTTGTCGTGTTACAACCGCACACGACACATCCAAACCGTTCAATGCCAAATCACAAGTGCCATTTATCTCATGCACTTTGTCTTTTATAACCCCCCAAAGTGGTTTCACACCCCTAGAAGGTGGTTTCCTTTACCGCTTTTCCAACCAGCAAAATGGCACTGTATTAACACATGGCAAGTGGTTTTAGATTTCGCAACCACCCACCACTTAATTTGTTCACACAAGTTGGTGATGTGAAATCCTTGTGATCCGTTGATATTCTTGTCGATTGATGGATGACCGTTGATCTCTTTCTTGCTTTAACATTGAGTTAACAGTCATTTCAGTAACTTTATTATGTGTTAAATCCCCCGCTTCTTTCTCCAGCAAAAACTATATCCACCGTCGATCTCATCACTGCTTTGATCTAAACCATTGATCCATGAACCTCTTACAAAAACCACCCTTTTACTGATCTCAAGACATTTTATTTTTATTGTCACAATTGCATGAAATGTATTCCATTTGAAAATTTGCATTTATTCTTCTGATTATTCCTCATTTCTTCATTTTCACGTGAGAACATAATGTAAAGCACATCTCATATTTTTGAATTATGTTTATCCAAATATCTTCTTCAATTTAGCACAAAAAATATTAGTGTCAAATGTTATTTTGGTTTGTTAGATGTTTTATGATTGGAAAGATCAAAAGTACTAGTATTTGGGTCATGTCTTGTAGTTTAGATTATATGATTGGTCTATAAGGAGTATTAGTATGGACTTAACACTATGTGTAATTTTTGTTTAGTGTTCTGGTTAGACAGTATTATGATAAATGTACTTGATAAAATGGTACTTTAGGAAATATCGTATCAAATAGTGATTGAAGGCACTTTTCAAGAATGTGGGAAACACAATTGCATATAGGAGAAGAACTTTAATAAAATAATTTTTTGAGCTACACGGATTAGTGTTAAATTTCATGCAAAATATGTTCATCATGTTTATAAAAAATTAATATATAAAGTAGCAATGAAAATGAGAATTAAACCCATCTTAGAGATTCATTTAGATAATAGTTCAATAGCCTGGAACCTGCGTGGACTTTGGAGTAGACCGAGCCTAGAATGGGAGCCTGTGTGGCAGTGTGCAACTGGAGTCTGGACTGATTCAGGACCGCTGAATGGAACTATTACCCGAGCTTTGGCTGCTGCACCAGATATTTCTTGCTTTTGTAGGGGAACTGGAACCCAAACCCTCGAAAATTATATTTCGTAAATACTGCCCTGAACTACTGGGAATATTTTGGTTGTCAGGTAAATACGATGGCGGATAAACAATGCCCATGAAAAATTGATGCATCACCTGAAATAAAGACAAAATTTACCTTTATTTCAAATCCTGACTTATCTTTTCCTTTAAAAAAAATAAATTTCTTAGTCGGAATCGAAAATGTCGATTTTCTTTTCTAAATTTTATGACTCCAAATTCCCGAGGGCAACTGTGGAAGTCAAGAATTGGGAAAAAAATGATCACTTTATTTTAAAAATATCGTATCCCAACTCCACCATTCTGATCCCGACTTTCCAAATTCAATTTATTTTGGAAAAAGAAGGATTTAATATTGACCGTCTGATCTTGTGAAATCAACGGTCACATTTTAATTTTGTTGAAAGTGCAAATTTTTTAAAATAAAATTATGGGCCCAAGGATTGTGGAGCACTATGATAATATTAGTATTTTTATACTCTACCTGATCTGGAGTTAATTGGTGTGCATATTTTTAAATTCCCCTTCTCACACATCCACATAGAGAATCTCAAATTCATAGAGACTTTTGGATTAATTTGAAAGGAAGGAAAAAGCATATATATTGTCACATTCCAAAGAGTTTTACAACAATACAAGAAAGTGTGTTGGAGGAGCCAAGGTCCTCCGGTCGACCACTTTGGAGAACATGTCGAACTGTCGTTTTGATCACCACATGTCGAGTCAGTTAGTCACGTTGGTTAGTGAACCGATGGGGCGTTATGTAACCGTCTGTAAACTATATATAAAGGCCTGCGAGCTGGATACAGGCGACACCAAGATATTGTATTGTGTTGTACTTTGTCTTGAGTAATAGAAGTCTTGTTGACTCTATTACCATTACTTATCTTGTGTTCCTATATATATACTTTCTTGTTTATTTTATATCATGTATCGTTGGCAACTATGTAATCCCCTCAACTACAACACTAGTTCTGTTGCCGGTGATACATGCATAATACGATAATGAGTATGCATAATTGATAACAGAACATGAGATAAAGGAATGGGGAGAGAAAAATAATGAAGTTAATTATAGACAAAGTGGAATAGACTGACAAATAGAATGGTAAAACAAATATTCTCAACCAAACCGACACAAATATGGCCAATAATACTTCGACTAAATTATCATCATCACTAATCAATTGTTCATGACAAGACATAATGTCAACTGAAGCATTAAGAGATTATTTTCTTCACATGAGTTATACAAGTCACCATTTACCATTAACGTCACCAGGATCACCTCCATGCAAGCATACAAACCATTTTCAAAGAATTGGTTGGATTGATACATGTACGATTACTCCAGCAAAATCTGCAGTCACTACTGATTATATCTATGACCACCATCCCTCCATACTATGATAATTATCATTCCGCATCCTTCCCATCCCATTCAATCCATCAACTCACTCGACACTCACTATATATAGGGTAACCATGCCCCATATCACAACAAACTGAAATCTTCAGGAAAGCCATGGCATTTTTCTTTACTACCTATGTTCTCTATCCTTTCTTGTTTTATCAGAATTGCTTGAGTCTTATGATCGCTCCCAAGTTCTCCTAGTGATATATGAGAATTTCAACATCGGCTCCCTAACAAATCCTCACCACACCATGATATATGGGAATTTCAAGCATTCTTGAATTCCCGACCAGGATTTTTCATTATGTTCCTTGGAATCAATCATGTTTCTGTCACTCTTCTTTCCATCACCCTTCTTTCAATAACCGATTGGTATGAAAGTTGGAGAGTACGTAGGAAGATTAGTTGTCTTGGACACTTTATTCTCTAAGACAACATCCGTCACTGTGGTCGTCAACATTAGGCTTGCAGCAGTCATCGAATGTTGTTTTAGTACCAGACAATGCTGTCAACTTCTTCTACCCACATGGACACGTTTCCAGACTTGAGAACCCATTTCCAGCCCGAAGAGTAGCCGGTACAAACTCAAAGTCATCAACTATCTACACTTATTTATGAGACAAACCACAGTGAAGTTCATTTGTTCATCCAACTCCAATTATTTTCTAATTTCTTCGGGACAAAGAAAGGTCTTTTTCATGGGGGATATATTGGAGGAGCCTAGGTCGATCGCCCAACTAGGTCCTCTATTCGACCACTTCGGAGAACATGTCAAACCATCATGTCTATCACCACATGTCAAGTTAGTTAGTCACATCGGTTAGTGAACTAACGGGTCGTTCTGTAACCGTCTGTAAACTATATGTATAGACTAGAGAGTTGGATACAGGCAGCACCAATAAATTTTATTGTATTGTACTTGGTCTTGAGTAATAGAATACTTGTTGAATCTTATACCATTACTTATCTTGTGTTCCTATCTATATACTTTCGTGTTTATTATATGTCATGTATCATTGGTAACTATGCAATCCACTTAACTACAACAAGGTGCTATAAAACTGTTTAAGTATAGACTTTTCTATGCTTGAAGTATGAAACTTTTGGCATTGCAATTATTTGATGGATAATTGTTGTTATAGGACTATGTAATCAATGAAATCCCTTTGAGGGGCATTAAAATATTCAAATTTTATGTGTTCTTTCTTTTCAAATAGTTATCAAAATATTGATTGTTTGATCTAAGAGTTAAGAGTTAGTAGATTAATTCAGAATTAATTTACTTATAGAACCATAATGACTTTATTATATAATTAGTACCATGCTTTAAATTTGAATAGTGAAACATACATATTATAGAATCAAATGACAGAGAAATCACAAAATTACACTTAACATAATATAAAATAATATTGCACTACATTTAAGAAAGCAAATCACAAGCCCAAAAAATTGTTACTAGTCTTATAGTCATTTGAATATTGAGATTTCAGAATGAAATATTTCAATAGAAGTATCTATTTGTTAAAAATTAGCTTTCAAAGAGGCTTTCTTCTTGAACCGATAGCTCATTTGCAAACTATGAAACTAGTCATGGTTTACTTCTTAGCCTTTGTAGCAAAGTGAGAAGTGGAAGAAATAAGTAATCCTACAAATTACGGTAAGGAAGAAGTTGAAAGAAGTTTAACCAAAGCGTTCTACTTGTAGGGACAAAGTGTTTTACTGCTTATAGAAACAGATTTAAATGCCCAAGGAATATACACAAATCTTATATCCATTAATATATATATAATTTTTAGAAAAAGATTTAAATGCTCAAGGAATATACACAAATCTTATAACCATTAATATATATAGAATTTTTAGGGTAATATTTTGATAAAATCTTCCTTTACTTCTAAAGTAGCTTTTCTTGCTATGAGTAATTCTACAATATCTTCTTATCTCAATCTCTCTATGTCTACGCATTTCTTTAAAAAAAAAAATTATGGTCAGAGAGAGGTAATGAAACCATGAAATGTATTTTTTTTTATGGATTTTTAGGTACAACCTCAATAACATGCAATGGGTTAAGAATCAAACTTAGGTGTAGTTGTGGTAAATTTTCAATAATTTACCACTAAAGCGCAACCCAAACCACATATATTACTTAACACTCGGTATTATGAATAATTCTAAATGAATATGATTATATAATTCCATGAATTCTAATATGATAGTAAAGCGATCTCAATTTTACATAAATTATTCCAAACTTGATCTCAAACATTGTAGGGTCCCTCCTCTAGGGTCCTTCCTACTTAACCTGAAACTCAACCACTTGATACAAAAGAGATTAGAAAGCATAATGACTAGATAAATAAAATAAATGAATCAATAACTTAGCAAATTAAAACAAACCATAACTTATCACCATCTTGTCCACTGTCGTCTGCATCTTCCATAGGATCCCTCCAGCAAAGCTCGTTTAACCATAGGCGAAGCAACCATTAGCTTTGCCACCCAACCATAGGCTCATGCTTTTAGTCACATGGCCTCCCCCGAGATTTGGGTCGTAGAGCTCATACACAATACTCAAGAAACTCAGCTTGGGATTCCCCCCCACAAAAATTTTTAGCCAAACCCTCAATAGTAGCAAGTCATAAACTAATCCAAGGTTATGATAGCCATCTAGGCTCTGGGTGCCTTACCCATTCCCAATTCCTTCCTTTGAAAGGAAAATTCCATGCAACACATGTCGCTTCATGCATAAATATATATTTTATTAAATTTCTAATTTAATAATACTCACCCATCCATGTGTCAGTTTCTCTAGGAGATGCACCAACATTCCTAAGTTTGCTCATGTTTGTCTCCAAGATATTTCACTTAACTCCTAGATTTGTGGTGTAGGTGGAGTTGACTAGGTGTCCATCCCTAGGATTCCATTTTTCTCTTAAATAAATATTTTTAATATTTTTAAATACTCAAAAATATTCTTTCATGTGCAAATGCATAAATAACCATTTCTAAAATTTTAAATGCCAAAATATTCTTTCATGTGCAAATGCATAAATAACCATTTCTAATATTTTAAATGCCAAAATATTCTTTTATGCGCAAATGCATAAATAACAATTTCTAATGTTAAAAGTACTAAAAATGCATTTTTCTCAGTAAATGCTCTAGGTGTAATTAGTACGTTTTTAGGCCATTAAGTTAACAATCATTTTTACTAGGATTTCAGTGCCACGCCGTTGGGCCTCCCCATTCCTTAATTCATTTCCCCGACCTGAAACCACTCAGTTGGGTCCAATCATCAATCATTTCCATTTCTCGGCAAGGTACCACATCGTCCGATCCTTGCATCCACTCTTTCCGTTCTCAACAGGGTACTGCATCATTGGGCCGTTCTGTCGCCATCCTTTTGTTTTGACTTGCGAGAACTTCATGTAGGGATTTCAGGAGCCATTGCCCTCTATCCTCCGTCTACACCCTATTATGGACTAATGGTGTTGAGGAGTGAGTTCGTTCTCACTGCATGCCCCCCAACTCGTATGTGACCAGCTCCATCATGGCCCACCTCGTACGCCCTCACGCTTTCCTCTTGATCTAGCAGATCAGTGCTTATCTGCTCATGCGTGGTATTCCGTCGGAAGTCGACATCATCGTCGCTCTCACCGTGTGTGATTTATCTGTACTCGACGACCCTTCAATTCCTTTCTATGTCCATCGGTGAACCATTTCACCTGTCGCTACACACATTTCTCACAAACATATATTAGTAGTAATGTCCTCAATTTTCATAATTTGATTCATCAATCTGCTACTTCAGTAAGCATTTATATTTACTCATAACATTACTCATTCATGTAATCAGAAATGCATCTCGTCAATATTTACTTTCTTCATTCGCATCGCATAATTAATCATACAACTAGTCGTTAAGCATCATTCACATGTATATTTTTAATTATGAGAGTTAATAGTTAAACAACATGTAATCATTCATTTACATCAACTATCCAGATACACATATATCATTATTTTATTGATTCACAATAAGTCGTAGTCATGAATAAGCTCAATATAGCATCGAGGGGTCATTTTGTTAATGTTTGAATCAGTCGGTTCACTCAAATAGGTTCCCTTCATATCTACAGTAGTCTAGGGTCACTACATACACCCCTACTTATTTAGAACTTCGTCCCGAAGTTCATAATAAATGCGGAAAGATATGATGCATCTCAACTACGTCCTCCCAAGTCGTAGAGCTAGGAATGTCACTGTCCCACTACACTTTGACTTGATCAATCAAGGCTAATCATTAAGCAAGATGTAATCAATTAATTATCCCACTCCACACATATAATTTAATTCCTTAATTCATTTATAAATTATTGTCGACATTCACATCTTCAGGTTTTCCTCAATCATTTAAGACATAACAAGGCTCAAGAGACCACTATATCGAAGTTGTTCAGCCGGGTCACTTGACAGGTCACCCTTAAGGTCCACAGTCATTCTAGGGGCATTACATACACCCCCTCTTAAATAGAACTTCGCCCAGAAGTTAATTTTTGTTCTTGTGCTTTCGACGCTAGGATTTATCTTAATTTCTATTCTCATCTCCAGGTCATTCTATTCTATTTTTCTCCAATAAGCATGGCCATAAGCACTCGTGGTTCTAATGATTAGTTTTCTTTTCCATCCAATATGGTTCCAATACATCCTCAGGAACTTCGCATACTATCAATTCAATCATCTTTAATCTCAACTAGATCTCATATATCTCTTATTCATTCACGAGGGTCTACTATGTCCAAAATTTCAACAAGCTACATTGCATCAATAGCCGCCTAATAATTTATCAACATAACGAATCCAAGTATGGTTTCAAAACTCCGTAAATTGCAAAACCATCTTTATGACTATGAAACGCAATGCTTCTAACCTAGCATTCTAGTTAGAAAAAATATAGTTGTAATCTTTAACCTTGGACGTATTACAGTCAACATAAGGATCTGGACAAGACCTCTAGTTCACATGAAATGTATTTTATATACATTATGATCACAACTACAAGCCATGCTTTTCTAATGCATTTTAATTGAATAAAACATAAAAGTATTGCATTCTAAATCAATATAATACCTAACTTGTTTGCATCCCAATTTACATATAAATATGAAGCTAGATTATGACCATAACTCTTACACATTTTGCTAATGCATTCTAATTAAATATAATCTACAATTAATGCATTAATACTAATTCTACATTTTCACTTACATATCCATTTGGATATATATTTTTCTAATGCATCCTAATTAAATACAATATATACAATGCATTAATATTAATACTATATATTCCTTATCTTCCCTCACATATCCATTTGAACAATCTATCCTATAAATTGATTTAAGATCTAATATTCATTTCATTCTACTTTAATAGCTAATTAGTAATCTAAATTCATTCTAATCTAATCCTTCCATTCTATTGTGAATGCACAATTAATAGTATAAACTCATTTAAGTTCCCATATTTTATAATATAAATACATTAAAGATACCATATTCATACCATACCACTCTACTTTAAGTGAATAATAATAATACAAATTCAATAGAGATATCATGTTCATTCAATTCCACTCTAAGTGACATTCGTGTTCACGTAAATTATTATTATTATATATAGAGAGAGATATTTTACAACATAATAATAATAGTTCATTCATTTCCTTTAAAACATTACAAGGGACTCTAAAACTCATCTACTCATATAAGTGGGTCCCATTTAATTTTTTTGGAAAATTTTTATACAATAAGTATATAATGTGGTTTCCCATTATATACAAAACATACTTAAAATTCATTTCTTTAATAAATATAAAGTTACACCAAACACTTTTCTCTCAACCTATATAATAGATAATTTGTAATTCAATGCATTAAATATATAAATATAAATTAAAGGCATTGCAATAAACTAAACTTATCAATTATAATTCAATATAATTCTTTCTCTCAACCTACATGATACACAATTTATAATTGAATGCATTAAATATATAAATATAATTTAAAGGTATTGCAATATACTAGACATATTGATTATAATTCCATTGCACTGAATATATAAATTATAATTTTAAAATCATTCAATCCTTTTACATTATGGTCTCAATATATAAATAATTAAAACCTTTCAATCCTTTTACATAACTATGGTTATTGTTGCTTCTCTTTTACATAATTATGATGATTATTGAAGGAGCAAGTAGAGACTCCTTCCAACACGATAACAAGAACCTTACAATAACTAAATATACACTCAATTTAATACAAGCGGGTAATGTGCACATAAAGGGTTACTCAAATAAATATAAATATCGTCATACATTAATGGCATAGTTGTTTTATGTTAATATACAAATCTGTGATAAATATATATATGTATCCTATACTTACGATTAATCAATTTACAACTACACTTTCTAATTCAATCTCGGCTATACTTATCACATTTGCATTTTTGACATTCTATTTTAATAAAGTATAATATTCTTCTTGTAATTGAATATATAACAACGTATATATTCAGTGTATGGATGTATTAACTGATTTGTCTAATTATAACACAATAGACTCTTCATGTTTCCAATATATATATTCTTCTTGTAATTGAATATATAACAACGTATATATTCAATGTCTGGATGTATTAATTGATTTGTCTAATTATAACACAATAGAGTTGAATCGTTTAGCAGTTCGTACTTCCACTCGGTTAGCGCTCTGGCCAATTCGTGGACAGGTGTGCATAATCTTACTCAGGCGTGACTTCCGATGCCGAGATTAGCGCTGGGATCTTAGACGGACTTGTCAGAGACATGGCTGATTTTCTGAATAGAGGATTCATCGACAAGGTTCGACATTGAGGCTTGAGTAGAGGTTCACAAGTTTTAGAATCTTAATTGACACGGACGAAGTAAAAGATCCATCGACAGAGATAGGATATCATAGCTCAAAATTGTTTTAAATAAATTAACAGAGATGGGCTATCATTCACTCGCATACACAGGTTTTAAAAAAAAAAAATACCCAAAAAAAAATACCCGGCGGCTGTTCAAAGGATCGCCAACGTTGCAGAGATCCGGACCATAAATCGTCTACCACGAACCGGACTGTGGTTCTAAGGCAGAGATCCGAGGCATAGATCGTCGGAATCGGAAGGAGTCGTAACCTCTACGAAATCTCAACAGAATTTTATACTCAGGAAGGAATCCCCAACCGAGGTCTCAAAAATCCATCCTTAGCGCTGGTATTACACTATCCAGATCTATAAGCATTCTACCGGTACAGGGTAGCAATGGTACGCTAAATTTAATAGAATAAAACAGGAACAGAGTTTATTAAAATGGGAAAACGAACTCGCCAGTGAGTCGCCATTAATCTATATAAATTCTACGATTACCAAAACGTAACAGGTGGGTACAGTACTGATGAATTACGAAGAGGCTAAGCAATCTTGGTCAGTAAAATTTTACAATAGCAGAGCATACATACTCCGATTTTAATTTGGATCTCGGATCAATGATTCCTGTTTATGATACTACATTTTCCATCAAACAACCAGTGGTAAAGGAAGGGGTAAATTCCAAAAAACAGAGCGCATATACTCCGAAATTACATTGGATCTGGAATCGATGATTCCTGTTATAATACCACATTTTCTATTAAGCAAACGGTGATACAAAAAGGTCAAAAGATCCATACCAGTAAGCCGACATTTCCTTAAAAAAGGATAGTAATACAGTATAGTAAAGTTCAGTAGACAATAAGCAATCTAGGATTTCATTGGAAGCAAGGGATCTATGGTTCTACTTTTATAATCAGATTCTTTCTTTCAAACAAAACACACTAATAAAATATTCTTAAATTTCAAAATACACAGCCAGCGTAATCAAGAGATTACTTGCTCGCCCGAGATCTAAAACTTTCTTTTAAATTATTGTTTTTCTATTGCATAAAACAATAATAAAATTACATATGAAATTTCAAATATACGACAAGCATCTTTGGGATTTTTACATGAAGTCCAGGATCTACAATTTTTCTTTAAATTCTGACTTTTAACTTTGAATAAAACAGAAATACAAATGTAAATAAAATTCCAATTGTACAGCGAGCATACTCAAATTTTACACTCAAATTTTACATGAAATCCAAGGTTTGTAATCTTTACATAAAACAGAAATGAATATGAAATATTCAAGCAATTTAAAACCTGTAGGAATAGCTGCTCCGATCGTAGTTGTAATTCCACGAAAATCATAGCTCTAATCCCACGGTTGACTTCCACGAATCACCAACGAAACCCAAAAAAAAATATGAGTCTGGTGCCCTCAAGGCTCAACCGGCTCTGATACCAAATGTAGGGACCTGAAACTCAACCACTTGATATAAAAGAGATTAGAAAGCATAATGACTAGATAAATAAACTAAATGAATGAATAACTTAGCAAATTAAAACAAACCATAACTTGTCACCATCTTGTCCACTGTCGTCCGCCTCTTCCATAGGATCCCTCCAGTAAAGCTCGTTTAACCATAGGCAAAGCAACCATTAGCTTCACCACCCAACCATAGGTTCACGCTTTCAGTCGCATGGCCTCCCCCGAGATTTGGGTTGTAGAGCTCATACACAATAATTAAGAAACTCAACTTGGGATTCCCCCCCACCAAAATTTCCATCCAAACTCTCAATAGCAGCAAGTCATAAACTAATCCAAGGTTACGATAGCCATCTAGGATCTGGGTGCCTTACCCATTCCCAATTCCTTCCTTTTAAAGGAAAATTCCATGCGACACATGTCGCTTCATGCATAAATATATATTTTATTAAATTTCTAATTTAATAATACTCACCCGTCCATGTGTGAGTTTCTCTAGGAGATGCACCAACATTCATAAGTTTGCTCATGTTTGTCCCAAAGATATTTCACTTAACTCCTAGATTTGTGGTGTAGGTAGATTTGACTACGTGTCCATGCCTAGGATTCCATTTTGCTCCTAAATAAATATTTTTAATATTTTTAAATACTCAAAAATATTCTTTCATGTGCAAATGCATAGATAACCATTTCTAATATTTTAAATGCCAAAATATTATTTCATGTGGAAATGCATAAATAACCATTTCTAATGTTAAAATTACTAAAAATCCATTTTCCTAAGTAAATGCTCTAGGTGCAATTTATATGTTTTTAGGCCATTAAGTTAACAATCATTTTAACTAGGATCCCGGTACGACGCCGTTGGGCCTCCCCATTCCTTAATTCATTTTCCCAACCTGGAACCACTCCGTTGGGACAAGTCATCAATTATTTCCATTTCTCAACAAGGTACCACATCGTCGGGTCCATGCGTCCACTCTTTTCATTCTCAGTAGGGTACCGCATCGTCGGGCCCTTCTGCTGCCATCCTTTTGTTTTGACTTGCGGGAACTTCATGTAGGGATTTCAGGAGCCGTTACCTTCTATCCTCCGTCTACACGCTATTAGGGACTAATGGCGCTGAGGAGTGAGTCCATTCTCACTATGCGCCCCCCAACTCGTACGTGACCAGCTCCGTCGTAGCCCACCTCGTACGCCCTCACGCTTTCCTCTTGAGCAAGCGGATCAATGCTTATCTGCTCATGCATCGGAAGTTGACATCATCGTTGCTCTTACCATGTGTGATTTATCCGTACTCTACGACCTTTCAATTCCTTTGTGTGTCCGTCGGTGAATCATTTCACCTGTCATTACACACATTTATCACAAACATATAATAGTAGTACTGTCCTCAATTTTGATAATTTGATTCATCAATCTGCTACTTCGGTAAGCATTTATATTTTACTCATAACATTACTCATTCATGTAATCAGAAATGCATCTCGTCAATATTTATTTTCTTCATTATCATCACATAATCAATCATACAGCTAGTCGTTAAGCATCATTCACATGTACATTTTTCATAATCAAAGTTAATCGTTAAATAACATTGTAATCATTCATTTACATCAACTATCCAAATACACATATATCATTATTTTATTGATTCACAATCAATCATAGTCATGAATATACTCAATATAACATCGAGGGGTCGTTTTATTAATGTTTAAATCAGTCGGGTCACTCAAATAGGTTCCCTTCAAGTCTGCAGTAGTCTACAATCACTACATACACCCCTACTTATTTAGAACTTCATCTCGAAGTTTCGAATAAATGTGGAAAAGTATGACGCATCTCAGTTGCATCCTCCCAAGTTGTAGAGCTGGGACTATCACTGTCCCACTGCACTTTGACTTGATCAATCAAGCCTAATCATTAAGCAAGATGTAATCAATTAAATATCTCACTCCACACGTATAATTTAATTCCTTAATTCATTTATCAATTATTTTCGTCATTCACATCTTCAGGTTTTCCTCAATCATTAAGACATAACAAGGCTCAAGAGACCACTATATCGAAGTTGTTCAGCCGGGTCACTTGACAGGTGCCCTTAAGGTCCATATTCATTCTAGGGGCATTACAAACATGGTGTTATATGTGAATTCATTTTTTCAATAAACAAAAACCTCAAATTTCATATTCTTGCAGGAAAAATTTGTACAGACACGAGAGATAATTATATTTCCAGAAAGATATAAATGAAATATTTGATACTAATTACCCACTAACTTAGAACCTGGGTTTGATATGTAACCCATTGTGTAAATTGAAGTTTACAATTTTAGATTTTACTCATCAAATCGACTCTTCATTGTTAACAGAGATTTGACTGTTCATTATCGCTAAAGCGAGTGGGGAAGGCTTAAATATTTGAAGCTGGAAAATAATCAGAGGTTTTGGAGGCATTCTCGGTAGGGATATTACAAAGGATATAAACTCATATGGAATTAAACCTTCAAATAGAGGGATTGTAGTGTAGAAGAATAATTATGGCCTATCGGCCTTTCAAGGGATTTGACATAGAGAAGGATAAGGTAACATTTTTAGTGTGATTTAAAAGGATCTATGAAGGAAGATGTGTTCATACAATTTTTCATTGCTAGTGACCCTTTTTTATGTTTTTTTAAGATAGGAAAAGCGCCCTTATTTTTTTATATCCCTATAGGTTACTGAAATCCTGAGGCCGGAGCTAGTGGATTTCATAATTTTAATGTAAAATTGATATGAACATAGGGGCGCACCTAGAATCAAATCTCAGTCGCATTAAACATTAATTAATTTACTGCTTCCCCACAATTCAACTAACTACAACTAGGCATCCATGTCATTGTTACATGATCCTAGAAATAAGAGGAGTATTAACAGTGGCATCATTGACCACTGCAAGTGGCACATTGTCAATGATCATGATTGTGGAAGGCATTTCCAATGGGTTTCCATGGCCAAAATAATGGATCCGCCTCAATCAAATTGGGATTCATATTAAGTAAGGGATTAAAATAAGGGTAGTCACTTAGATATATGTAACCTACCTAGTACTTGAGACATTTTATATTTGTGGAAAAACATTACTTTGACTTTTATTGTAAAGTTTTATATTTGACCAAGTGTCACGGATGACTGTCAATGAATAATATTATTATTTAATAAAATAAAATAGGAGACATCACCTAAAGAGACTGTTGAAAGAGTGTTCACTGACCCACTAGGAGGATTGGAATCTGGGGTAGAAGGCAATGGACAAGTGGCAACATTTAAACTCAGTAACTAGTTGTTGTTATGGGACAACCTCCCTTAAATTGTGGTCATGTTCCCAAGGATGTGGAACTAAAGCTGATGGCTCATTGAATGCAAACTGACCATCAAAAGACCTAAGCAATCTTTTTATAGCCATCGAATTTGAGCAGAGGCTCACACATTCTCAGAGGAGATGGAAATTATTCCTTGTGGGTTTTCTGAAATGAGCACACAAGAGATTTGATGAGGGGAAGTTATGTTTTGAGTTGCAGAGTAAGATTTCCTTATTCCTACTGAGTGCAGAGGTTTTCTTGCTTAGTGTAGAGGTAGTGATATGTATGCAAGTCCCCATTGATTGTTGAAGTACATATGAGAGGTGTATGCAAGTCTCCATTGATTGCTAAAGTACAACCTGAGTGCCTTGCTTCTACACAGAGACTTCATCCTAGTGGTTCAGTGAACAGGCTCGGTGGTCCAAAGAGCAAGTGAACTTGGCTTCTTTTTTGGAGAAGGTTGGGAGGAACATGCCTCTTTGGGTGTTTGTCCACCCTATCAACTTATAAGGTTCTACTTGTTTTTTGTGTTATTTATTTTAGGTTATTAATTCTTATTCTGCAAAATTGTATAAATATGTTATCAAAGTTTCCAATGTTTCTTAGATATCAGTTAACTGTTTTAAATGTCTGATTTTATGAACTGATAATTTATTTCTGTAAAGAAAATGAATGAATAGATGATAGAGATGAATGAATAAATGTCTTCCTGTATTTTTACTTTCGCCATAAGCGATGTACTATAGTACAGGAAGAGTTTAATTAGCATAGAGTAGATATGATTTCCATAATATGATGAGAATAATGATCTTTTACTTTCATCCTAAGTATTGATGTCTTATAAATCCCTTACTGTAATTATAGAACCCAATAGCTCCAGAGACTATCTCTGTTTACATTTAAATAGAAATTTACAGTAGAAACTAAGTATTACAGAACTAAAAGAAAATATTGTAAATGTTGTCATCTAAATATTTACGTAAGTAGTATATATGTTGGTCATAGATAAACTAAGGTTATTTTTCAGACATAACTTAATACTATATCACACAAGCCCTAGAATTTGTAGAGATCGCATTTTAGGAATAAATCTCATAGACAATAAGCAAGTTTATATTTAAATACATATTATGATGTTATACATAATTATAATCAAAACCCTAAGATTGGTATCCACGACATATCATACAACACTTTGACTTACAAATAGATATTGTCAAAACTTAACTGCAAATCTACATTTATTTTCATCATGGATTATACATGATTATTAAACCGAACTAAATAGAAAAGCTTTTATTATCATAAATTAATATCCAGACAACTTGAAAATCAAATTAATCGAGTAGTCACAAACATAAATACTAAGTATTATACTCTACTCCAAAAGAAAAGCCCCATTGAATTTTTATAGAACCATTATGAAATTTACAAAACTGAATACATAGAGTTCATATATATATTATAAAAGCATTAGAAGAATAGGATTTAAATCAATAAAATATTCTTAGACAGACCCTACAGGGTTGAAGTCTCTTTAACAAAGTTTGTTCAAATGCCAAATCCAGGCATAGTTCTGGAGAAATACATTCATACGAATATTATTCACCCATATAAATTGTATCATGGGTTAAACCCTAAGAGAAAGAAACTTAGTTTAGGTATCGAATGTACCAAGGGACAAAACCGTATACATATAAAACTTCTTCATTAAAACGTAAAATTGTAATAAAAATGCATGCAACTAATAACACAACGAATCATAACTAGATACATCTTTATTAGATTATGGGTCAAACCCTGAGATACCTTTCACGACCTTTAACGCACTGTTCAGACTTTGTTTTTATACAATACAAACATTACAGAGGAATTACAAGACTCAGGTTAGAGACCTGTAAGGGCTCACCCAAGGGTTCATTTAAATATTATGAACTAGTAATATTCCATACAAAGGGTACAAGTATCCATTTATCCAAATTTTGATAAGCAACAAGAACCAAGCTAATCCGTAAACCAATCAAAATATCAATATAAAGGCAGGATGCATTCATTGCATTTTTGTTTACACAGGTATCAAACATGAGGTCAAAGGCTCGAGTCTCAACGTAGAGAAACTCGCCCAGACTAATGTCTTAAAACGTAAGCTCTTAAATATAAAACTTAAATTCATAAGTAGGTTTAGGGTTCAAAACCCCGTAACATTTCAACCATCGAATTCAGCAAAATAAAAACTAAATAAATATCAAGGTTAGGGTTATAACCGAAAACATCAAGAAGAATGATTATAATCAAATTGTAATCCTACAGGAAGCCGAGAATACACCATGATCATTTTAATACAGGAACTTAAAAATAAAGTGTCGGAATAAGAGAACCATTGTATTTATTCAAAAGAGACATTACATTCGTAGTCAAACTGCTCAGGGAGACTAAAGGTACTCCATCTTACTAAACCATGTAGCAATTCTTCTTAAAACACTAATAGGAAAAAAAATCCCAACTCGGATTTTAGCTAAGAAATCTAGCTAACACAGTAATGCTACCCTAAGTGGCCTCGTAGTCCACTCTACAATCAAATGTACACTAGAATGAAGCAACGGGACAACAAATAACCTATAAATTATTGATACAGGTATCTTCTGGTTAAACCTGAGGCTTACCATGGTCTCACAACGATTGGAACATGCTTCCTTCTCTCAAAATGCCATCACTGAGAAATACGATACCAATCCTTGCCATAAAAACTAACACAAGGTTAAAAGATGGATGCAAATGTAAATTCATAAACTCAAACTAATAAAAGACTAGTGCTATAGAAATACTTCGTTGTTTTTTAACTCATGCCGAGAAGAAACCAGGAAGTAAGAACTCCAATGCACGATGGGGAACACCATAAAGTCACACGACCCAGCACTTCCATTGTAAAACTACCTCAGCAAGTGGTGCTTGGGTTGTTCAATAACCATGGCGGTCAACTGGAGCTCATCCCTCCATCACAAAGCAGAAAACAAACCTTGGGTCAAAAGACCAAGTCCATAAATGTAGCAATAGGGTTTAGTGACTCTGGGACAACATTAAACTCTGATCACGTGGTCACATTTATATACTCGACCTATCATCCACAAGCCTCGAAATATTTACCCTTAAGACTAAGGTTTAATGTTGGTTTTTGCTCGTCGTAGGTCATGATCCTTAAATTGGAATCGAGCTATCACCTTTTGTATAGTTTATAATCTCAAATTTTAACATACCACCGGGTTTGGTTAGGAATCATCACTCCTACTATAAATATCGAGCCATGAATACTTTGTCTCATGGTATAACTTACCATAAGAATTTTAGTATAAATATTTATTAATCAAACCCTTCTAGTTTACAAACATAACCTATAACCTGAATAGTTTAATAGTATCATGCATTAGCTTTAAAGCTAAGTAAGCCTCAAGTTTACTCTGGTAGACTCTTGACAAATAAAAGTAATTAAATAAATTCAGTTAATAAAATCCTTTGCTCCAAGATATAAGTTTGGAAGCCAACTAATATTGTAACCAACCATAAGCATGTTACAAGGATGAGAGGTGCATTGTCAAACATCAACATATATATATTTTATACATTAATAATCCATACTGGAACTGAAATATAATAGTTAATAAAGATCCTAGTTCAAAAACTTAAAGACATAAGAAGTAATTATTAAAACTCATGAGTATCTTAATGGTATTAATACACATATGAATTATTTATTCAATAAGATCGTAATAGAACATCTGCTAGTTAAATGTCATTATTTGGTCACTACCATATTGATTACAGACACGAGAATACATATTAATTAATTTTCATTAAGACAATTAATTTAATTAAAGACAATATATAAAATGATTAAATGCCGCATTAAATATAAGTGAGCAATAGTTAGAGATATTGAACATACACTTTTATACTTCTGCATATAATTTAATGGCAATTAGACTGCTTAGAAAAAATTTAAAATTTTATGAATTTTGGGGATGTTACAATATCAACTCTCTAATTGGGGTTGGAACACATGAGAGTGAGACCTGTTTGACTAAGCAAATTCAAGAGTAATAAAAAAATTGCAGAGTTAAGCAATGACTTTTTTTAGCGTAGATTCTTCTGTTGTTATTTTGTAGTCTAAATTTCCTTTCCTTATGTGAATGTTATTCATGTTATCTATTTACATTGTGTTGTCTATGTGAGCAGAGATTCTTCTATTGTTATTTGTTGTCTTTTGTGAATGAGATTATGTTGAGTCACAAATCATATTGATATGCTCTAGTTCATAGGATTAAAGTATTCACAAAAACCTTCATCTAAAGTTAATATTTGATTCATAAAAGAACACATACAAAAAAAAAAAGTTAATATTAGATTCATAAAAGAACAATACAACAAAATAAGTTAATTGGATCCATAAAAGAACAATACCACAATTATGAAAGAAAACATACAAAAAATAGTGCAAATTGATCATGTTAAAGTTACATTATATATATATATATATATATATCTGATAACACTGATAAATTTCATAAAGGTTGTCAGCTGAACTGGACAGCCTGATAAATCAGTTAAACTATCATTTATCCCAAGTATACAAATTGATGAATGGAAGACCCTTTGCAAAATAGGGTCTTCTATTGTCCCTCTAAAATTACAAACCTTACAAAATACCTACCTATACAAATTGAACACAAGGACCTTGGAAAATAGGACAAAATCCCTCCCCTAAACTAACAGAAAACGAAAATCTAAAAACAAACAAGTAAACCTAATAGAAAACGAAAAAATAAAAGTTATCTTGAAAATATCAAGAGACCGTGGTGGGTGGGCCACGTGGTTCCCTCAGTCAAGATCCATTGATTTTGGCCCTGAGGGAAGCCTGTAAGTTGGAGGGGAATGTCCAAAACCTACCGAAGTCACTGGGCTCGTCTCGACGTCACATTGAGCTCAGGTGGCTTCTTGGGGTTCTCCAAGGAGCCTTCGCATCCATTTGATCACTTCGTCATTGTTATTTTCTAACTTGCAGTCGATGGTATCCTCGATTCTCTTCTCCATTGACTCCAAGTCCTATTTTTTGCATTTCCCCTCCAGCTTCTGCTGAAGCTCTACTATCTACTTTTATAAATGCTCTAGTCTTCGACTGTCTGCATAAATTCCACTAATACTTCCAACATGGCCGCGACTGTTACCTTCTGCCATTAAATAAAAAGGAGATAGTCTTGAAGAACTATTGTAACAAAGCTTCCTGTATGGGAGCTCGCCGCCACTAAGCAGAGCACTGGTTGAAATCCGGTTAATGCCCTTTTCTAAAACTTCAACAACCGAACGATGAGGAGGTACATTGGAGGGAGAAACCGTCAAAGACAGAGATAAGATAGACAACATTTTTTGAAAACACCAATAAATAGGGGAAGATCCAATTTAAAGGAGCAAAAATGAATAAAAAAACTAAACACAAATCAGAATAAATCTCCACAACCGTCAGAGACCTTATGCGAGACCTTACCCTGGAAGAATACTAAGGACAAGAAGGGTTGGTTGACCCTTCACTTACGAGATTAATGTAAAAATATTAATCTATGAAGGATAGGCCGACAATTCTTGACTTTCGACTTCCGTAATAAATAGTAGGGATTGGAACATTGGCTAAGTTATAACATATAAAAAATATTTATCCTGAATTTCGACATCCGACTTTTGACAAAAAGGATCAGCCGCCCCTTCGTTTAGTAGATAATTGTGAACACCTATATCCAACAATTCACCTGTATCCAGAATGATGACCACAAGAAGAATAGACCGACCCTTCTTATAGTCTTGAACTATTATGAAAATAATACTGGGAAGAAAAAGGGTCGGTCGCCCCTTCCTTTATCAGGGAATTGTACAAATATTCAACCCATGAAGGATAGGTCGTCAATTGATGTATATCCATAATGGTGAACAATGGAAAAATACTGAGCACAAGAAGGGTCGAGCGACCTTTCATTTAAGAGAGAAATGTAAATATATTTAAAATACGAAGGATGGGACGACAATTCCTGACTTCCAACTTCTACAATAAATAGTAGGGATCGAGACACTATCTAAGTTATAACATATAAAAAATATTTTCTTGATTTGTGACAAGAAGGATTAACCACCCCTTCATTTAGTAGAGAATTGTGAACACCTATATTCAGCAATTCACCTGTATCCATAATGGTGAACACAAGAAGGATCGACTGACCCTCTTTGCAGTCTAGAACTATTATGAAAAGAATAATGGGAAGAATAAGGGTCCGTCAGCCCTTCATTTATGAGGGAATTGTAAAAATATTTAACCTACAAAGGCTAGGCCATCAATTCATGTATATCAAGAATGGTGAACACTAGAATAATACTGAGCAAAATAAGGGTTGGTCGACCCTTCATTGAAGAGGCAAATGTAAAAATATTTAATCTATGAAGGATGGGATGACACTTTTTGACTACCGACTTCCCTAGTAAATAGTAGGGATCGGGACATTGGCTAAGTTATAACTTATAAAAAATATTTATGCTGACTTCCGACTTTCGAAAAGAAGGATCGATCGTCGCTTCATTTATTAGATAATTTTGAACACCAATATCCAGAAATTCACCTATATCCAGAATGGTGAACACAAGAAGGATCAGATGACCCTTCTTGCAATCTAGAACTATTATGAAAATAATACTAGGTAGAATAAGGGTCATCCTCCCCTTCATTTATGAGGGAATTGTAAAAATATTCAACCTATGAAGGCTAGGACGTCAATTCATGTATATCTAGAATGGTGAACACTAGAAGAATAATGAGCACAAGAAGTGTCGATTGACCCTTCATTTATGAGAGAAATGTAAAAATATTTAATCTACAAAGGTTGGGCCAACAATTCCCAACTGCCGACTTCCGTAGTAAATAGTAGGGATTGGTACATTGGCTAAGTTATAACATACACAAAATATTATTCCTAACTTCTGACATCCAACAAGAAGGATCGTTCACCCCTTCATTTAGTAGAGAATCGTGAACACCTATATCCAACAATTCACTTGTATCCTGAATGGTGAACACAAGAAGGATCAACCAGCACTTCTTGCAGTCTAGAACTCTTATGCACAGAATACTAGGCACAAGAAGGGTCGATCACCCCTTCATTTATCAGGGAATTGTAAATGTATTCAACCTATGAAGGCTAGGCTTTCAATTCATGTATATGTAGAAAGGTGAAAATTGGAAGAATACTGAGAACAAGAAGGGTCGGTTAACCCTTCATTTACCAGAGAAATGTAGACATAACATAACCCCTTTCACTGGCCCTTTCGGCATCACCCTGTAAACAAGTTGAAGTTTCACCCGAAGCGAATATGGGGGTTTACAGAATCGAGATTCTATAACTGTGGTGATACGCAGATGTGGTTAACAACCTCGCTTAACCTTCTATTTAACATATTCTAATGGGATAGAATAACATATGACTTAGGACTTCTCAGCTATCAGAGTATACAAAACTATACTAAATCTCTATTGTATTCACCAGTTAGCTATTCATTCATCATACTAAGTGTTTCTTCTTCACTTTCATGCACTTGTATTCCAATTAGTCAACATGCAATTACAATTCACATACATCTGAAATTAAATACATAAAAGCACATAAACTCATATCAAAAACATGTCATAAACTCATACACCTAAACACACTGATTTACGTGGTTGACCCATAGGAGGGAGCTACGTCCATATGCATTGTTCTTTTATTATATCAAAAGGGTAATAGTTCCACTCTACAAACTTAGCTGTAGACTCTTCTCTACAATCAGATCTCTACGCACTCAACTGTGGAGTCAGTTCTCTCTTTATCACTATTCTCTTCTAAGGTCTATCTAACCATCAAAATCCCAACAACCCTCTAATAACTAACCCTTCCTCATACAAAATTACCCTTATAGATGTTCTTGAAGGTCACGTATTACAATAAATATGGGCCAACCCCCATAGTACACAAAAATCGAAAACCCTGTGGTTCTCCTATAGAAACAGATAAGTTTTAACTTTGTTGTCTGATTGGCGCCGCCTCCTCTGACTCTAGTTATTTCTCTAACAGTGCAGCTATGACTTCTATAGTGGCATGTCCTTTAAACCACTCCGCTTCTTTACTTCCTGCTCCTGTAGTAGTTGGGTCGTCGCTCAGGCCTTAATTGTGCCAACCACCTCTGGTTGTCCTTAGTACCTTGTATTTATTAAGGAAACAGGTCCTTTCTTCTCCACTAATCTTTGCTCCATGCATTTTGCCTAGGATTTGTGGAGTCGCTTTTCTCCAAAAAATGGTCAATGTCATTCCTCGCCTAAATGTGCTCGCCTTCATAACTTCCTCTTCTTGGGCCACACCCAACAACCCCCTAACACTTACTTGTGACTCGTCCCCGAGTAACCAGCACTAGGTTTTGTTGACTTCGTGTTTCTTGGGATCTTCATCTTTGCTGCAAAATCTTGATATGTTGCGCTCAGCTTCACAACATCCTCCTTAGTTTCCTGCTTGTATTCCTTCACTATTTTGAGCAGCATCGCAGATATCGGTTCCTCCATCTAGTACTTAACTGTGCTTTATGTTATACGAAGCTCTTACAGCTTCACCTCAATCTCTTCAGAAAGCACCAATGCCTCTTCCTGCATTGGTTGCAACTTGCCCGAAGTTTATGCTTCCTTGGTTCTTAATGCCTTCATTTCTTTCCGAAGTTCCTTTATTTCTGCAAACTTATGTATTCTTTTCCTCAGTGGAAAGTCCTTCATCACCGTGTTCATTGAGTCTAGGTCCTTTTGCTTCATTTGTACTTCACCTTGTACCAATTCTAATAAATCTTGGCACCTCGCAAATTTTGCGGAGATGCTTTATGTTGAAGTTTTTAACTCTTCATATCTTGTTGTCATTACTTCTGGAGGAGTACCAGGTTGTTTCCTAGCCTCCATTTTTGTAATCTTCTCTTTGTATCCAATTTCCATGTCCTCCATCTTTGCTTTAAGATTGTCGACTATAGTGTCGATCTTGACTATAGTCACTTCAACTTCAGGTTCTTCATTGAAGTATGGGATCTTCGCACAAACTTCTTCGACAACCTTCTTCAAATTCTTATTCCTTTCTCGATCGTATGCTAGCTCATCCATCTTTTGTCGCCATTCATTCCTCAATTCATTGTAGCATTCTTCCAACTTCAATTGCTGGTTGTATGTTATTATTTCCCTATCTTTGATTTCTTCTACAACCTTCAAGTGTAGATCATGCATTCCCTCTATAGGAAAAATTCCCACATTGATGTCTAAGTGTGCGAACTGCTTCGCACCTTCAGTGACTTCATTAGATTTGAATATGACATTTGTTGGCTCTATGCGCACTAGTCAAGGTCGCATCGTTAGTGCGCATTCTCTCCTTTTTTTTCGGATTGACTCCTCTGATATATCTTTAGAGTTTGATTCTTTCATTACATCTCTTTTTACTTTCTCTACACTTTCCATCATACTTCTCAACTTGGCAATAATTTATTCCATGCTTGTGTGAAGCTGCTCTTGCTTTTTGTCTTTTTCTATGAGTGTTTATTCTATATGTGCATGAACTCTTGTTGTGATGCATTCATAATCATCATCCGGTAACTTTGCATCAAGCGTAGTATTATTCTCTTTTTGTTTCTTTCTTCTCGCCAACTTCACAACATCTATGTGAGGATTCTTTCTCTTTTCTCCTACTAGAGGATCTCTAGCTTGCCATTGTTCTTGCTCTTCTTCCTGCTGATCATCTTCCCTTTCACCATAATTTTTCTCTTATTGAACACTATCATCGGTGCTCTCATCAGATGTCGTAAGAAGTGCTTCTGGTGCTTCAACTTTCAATTCCATTGGCCAATCCTATTAATGAGTTCAATCTTCAGTGCATCTAGTTGATATTGACCCTCATAAAATTTTGGATTTGATGGCTCTCTGAGATGTATGAATATAGAATGGAGACCAGCCTTGAATTTCATCTTCCTGATGTACACAACTATTATCTACTTTGGGATACATGAAGTGCATGTAATCACCTCACATAATTTCTCATTAAATGTATATAGTTGAACATTGTTCAACCTTTGTCTTTCTGTCCTTGCGTTGCTCCACATATTTGTGTATCAAGGTCCGCGGCAGTTTCCAGTGAACACTGGTACATTTTGCTGGTAATTTGTCTATTTCTATCCCAAAATGCGATGAGGACTATCAGCCAACTGAAGTGAAACTGATAGCCATTCTCATGTGCATCCGCTACATCATCTAGAAATTCATTCAATAGGAAGCCTGACTAGTTGAATGGTAGCCCGCCCTTAGCTTTAACGGCTAGGGGGATTGTTGAGCCCAGAATTGGCCTTTTTTTAGTCATCATTATTCATCTTTCCTGCCCCTGTCCTACACCATTTATCTTGGCAATCAAACCTATTGTCCTTATCTTATCCCCCAAATTACCAAGGTATGGCTGATCATTGTTTTATTTTATTAATGCTTATGATTGTGATAATTAAAGCTGTGCATCTCTCAAATTGTGCTAACATGTTGCGATTTGTGAAGATAGTTGAGACAAATGGATGGCAGGAAGATCGGGGCTGAACAAGTCATAAAGAAAGGGATGTTCGTTCCTTGTAGAAGGTTTCTTGGGGCTCGAATCATCAATCAAGGCACAGTCGTGACAGGGAAGCTGTAACAGAATTTGCTATCTTAAGTATGTTGCTGCTCGAGTCTAGCTGTGAGTTGGAAGGACCGCCACTCTTGGGTCAATTAATAACTCCCTCATATTTGGATGTTTCTGTTCTGCCACGCATTGTAACAGCTAGATTATTTAGGGCGCCTGAAGATCAGAGATCTTCATGGCTGCCCAATTATGGGATTAGATGTTACGATTTGTATGTATAAATAGGGAGAGTTGCCTCGACTCAGGGGTTGAACAACAAGCAATTAATTCATTTTGTATTAGCAGTCGAGCAAAACTGTGTACTCATTCTTCTGTTAATATAAGGAGTTACTTCTGACCTAAAGAGCGTGTTGTTCAACCAGTGTCTCTGTGTGAAGACTGGGCCCGTCTTCCACAGAGATTGTTGAGTTAAAATAGGATTTTATCTTTCTTGTTGTGTGATGCTTTGTTCTTTCCTTTGTACGCAGCAGCAATATTTATTGTGTGGATTTCTAAGTAAAAGATTACATTTCTGTGAGACTGGTGAATGGTGTAGAGTAACAGTCGACTGAGTCAGGTTTGCTTTATGCATTTCAATTTCTGTTCACACTGCCGTGTTCATCTTACAGCTGAGACGTGATCCCAGGAGCTCTTACAATTTAGATTTCCTGTTATGTGTTGAATTGATTTCCATTCTGCAATTCAATTTCATAGAACAGTTGCTTCAATCTTTTTCAATTGAAATTCTAGAGTAATGTTCAGTTTATTCTTTATGATTCCCAGATTGATTAGATCAGACAAGTGATTGTTTTAGAATGAGAATGAGATTTCCTTTTTGCAATTGTTGATTAGATCTGATACCATTTCTTATTGATGCATAATAGAGAAGAATTGTAGTATAGCAGTTAGAAGGCAATTGGGATTGCATAGATTCTTGGGATGAACATGGATGATAGAAGATAAAAGTATTCACTTCTAATGGTTTTGTGTTTAAGCATATATTGTGCACTTATCCTTTGAAATAAAAAGACTTTCTCGGGTTGACAATAAATTTCATATGCTCTGTGTGTTTGGTAACAATTTATCTGCATATAGAGTGCTTGACATTTTGGCGCCGTTGCCGGGGAAGGATAAAAATTAAACACTAGTCATTAGTTGCATTTGATAATTGCTTTTAGACAGTCTTTTATTTGTTTTTGAAATGATCTGCTTCGCATGAATACAAGGAGGGTAAAACGCGATCACCTCCCAACCCCCAAAACCCCACAAAACACTGACAGTGAAGGTGGTTCGGGTTGTGGTCGAGGTCCACCGTTGGGTAGAAGAACATTCATCGACGACCTTGTTGACAGAACTGATTCAGCTGTCAGGACTCGTCAACGGGAGACTCCTATCAGAAGAGGCCCTGCTGATCCTGGAGCGCCAGCATCAGGATCCACGGTGGAAGATACAGGAGCAGCCGTGATTTCTGCATATACCCCTGCTAAAGAAGGGACAGCTGATTCAGCTGTTACAACTGAAGAATTCGCAGTTGTTACAACTGAAGAATTCGCAGCCGCTACAACTGAAGAATACGCAGCTGTTACAACTGAGGTAAGGAACGCAGGAACGAACGAAGAAGAGGATACAGAAGAAAAGATGAATAACAGACATGAGGACGAAGAGGAAGAAGCAGTGGTACAATACCATCATGAAAATAATTCCCTGCCAGAAGAAACTATGGCTACATTACAATTTCCAATACAGCAGCTAGAAGGGACAGCTCCTATGAAAAACATCTCGCCATCGGTGTTGCCTCGCTTCCATGGCAGGGCGGCAGAAGATCCAGATGAATTCCTTTTTGAATTTGATATCCTCTGTCGCAGCTATGATTATGTCACAGATGCCCAAAAGCTGAAGCTTTTTCCTGCCACCCTCAAGGACAATGCATTACGATGGTTCATGTGCCTTGGGGGAGGAACTGTTGCTAATTGGAATAAGATGAAGCAAGTGTTCCTGGAAAAATATCAAGAATATTGCAACACGAGGGACAAAAGAGAGGAATTATTCAAGATGGTACAGAAGGAGGATGAAAGTTTGGAGGATTTTGTAGAGAGGCTGCTGTACAATGTGCAGAGAGCTGGGAAGACGAACATGGGGTTAGATGTGCTCAAGATAATCCTGCTTCGAGGGATCAGGGACGATTGTTTAGACATGTTAAATTTGCTAGGAAAGGGAGATATCTCTAAAGAACCTTTTGAGACAATTGTGGAATTATGTAAGAGATACTCCAAGGGATCTTCTAGGCATAACAAGCAGAACAAACGAGATAAGCTGGAACGTGATGTCTTCGACAGAACTCAGAAGTCATCCAATGGGGGAGCTACACGTGCGGAGATAGGCAATCTTCTTGAAAATTTTAAAATAGAAATGATGAGCTCTATCTCTTCAGAGATTGATGTCTTGAAGGCCAAGCAAAGACAGGCAGTGGAGGATCTCACACTAGGTGTGTTCTATCCCCGATGTAGAAAGACTCATCCACTGAAAGAATTCCCTCTTGACAAAATACAAGTATGTCAGTTGTGCGAGCTGAACCATGATATGAAAGAATGTCCCACACTTCCCCAAGTGAAGGCTGTTCTGCAGGCATCAACTCCAGAAGTGGAATCAGCCTATTTCATTGCACAGAAGAAACCCTGGCAGCCTCGAAATCAAGGTATGTCTCCTGATTCATTTCCATTTTTGAATAATTTGAATAATTGGAATACTAATATGAAAAATGTGAATACACAATTCCCTTCAAATTATGCTCAGTGGAATTCTCCTCAACCTACGATGCAAGGTTATAACTCATGGAGTCCTTGGACACAACCACCACATCAACCTACGTCATGGTCTCCTGGATGGAGGAACTTCCATCCTCGGAACCAGTTTCCTCAACCACCTCCACCTCAACAGTTATCGTATTCTCCTCCATATCCTCAATTTCATCAATATCCTCAATACCCACCTCAACAGTCGCAGCTGCAGCTGCAGAATAATCATGTTCCTAATATACCAATTCGGCCTCAGCTGCCTGCCCAACCTAACCCTAACCCAAATAATAAAACAGTCCATCAATTGGAAGCTCTCAATATGCCGGCCTACTCTCTCTCCCCTGTACCTTGTAATGATATTCGCCTACGGTCTGGGAAGATAATAGAACGTGTAATTTCAGAAAATATTCCACCGTCTGTGCATGACAAAGAAGAGAGTTCCCAGCATCCATTTGATCCGGTTCCTACCACTGAAGGTGTTGAGCATCCCTCAGATGGGACGGCTGAAACATTAAACGATAAATCAGATAATACGCAGCCTACCCAGCTGGTAAGGAAACCACCATATCCTGAGAGACTGATGCTGCCAAAAATAGGGGGGCAACCTCAGTTCAATCTCCTAGGAGAATTGAAGAACCTTTATGTAAAGATCCCCCTTTTGCAAGCTCTTCAAGATGTACCTATTTATGCTAGAACTGTTCGGGACCTGTGCACTAAAAGACCGGGAAGGAAGCCCAGAGATCCTCCCACTATTCATGTCATAGGGAATTTATCTACTTTAATGATCGGAAAACCCCCTATGACCAAGTATGACGACCCTGGCAATCCTACTGTCACTGTACACATACGACAAACGCAGATACCCAATGTACTAGTAGATTTAGGAGCAGTGATCAATGTTATAACAATTGAGACTGTAAAGAAGCTCGGATTCACCAATATTAGACCGACCCCTACCATTTTAGAATTGGCAGACAGATCCACCATCAGACCCGAAGGGATTTTGGACGACCTTGTCATCTCAGTAGACTCATGGGAATACCCTGCCGACTTTCTGGTATTACAACCAAAATCATAGCTGGGGGGACACCCATTGATCTTGGGGAGGCCTTGGTTGGCTATAGCTGATGCTTGCATCAGCTGTCGATCGGGGTCTATGACTATATCTGATGGTATGGAAACCAAAAACCTCACCCTGTATCCTCTAGAACAGCCGAGTCTAGAAACTGAAACTTCCCTTTGGATAGAACAGGAAGAGGAGGAGGATGTTCAGCCATTATTAACAATAGGGAAGGCACTAACCTTCAAAAACGAAACAGAAGACGATGCCATTAATAATTTCATTAGCGAACCTGCTTCAGTAGATAAAGAAGTTTATCAACTCCTGAACAGTACCCTTGGTAAGGAAGAACAAGAACAACTTACGGAGGAAGCACTAGTCAATGACACAAACATAATCCCAGTTTTGAAAAACTCGAGAAGCATTCCTATTGAGGTAGAGCCTGGAAGAACTTTGAACATCAACCCTGGTATCTCCTCAGAAGAACAGATGCGCCTAACCAATCTCTTGAAGGAACGTAAGGGGGCATTCGCCTGGGAGTATACAGACATGAAGGGTATTTTTTCCAGTCTGTGCACTCATCATATTTATATTAAAAACGACTCCCGGCCTGTATGTCAACCCCAACGACGCATGAACCCCAATTTGAGGGATATAGTGAAGGAGGAAATCCAGAAACTTTTGGAAGCAGGATTTATCTATCCTATTTCAGATAGTAAGTGGGTTTCCCCACTTGTAATTGTGCCCAAGAAAAATGGTAAATGGAGAGTCTGTGTTGATTATAGGGAGCTGAACAAAGCTACACAAAAGGATTATTTTCCTCTGCCCTTTATTGAACAAGTACTTGATACCCTATCAGGGAAGAAGTTCTTCTCCTTCTTGGATGGGTTCAATGGGTACAATCAAATTCAGATTGCTCCGGAGGATCAGGATAAGACCACCTTCACTTGCCCCTGGGGAACGTTTGCCTACAGGGTGCTTCCCTTTGGCTTGTGCAATGCACCTGCAACGTTCCAAAGAGCTGTGATTGGCATATTTTCTGAATTGGTTAATGATAGTATGGAAGTCTTTATGGATGATTTTACTCCCTATGGCAAGGATTTTGAGGAAGCACTGGAAAATTTAAAGAAAGTTTTAATTCGCTGTGAACAGGCTCGCCTCTCATTAAGCACTGAAAAATGCCATATGATGATGAGTGAGGGGGTGGTATTAGGACATTTCATCTCTACCGATGGTATTCAAGTGGATCCTTCAAAAATTAAGGTGATAAAAAATATACCAACTCCTTCAACTCAGAAAGAGGTGCGAAGTTTTCTGGGACATGCTGGATATTACAGGAGATTTATAGAAAACTTCTCCAAACTTGCTTCTCCTTTGTTTTCATTGTTAATGAAGGACGCACAGTTTGTGTGGAGTACAGCATGCCAGAGAGCATTTGATAAGCTTAAAGAGAAGTTGTCCACAGCCCCTATTCTAAGGGGACCTAATTGGACCATACCTTTCCACATTTCTTCAGATGCTTCTGATACTGCCATTGGAGCAGTACTAGGACAGCAGGATGGTCAAGTACCTTATGCTATCTATTATGTTAGTAAAACTTAGCCCCTGCTGAACTAAATTATACTGTTACTGAAAAAGAATTCCTTGCTATTGTTTATTCTATTATTAAGTTTCGACATTACATTACTGGGTATCCTACATTTGTGCACACTGACCACTTTGCCATTAAGTATTTAATGAACAAACCTGTCACTAATGCCAGAGTAACCAGGTGGCTTTTATTATTACAGGAATTTGATATTACTATTATAGATAAACCTGGAAAAGAAAATGTTGTTGCTGATTTTTTATCACGATTTACTAACAGTGATGACAGTTCACCTGTTGAGGATGCTTTCCCAGATGAACATTTATTCGCACTCTCAGCTCATTCACCCTGGTATGCAGATGTTGCTAATTATTTGGTTGCAGGAAAGCTTCCGCCACATATGTCTAAACGAGAGAAAAGAAAAATTATTCAGCAAAGTGCCAGGTATTGTTTGCTCAAGGGCCATCTCTTTTACACAGGACCTGATCTTGAGATTAGAAGATGTGTAAGGGAAGATGAGATCTTTCATATACTGAAGGCCTGTCATGATGAACCTTGCGGAGGACACTTTGCAGACAAAAGAACAGGGCATAAGGTGCTACGGATGGGCTATTATTGGCCGACACTGTTCAGAGATTCTAAAAGATATGTTCAGTCCTGTGACAGCTGCCAAAGGATGGGCCAACCTAATAAGACAAATCAGATGCCTTTACAGCCCCAAGTGGTACTAGAACCTTTTGATAGATGGGCATTGGACTTTGTTGGCCCTATCAACCCTCCTTCCAGACAGAAGGTTTACATTCTGGTGTGTACAGATTACATGACCAAGTGGGTAGAAGCTGTAGCTTTGGCTAAGGCTAATGACCAGGCGGTGATTGATTTTCTGTACAGTGAAGTTTTTACCCGCTTTGGGGTACCAAAGGAAGTAGTTACCGATGGCGGACCGCAATTCATCTCACACCAATTTGAATCCTTGCTCCGGAAGTATCATGTGCAGCACAGGATAGCTTCACCTTATCATCCCCAGGCCAATGGTCAGGTGGAAAGTACTAATAAATTTATTGAAGCAATTCTTACTAAAACAGTTAAAATCCATCGAAGGGATTGGGCTGACAGGCTTCCAGAAGCACTGTGGGCATATAGCACAACTTGGCGCAACACCACGGGGTTTTCTCCCTATGATCTGGTGTATGGAAAGAGTGCCATCTTTCCAATTGAATTTGAGATCAAGACCCTGAAAACATCAATCAAAATGAATCTGGATGTAACAGAAGCCCAGAGGAGAAGATTGAATCAATTAAATGAATTGGATGAGAAACGGTTAGCTGCAGTAGACCAGACTGTGTTGCTTCAGCAACAGAGATCTAACTGGCATGACCGATTTATCAAAAAGAAAATCTTCCGTGAAGGAGACTGGGCACTATTATACGACTCCAGATTCAAGAAGAATTTTAAAGGAAAATTACGCACAAGATGGCTGGGTCCATATTTGGTCGACAGGGTATTTGACAACGGCACTGTTCGCCTGGTGACCATTGATGAAAACTGTATACCATTACTTGCTAACGGCCACAGACTGCGACTGTATTGTAAGCCCATTTCGAAAGATGCATTCATTTCACAAATTGCTGCCGATCTAGACTATCAATTGGCACCAGAGCAGGAACTTTTCTCTACCTTTTCCAAACCTTAAACTGGAAATTGTATTTGTTGTACATAAATAATTTCCTGCTGTAGCGTATAGCTGTTGTTTTTTTTTTCTTTCTCTTTGCATTTGATCTCTTTTGCTTTCGTTTTTCAAAAATTTTCAGGGAAGCGCCAGGAGAACGACCAGTTTGGGCCCGTTAGACGAAAATCTCCCTGTGCCGTCCTTGCTAAAAAAAAAAAAAAAAAAAAAAAAAATACGGCAGCTGCGACATATTTTTCGGCAGCTGCAACATATTTTCCGGCAGCTGCAACATATTTTTTTCGGCAGCTGTATATCTTTTTCCGGAAACCACATTATCCTTTTCCCTAGCAGCCGCAAAATCCTTTTTCCCACTTGCCGTCAATCTTTTCCGGCAGCTGCAACACCAGCGGCTGCAACATCGGCGGCTGCAACATCGGCAGCTACAACCCCAGTCCCCGCGGCTGCCACCTCATCTTCCCCGTGGCTGCCACCTCATCTTCCAACAGTTGCCACCTCATTTACCAGCCCCTTCCACATCATTTCCCCGCAGCCGTAACCGTTTTCCGCAACTGCAACATCCGCAGCTGCAACATTTTTTTCCGCAGCTGCCACCTCATTTCCCCGCGGCTGCCATCTCATTTCCCAGCAACTGCCACCTCATTTTCAGCAGCCGTAGTATCCTTTTTTTTCCCGTCGGTCGTCAATCCAGCGGCTGCAACATCGGCGGCTGCAACATTTCGCCGTTATTGTTTTTCGTCGACCTTAAAATATTTTTTCCCGTCAGCTGTAAATCATCCCCGGCAGCCGCGACTTCAATCCAGCGGCTACAACATCACGTCACAGCACTGCAACAACTTTTCCCGCCAGCTGTAATCTTTCCCGCCACCGTAAAACTTTTAAATTTTTTTTTTTTTTCGGCTGCCGTGAATTCTTTTTCGGTGGCCGCAACTTCTTTCCCGGTGGCTGCAACATATTTTTTTTGACGACTGCAACATCTTTTTCGTCGGCCGTGCTATCATTCTTTTTGGCAACTTGCAGTGGTAACTCCCGTTTTAACAGAAGAATTGTTTCAAACATGCTAATCAGGGTGCTGATTCACCTCAGTCGTGCCGGTGAATTCATCATTCCGACACCGAGGAAGCGACGGTTTGTGTTTCACCGACGGAAGAACTTATTGCATTATCCGAGTCATCATGATCACACATCCGACTGTGCACGAATTCGGCTCCGTGACGTCACCAACTGCATGCTCCACCATTTTCCGCAGCTTTCCGACGCACAGTTTTATGAGGTATGGCTTTCATTTAACACGTGATTAAGCATTGATATCATTTAAACGATATTGGTCGTACCCTCACTCGTACCACCATTACACCTGATTAAACCTTTCCCTCATACGACGTAAACGCTAATAATTGCCACCTTCCCCAATTCGGCATGAAAATTTCAAACACTGTTCTGTGCTCAACTTTCCAAATTTGGTCATTCTCTCAACGTCTCCGCTCAGCGATTCGTGCATCCTCTGTGCTGCAACTTCCATTCTGGGATCCTGTAATCTGTGGAATAGCAGTTTCAGTTTGCAGCCAGGACCATGGGCATTCCAGTTCACCATGAACCTTTCAATACCCGGGAACTCAGACGGAACCCGCAAGTTCTTTCCATTTTTCAAGCTGCTGACTGGGTCGAGTTCTTTGAGCGATTGGACGGATTCGATCGGGACGCAGCCCTGCAATTTGCCTTGAATATTACCAAAACTCACTCCACGGTGTGGGGGCTGTGTATAGACGTATCTGAGGTCATTATATCCGAGGTTACAGCCATCCCGATGGTGGGAAAACCTTGGTTTAACCATCGAGTCCCTGCAACGGTTGCACGAGAACAATTTTTACTTCCAGGGGAGCAAGTTGAAGCATCCAGGAGAGGGATTGAACTGAACTCACTGCCGCGGCCATGGGACCAGGTTTCTGTCTTCCTCAAGAAATACATTACCTATGAAGGTAGATACCAAACTGTGTATAACTCTGAACTTCCTTTGCTTTCTCATCTCCGCCATGGCATTTTGTTGAACATTCCATTTTATTTATTACACGACTTGCGCCATATGGCAACATTTGTTCAGTCTACGAAGCACCCACTGTCCTCTCTCACCCACCATGGCCTTATCAAGTTAATTATTGTAAGAACCCTTTCCCAACATAATATAACTTGGGAACAATTTATTACCCGACCACAGCAACCTGTTCCCTTGAGGGTCATCTCATTACAGCAATTACAGGTTCCACCACAACAGGAGGACCGGAGTTCCTCCAGTGAAGTTGGGGGGAGGGATGAAATGGGAGAAGAACAGCAATCGGGGGCACAGGCAGGACCATCCGGGGTGGGTAAAACCACAGAGGAAGAACAACCAGGGGCACAGTCAGAGCCATTCGGGGTAGATGAATCCCCAGCACAAGCAGAACCAGTGGGGGATGACACTGCATTTGAAGGAGAGCAAGGGGAAACACAAACAGAGCCATCAGGTGACAATGTAGATGAAACCTTCGTGGAAAACCTAGATAACAGGACAGCTCCGACAGCAGAAGGTGAAATTGGAGCAGCATCAAATGCTGCGACAATGGAACCTGAAGATGACGGAGCTAGGGCAATGGAAGAAGACATTGGGCTGGTTACAATTCAGTCTTCACCTGAGTGGGTAGGAGGAGGAGCTGTGATTGAAGAAGAACAGCATGAGGGGCAGGGAAATATTCCTTTGACTTCAGTTTTTCCCCCCCTATATTCCAGCTCCACAAGAGGAAACACCACAAAAAGAAAAATCACAAAAGAAAACGCCACAGAAAAGGAAGAGAGCCACCAATGAATTTGATCTAATAGCACCAATCAGAAGGAAACGAACTCGATCAATCACAGCAGCAGAGGCAGCTAGGAAAAGATGGGCAACCTCAGAGACACAGGTTGAGCCCCCAATCCTTACACCAAGACCGATGGATGATCCACAAAGGCCAGTGGAGGAAGAACCTGGAATTGAAGGACTTTTGTATGAGAATGCAATGCTGAAAGAGGACCTCCAAGCACTTAGAAGGGAGCTGGAAACTTGGAAGGAAACCTGCAGAAAGCAGGGTGAAAGAAAAATGTACACACTAATAGAGGTTGCAGACCAAGTGGAGGAATCAGTTTCTGCTGGAGCTGGAGAAAAGGATGAGCGAATACTCTGCCCCACCTGTGGAGAAATCTTTGAGGAAGCAGGCCATAAAATTCTACTTAGCACCTATTCAGCACAACAGCCTGTAGCCACAGTGGGGAAAGCAGTGGAAAAAGAAGGTGCTGCAACACAAGAACCAGCACTTTTAAACATCCTTGCTGCAGCTACCACTTCCCATGATGCAAAAATTACGGAACAGGTAGAAGAAGAACATGGGATGGAGGACGCTCTGGAGATTAATAAGGAATGTATGGTAACCCCGGAATGTTTCCACGATACAGATATTATAGAGAAGATGGGAGAAGAACTTGGAATGAAGGATGCGCTGGAGCTTATAAAGGAATATGACGAAACCCCAGAATGCTCCCAGGACACAGAAATTTTAGAAGAGGAGATACAAAGGCAGGACAGTGATAAATTGGAACAGGAAGCTGCAACACAAGAACCAGCAAACCTGAATATACTTGTCCAATCTGCCAAACAGATGGGGGAAGAACCCGGGACAGAGGAGATTCTGGAGTTTAATGATGAACTCTGGGTTGTAACCCTAGAGGACTCCCATGACACAGAACTCATAGGAGAAGAGTTGCAGCAAAAGAAGGATGAAGAAGTAAGCCAGGATGTTACTACACAAGAACCAACACCCTTGGAAGCTGCAACAAGAACTCCTGAATTGCAGTTAGAAGATAACCCTGGAGTGGATATCATTCCTGATATACAGTGGAGTGAAGATGAACAGGTACAGACACCATGCTCAGGTGACACCAAAATCTTGGAGGAAGGGTTGCACGATGAGAAGGATATCCTATCTCAGCAGCAGAAGGACAAAGAAGACGCTGCTACACAAGAACCACGGTCTCCAAAATCAATAAAGGTAGCTGCTGAGAAGGTTTAAAGGATGTTGCTGTTACACAAGAACCAACAACTCTCCTATTAAAACTAGATGCGCTGGAAGACACTGTCCCACAAGAACCAGTGCTTCCACCTCCTAGAGATGTCATTGAGTTGGACTCAGATTGAGGATTTCCTTTCAACTCCCCCAGGCACAGCATAATGAGACTGCAGGAAGATTCCCACTACACCAATTGCATTCTCAGATACCAGCAAGTAGCAGTGGAAGGGAAACAGTGAGGTTGGAAGATGCTGGGTCACTCACAGAGGCCTCTCAAAAGATAGATAAGGTGCCTGAGTTTCCTACATTTCTTCCTCTCTTCTGGGTAGAGCTCAGTACACGATTCAGATGCAGGTTGTTGCATGAGGACATGCAACAGGGTAGTTGGGGGGAGATGTTGAGCCCAGAATTGGCCTTTTTTTAGTCATCATTATTCATCTTTCCTGCCCCTGTCCTACACCATTTATCTTGGCAATCAAACCTATTTTCCTTATCTTCTCCCCCAAATTACCAAGGTATGGCTAATCATTGTTTTATTTTATTAATGCTTATGATTGTGATAATTAAAGCTGTGCATCTCTCAAATTGTGCTAACATGTTGCGATTTGTGAAGATAGTTGAGACAAATGGATGGCAGGAAGATCGGGGATGAACAAGTCATAAAGAAAGGGATGTTCGTTCCTTGTAGAAGGTTCCTTGGGGCTCGAATCATCAATCAAGGCACAGTCGTGAAAGGGCAGCTGTAACAGAATTTGCTATCTTAAGTATGTTGCTGCTCGAGTCTAGCTGTGAGTTGGAAGGACCGCCACTCTTGGGTCAATTAATAACTCCCTCATATTTGGATGTTTCTGTTCTGCCACGCATTGTAACTGTTAAGTCAGTAAATTTTTCTGCATTTTTTAGTTATTCTCTCCATTTTTTGGTTTGTTTTTTGAATCTACCTTAGTTAATTTTTGGTTTTCAGTTTTGGTTTTTGTCTTCTTAAGAACCTTATGAATGCTTGAATAAAGTTTAAGTCCAGTCTTTTCAGATTTCATTTGATTTTGATCATTTTTATATTGAAAGTGGGTCAAGGTTAGTTATATATTCAAAAGGAGAATCAATAATGACTTTAGAGAGTAGCTAAACTAGTGGCCTAAACCAAATAGCTGCCAAAATCTCCGACAAATTGGCAAAAGTTAGAAAATCTGCTAAATTTTGGTTTAAAGATATTCTTGTAGCGCTACACCAAAGTTTAACACAGAGTGCGCTACAGGAATATCGTGGCATGAGTTTTTCGTAAAATCTCGATCTGATTTCAATCATCATGAAGAGTGTGAGCGTCTAATCGCATTTTGTGAAGTGTTTAACACGTGTATGCAGCATTTTTAGCATGATGATTGTTGGTTGATAATCACGAAGAGAGACAAGGGAATCATTTGTTCCTAACTGGAACAAAGGTATCATCATTCATAATTTCAAGAGGGAATGGATTGAACCTTTAAGGATTCTTCAGAGCTATATAACTTGTGAAGGGAGGTACTCATTAGTGTTCAAATACCATCTCAGGTTCTTGCAGCACATGGCAGGGGTGTCAAAAATGAATTTGCCATTCTTTTTCTTCAAAATCTTGCAGAAAATGTCTAGCAAAATTAAACAGCAGGATGATCATACTTCTCAATCATTGTTTCATCATGGTCTCATCAAGTTGATCATCTCTACAGTGTTGCAGAAGGAGGAAAAAACTTGGTACTTCTTTTTGTTTTGGTCAGGGATTCATTCTAAAGGAGAAGACCAGCAACCCAAAAGGCAAACTGATAAGGGAAGAGTAATGGTACAAAAGTTGGGGTATTCAGCTAAACCTGCAAACAAACATGGCCTTAAAGTTAAAAAGGAAACAAAGCAGGTAGTAGATGAAGGACAGACTGACAGTCAGCCTCAGGAAATTCCACAGCACAGTAAAGTTAAATTTTCATTATTCAATGACAAAAAGGAAAAGGAAATTCTTGAAAATAAGTCATCATCTATAACAGTGGTTCAAGAAGAGAGGAAAATTGATATCAAAGTTATTCCTGTAGCAAAAGAGGAAGTCCAGAATCAGCCCAAAAGCCCCATTACAGTCCTCTCAGATGATGAGAGCTATATGTTAGAGGAAGAGCAATCCATTTCAGAGATCAAGGTTAAAGCTGAGATTAAAGAAAATCAAACAATAGAGGACAAAACTACCAAGCCTAAGAAGAAGATCAAAAAGCTAGAAGTGGTAGAGTTAGCATCTATCCAATATCAAGGGAAGACACTAAAAATGATGGGAGAGCCAGCTTCTTTATGGAGACCTAAAACTAGGTCTAAAAACAAATTAAGATTAAATATGAAAAAGTTGTTGAATCCGAAATTGAAGACTGATAAGGTAGACATCTCTGATGAAGAATCCATGGAGGAGCAGTCAAAGAAAAATGAATTGCATTCAGTTAAAAAAGAGGATGTTGGGTCTGTAAATGTAACAGGTGAAGAAAGCTCTAAATCCATTGTTGAAAACAATTCTGGAAAATTGTTAACAGAAGATATTAAATCAGCACAGGTAATAGGTGTTTCAAACCCTATCATTGAAGATATTGCTGTAAAACCATTGACAGAGGAATTGATGTTTAAAAAGTTTAACATGTTTTGGAAACCAAGTGAAGATCAGGATGCTGCAATAGAAAAGCTGGTTAATTCTGACAGGGAGAATTTGAAGAAGGTGGTCAAACAGTACAAGCATCAAATGAACTACATGCAAGAAGTTAATGATGGTCTAATGCTGGCAAATAGGAGATTGAGAGAAGATCTTCAAGATACTCATGATAATTTTCAGGAGTTGGTGATTGATGCAAAAGAGGCACTCAGGAGAAAAAGGGTTGCTGACAGGAATTGCTCAGAATTAGAAAAGACAGTTCAAACCTTGCAGCAGGAAAATGAACACCTACACAAAAGGATAGCTGAGCTGGAGCAAAAGCACAAAAGAGTGAAGAAAAGATCTTCAAGTCCAGATGGCATAGCTTTTCTAGTGGAGGCATCGAAAGAGATCTAAGGCAGTTAGGTTCATTTAAAGCTTTTTGTTAAAGATTTGCTATTTTTAGCAAAATTGTAATTTGTAAAAAATATAAATGTTATTTTACCTAATCTAGTCATTCGATGGAGGATTAGTAGGAGATACCCTAACTGTTTTTGGGAGATAAAAAACTATTTAGAGAGGGAAAAAAGAGATTGTAAGGGTTCGAATTTTTGGAGAGCTAGAGGAGGTCTGCAAACTGTGCTATCATCCAGACTTGTTCACTGCTAAGTATTGCAAACTCTCATATTGAATTTTTGATGAAACTATGAATATATGACTCCTTATTCCACTTTTGATATGTGTTGGCTTCATTTTAAACTTATACAGTTTCTTTATTGACAATTTCATTTCTGGTTTTAGGTATAATTTCCAGTGGTGCTTGTCTTTATTTGAATGAACTTCATTGCAATCTTTTGTTGAATTTCTGAGGTATATATGCATCTTCATGGATATATGGATGTGAATTAGTTTTTACTTATCTGTTGAATGTATTCCCTTATGCTCTTGAAGTTTTCTTACCAAAACCTACAAAACAAAACCCTAAAAACCTAGTTTGGATTAATTTTATTCTTGAGATTGTGTTGGCTTGTTACCCTAGCCTTAGTAACAATTTCTGACACAAACATCTTTGGCGCCGCTGCCAGGGACGAAGCTGAAGCATATCTTCCCTGGGATACTCATCAGTTTTCCTGGTTTAAGAGGTGGACTTGAACCAGCACTTTTTAAAGGCTATTTCCACCAAGTTTGACAGAGTGGCTACTAGAGGAGTTGGAAGAATTAGAAAGTTTCAGTTATCCCCAGCTTTATGCAGCCCTAATTACCACTGTCACCCCTTTCTCTTTCTGAGAAGAAGAAACAAAATCTCTCTTGACAAATTGATTGGCGACTCCACTATTTCAAGATGCAGAGACCAATGTCCATGGAAGCTATTATGGCTCGAAGGTTTGCCCCTTTAAATTTTTCTGATATTCCAGGTTTTCCAAATCCAGCACCTACTATGGATGTTTGGGGAGATTGTCTGCCACGGTTTAGAGAAAGCAAAGAGGATAATCCTTCAGATCACCTCATCAAATTTCATCAATGTATGGTCCAGTTAAATATCCAGCATGAAGATGTGCTCATGAAAATGTTCATGTATTCACTTGAAAAAGATGCACGAGATTGGTATTTTTGTTTTCCCGCTGCTAGCATCTCCTCACTGAAAGAATTCCACACATGCTTTCGGAAACGTTGTAAGTATCTGTACTTAGTTGAACTCTTTGTAAAATATTGTTGTGAGCAGGCTGATGTTTATCATACAATTCCTGATTTAAAAAACCATGATGATGAGTACAGACAAGAGTTCAAAACATGTCATGAAAAAGTTGAAGTTTCAGAATTTGTTGAAGATGAGAAGGTAATATTTTTAGATACTGCTGTCAAGGAAGAATGCTATAATCATTGTGATAACCAGGTTGTTGTTTTAGGACAGTTTGAGGATTGTACAAGTGATGAGATCAGTAAAGACAGTTTGAAACATTCTCATAACAATTTCAACAGCCTTAATAGCAGTTTGAATGATAACCCTTTTGAAGATCAATCTCTATTTCAACAAACTTTTGAAAATCAGTGTTGTGTTAAAGATCAGCTTTGTATTGAAGAAAAAGATGAACCTTTAGCATCATCATTAGAAATTCTTCAGATTACTCCTTACTATGATGAAGAGATTAGGTTTCCAAGTCAAGAAATTTGTGATGAATTAGATCCTATTCCTCTTGATTTTGATACTAAATTTGATGAAGGTCAGGCTGGTCACAATTTTTCAGAAGTGGTTTTTATTCATGGTTATGATAAATCTGCTGTTCAAAATCATTATGAAGATGGTCTAATTTTTAATAAATATGATGATGAAATTGAAAAGAAAGACCCAGAAATCTGAGGAGTGTAATATGTTACAATCTGATCAGCAGATTCAAGTATGCATTCAATCTATTATTCTCGAACAGCAAAAGCCCATGCATGATAGTCATTTATTGGAAGACAGTGTGGAAAAAGAGGTTCAAAGTGTTGACATTATTGGTGATGCTATTCAAAAATTTCCGGAGCAAATTCAGGCTGACCCTGATGTCTTTTATCGCCAATTCCTGATTGATATTCATGGAACAAAATATTCTCATGGACAGCTTGTCTTTTTCATAGAGCAGGAAGAGGTAACTTGTGGAAGTTTTTATGATCCAGTAGCAGATTATTTAGAGTCAATACCAGGTTATAAATCTGTTATTTCAGAGAAACTATTTGATGAAAGTGGGTATAAGTTGTTAAATCTCTGCTCTTCATGTTTTCCAATATTTCTGATTATATATATATTTGGAGTTGGAAACAAGTTTTGGTGGGTTGATCAAATTTTTTCTTGGTTACATTGGAAATGGAATTTCTATTTGATTCAGTAGTTGGAAGGTTCCTCAGAGAAAGAGATTTGACTTTCATTGTCTATACCGGTGTGAGTGAGATTGAATAAAGACTCCATAGCCCAATGGAAGACTGAAGGCACTAGTCTACAGGTTCTTGAAGCCTCACAGGGAGGACTTCATCCCGCAGCTGGAGCCAGATGTTAAGTCAGTAAATTTTTCTGCATTTTTTAGTTATTCTCTCCATTTTTTGGTTTGTTTTTTGAATCTACCTTAGTTAATTTTTGGTTTTCAGTTTTGGTTTTTGTCTTCTTAAGAACCTTATGAATGCTTGAATAAAGTTTAAGTCCAGTCTTTTCAGATTTCATTTGATTTTGATCATTTTTATATTGAAAGTGGGTCAAGGTTAGTTATATATTCAAAAGGAGAATCAATAATGACTTTAGAGAGTAGCTAAACTAGTGGCCTAAACCAAATAGCTGCCAAAATCTCCGACAAATTGGCAAAAGTTAGAAAATCTGCTAAATTTTGGTTTAAAGATATTCTTGTAGCGCTACACCAAAGTTTAACACAGAGTGCGCTATAGGAATATCGTGGCATGAGTTTTTCGTAAAATCTCGATCTGATTTCAATCATCATGAAGAGTGTGAGCGTCTAATCGCATTTTGTGAAGTGTTTAACACGTGTATGCAGCATTTTTAGCATGATGATTGTTGGTTGATAATCACGAAGAGAGACAAGGGCATCATTTGTTCCTGACTGGAACAAAGGTATCATCATTCATAATTTCAAGAGGGAATGGATTGAACCTTTAAGGATTCTTCCGAGCTATATAACTTGTGAAGGGAGGTACTCATTAGTGTTCAAATACCATCTCAGGTTCTTGCAGCACATGGCAGGGGTGTCAAAAATGAATTTGCCATTCTTTTTCTTCAAAAGCTTGCAGAAAATGTCTAGCAAAATTAAACAGCAGGATGATCATACTTCTCAATCATTGTTTCATCATGGTCTCATCAAGTTGATCATCTCTACAGTGTTGCAGAAGGAGGAAAAAACTTGGGACTTCTTTTTGTTTTGGTCAGGGATTCATTCTAAAGGAGAAGACCAGCAACCCAAAAGGCAAACTGATAAGGGAAGAGTAATGGTACAAAAGTTGGGGTATTCAGCTAAACCTGCAAACAAACATGGCCTTAAAGTTAAAAAGGAAACAAAGCAAGTAGCAGATGAAGGACAGACTGACAGTCAGCCTCAGGAAATTCCACAGCACAGTAAAGTTAAATTTTCATTATTCAATGACAAAAAGGAAAAGGAAATTCTTGAAAATAAGTCATCATCTATAACAGTGGTTCAAGAAGAGAGGAAAATTGATATCAAATTTATTCCTGTAGCAAAAGAGGAAGTCCAGAATCAGCCCAAAAGCCCCATTACAGTCCTCTCAGATGATGAGGGCTATATGTTAGAGGAAGAGCAGTCCATTTCAGAGATCAAGGTTAAAGCTGAGATTAAAGAAAATCAAACTATAGAGGACAAAACTACCAAGCCTAAGAAGAAGATCAAAAAGCTAGAAGTGGTAGAGTTAGCATCTATCCAATATCAAGGGAAGACACTAAAAATGATGGGAGAGCCAGCTTCTTTATGGAGACCTAAAACTAGGTCTAAAAACAAATTAAGATTAAATATGAAAAAGTTGTTGAATCCGAAATTGAAGACTGATAAGGTAGACATCTCTGATGAAGAATCCATGGAGGAGCAGTCAAAGAAAAATGAATTGCATTCAGTTAAAAAAGAGGATGTTGGGTCTGTAAATGTAACAGGTGAAGAAAGCTCTAAATCCATTGTTGAAAACAATTCTGGAAAATTGTTAACAGAAGATATTAAATCAGCACAGGTAATAGGTGTTTCAAACCCTATCATTGAAGATATTGCTGTAAAACCATTGACAGAGGAATTGATGTTTAAGAAGTTTAACATGTTTTGGAAACCAAGTGAAGATCAGGATGCTGCAATAGAAAAGCTGGTTAATTCTGACAGGGAGAATTTGAAGAAGGTGGTCAAACAGTACAAGCATCAAATAAACTACATGCAAGAAGTTAATGATGGTCTAATGCTGGCAAATAGGAGATTGAGAGAAGATCTTCAAGATACTCATGATAATTTTCAGGAGTTGGTGATTGATGCAAAAGAGGCACTCAGGAGAAAAAGGGTTGCTGACAGGAATTGCTCAGAATTAGAAAAGACAGTTCAAACCTTGCAGCAGGAAAATGAACACCTACACAAAAGGATAGCTGAGCTGGAGCAAAAGCACAAAAGAGTGAAGAAAAGATCTTCAAGTCCAGATGGCATAGCTTTGCTAGTGGAGGCATCGAAAGAGATCTAAGGCAGTTAGGTTCATTTAAAGCTTTTTGTTAAAGATTTGCTATTTTTAGCAAAATTGTAATTTGTAAAAAATATAAATGTTATTTTACCTAATCTAGTCATTCGATGGAGGATTAGTAGGAGATACCCTAACTGTTTTTGGGAGATAAAAAACTATTTAGAGAGGGAAAAAAGAGATTGTAAGGGTTCGAATTTTTGGAGAGCTAGAGGAGGTCTGCAAACTGTGCTATCATCCAGACTTGTTCACTGCTAAGTATTGCAAACTCTCATATTGCATTTTTGATGAAACTATGAATATATGACTCCTTATTCCACTTTTGATATGTGTTGGCTTCATTTTAAACTTATACAGTTTCTTTATTGACAATTTCATTTCTGGTTTTAGGTATAATTTCCAGTGGTGCTTGTCTTTATTTGAATGAACTTCATTGCAATCTTTTGTTGAATTTCTGAGGTATATATGCATCTTCATGGATATATGGATGTGAATTAGTTTTTACTTATCTGTTGAATGTATTCCCTTATGCTCTTGAAGTTTTCTTACCAAAACCTACAAAACAAAACCCTAAAAACCTAGTTTGGATTAATTTTATTCTTGAGATTGTGTTGGCTTGTTACCCTAGCCTTAGTAACAATTTCTGACACAAACAGTAACAGCTAGATTATTTAAGGTGCCTGAAGATCAGAGATCTTCATGGCTGCCCAATTATGGGATTAGATGTTACGATTTGTATGTATAAATAGGGGGAGTTGCCTCGACTCAGGGGTTGAAAAGCAAGCAATTAATTCATTTTGTATTAGCAGCCGTTCAAAACTGTGTACTCATTCTTCTGTTAATATAAGGAGTTACTTCTGAGCTAAAGAGTGTGTTGTTCAACCAGCATCTCTGTGTGAAGACTGGGCCCGTCTTCCACAGAGATTGCTGAGTTAAAATAGGATTTTATCTTTCTTGTTGTGTGATGCTTTGTTCTTTGCTTTGTACGCATCAGCAATATTTATTGTGTGGATTTCTCAGTAAAAGATTACATTTATGTGAGATTGGTGAATGGTGTAGAGTAACAGTCGACTGAGTCAGGTTTTCTTTATGCATTTCAATTTCTGTTCACACTGCCGTGTTCATCTTACAGCTGAGACGTGATCCCAGGAGCTCTTACAATTTAGCTTTCCTGTTATGTGTTGAATTGATTTCCATTCTGCAATTCAATTTCTTAGAACAGTTGCTTCAATCTTTTTCAATTGAAATTCTAAAGTAATGTTCAGTTTATGCTTTATGATTCCCAGATTGATTAGATCAGACAAGTGATTGTTTTAGAATGCGAATGAGATTTCCTTTTTGCAATTGTTGATTAGATATGATACCATTTCTTATTGATGCATAATAGAGAAGAATTGTAGTATAGCAGTTAGAAGGAAATTGGGATTGCATAGATTCTTGGGATGAACATGGATGATAGAAGATAAAAGTATTCACTTCTAATGGTTTTGTGTTTAAGCATATATTGTGCACTTATCCTTTGAAATAAAAAGACTTTCTCGGGTTGACAATAAATTTCATATGCCTAGGATTTAGGGAATTTTTTATAAATGCTTTAGTATATTTGAAGTTGGGGTATGGACATCTGCACTACAAAAAAATGTTAACTAGTTTTTGCCAACATTATTACAAAGAACATGATTGTAAAGGGAACAAATTAGAGTAATTTCAAAACAAGAATATTGTTCTTGCATAGCCAGAGAAGGTTATGAGGGTGATGGAAGTCCTTATGTATTTCTCAAGCCTTTAAACCAAATTTGGGACATTTTGATCCTTGGTTGGGATGCTAAAAATACAGTGATTGTAGATGACTCGAAAGAAAAACATGTTTGTAATGAGGAAGGGAACTGTATTATAAAAAAAATGTATACTTGCCAAGATGTCAATGACACATTCTTGTTAGATCAATGATGGCCTTGCTTGCTGCTCCTGAATGGCGTGAGTGATGTGATGCCAATTGTAAATAAAATGAACGTATTTTGTTAAAGAATACACTTGAATGTTTGTTTGTACTAGTATGTTCAATTTCACTGTGATTATAATACTATACTTGTAAAGTGTCGAGTTTGGTTTTCGAAAATTTCTAAATCAGAGCTTGAAAGTGCCAAAGTCAGTTTTCAAGATTGTGAAATTAAGTATTGGAAGTGTCAAAAGTATCCTTCCAAAAGGGAAAAATCAGGTTCTAAATGTGCCGTTATCATATTTATCATATCGGAAAAAGCGCAAAAACCAATTTCAAAAGTGGCGATATCAAAAGCAAAAGTATGCTTTTGGAACTTGGATTTGGCACTTTTGGAACTGGATTTCGCACTTTTGGAACCAGATTTGGCTCTTTTGGAACCTTGATTTTGGGGTTCATAAATGTTGTTTTTGACCCGCATTCAAAGTGACTTGGACTAGAATATTTCCAAGTTTAATGAAATTGACATTCTAATGTTGATATGGGTAATATATCCCAATAGTTCACTGTCAAGGAGTATTTAGCCTATTTTATAGAGTCGATAGATCTTTGAAACTCATATGTTGGGGTGATTTCGGAATTCGGATGTGAGGGAAAAAGGTATCTTTCTTGGAATGTCTAGCTTTCCATAAAAGTAAAAATAAAAATATTTCAGAAGAAGCCTTTACAAAAAAGAAAGAATCGGCTAAAGAAACGCCGCCTCCAGTGTGCTAAAAGAAATGTTGCCTCGACAATGCTATCACAAAGCAAAATCATTGTCATCTGGATTGAGGAGCAAGTACCTGAATCATGCAATACAAATCCATAACAACTCATTATTGTCCTTCACCATATGACATAGTTTCACTAGTTCTTTGTTGAGTGGCTGTGAGAAGAGAGGGAAAACTTCGCACACAAGTTGGTAGTTGGGGCTGAGGTAGCTAGACTATAGGTGCTAGGACCAGGTTTTAGGTTAAGAAACCAACTTCAATTTTTTCAATGTTTTTATTAAAATCACCTTAAAATTCTCCTTCAGATTGGAACCATGTTGAGATTTGGAAAATTTTGAACCTAGAGCTTCAAATTTGCTGAATCTTGTGACTTAGGAGCTAGGTAGGGTTTGTGTTGTGGGAACCCAAAAAAAAAATTGCAACTGCATAAAAAAAACTATGCCAGGGCACAATTGGGTCATGCCCAAATTCAACCGCATAAATGATAATGGATAGTTATAGGAGAAATGAAGGCGTGGTGGAAAATTTGAGAGGTTCAAAACTGAAGACTATAGTGTATTATGCATTCTCATAATGTATTGGTAACACAATAAGAAATGGAAAATGAAAAAATGAATGAAAATTTCCTACTTGGGATTCTTGTTGCTTCTTGTGAGCTCCTAACTAGGGACTCCTACAATGAGCGCACAAATTCCTTCGATAATCACAGAGAATGAGCACAATGATGGATTCCTTCCACAAGCATGCACAGTAAAAATTTCCTTCCACACTCATGAGAGTGTGGAGAGCTAAAAGTTATTACACTGTCATTAGATTTATTGTACTGTAGGTAAAATATGTTTTCATTCATGGCTGCTAATCAATTCAAAGAAAATTTGTTTCTTGAAATTTCAAAAGGTAGCAACGTTGGTTTATTCGAACATCCATGGTATTTTGAGATGAATGAACCATCTAATTTGTACTTGTATTTATGTGTCTTCTTCTTTAACAAGGAAGGATTGTTGACTCCAACTAGAATAATGACATCTACAGATGCCATTAAAATGATGATTTATCAAGTGTTCAAGCTGAAGTGATTGATCCAAATACATGTTTCCTCATTCAATTTGATCTTCAAGTTTGTAATTTTCAACCAGATCTAATGAAAAGTGGTCCACAATCGGATATGGTTTCCTATGTTAAGAAAGGATGGGTTTTTTCTTCGTATGATGGATGTAATCAGTGTGTAATATATACTGCAACATCTTTGAGAAAAGGAATTATGCCAGTATTGAAGAAAATAATGTTGGTAGGGAAGACATCATCTATATTGCATTATATGAATATGCAAAAAAAGATGAAAAATGTTACTCATGAAAAAATCCTTTTGTACCTTGAATAACCTTTATCAACAATATTAAAAAACATGTGATCAAATCTTGTTTCAAGGAACTCAGAAAGTCCATCTAAGGCGATGCTGCAGAAAGCCAGTAAGAGCTTTGATAGCTCAAAATACATTCAACAAGAACACATGAAAGAATTTTTATTCAATGGAATTTTTTTTTCTATTGATGTATCAAAATGTGTTTTGGCATCTCCAGAACTGCAATATCAAAATGTTGATGATGATGTCATGGAAAAGATGGTTATATCCATTGTCTCAACTTTTACAACAACGTTGAGAGATGTTATTCTCTTGCCTTTCAATACTGTGACCAAGGAGTGTTAAAATTTTGAGCATTAATTCACAATACTCTAGGATCTTCACTGAGATAATAACATATACAATATATCAATGCATAGCAATCACAATAAGCATCACAAGCATCACAAGAATCAAAAGCATGAGAGACAAGAGACACAGAGTTTTCGTGGGGAAAACCCTAAGGTGAAAAACCCCACAACTTCCTCAGAGATAGAGAGAGCAATGGCTCAACCAAAGTACAACCAAAATACACTTGAGATAGTCTCCTAGTAGCAGATGATCCTCCTCCTCACTAGTGCGCCACTTTTTGAGTGAGAGAAGTGTGACTTTCCGAATGATCTAAATAGAGATCACCTGATCTCTATTTATACTAACCTGTTTTCCCAGTGACCTTATGGGGCCAACTTGTCTAGCTACGTACATACACATTATAATATATATATTTCAGGGCCGATCCCACACATGGTGGTCTAATAACCCATCGGCAAGTACACACACTTGCAACACTTGTCAATCCACATGAAAACACTTCCTTATAGAGGAATAACATATCTCTAATAAGGGTACAATAAATATATATGAAATACATAGATGAAATACATTCTGAAGTTACACATACATCAACACTCCCTCTTAACTAGGAAGGTATTTCTCGACACAGATCTGCTAGACAAGTCTTCTTCTCGAGATCATCATCATCGATGCATCGTCATCGTCATCGTCACTGCTACTGCTATCTAAACCAATCTCTAACTCTACTCATCATAGGAAGTTCTACAGAGCCAGTCCTTTTTCATATTGCATGTAGGCCCACCACCTACAGGTCTTTGTCATCACTGGCCATACTGTGGAATCCTCGAGACTTATTACGTGCGTCACAAAACCTCGAAAGAGCATCCCAGGCTGTTACGAGCACACGGATCTACCTATAGGATCTCCCAAAGCCATATTATATGTGACCTCACCACAAAACCTCGCAAGAGCATCCCAGGCTGTTACGAGCACACAACTCTACCTATAGGATCTCCCAGGGACAGATTATATGTGGTCACCACAAAACCTCGCAAGAGCATCCCAGGCTATTACGAGCACACAGCTCTACCTATAGGATCTCCCAAGGACAGATTATATGTTGTCATGGCAAAACCTCGCAAGAACATCCCAGGACTTATTATGGGCACACAGCCCAATCTATCGGATCTCCCAGGGACAGATTATATGCCATAGGACAAAACCTCGAAAGAGCATCTGCCAAATATCCCAGGGACAGATTATATGCCATAGGAAAAACCCCGAAAGACTATCTGCAGATCTCCCAGGGCCAAATTATATGTCCTCCTAGAGAAAAACCTTGAAAGAGCATTTGCCAGATATCCCAGGGCCAAATTATATGTCATAGGCAAAACCTCGAAAGACTATCTGCAAATATCCCAGGGCCAAATTATATGCTCATCTGCACAACCTGATCCACAGCCATAGAGTATCAACCTGATACTCACCATACATCATTCTGATGTACACATGATCATCCTGATCATCATCACTGCAACATCCTCCTGCATGTCATTTGGAGCAACATCCTGAAGCTCGTCATCCATGATCATCTTGATCATACAATGCATCTACCTGATGCATACCAAGTATCTACCTGATACATATCATCATACATGATCCACCTAATCATACAGTGTATCCACCTAATACAAATAAAAATACGTGATACATATCACCATACATGATCCACCTGATCATACAATGTATCCACCTAATACATATACAGATGCATGGTCCAAGCATCCAACATGATGCATATACAAAATACATACAAACGATCCAACCAATCATATCCAGCATCCAACATGATGCGTACATACATATAAATGATCCAACTGATCATATCTAGCATCCAACATGATGCGTATATACATATATAAATGATCCAACTGATCATATCCAAGCAGAAACCAGAACATCATCCTGATGCTCATCATCCAGCGCTTACATCCACAGCCATGTGAAGGATCCTCCTTCCAACATGCTTGGAATGGCTTCAACAAATGTGTCCATCACTTCTTCCTCGAAGTGTCCTCGATCTGAAGAACACCAAGCCTCTCTCTGAAGTACTCGAACTTCACCCTGGCTAGTGGCTTCATCAGCACATCTGCAATCTACTCGTCTGTCGCAACATATAGGAGCTTCATAGCTCCTCTCTGCACCATATCCCTGATATAGTGATATTTTATCTCTATGTGTTTCGACTTGTCATGAAACACTAGGTTCTCAGACAGCTTCACACAACTCTGGTTATCACAGAAGATACCAGTAGCATCCAACGAAAGATCAAATAACTCATACAGTATTTTTCGTAGCCATACTGCCTCACAACTAGCTGAACAGGATGCAACATACTCTACCTCGACTGTACTCAGTGCTAAGCAGGACTACTTCCTGCTAAACCAAGAGATCACACCTGATCCCATACTGAAGCAGCACCCAGATATGCTCTTCCTATCTGCAGCACTACCAGCCCAATCTGAATCAACATAACCCGGCAGGTTAAAATTTTGATTCTCTTCATACTTGAGCCCATAATCCACTGTACCCTTCAGGTACCTCAGAACATGCTTTACTGCAACCAGGTGAACACTCCTCAGATCCGTCAAGAACTGGTTCAATGTGTTCATAGAAAAGCAAATATCCAATCTCATGTTCGTCAGGTACATCAAGGACCCAATCATCTGACGATACATAGAGACATCAACCGGCTCAGATGAAGAATCACATAGAAGCTTTAGATTCGATGCCATAGGTGTGGCCATGGCCTTGCAATCCATCATCCCAAATATCTTTAGGATATCTACTGTGTACTTTCCTTGACCAAGGAAGATCCCGCCTGCACTCTGCCACTCCTCCATACCTAGGAAATAATGCATCATTCCCAAATCTTTCATATCGAACTCAGCAGCAAGCTTCCTCTTCGTATATGTAATCAATCTGTCATCTCCTGTTACAAATAAGTCATCCACATACAGGAGTAGAATCACAGGATTCCCTTCCTCAACCTTGTAATAAAGGTTGGAATCCGCTTTACTCTTGGTAAAGCCCAAACTAGATAGGAAACTGTCCATCCTACCATACCAAGTTTTGGGAGCTTGTTTCAAGCCATACAAGGCTTTCTTCAATCTGCACACATATGACTCCTTGTCATGTATTTCAAAACCGAGTGGCTTCTCCACATATACTTCCTCTTCAACTACACCATTCAAGAATGTTGTCTTGAAATCCATCTGGTGTACCTTCTATTTCATCACTTTTATATTTCTCTATGCTGCCATCTGCAGCATGCTTGATCTGATAGATCCATATGGAATTCATAACAAAACTTCCCTTCAGGTCTTGGGACTACATCCCAAACATCATTCTTCATGATCGACGGATCATGGCATTCTTCCCGTATCCTAGGAACTTCAATATCTTCAATAGATAATTTTGTTGCTTGAACAAATGTTGTAGTCCTTCTTTTGTAGGTGAAGGTATACGTTCTTTCCTACAAAACAAGTTAAATTGGATGATTAGAAACATCTCATAATTTTCAAATAAATTCTTACACATAAAGAAATATGTTCATACATTCATGCAATTATCTTAGCCAATGCTTCAATACAACATTTATACATGTTCCACAACTTTCTAGATGCCTTCCAATCTCTACTAGAACATTGTTAAGAGTTTGCACTACTCCCAACATGTCAGCAAAGAGGTTTCATTCTAGATAAGTAGCACTGGAATGTTGTACAGTGCCATAGGCCACTTACCCATCACATGCATATTAGTAGTATACTGTTCATTAATGCAATCATTCTAATATGCACAATACATATCCTAAGTCTAGGAATATGGGCATATACATCATTGAACAATTTCATTTAAACAAACAAATATGCAAGAAATGATAATTAAAATACTTATCTTTGTTTGTTTGTTGGGTGGACTCCCTCTGAGTCTTTGCTTCCTTGCAGGAGCTGCTGGAGTCCTAATTTGAAGTAGCTTCTTCTACACCTGTCTGTAGAGAGATGGTAAACTCCCTCTGAATATCTGCATCCTTGCAAAAACCACTGGAGTGTACTCCCTCTTGATCTTTGCTTCCTGGATTACCTATTCTTGAACTTATATTCATTCTCGATCCCTATGCATGCTTGTTAGTATCATCATTGTGTTATTCTCGAGGTCTCATACATAATCAAACATTCATTAGTATAATCTTAATATTATCAAAACACAATAATCTCAAGCATGTATAGTCATGATTATTTCAAACAGAAATAATAAGCATTAGCATTCATGGTTTATATAGGACTCTTATGGTTAGTCATATCATAAGAAACATAACATGTCTAAGCCTATGATTACTCGAACCTATGACTCTTCTGGTTAGTCATATCATTAAGGTAAGACACATAATATGCATATACCCATGATTATTCAAACCTATGTCTTTACGAACAATCATCATCAATCATGTCATGCATACTTATATAATAGATCCTGATATAAGAAACACATACCTGGTCACCATATTTGCTAGTTATGTCTACCAATGTGTTCTTGTTCTCTTCAATGACCTGTATAACTCATTAGTTAACTTTTGGAAAAACAAATTATACATACCTCTATGTGATCCATGACTATGGATGAATCTTTGTCTTAATGTCACCATGGCATGTTCAGGGTGTCCCTTCAATTTGTACAATCCTCCCTCTTGTTCTCCAATCACCACTGCATCATCTATGGTCTTTCCCTTTGGCCACATTAGGACTTGGCCATCCACAAATGCAACCCTCATACCTTTTGCATCCAATGTAGAGATGGAGAGTAAGTTCTTCTTGAGCCCAGGTACATAAAGGACTTCTTTCATCTTCAAAGATTTTCCAGAATCTAGGTTGTAGGAGGCTTCACCACTTCCTTTGATTGGGTATTGATAATCATCCCCAAGTTTCACCTTATGAGGTGATTCATGTTCAGATAGATTCACAAAAGATTCCTTAAACCCAGTCATGTGTTTGGAAGCCCCACTATCAATCAACCAATCATTACAACCATGGGAGATAGTACCTGTGAGAGCATAAATTAGAACATATTCTTCTTCACTTGATGAGTCATCATCACTACTTTCTACCCTAGCTTTCTTCTTTGGAGGTTCATCATCCTCGGCAACATGAGCATGGAACTTTCTTTTGTTGCCCTTCTTCTTCTTGCTAGAGCTGTTGTTAGTATCCCTTTTGTTCTTGGGACAATCTAAAGCAAAGTGACCCTTCTCATTGCATGTGAAGCATCTTAGATCCTTCTTATTCTTTTGATAGGATCTCTTGTAGCGAGAGTGCTCCTTCTTGGGCTTTGTTCTTTCGTTGTGAGCTGCAAGAGCTTGATCTTCACCTCCCATCTTTTCCTCACGAGCTACAAGTCTTGCTTCTTCTTGAGAGCATTCCTCCCACAGTTTACTGAAAGAGATCAATTTCTTTCTTGCACAGATTCCTTGAATAAAGGAGTCCCATGACCCAGGTATGTCATTCAGGTTGGTCATAACAACTTCACCATTGTCCACTACTTCATCCACAGCTTCAAGTTGCTCCTTGATCTGAGAGACCTTGGAGAAGTAAGATTGAATTGTTTCCCCATTCAACATCTTGACCCCTTTCAATTGATTCCGCAGAGTCATCTTCCGATTTATGTTCTTCCCTTCAAATAGCTTGGTCAGAGAGTCAAACATCTTCTTGGGTGTCTTTAGAGAAGACACATGGGGCATGAGAAGGTCTTTAATAGAATCAGCAATGATTCTCCTTGCCTTGACCAAGTTCTTCATATGCAATACCTTGGCCTCTTCATCCTCTGGGATAGTGATGTCTTCTTTTATATATGAGTCCAACTAATTCTCTTCCAAGATTAACCCAATCCTATACTTCCAAGCTCGGAAGTTATCAGCCCCTTCAAGCTTATCCTCAAGCTTGGTGTGGTGAGATATCTTAAAGAGTACTTCAAATGGAAATAGAAAATATTTAGGTCTTACCACTTGAAATGCTGAAAACTGGATCTGGTCCCAGATTAGGGTTTGCCGAAAAAACCCTAAAAATTCAAAATTTGAATTTCAACTTTCTGAAAGATAGAAAGATGCGCCTTGATGAGCTAATCAGCCTGGTGCATTCATAATTTTAGATCGGCAAAGTTTTACCCTTCAGATTTGCCTTTTTGTCCTCCCGGGTTCATTGGGGAGAGCCCTGAATTAGGGTTTGAGTTTCTCGGAGATCTACCAAGCCAAAAATCTCGATCCAAAGCTCTAAACTTCAATTTTTGCAAGGAGCTTCCAGCTATGTCTTCAAACTCCAGAAATTCCTATTTTTGTGGAAACCCTAATGTTTAGGGCCAAATCTGAAAATGCTCAGAATTGAATTCTGATTGGACAGATGGATTCGCCTTGATGAGTAGAGTCAATCTACTATACTGCTTTTCCAAAATCTGTGGAGAGAAACCCAATAAACAAGAAACTCAAGTTTCTGTCACTGCAAAATGTCTTCTTCTCAGGTTAGCTCTGATACCATGTTAAAATTTTGAGCATTAATTCACAATACTCTAGGATATTCACTGAGAGAATAACATATACAGTATATCAATGCATAGCAATCACAATAAGCATGACAAGCATCACAAGAATCAAAAGCATGAGAGACAAGAGACACAGAGTTTTCGTGGGGAAAACCCTAAGGTGAAAAACCCCACAACTTCCTCAGAGATAGAGAGAGCAATGGCTCAACCAAAGTACAACCAAAATACACTTGAGATAGTCTCCTAGTAGCAAATGATCCTCCTCTTCACTAGTGCGCCACTTTCTGAGTGATAGAAGTGTGACTTTCCGAATGATCTAAATAGAGATCACCTGATCTCTATTTATACTAACCTATTTGCCCAGTGACCTTATGGGGCCGACTTGTCTAGCTAGGTACATCCACATTATAATACATATATTTTAGGGCCAACCCCACACATGGTGGTCTAATAACCCATCGGCAAGTACACACACTTACGACACTTGTCAATCCACATGACGACACTTCCTTAGAGAGGAATAACACATCTCTAATAAGGGTACAATAAATATATATGAAATACATAGATGAAATACATTCCGAAGTTACATATACATCAACAAGGAGGGATATGTTCCTAGAACTGAAGAATAAATTAATTTTCCTACATTGAATTTTTATATACTAGATGGCCAACATACTATTTAAGTGCAAAAAAAAATTCAATGAAAATTATAATTATCAACCAATCCATTCAAGATATTGTCATTGGATATCTCATCTATTACACAAATATGTTCATCAAAAAAGTATCATCAAATTATGCAAACAACAAAATTTGTCAAACATGTAATCTACAGAAACTCCATTCATTGATCAAGTTGTGAAAGCAAGGGAGAAATGGATACACCATGGTAGGCCATCTCATCCCGGAAAGGGAAACGCTTCCAGTGAAAAGTGGTAGGTATAAATTTTTGTTATTAACAATCAATGCTCACAAATTTCCGGATATGGTATGAAATTACTAAATTAAATATTATCTTCAATTTTATATATTTGTAAGTTTTCCAAACTAAATGTATGGATATTTTTTTTGTTAATACCAAGGACAGCCTTAAATACAAGATGATTCTTGTTTTACTACTAAAATATTATGGAACAAATGGTTTTCTATATTCGAACTTTATAAAAGAGGTTGCTTTCCATTCTCACCCAAGAGCATCAAACAAGATGATTTATTTCTAAATAAGATAAAACATCATGGATCTATGTTTTTAGACCATTGTGTGATCTTAATGAAGAATAATTGAGCAATGTGGTGGACAATATTATCAATGTATTAATTTGGACGAGCACGTCATTTGACAAAAATGTTTGCGCAGAGAATTTGAATCAGTATTGCAAGAGGATTAAGGAAGAGAGATCAACCAAGCTATTGGAAAGGGTCTATAGTGTATAAAGTGGGGAACCAACAACGACAAAAGGGTCATCGATGGAAGCAAAGGACCGGTCGTGAAGGACAAAAGATCTGACAGAAGCGGAAGTTTTGGTTAAGTTAGTTAGCAATGGGTCATTTGGACCATTTTGTAATGACCATGTGTGTCTATAAATACTAGTATGATTGTAGGCCTAATGGAATCCTTGAATCTGATCTTATCACATTAGATTGAATCGCATCTTAAGATCTTTTGGATCTCTATCTTTGATTTTGTCTATCTTTGGCAACTTTGGTATGTGTATGCGAACTAGATTTGAGTTGCTCTACGAGATTTATTTCATGATATATGAGATGAGTTGGTGAATAATAAGAATGATTGATTGTGATATCTCTATGTCTCTTTCTTTTGCATGAATATGAATTGTTGTGGTATTTGATGGGTCGATGTATTTTAATGGTTTAGTATGTTAGATAGATGAAATCGCAATAAGATAATGTATCTCAAATCTCTGGATTATGCTTTGATAAATCGTCTCTTTGTCGACTTGGTTTGCTTGTCGATTGTGAGATAATTATGTTTGATACGAATGAGCATTCTGTTGATATATCAGTTAAGTATATCTAGTTGTTAGTTCGACAATATGATGTCTTGATGCGGATACGAATCTCAGTTTTTTGTAGCGACTACGTGTGAATTGATGCATGTCTTCTTAAAACTGTGGAAGCTGTTGGGATATTCCTATACTCCGGGATTTCCTATACTCCATCCTAGTCCTAACAACATTTTCCATTTTTTCTTTTTTTTTCATGCATGCATTTTGCATGCAGTCATGATTTTGCATGCATGAATCCTAGTCATCAGTCCCAGCACCTAGCCCTTAGTTATCTAGCCCTGGTAGCTTCTTTCTGATCAGTTTTATCCCTCCGAGTGCTTAGTGCGCCCTCCTTTCACCTACCACTTGTGAAAGGCACCCTCTCTCACCTACCACTCAGTTGCACTTCAGTTAGTTGAGTTGTCTTTAGATATTTCCTTAATTTAAGGCAAGATTGACTCTCAACTGACTGTATCACTCCGATGGACCTCCAGTGAGACTAGACTGCCCATTCTAACTCTAGTTATCTTCTCATGCACCCTCCACTACGCCTCCTTCATCCAGTTAGTGCCGCCATATGCCAGTTACACCTACCACACTCAATTAAACTCAGTTTGACATCTGGTTGGAATTTATTTGTGCATTGATGATTCCACTGATGACGATGAGGACTCCTAGTTTTGCTTTGATGAAACTCCACCGATCTTTTGATCTCACCATGCAGGCTAATTCGAATTACACCCTTGGAATTCGAATCCTTTGCATTGTATCATTATTGTTTTACTATTTAGATTAATGAAATATGTGTGAATATTCTGCTCCTATCTGAGTTCCATTTGATCTATGTTCTGCTGCTCTATTCTTCTTCTATTTTCCTAAATTATTTCATTGTGAGGTTTAGATCATCTCTTTGGATCCACTGTGAGAATTTTCACATGGTATCAGAGCCATTTGAGAGTATATTCTACCTGAGTCCCAGGGATAATTTTAAGGACCCATACTTATTTAAAAGTGTATAAACCTTGGCGAATCTTACCAATTCCTAAAATGTCAACTATAAAAAATTTGGCGATATTTTTCTAAAATTATTTCAATTTCTAAGAATTTTATATAGCTTATATAATGATTTGGCGATTTTTAGAGTGAAAAAAGTTTATCCCATCAAAATTGGGTGAAATGGGGCTTCAAAAAATGCAAATTGGTGAATATTGTTTTGGAAAAAAACATGGAAAAATAGCCCATGGGCTAAATTTCGCCCCTAAAATTATCCTTGTCTACCTCCATTCTTGAGATTTTTTTGCAGGTAATTCGAAGTTCTAGCACCAGTAGAAGTAGTTTCACCTTTGCATTAGCTCCAGTAGTTAAGATGAGAAATTTGAATGCTCCCCTCTCTCCTAGAATCCTCACTCCTTTCAATTACTTTGATTGGAAGGCTGATATGGAGATGTGGTTGAGAAAGAAATCTCTACACAGGATAACAATGGGGAGAGAACCTGAACCACATGCAACTGTGGAGAAATCTAAGCATCTAAATCAATTAGATGAAGCCTTTGGTTACATGTGCCTTCATCTTTCTAGAGATCTATTGTTTCATCTCAAAGGGTTGAAGGCTACAAGAGAGTTATGGCTGGAAATAGAGGGGCTCTTTGGAAAACAAGATGAGCTAAGAGGCCATGCTCTGGAAAATGAATTGTTTCCCTACAACCAAGTGATTTTGAGACCATTCAAGAATTCTTCTCGAAATTTAAAGGCTTAGTTATGCATTGGAAGTAGTGTGTCATTGAGAAAAAGGATAAGCAATTAGTGCTCTCCATTCTGAGTAAGCTAGGATCTCAATTTTCTGTCTTTGTATCTACCTTCCACTCTGGGCGAATGTCAATCCTTGGATGGAAGATGCCAACCTTAGAATTTTTTACTGCAGCTCTCATTCAAGAAGAAGACAAATTGATTCAAATGGGTGCCATCAAGGCCTCCAAAGATCTAGCTCTTCTAGCTAGAGAAGCAAATAGCGCGAATGTGAAAGGGAGGAAAAAAGGAAAGGACAAGAAGCCATCTAAATCCAAGCATAATGACAATTCAAGTCCATCAAAAGGAGCCTCTAGCTGCAAGAAGAAAAAACAGAAAGATCTGAGTGTCCCTACTACAAGAAAGGAAACCATCTAGAGAGATCTTGCATGCATAAGAAAATAGATCAACTAACCAAGATTCTTGAACATAACAAAATTGCTATTCCAAAAGATGCAACAATGTCTGATTCTGGAAGTGGATCTGATGATCATGAGGATTGCCATGCATTGATGGTTGGATTTTCAAAATCAAAGGCTCTCCTCATAGATTCTGAAGCCTCCAACCACATGGTTTCCTCTGAAGAATCATTTTCTTCTTTAGATATCAAAGATGGTCCTACTATTCACATGGGAGACAACTCTCATATCTCTGTGAAAGGGTTGGGTACAGTACATATGGAGCATGGAAAGTTCAAGAATGTTCTATTTATTCCCTCCTTGAAAACAAATTTGTTGTCTATATATCAGATGACTCACACCGGATCACCAAAGAAGGTGACTTTTGGTCTCGACACAGTTGAGATTACAGAGATCTCTACTGGGAAGACTATAGCGAAAGGGGTTTCAAATCATGCCTCCAAGGCATATGAGTTCTCTCATTTTCTGCCCTTCTCTCTTCCTACTCCTTTGGAATTTGATGAAGATCCAAATGACTCTTCTTCTAATGAAGATCAAGATCAAGATCGTGATGTTGAGATCAAAGTTCAAGAACATTTAGATTCAGATTCAGAACCAGAACCAACACATGTTCTCAATCTAGAGCCAAGGCCAATATGGGCTCACACAGACCTTGCAGCTACTGAGAACACAGTTCAGGACTCATATGATCACAGAACTACCATATTTCAGCATCATGCCAACCTTGCATTATGCCATCTACCTCTTCATGAGAGATGCAACATGATGGTGGGGTTCACTCTTCCATCCCTTGGGAAGACTCATCATGATCCATTCGTTCCAGTAGCAGAAAGGTTTTCTGAAAGAATTGCTTCATCCAATACATCCTCTACATAGTAGGAGGCACATCAGAAGACCAGATCTAGATCTAGAACCTGCATTGGCATCCTACAGAGGATCAACTTACCAAGTTTTTTTCAAAAGCTTTTATTGAGGAAAGCTTATTCCTTTCTTGCTTAGTACGATGGTTCTTTGAGTTATTTTACTTTTCTTTTGAGGGGGGGTATTTTCCCATGACGTTTTCCCCATTTCCTCGGTTCATGGACAGTTCTTATTTTTTATCATTTATTTGATTGTATGGGTGACCTTTGGTCCTAGTTACCAGGGCCTAGGATGGATTAAGGGGGGGTGTTGGGATATTCCTATACTCCATCCTAGTCTTAACAACATTTTTCATTTTTTATTTTTCAGTCATGCATGCATTTTGTATGCAGTCATGATTTTGCATGCATGCATGCATGCAATTTCATGCATCCCAGTCATTAGTCCCAGCACCTAGCCCTCAATTAGCTAGCCCCAGGAGATTCTTTCTGATCATTTTTATCCCTCCTAGTGCTTAGTGCGCCCTCCTTTCACCTACCACTTGTGAAAGGCACCCCCTCTTTAGATCTTTCCTTGATTTCAGGCTAGATTGACTCTCAACTGACTATATCACTCCGATGGACCTCCAGTGAGACTAGACTACCCATTTTGACTCTAGTTAGCTTCTCATGCACCCTCCACCGAGTCTCCTTCATTCAGTTAGTGCCTTCATGTGCCAGTTAAAACTACCACACTCAGTTAGACTCAGTTTGACATCTGGTTGACAGTTACTTGTGCATTGATGACTCCACTGATGATGATGAGGACTCCTAGTTGTGCTTTGTTGACTCTCCACTGATATTTTGATCTCACCATGCAAGCTAATTCAAAATAAACCCTTGGTATTCAAATCCTGTGCATTGTATCATTATTGTTTTACTATTCAGATTAATGAAACATGTGTGAATATTCTGCTCCTATCTGAGTTCCATTGGATCAATGTTCTGTTGCTCTATTCTTCTTTTATTTTCCTATATTCTTTCATTGTGAGGTTTACATCATCTCTTTGGATCCAGTGTGAGGATTTTCACAGAATCTTGGTTCCTGCAACTCCCTTATATATATCGGGTGAGACTTCACTCGCTTCGCGGGTGTTGGTGGAAAGGGTAAAACCTTTCTTGGATGATGTCTGTGGGAGTCTATGTTGAGGTTTGTTGACAACAGTGCAACGTGAACCCCTGTCGACAGAACTACGTCAACAAATGGTTTTGTTGTCCAGACCGTAGCGCAAAAAGAGAGAGGACATGTTGTGGTATCTGATGAAACCATAGATTCAAGATTGGTTCGATAAAAAGACAAGAGAGTTCACAGAAGAAGAAAACATGAACCTTGGATGGTCAAAAAGTGAATGGTTGCATAAATATATCTACTCTGATACCCACGAAGTAATATTTTGCAAATTTCCAATGTTACTGCATGAGTGGTTGGCGCATTTAAATTTCCAAAAAAAGAATTTCCACGGAGGAGAAGCTGATCATTGGACGTTAGAATCAATCCAACAATTAAAGAAGGTCAACAATAAGGCTTCAAGAGCCATCGAATTTTGGGTAGAAATTATTTTTTAAGGATACATCACTAAGTTCGTTGTTGACACAGTTAAATCTTACAGCAACTTTGAGATGAAATTCTTTAAAGGACCGCGAGGTAGGTATCTATCATCGCTACTATTATGGATTAAAATTCTCATCTACGAGAAGGGAATCTTGAAAATGAACTCTGACGAGTAAAGCTCTGGTGTGAAGAGGCTGTGGGTACCACATGGATGTGGGTTTTATGAAATGATGTGGGGTAGATAGATATGAGCTACGAAAAAATTTTGAGGGAATCCGAGGAAGAGAGTGGTCTCCTGCGAAGTGGGGTAAGGTTCTGGAAAGAAAAGAAGAGGAATACTGACATAGACAAAGAGTCTACTGGTACGACTGGAAAAAAGTACTGCGAAATGGGACCACACAGGAGGATGAGACCCTATAATGATGAAGGGAATGACCAAGATACCCTTGAACCTAAGGAAAAACAAACCCACATCTACAACGTACCCACAAATACGTGCACTACACCTAACTTTGTTCGAAGGAATACGATCTCTTCGCAGGGTTGTCCAACATGTCAGAATAGTAGTAACAGTAGCAAATCAACTACTACCCATAGGATACCAAGAATGGAAGGCGATGACATGAAGCTACCACCTTTTCGGGACAATGGGACCAAGGATCCCAAGCAGTACTAGTTTTTGTGCGAAGCTGTGTGGACAGTGAAGAAAATCCAAGATGATGATATTAAGAAAGGAAAGTTGGCGACGACCTTTACGAGCCGTGCACTAGACTTGTATATGAAATTTGTACAAGTCCCTACAGGAAATCCACATAAGAACCTAGCAGAAAGTAGGGTTGGATTGATCGATGAATTTAAGAAACCAAAATCAAAGTCGTAGTATATTACAAAATTAAAATAAATAAAGCAATTCCTGAATGAATCAATGTGGGATTTTGATCAGAGATTCAAAACTCTGATGGCTAAGGTCAGATTTGCAATGTGCCACATCCAACATAAGGAATGGTTCATTGTAGGATTGGTACCCCCGCATTAGAGTACCATTAATGCAATAGAAGATCATATCACAAGCAGAGGCTCTAGAGATAGCAATGAAATTAGAAGCATCCCTAATTGGCGATACTGAGGTTGGCATGAGCCAAATCCAGTGGCAATTACAAAATTTAACTATCCAACTCTAGGATATTAAGAAGGGGAAAAAAGTCTGCGAGGACATATGGTGCACTAAATGAAATTCTGAAGGTCACCACAAAGATCAATGCCCTGAATTTCGTGAATATTTATAGTTCAGTACACTGAATACACTTAGTGAGGGAGGAATTCCCTAGTGCTGAGTTTGTCAAACAAGAGGGCATCGACCAAAAGAGTGTGTGTACCTGCAAAAGGTTGTGTCAAAACCAATGAATATTTTCTGCAAATTTTTTCGATCGGTCAGACATGAGGAAAAAGACTGCAGAGATTATGATTTACTCCAGGAGAGAATAGAGGACACATATTTTGTGAAGGGAGAGGAGCAACAACAGGAAGAGAGACCTCTACCTCAACTACATTATAACCAACAACAACCGCAATACAATCAACCACAGCAACAGTACAACCAACCACAATATAATCATCCGCAGCCACAGTACAATACATAGCAGATTAATCCACCACCATACAACTAGAAATAGTTCAATCAGGAACCAGGAGGATATAGAGGAGGATTTAGTGGTGGTCGCAATGGAGGTTTCGGTCATGGATGAATTCCTGGTCAAGGATGAGGACTAGTTGTTTGTTATAATTACAGAGTGGTCGAACATTATCGAAGGGATTTCCCAGTTCCGACACCGTTGTGTACTTATTGTAGTGAAGTTGACCATACTGTTGAAGACTTTTCATAGCTAATTGTGAAATGGTAGACTAAGAACACACCACCACCATAGCCACCATCGAATCCGATCCAGAACCCAAATCTGAATCCTAACCAAAACGTCTAGAAGATAATGGCCGAAGTAAGAAGTTAGCCATTGAATGTCAGAGTGGTGACCAGAGGAGGGGTTGCGATGCGAGAAGATAGACCACTGCCAAATGTCCAGCCTATGAACCGAAGGCAACTGTGATTCGATGTCGAATCAAAAAAATAAGTCTTTATGGAAGCATGGGATGATATGATCAATAACAACGCTAGAATACCACCCATAGTCCATTGAGATCCTGTAATGGAAATGTCACCAACTTTTGATAAGACAAATTCACAGAGGTCACTAGAAAAGGTAAGAACTCTAAGGAAGTTTTTAGAAATTTGTCTAACATTAGCGAAATATCAAGATGCGCTAACCAAGATTGCTATTGTATTGCATTGACAGGAACCAGGGCGACAAGAGAGAATAGTTAATCGCTTGCACAGGAGGAAAACCAGAAGAGAAATGAGGATGAATGCCCGAATCGCCACATATGACGTACACTTGATTATCTTGGACTTAGGATCAGACGTGAATATCCTAACCAAGCAAACTTTGGAAATGATGGGGAAGCCACAGATGGTATGCTCTCCTATGCAACTTCGAATAAAAAATCAAAGCAAGGTTACACTGATTGGGTGATTGTCTCGTTGACCTATCGAAGTGGAAGGGATAAGAACATACGTATATTTTGATGTTATAGAGATATTCGAAAATACTAGCCCATATCTTGCACTACTGAGAATAGAATTGGTGATGTAGACCCTGGCAGTCATTAACTTTAAGAAGAGGACAATGTCATTCGATAACAACGACATGAGGGTTGGTACCCCACTTGATCCACATGAAGGGAAGAGGTATGTGGAACCTATGAGAGATGAGTTCATAGAAGGATGGGATAATGTCTACAATGTCTTAGAATATTACGTCAATCCCACTACTAATGGAGAATTGGGATGGTGAACCAGTAGTTCAGCAACATCAGATTCTGACGAAGCGCTAGAAAATTGGAAGAAATGGCTACACGAAGTATCATTCTGAAGGTGTACACGAATCACCAAGTCATTGAGATGGGTAGCTAAATAAATATGAAACTTACCGACATATGAAGGATTGCTTAACTTGGAAAAATTCATCAATGGTTTCGAAGAAAGACTATTAGAACCACAATGCCTGTTGGAACTGGAAGAAGCACTAAAAAATACTCCTGCAAGATGGTGGGTAGTACATCAATCATCCATAGCAAACTGTCCACTTTGTCGATGGTTGATGGAAATCAAATTTAGAGAAGATGAATGCTACAAAGCGAGGAAATATGATGGAAGGAGTGATCCTATGGATCATCTGGGAGAGTGCCAAGTTGCATGGAGTATGAGACCAGAACAGGAATGGGTCCATGCATTTATCCATACACTGGACAAGGTACCGCAGAGCTGGTACATTGCAGCAGAACTGCGATGAGGGAAGACCACATGGGAAGAGTTGACTACCAAATTTAGTCATACTTTCAACTTCACAGATGAGAACCCATTTATCCACAGTGCACTGCAGGATATCCATGGAAAGATACTGGATATAGTCCCAACTGAGCGATCGATGGGACAACAATGGACATCGACACCATAAAGGAGGACCATAGAGCATTTTATGTTCCAAAATTGGAAGGAAGCCATGACATTGGAGCGCCAGAGATGCCATTCGACAAATTTAGGCATCCATTGAAAATAAAGAAGGTAAATATTGGCTGAGACTATTGGAATATTCTCCCCATCATTTTTCAGTTTTGCATGCATGCATGCATCCAGTCATCTACATGCATACAATCATCATCATGGTAGACCTCCCATCTCCTAGAGCTTCGTTCTATGTCTTCATAGCTTGTCTACAGCCCCCAGTCAGACTCCCACCTACCAAAGGTGCCCTTCTCCAGTATTTTGCATGGCAAGAGCACCTTTCTCACCTACCACAGCCAATTAGGCACCTTTTCTCACCTACCAGTTAGTTATCACTCAGCTCTTCCTTGATTTAAGGCTAGATTGACTCCCCCACTAACTGTTTCACTCCGATGGACCTCCAGTGAGACTAGACTGCTCATTTTGACTCCAGTTATCTCCTCATGCGCCCTCCACTGAGCCTCCTTCATCCAGTTAGTGCCTACCACACTCAGTTAGACTCAGTTAGCCACACTTGACTGATTGTTACCATTGATGACTGATAGATTAACTGGATGATGAATCCATTATCATCCAAGCCACACTCTGAGTTAGGATTTTGAATTCCTTACTTGACCTATTCGAATCCTATATGATGCCATCTTCATCGCTATTCTATTCATTCACTTACATTCTTATTCATTGTATGATACTGAGATATTGTTCTATTCTACTGTGTTTATGAGTTATCATTGAGTGTCTCCTTCTCTTCTTCTTTGCAACATTCTTGATAGTTGATTGTGAGTTTCTACAACTACTGTATCTCTTGCAGATTCTTACGTGGTATCAGAGCAGGAAACAACTATTCGAATTGCAGCAGTTGTAGCATTTCTTTGAGAAGCTATCTTTCACTTGTGCACTAGAAGCCTCTGAGTTTCCATAGAAAATCCTGGTGCTATTACTTGAATTCATTGGAGAAATCCAATGAGGTCTAGCCAGGTGTGAAGGACTTAGTCCATGTGCCAAGTGTCCTTAAGGTAGTGTTCAGTCGAAGTGTAGCATTCTCCATCAGGACATCTTTTATTGTTTTGCAGGTTTATTCACCCATTCGAAATCTTCTTCAACTATTCAACTTTCTCTGATTAGATGGATCTAAAGCTTACATCTTCCAACTATGTTGAGTGGAAATCCAAAGTGACTCTCTTCATGAGATCAAAGAGCTTCACCCGAATACTCAATGGAACGATGGTAGAACCAACCAGTGTAGTTGAAAATTCCAAGTACTTGGATCAACTTGATGAAGAAATTGGTCTCCTCCTTCTCTCAATTTCTGATGATCTACACTTTCATGTCATCGATCTTACATCTTCGAAAGAGGTGTGGGACAAGCTCGGATCTCTTTTTGGGCCAAAAGATGATATGGAAGCACACAAATTGGAGAATTAGCTCATATGTTTGAGTCCTAGCAACTTCGAATCTATCAATTCTTTTCTCACCAAGTTCAAAAGCTTGATATCATAGTTGAAAAGATATGAGATAGTGAAGGAAGATAAGCAGCTTATACTTGCCATTCTCTCAAATTTGGGGGCAAACTTCTCAGTTTTTTTCTCTACTTTCCAGTCAGCTAGGTTGTCCATTCTAAGATGGATGTTTCCCTCATTTGATTATTTCACACAATCTCTTACCCAAGAGGAAGAGAAGTTGATTTCGATGGGAATGATCAAACCCAAATTGGATTTATCCCTTACAGTTGCAGAGAGAGCGAATGATATAGGAAAGCTAGAGATTCCTGGTGATACAAGGCCTACACACCAGTTAGATAGAGCTTCATACTCTAAGAAGGCCAAAAATTCTAAAAAGGGAAAGGCAGAGTGCACATACTATCATAGAGGACCTCATCTTGAGAGTGCGAAAGACTATAGATTTGATGGAAAAATTACTTGAAGAGAACAACCTTCCTATACCAGCATGTGCAAGGAAGAAATATTCTAAATCTCCCAGACCCCAAGGAAAAGAAAGATGTAATGCTCTCATAGCATCTGCATCAACTAGTTCTTCTCTTATCATAGATTCAGGAGCATCTTGTCATATGGCTTCCTCCAAGGAACTTTTCTCTAGTCTTGAAAGCTTTATTGGCCCTTCCGTTAGTTTGGGGAATGATTCACTAGTTCCCTCTCAAGGGATTGGGAGAATCAATCTTGATCATGGTCACTTTTCTGATGTGCTTTACGTTCCTTCTCTTGCACCCAATGTCCTTTCAGTGTATCAGATGACTCATACTGGAGAGCCTAAAAGACTGATCTTTACTCCATATGAAGTTGAGGTATAACACATGGTTTCAGGGGAAATTATTGCCAAAGGAGTTGCAAATCATAAGTCCAAACTCTATGAATTTTCTCACTTCATACCTCTCTCAAAGGGTATTGATACACCAACAGAGATTGAGAAAAAGAGGACTCTTGAAGAAGTACAAATGCATGAAACAATTCCTGTTACAGAATGGACATCCTCCTTTGATCTAAATGAAGATCCATCATCATCTAGTTCTTGTTCTTCTATTGATTATAGTTATGATGGTTCCAAGGAGGACTACTTGCATATTCTAGAGCAGTTTCATGACATCAGCAGTTTTTATTATACTCCTGCTTAGAGATGATGAGCATGAGTCAGTTTTATTTTCTCGTGAGTATTAAGTTTTAGATTTTGTAGATGGTGAGCATAAGTCAATTTCACTTGCTTCTCATGATATTCCAGATTCAGAATCTAAAGAGGGAATGCTAGATCCAGATCCACAAGAACCTGAAGGTCTAGCAACTATTGATGATGATGATAGAATGCTAGATCTAGATCCACAAGAACCTGAGGATCTAGCAACTGATGATGAAGATGAGCGAATGGGAGATCCAGATCCACAAGAACCTAAAGATCTCTGGCCTGATATTCCTCTTCTTCCTAGATGGGCATCTACTACACTCCGATCTGCCAGTGATTTGGTTGGTGATCCACATGATCACATAAGAACCAGATCATACTTTCAGCATGGAAGGGTTCATCCTTCTCACATTTCTGATCTATTGCAGATTGATCGATCCTTCTTCTAAAAAGAAGGACACTTGCCTCTTTCAGGGGTAAGTCATGATATGCTACTTTAGCACCTTCAGTCTATTTCGAGGGAGGGATTTCTTCCCACTAGGTTTTCCCTCTTTCCTCACTTAGTTTATTTTATATTGATTGTATGAGGTGACATTTGGTCTTAGTAACCAGGGCCCTATCTTACTGTTTTATAGGGTGACCTTTAGTCTTAGTCACTAGGGCCCTATTTTCAGATATTTTCTCATAGTATAGCTTGCGGGGGAGTGTTGGAATATTCTCCCCATCATTTTTCAGTTAAGCATGCATGCATGCAATTTGCATGCATACAGTCATCATCATGGTGGACCTCCCAGCTCCTAGAGTTTGGTTCTAGCTCTCCACAGCTTGTCTACAGCCCCCAGGGGGGATCTCGAATACAAAACGCACCCTTACCTAATATTTTCCATGGCAAGTGCGCCTTTCTCACCTACCACAACCAGTTAGGCAGCTTTTCTCACCTACTAGTCAGTTATCACTCAGTTCTTCCTTGATTTAAGGCTAGATTGACTCCCCCACTAACTGTTTCACTCTGATGGACCTCCAGTGAGACTAGAATACTCATTCTGACTCCAATTATCTCCTCATGTGCCCTCCACTGAGCCTCCTTCATTTAGTTAGTTCCTACCACACTCAGTTAGACTCAGTTAGCCACACTTGACTGACTGTTACCATTGATGATTGATACATTGACTGGATGATGACTCCACTATCATCCAGGCCACACTTTGAGTTAGGATTTCGAATTCCCTACATGGCCTATTCGAATCCTATATGATGCCATCTTCATGTCTATTGTATTCATTCACTTACATTCTTATTCATTGTATGATACTGAGATATTGCTCTATTCTACTATGTTTATGAGTGATCATTGAGTGTCTCCTTCTCTTCTTCTTTGCAACATTCTTGATAGTTGATTGTGAGTTGCTACAGCTGCTATATCTCTTGCAGATTCTTACATAGACGAGAATCCAAAATTTGCAAGCATTGGATATTACTGGGATGATTTGACAATTGGAAATGTCACCGATTTACTGCACAAATTTCAAGACCTATTCCCGACAAAATTCTTAGAAATGAAAGGAATTTCGAGACCTGGGGGAAATGAAGATCCCTTTAAAACCTGATGCTAAGACAATAATGTAGTGACCATACAGATTGAACCCAAGATACAAAGAACGGGTGAAGGCCGAGATAGAGCGAATGTTGGATGTTGGGATCATTGAACCTGTCGAAGCATCAAAATGGATCACCTCGATGGTCATCCAAGACAAGAAAACTGGCGATATTTGGATTTGTGTCGACTTAAGAAAATTGAATGACGCATGCCTTCACGATCCATTCCCCACTCCATTCAAAGATTAAGTACTTGAAGGTGTTGAAGGGGATGAAGTCTACTCATATACAGATGGATTTTCAGGCTACCATCAGATCAAGATTGTGAATGAAGACCAACACAAGACCACCTTCGTAACAGAATGGGACTTTTTTCAGTACACAATGATGCCTTTCGGTCTTAAGAATGCCCTTGCCATATTTTCCAGATTAGTTGTTGCTACATTTAAATATTTCATCCATAAGTTTTTAGCATTATATATGGATGACTGGACTGTATATGGATTAGTGAAAGATCGTGTTGCAAGTCTCAGGATGATGCTGGAAAGGTGTCGACAACATCATATTTCTCTAAATTTAAAGAAATGCATCTTCTACGCACCGTTTGGAATTATATTAGGACACATTGTGTGCAAGGAAGGAATGTTGGTTGACCCAACAAAGATTAAGATAATTGTTGACCTTCCAGCACCAAAAAACAGTGAAAGAGTTGAGGGATACTTTAGGTCACACATGGTACTACAAAATTTTTGTAAGGGTAGACACAGTGATCACTATGCCAATGGATAAATTATTGAAGAAGGATGCAAAATTTGAATGGAATGATGAATGTCATAAAAGTATTGACATACTAAAGTAGAAAATGGTTGCAGCACAAATATTAGTCTTTACTAACCAGAAGAACAAATATCATGTCCATGTAGATGCGTCATTAGTTGCACTGGGGTTGATACTAGGTCAGTTGGGAGAAGGATCAATCGGCCAACAAATTGCATTCACAAGTAGGAAATTGTCGACTATAGATAAGAACTACACATCGACAGAAAGGGAAGGCTTGGAAATGGTATATGCCTTGCATAAATTTCAATAGTATCTATTAGGAGGACATTTCAAAATGTTTACTGATCATTCTACACTAAAATAACTAGTAAATAAGCCTATGTCGGGGGGGAATCTGTCGATGGATGATACTTTTTCAGTAGTTTGATTTTGAAATAATTATGAATCTTGGTCGACTAAATGTAGGACCAGATCATCTGTTATGAATAGAATTAGGTGAAGAACCAAGGAGTATCGAAGAAGGCTTGCCTAATGCGAAGCTATTCAGGATCAAAATGGTTGATGGCCATTACGAGTAGATCATGTAGTTCCTAACGACATGGAAATCACATGAGGAGTTCACTACCAACCAAAAGAAGCAGTTAGTTGTCAGGGCCGCTGACTTCCAACTGATCGTAGGACAGCTGTACAAAATGGGGCCGGACGAAGTTCTCTGTCGATGTGTACTTCGACATGAACAAGAAAGAATATTAGCAGAAGAACACGATGGGATCACAGGAGGCCATTATGGAGGGCATGTGACAGCTAGGAAGATAATCAGAGTAGGATTATGGTGGCCGATAATACATGGTGATGGAGGAGATTATGCTAAAAGATGCGATGTGTGTCAAAGAACGGGAAAACCGTTACGAAGGGAGGAGATGCCACTAGTACCTCATTTAACATTATAGACATTCGAAAAGTGGGCAATAGATTTCGTGGGACCCATTAACCCATTAGGAAAAATAAAAGGCGTAAGATATATCATTAATGTGACCGACTACTTGACCAAATGGGATGAAGTAGCACCACTAAAGGATTGTACAGCTGTGACAACAACAAGGTTCCTTTTCTAAAATGTGGTGACTAGATTTGGGTGCCCAAAAATACTAATGAGCGAACAAGGGACCCATTTCGTCAATCAGAAAATCAGAGCGATGAAGGAGGAATTTCATAATTAGCATCGTAGAAGAACTCCATATCTCCCACAAGTGAATGGAGCGGTTGAAGCATTCAAAAAAATATTGGAGAATGCGCTTACGAAAGCATGCAACACAAACCATGAAGAATGGGATTTGAACATCCCTGCGATATTATGGGCCTATAGGATGACATGCAAAGGACTGATGGGTCAAACACCTTTCAAATTGGTATATGATCAAGAAGCAGTGATGTCGATGGAGTATATTGAGCCAAGTTTTCGCATAGTAGCAGCGACAGGAATGAGTGACGATGGAGGCATTGAGAAAAGATTAGCGCAGCTGCTACGGCTTGAGGAGGATCGCTTCATCGGAGGATTTCATTACCAGGTAGAGAAGGATCAATAGAAGGCATGGCATGATCGCCATGTGAAGGAAAAGCATTTTCATCATAGAGACATGGTTCTCCTATATGGCAGTAAATTTGTGAAGCATCCAGGAAAGCTTCAAATGCATTGGTTGGGGCCATATATCACAAACTTCATCACCAACGGAGGTATTGTTCAATTGCAAAAGCTATATGGGACACTTTTTCCAAGTATGGTAAATGGAATCCAGATAAATCCCTATCGATATAGCTCGGCACAAAACCATTGAATAAATTAGTGAAACTGTGAAAAAAAAGAAAGAAAAAGAAGATAATTTTGTAGATAAAAAGAAGTGACAAAAAGAAAAGAAAAAAGGAAGCGACGGAAACAAAAGGAAAAATGGAACAGGAACACTACGAAGATCAGGAGTCTTTCGAAGGACACATGGTGATAAAAGGTTAAGTTTGGGAATCTGTTGAAGTAACTATGACAGGAAGGGAATTCAGATGTGTGTCAATGGGTTAGCAATGAAGAGTAGAAAAACAACAAGGTTTAGGAATTTTCAACTCGACGAAGAGTAGGAACTAGTCAAATCAGAAAATAAATGCACCAGTTAAAGATGCAGTGAGCAATGAAGAAAGTAGATGAAAACTAAATAAATGATCAATCATGTCAATTGTAATGGAAAATGAGTGCATATAATTGAGTAAATCGACGCAAGATTCAGTAAATCGACGGAGGATTTGGCAATCATTGCCAGAAATCAATTTGATGGACATGGAGTGGGAAGTAGAAAGTTATAAAAGAATTCCAAAGCTAACCATTCGACCCACGGTTCATTGAAGAATTGTAGCAGAGAAGTTAGAGCAAAATTTAAGCAGAAGCGTTAGAGTGAAGCAATTGAGAAGTTGCAATGGCACATGTTATTTCCATCACAAGAACACAAGAGGTGCTAGTTGTGAGGGAAATAGTCGTCCAAGAAGAAATAGAAATCATATAGACGTACTCATTCAGAAATAAATGGAGTGCCAATCGACCAGTGAGCTCAGAAAGAAGACCCAAGATGAACCATATCTCGGCATGGGCCACAACAATAGAAGGACGAATGGGCACATCGGCCATTCTGGAGGAAGAGACAACAACAAGAGGAAGGTAGACAGGGCCAACAATAGAAGATATTCTAGGCTATGTGCCCTCAAGGAAGTAAGGTGCACCGGTTGTGTGAATTGGTAAGAATTCCAAGTACACCATCAAGGAACCAATGATACCAAAGGGTGTATGCAAAACGGGGAACATCATATTGTGACTACAAAGGTTGCAATACAACGATTATGACATATTGTTGTATCCATAATGTACGCACGAAACATATAATGATGTACTGCATGGAGTACATTGTCCTATCACAAGGGAAACAATTCAATGGGCATTGGGGATGAAGCAATCAGGCTTGCTAAACATCATTCACTTGCCACATTTTGGGAGATCAGCAGAGGCGAATGCATGCGTGAAGCAGCTATAAGCATGCTTTGACAGTGGGTATCTATGGTTGGCCACAAAAATCCCAATAACGGTCGACCTAATATCGAATATAATAGGATTACCCAAGGCCGGGGTAGATCCTTCGCATTATTTCAAGGGGAAGGATAATGACAAGAATTTAGATGCAAAAATGAAAGCGAAATACGGGGTGGAGAAGAACACCTGAGGGTACCTCATAGAAACCATAAATAATAAGGCAGTGAGGGTCGTAGCGAAGCTGCTAGCAATAAAAATTGTAAGGAAGAATCGCCCGAATCAATGTACATCTGGGGTGATTGCATTCATGGAGCAATGTGCTGTGAGAGTTAAGATGAATTGGCCATTGTTCCTAGTGAATGAGCTAACATAGGATGCGATACTAACATAGGAGAAAGGGAATCCATTTACTTATTCATGCCTACTAATACTAATCGCAATGGTTGGATGGAAGGAACCAATGCAGTACCAAGGGATTGATAAAGAAGAAGTCCAAGTGTGCTAAAGGGAACGATATAAGAACTTATGGGCACTAGATGACAGCAGAAGGAAAACAAACAACAACGTCAATTTCCTTATGTACTTATAAATGATGAAGATCGAAGCAGAAGCAATTCCGCGATTTAAAGAAGAATCAGTTCAAAAGCATCGAAGAGTCACAAGGTTGTCGGTAGGACCTCAGGTGATCTCCCTTTAGGTGCATGCGGACCCATAGAAGCAGTGGTTGGAGACACGGTATAAATTGACCGACGCGGAACTAGATGCCATAATAGAAGAATGTCCCAAAGAATGGAAATTTCTAGTAAGAGAAGATGAACTATCGTACTTGGAAAATGGCTAGGTGATAGATGGACTGAAGGAACCGGAAGGATTAAAGGATTTAGAAAGTGAGGAAGATGGTGTGGAGGAAGATAGAGCTATAGAAGAGAACTTGTGCACCACGAGTCATCATGAGGTGTGATTTGCGATGCAAACAGACTCTAAGCTCGAGGCACATCTCGAGGAAGGAAGAAAAAATATCAGGTTTGAAAGAGGGGAGGAGAACGCACCTATCAGCCTCTTCGAAAAGAAAATGAACAAATTGTTGGAAAAGATAAAAATGGTGATAGAAGAAAACCGCGTGAAGTTCACCCAGCATGCGACAGAGTATTTTCATCAGGTGGCGTAGCTACTGCAAAAGATGACCAACGCAGTTATTGAAACAAGGATACCACAAGGAGAATTGCACCTTAGTGCATCGACAAGAAGGATTGATGTAGACATAGGAACAAGGAAAAGCATAGTGCAAATATTTCCTAATGCGATCGCAACAGGTGACGAAGACCTGGATGCCGTGCTGAGAGGGCATGACTTGATCAACGTTGATTTCAACATAATGTCAATGTTTATGTTGCAACAAACACACACTGCAACAAGTGAAGAAATCAATGACAAGGAGGCAACAATGCACAACCAAATGGTGAGTTACAAAAGACATGTGTAGAGCACTAATGTGGAGGTACACCGAATCGAAGAAGAGAAAGACATAATTCTGAACGAAAGGGAAAGGGAAATTGAAGATAGGAAAAGGTTGGAACATGCCATAACCATGGCATCCGAAGAGGCACCTAAGGTAGATAAATACCTTCTGATGGAGGAAAAATAAATGAAGTTAGGAGAAATCATCGCATATTTGCGGAAGGAGAATGAAGAACTACAAACAAGGGCGGCACCCAGCACATCGTAGAAACAGATAGAACTAAGGAAGGGTGCAATCGAGGAAGTTGCGACAGAGATCACAGAATCGGAGAAAACATCCTAGACAATCGTATAAGAGGTCACACAACTTTGGGGCAGCTTAGTGCAGGATGAGCAGTTGCACCAACTAAATGTGCAACTCGGCAAAGCAGAGGCACAACTTGAAGTATTGAGGGGATCACTTAAGGTGATGCCCATACTAGCACTAATGGCAAAGGAAACAGAGTTAAACGAACTACAACATCATGTCAACAACACGTGCACACGACAACAAATACGAACAGTGCACTTGAACGACCTATAGATGAAGGAAAAACAGTTAGCGGTAAAGGAAATGGAAGGGATGAGGCAGGTCAAGCAAGAATTGAAGAAAGCACAAGAAATGGGTGGTGAACACCCAATAGAACAGGAATTAGAAGATTGCACAATTCTCAAGGCATCAGTAAAGGAAGTTGTCGACCAGGTTAAGGAAGCATACGACGAATTAAGGTTGTAGCTAAACACACCAAAAATATCTAGGTGAGGTGGCTCAAGGGAGAGCCACAAGTTTGTGTTCGGGGCATGTTGGCATAATTCTAGAGCACTTAAAATGTGGACCGACAGCAACGGAAGGGTCAATAATGGAAGCAAAGGACCGGTTACGAAGGACAAAAGGGCCAACAGAAGTGAAAGTTTTGGTTAATTTAGTTAGGAATGGGTCATTCGGACCATTTTGTAATGACCATGTGTTTCTATAAATACTAGTATGATTGTAAGCCTAAGGGAATCCTTGAATATTATATCATCGCATTGGATTGAATTGCATCTTAAGATATTTTGGATCTCTATCTTTGATTTTGTATTTCTTCGTCAACTTTGGTATGTGTATGTGAACTGCAATTGAGTCTCTTTGCGAGATGTATTTCATGATATATGAGATGAGTTGGTGAATAAAAAGAATGATTGGTTGTGATATCTCTTTCTCTCTTTCTTTAGCATGAATATGAATTGTTGCGGTGTTTGATAGTTCGATGTATTTTAATGGTTCATTATATTATATAGATGAAATCATATTAAGATAATGTATCTCAAATCTGTGGATTATGCTTTGATAAATCGTCGTCTTGTCAATCTGGTTTGCTTGTCGATTGTGAGATAATTATGTTTTCTACGAATGAGGGTTATGTTGATATCTGAGTTAAGTAGATGTGGTTGTTAGTTCGAAAATATGATGTTTTGATGCTGATATGAATCCTTTAGTTTCTATAGAAACTAAGTGTGAATTGATGCATGTCTTCTTAAAACTGTTGAAGCTTGGTTCCTGCAACCCCCTTAGATATCTCGGGTGAGACTTCACTCGCTTCACAGGTGTTACTGGAAAGGGTAAAACTTTTCTAGGCCGATATCTATGGGAGCCTATGTTGAGGTTTGTTGACAGCAATGCAAAGTGAACCCCTGTTGACAGAACTGTGTCAACACAAGCATTCGGTTTGTGAATATTTAAAATTTCATGATGTTGATTCTTTTCGTTCAAAGGGAATCACTAACAATAATGTCAGTAAAATATATAATATTGCTCCAAATCATTTCCAAAAATTTTGCGGTATTTTAGGTTGTTGGAATATTATTAATACTGAGAGTGGGGGTGAATCAATATTAGTGCAGTTATGAAAAAAATTAACTTCTTATCGGATTTAAATTGGACTTGAAGTATGCATTCAAATAAACAATAGCATTCATCCAAATATGTGCAATACAAAGAACACGCATATTTTTAAGTGGCAACCCAAATGGGAGAAAACCGCGGATTTCTCCCTTATAATATAAGGATTACATGCATGGAAGCACCAATTTTCGAATTTCTCCAATACCAACTTGAAGTAAGCACTACCTCCCTGATTTACCATCTTCAACTAGAAGGAGATACCAACCCCCTATTCCTTTCCCTATCCTTCCACCCTGATATGACTGCAGAAGATATTTCTTTGTTATTCTATTGATTCATTCACATTACAGATTAATTGCTATTCTCTATTGTGTGCACCTTCTGTATGTTCTGATCTTTCTATTGTTGTATTGTATCACATACTTCACTTTACTTCATCAACATTGCATACTTGACTTCATACTTCACAAATTGTGCATTGTTTCGTCATGCATTTTTTTTCTACACATCTATAAACTCAACTGATATTGTGCATCCTACGGTGTGCTGCTATTCTAACTTCATGCATCTATATCAGAGCTATTGTATCATCTTTAAAATCACTTGTTGTGCTTCAAGTATGTCTTCGCGCATCTATCTTAGATCATCTATGACAATATGATATTGTCATTCTATTCTTACACAATTGGCTCATTATCTTGTGCATCATCTACAGTGATTCATCTCTGTCTTCGTGCAACTATCATGGATAAAATACATCTTAATGTGCACCATCAGCAGTTATGATCTCATGTTTGTGTGCACTTGGCTCTTTTCTAGAACATATTGTTTCAGTTCGATGAGCCCTTAATGCTCCAAGTATTATTATCTTTCTCAATCAAAGTATTACCACTTTTACATCTTCAAGATTAAAGCTCCCAATATTGGCTTCTTAATTATACTTGTTCTATGTAGACCATATGTCCATAAGTTGGTCCTAGCATCACTTCTTTCTTGTATTACGTTAAAGCTAATTTTATGCTTCTGCCACTTGTAATGTTCTGCGCCAATGGGGTTTCATCCTTTGTGGGTATTGATCATACTTGGTCCTTTGTATTGTGGATCTTGCGCACTTTGAAACCACCTTATGTGTACTCTTGTGCCCTTGAATTACCATCTCTTGTTGGTCTTGTGCACTAGATTTTTCTGACCACCTCCTGCTTCTGGGACTCTTGCACGCTTCAACAACTTGTATACTTATTTTGATTGGTGAGTCTTCCACACTTCTATGACTTGCATATCTATCCAACTAGTTCTTTCTCCTCAACTTCTTGCACATTGTCAAGACTTGTCCTCCCATCTCTTTGGTGTTACCTTTGACTTGATGGATTGGGACATGCGCACATACCTTATGGAAATACTCAAGTAGGATGTACTTATGAAATATGGATGTACTTCTTATGTACTTATTTAAACTGGAACAAGGATATTGAATCCTCTTTGACATCAGTTGAAATAAATGACAACCAGTGTTCAACAATATCCCCCTTTGGAATTCATTTCAACACCTCATGAAGCTAAAAATGTCAACTTTTCCTGAAGTGGTGCATTTCTTCTATTCTAGTCACAGTACTCCCCATCTGTTCTTGACAGTTTGAGCATTTTCACATATGTGCATACTGTTGTTATTGTGTTTCCTATGTCTTTCATTTTTGAATGGATATATTCCATTGATGCATGATTTATGTTCATTTGCACGGCCTCCGATCAGTACTTCTCATCTCCTTTTCTTCTCTGCGTTGATTGCATGCATCATGCTTCATGATCTTTCTCCCGCTTTGGCATCAATGGAAAAGAGGTGCCTACAATGCATAATTTCAGGTTCTTCTTTCTTCTATTTTGTGTTGGATTTCATGCATCTGCTTGCATTGATTACTCCCCTATCTTTGTGCTTCATTCTCTTCCTTTTGTTGGAGTTGTTGCACCAACCGTTACACTATTTCTATACTTGTCTTAAGTATTCTCCTTTGCGTAGTTTCCAACATATTTATATATTGATCTTTTGTTCATTTCATATTGATCATTAACACTTATTCGTTCCTTGATCAATCTTCATGCAATATTCTTGTTTCACTCACCATACACATTATAGAGTTCCATCTACTTTTATGCCTTTTTCCAAGGCTCTCATTATGTTGTGGACTATGAATCACACCCAGTTTATGTTGATGTATATGTAACTTCGGAATGTATTTCACCAATGTATTTCATATATGTATTTTGTACTCCTATAGAGATGGTATTATTCCTCTATACATAAGTGTTTGTATTCCTATAGAGATGTTATTATTCCTCTATACGGAAGTGTCATCATTTATATTGTAAGTGTCATAACTTATACTTGATGGGTTATTAGACCACCTTGTTGGGGTCGGCCCTATATAAGTCATGTGGGTCAAAGGGTTATTAGACCACCCTATTGGGGGTCGGCCATGTGGGTCAAAGGGTTATTAGACCACCCAGTGTGGGGTAGGCCCAGATTAAGTTAACCATGGGTTAAGCTAGACATGTAGGCCCCATTAGTTTATTGGGCAGGACAGGCAAGTATAAATAGAGATTGGGAGATCTCTATTTGATCACTCATTACACACATTTCTCTCATTTGGAAAGTGGCGCACTTATGAGGAGGAGGCTCTGCTGCTAGGAGAAAACTATCTCTTGTATTCTAGTTGTATGATTGCTCTATCTATCACTGAGGAAGTTATTGGGGTTTTTCACCTTTATGGTTTTCCCCAAGTAAACTCTGTGTCTCTTGTGTGCTTGCATTACTGTGTCCATGATTGATATGCTGTAGATTTGTTGTACATGGTGTTCTCTCAGTTAAGATCCTAGATCAGATTGAAGTAAATTCTGAAAATTTAACATGGTATTAAAGCTAGCCTAAAAGAAGGCATGATATGGCATGTATGACACTTGTTTGCACTTACGATGCTAGGGCTTGATATAGCAAAAACCAGTCATCGTAGCCCTTTCGCTATAAATCCATTTTGGTGAGGTTTTCAGATCTAAAATTTTTATAGGTTGAAGCTAAGATCCCCATGTACCTTGTATCAAGAGGAAAACCTCTCATTCGTTGTACTTTGTGATTTATGATCTGTACAATATAGGGTTTCTGCCTCTTCTAGATCTGAGTAAAAAATAGGTGACCTTGGAAAAAAGGTCATAACGTGGGCTAGGAAGCTCCAAATGAAATTTCGTAAAAAGTAATAGGTAGTACACAAAGTAACTATATCAAGAAACGTTTTCAGAGGCCTAAGTTGAACCAGTGACACGCGGCACGCCGTACAAGTTTGCTCTCTTGTTTTATCCCATAAATAGGTCACGTTGTGACACTTGACATAACTCTCTCTCAGAGAATACAATTTAGGTCAGACCTATTGGGATGGAAATACGATAGGTCATTCTACCACAAAAAAAAATTTCAGACCCTGTGGATTGAAAAGTGTAGAGTTACACCAGAAACAATCAGGTACATATTTCTGTCAAAACAAAATTATTTTTTAGCACCTTCATTCATGGCTTCCGGAATTTAGGGTTTCGGAGAAAGTTGGAATTTTTGTAATCGGAGACTATGGCTGAATGATACTCATCAAAATAGAAATTTAGAGACCAATATCATAATTTTTGGTTGGGCAGAAGACCGGCCTTGATCATACCCTAGTTCAAGGCCTTAATTGGAGAAGTGGAAAATTAGGGCTTCTGCAAAAATGGGAATTTTTGAAATCTGTGACCACGGCTGGAAGCTCCTCAGAAAAATAGAAGCTTAGAGCTTTGAATCAAACCTTTTGATTGGGCAGAAGAGTGGGCTTCATTAAACCCTAGTTCGGGGTCATGTCCAGTGAATCTAGAAGTTTCAAAGGAAAAATTGAGGAGTTAAACTTTGCAATTTTCAAATTTTGAATATACCAGCTTGATCAGCTCATCAAGGTCCAGTTCTTGCAAATCAAGTGGATTGGGTTAATCCTAGAAGAAGATGGATTGGTCACCTGCATAAGTGAAGAAGTTCCTGTCTCAGAGGGAGATGAGGCTAAGGCCTTCCATAAGAAGATTACAAGCAATCTTGATAGGTATGGCTTACAGGTATGTTTCGAATTCTGTTCATGGGTAAGTTTATGATATGTTTGTCTTCATATCATTACAGTACAATCTTGATTAATTACTAGACTTGTCATATCACCTTAATAGAAGATATTCATTGATTAAGGTTTTGACACTTATGATTGTACTAATGCATTGTGATGTTGTATGAGGTTTATGTTGTTCGCTAACATAAAAGGTACACCAAGAAAGACAAATCATGTTCTACTCCAAGAACATATGATCATGGTGACATGAAGACAAAGATTCATCCATTTTCATGGATCACATAGAATATCTACTTACGAGGTATGTATAACTTGGTTCTACAATGGTTAACTTATGAGACATGCAGGTTACTAGCACAAGTCACTGAAGAGAACCAGAAGACATTATGCAGGTATGTTAGACATAACTAGCTAGCATGCTAATCCAGGTATGTTTTTCCTATATCAAGCTAGAATCCTACCTTGTGTTAAGATCTTATACTGTTGTGTTGTTGATAATGATTATTCATGAAGTCATAGGTTTGAATAGTAATGGTTGTATGCATATTATGTTTCTTACCATAATTGATGATATGACTAACCAGAAGAATCATGAAGGTATAGGTTGAGTAATCACAGGTTTAGGCATATTATGTTTCTTACTTTAATTTATGATATGACTAACCATAAGAGTCCTATATAAACCTTGAATACTAATGCTTCTTATTTTTGTTTGAAATGATCATGACTATACATGCTTAAGATTATTGTGTTTTGATAGTATTAAGAATATACTAATGAATGTATGATTATGTATGAGACCTCAAAGATAACACAATGATGATACTAATAAGCATGCATAGTGATTAAGGATGGATATAAGTTCAAGGACAGGTAATCCAGGAAGCAAAGATCAAGAGGGAGGACACTCCAGTTGTTCCTACAAGGAAGCAAAGATCAAGAACGAGCACACTTCAGTAGTTTCTGCAAGGATGCAGATATTCAGAGGGAGTTGACCACTTCTCACAATCCACATCAGAATGGAGTTGTAGAAAAGAAGCAAAGACTGAGAGGGAGTCAACCCAACAACCAAACAAAGATAAGTATTTGAATTATCATTTCTTACATATTTGTTTGTTGAAATAATGTTATTCAATGATGTTAATGCTTATGTTCCTAGACTTAGGTTGTGTGTTATGCATATTAGAATAATTGCATTAATGAACAATATACTACTAATATGCATGTGATGGGTAAGTGGCCTATGGCACTATGCAACATTCCATTGCTACTTATCTAGAATGAAACCTCTTTGCTAACATGTTGGGAGTAGTGCAAACTCTTAACAATGTTCTGGTAGAGATTGGAAGGCATCTAGAAAGTTACAGGATATGGATAAATGTTGTATTGAAGCATTGGCTAAGATAATTGCATGACTGTATGACATATTTCTTTATGTGTAAGAGTTTGTTCTGAAAACTATAAGATGTTTTCTAATCATGCAATTTAACTTGTTGTGTAAGAAAGATCATATACCATCACCTACAAAAGAAGGACTGCAACATTTGTTCAACAACAAAGTTATCTATTAAAAATATTGAAGATATTGAAGTTCCTAGGATCTGGGAAGAATGCCATGATCGAGGAGTACCAATCGATCATGAAGATGTTTGGGATACAGTCCCAAGACTTGAAGGGGAGTCTGTAGTGACTTCCAAGAGAATCTACAAGATCAAGCATGCTGCAGGTGGTGGCATAGAGACTTTTGCTCCTGTAGCCAGATACACTTCCATTAGATCAGTACTTGCTCCAGCTACAGTGATGAAGTGGAAGATACACCATATGGATTTCAAGATAGCCTTCTTGAATGGTGTAGTTGAAGAAGAAGTGTATGTGGAGCAGCCACTTGGTTCTGAGACACATGACAGGGAGTCATATATGTGCAGAACTTGGTATGGTAGGATAGATAGCTTTCTATCTAGTTTGGGCTTTACCAAAAGTAAAGTGGATTCCAACCTTTACTACAAGGTTGAGGAAGGCAATCCAGTGATACTACTTTTGTATGTGGATGACCCGTTTGTAACAGGTGAGGATAGATTGATTGCCGACATGCAACAGAAGCTTGTTGCCGAGTTCGAGATGAAGAAGTTGGGGATGATGCACTATTTGTTTTTGGCATGGAGGTGTGGCAGAGTGCAGATGGAATCTTCCTTGGACAAGGGAAGTATGCAGTAGAGATCTTGAAGAGGTTCGGGATGATGGACTGCAAGGCTATGGCCACATGTATGGCATCAAACCTGAAGCTTCTGGGTGATGCTCCATCGGATCTAGTTGATTATGGGATCAAGTATGATGCGAATCAAAAGTTCAACCTGCAGGGTTATGTTGATTCAGATTGGGCATGCAGTGCTACAGATAGGAAGAGCACTTCTGGGTGCTGCTTTAGTATGGGATCATGTGTGATCTCTTGGTTTAGCAGGAAGTAGTCCTACCTAGCACTGAGTACAGCCAAAGCAGAGTATGTTGCGACGGATGAGCAGGTTGCAGATGTATTGACCAAGCCGTTGGCCAGAGTACAGTTTGAGTACTTCAGAGAGAGGCTTGGTGCACTTCAGATCGAGGTTCTTTCCAAAGGAAAGTGATGAGTCCAGAAGATGCAAATGCACATGAGCTTTTCTGACATGGTTGATGTGTTCTCCCATGGTCGTGATGTAATTGCTGAGCCATTCTCACATGGTGGTAGATGTGTTCTCCCATGGTGAAAAAATAAGGGTTGGAGCCTTCCCTTAATAGTGGTAGATGTGTTCTCCCATGTCGATGGTGTAAATGTTGAATGATGTGCATCTGGGATGTGCTTTATGGACGATGAGATGATCTGAAGAGGACAATGCTATGATGATCAGGAGGATCATGGATGATGAGCATCAAGAAGTTGCTCCGGTTACTGCTCTGTATATGTATATGCATCATGTTGGATGCTTGTAATGATCAGTTGGATCATTTATGTATGTATGCATCATGTTGGATGTTGGATATGATAAGTTGGATCATTTATGTATGTATGCATTAGGTTGGTGATGGATATGATCAGTTGGATCATTTGTATGTATTTTGTATATGCATCATGTTGTATGCTTGGACCATGTATCTGTATATGTATCAGGTGGATACATTGTATGATCAGGTAGATCATGTCTGTTGATATGTATCAAGTATGATCAGGTGGATACATTGTATGATCAGGTGGATCATGTATGATGATATGTATCAGGTAGATACTTGGTATGCATCAGGTGGATGCATTGTATGATCACGATGATCATGATGACTAGCTTCAAGATGTTGCTCCAGATGATATGTACCAGGATGGTACAGTGATGATGATCAATATGATCATGAGCATCAGGATGATGCTTTATGCGATGATGATCCATTGGATCATGAGTATCAGGTTGATACTTGGAGGTCAGAGATGATATGTGGCATGTTGTGCAAATAGCATGTAATCAATCCTCAAATATCCAATAGGTTGAGCTGTGTGCTCGTAATCAGTCCTGGGATGAGATATTGATATATAGTATGTAATTAGTCCTCAGATATCCGATAGGTTGAGCTGTGTGCTCATAATCAGCCCTGGGATGAGGTATTACTATGGAGACATGTAATTAGTCTTGGAGATCAAATAGGTTGAGTTGTGTGCTCGTAATAAGTCCTGGGATGCTCTTTAGAGATCTTGCCGGTCGTGCTGCAGCACATAAATGTTCTCCAGATGCTCTTTAAAGGTATTGTCTATTCACATGTAATCAGTCCTGGAGATCCGAGAGGTTGAGCTGTGTGCTCGTAATAAGTCCTGGGATGCTCTTTAGAGATCTTGCCGGTCATGCTGTGGCACATAAATGTTCCTTGGATGATCTTTAAATATATTGTAAAGGAGATGCATGTAATCAGTCCTGGGAGATCTTGTCGGTCGTGCTTAGGTAAATAAATGTTCCTAGGATGCTCTTTCTAGTATTGCATCCGCACATAAAATTAGTCTTGAGAGACCACCTCTATCAGCCCGTTCGCACAGATGATGAAGACCTGCAGGTGGTGGGCCTACATCCAGTATGAAAAAGTACTGGCTCTATAGAACTTCCTATGACAAGTAGATTCAAAGATTGATTGAGATAGCAGTAGCAATGACGATGACAGTGATTCGAGAATGATGATTCGCTGATGATGATCGAGAGAAGAAGACTTGTACTAGAAGACCTGTGTCGAGAAATACCATCCTACTTAAGAGGGAGTGTTGATGTATATGTAACTTCGGAATGTATTTCACCCATGTATTTCATATATGTATTTTTTACTCCTATAGAGATGTTATTATTCCTCTATACGGAAGTGTTTGTATTCCTATAGAGATGTTATTATTCCTCTATACAGAAGTGTCGTCATTTATATTGTAAGTTTCATAACTTATACTTGATGGGTTATTAGACCACCTTGTTGGGGTCAGCCCTATATAAGTCATGTGGGTCAAAGGGTTATTAGACCACCCTATTGGGGGTCGTCCATGTGGGTTAAAGGGTTATTAGACCACCAAGTGCGGGGTCAGCCCGGATTAAGTTAACCATGGGTTAAGCTAGACATGTAGGCCTCATTAGTTTATTGGGCAGGACATGCAAGTATAAATAGAGATCGGGAGATCTCTATTTAATCACTCATTACACACACTTCTCTCATTCAAAAAGTGGCGCACTTATGAGGAGGAGGCTCTGCTGCTAGGAGAAGACTATCTCTTGTATTTTGGTTGTATCATTGCTCTATCTATCTCTGAGGAAGTTATTGGGGTTTTTCACCTTTATGTTTTTCCCCAAGTAAAATCTGTGTCTCTTGTGTGCTTGCATTATTGTGTCCATGATTGATATGCTGTATATTTGTTGTACATGTTGTTCTCTCAGTTAGGATCCTAGATCAGATTGAAGTAAATTCTGAAAATATAACAGTTTATATATAAGATATTCGAATTCTTTTCTTGGGAGAAACTTTGTATATGTATCTACAATTTGTTCTTTGGTGTCAACATATTATATCTTGACATTATTTCCAGTGACTTGTTCTCTTACGAAATGATATGTTGTGGGAATATGTTTAGTTCTGTAGTGCATGACAGGATTTTTTGAAATGCTAACTGCACTTGTCTTATCACACAAAATTGGTATGGGATTATTAGGATCCACTTGGAGATCCTTTAGGATTTGTTTCATCCACAGTACTTGTGCACAACAAGATGTTTCTCCAATATATTCAATTTTTGTTGTAGACAGTGCCATGGATGGTTTTTTTTTCTAATCCAAGATACCAAGCAATTTCCCAGGAAAAATGCAGGTCCACCTGTGCTTCTTCTGTCATCAATGATACTTTCCCAGTTTGCATCAGTATATGATAATAAATTCAAAATATTTATTCATGGATACCATGGGACAAAGTTTAAGGTCCTTTTAAAATATCTAAATATTCCTTTTACTTCTTGGACATGTGTTTCCTTAGGTGTTGCTTGAAATCCTACAATGAGTCCTACTGCTTGCATTATGTCTAGTTTTGCGGTTGTTACATATAGTAAGCTTCCAATCATTGATCTGTAGAGTTTTATGTCCACTTCCTTTGATTCATCCTCTTTATTTAATTTGCAACCAGTGACCATGGGTGTGCATACTAGTTTGCAGTCTTCCAAATTGAATTTTTTTAACATTTCTTTCACATCTCTGGATTGAGAGATAAAGATACCATTATCAATTTCAGATATTTGGAGTTTGATAAAGAAAGACAGTTCTCTGATCATAGACATTTCGAACTCATTTTGCATGTCCTTCGCAAATTGCTGACTCAAGCCGTCATCATTGCTTCCAAAAATAATATCATCTACATATACTTCAACAACGATCATATTTTCATGATCCATTTTTATTTAAAAATAATTGTCCACACTTCCTCTTTTGAAACCATGTTGTTGAAGATACTTGTCTAATCTTGAATACGAAGCTCTAGGGGCTTGCTTGCATCCCTCTAGAGTCTTCTTTAGTTTGCAAACATAATATTTATTATTTGAAAGAGAGAAAACCTCTGGTTTCTCTATGTGCACTTATTCTTCTATATATCCATTTAAGAATGATGAATTTACATCCATTTGATATACCTTTATTTTTGTAGAACATGTATAGGCTAAGAGAAACCTAATTTCTTCCATTCATGTAACAGGAGCGAAGGTTTCTTCAAAATCTATTCCTTCAATCTGCGCATATCCTTTGCATACAAGTCTTGATTTATTCCTTACAACATGTCCTTCTTCATTAAGTTTGTTCCTGAAAAACCATTTTCTGGAAATAACATTTTTATTATTGGGTCTAAGTACAAGTTCCTACATCTTTTTCTTTTCAATCTAGTTCGATTCTTCAGTGATGGATTTAACCCGTTGCCCATCATTTGTGGCTTCCTCAAATCCTTTTGGTTCAATTTGAGAAAGAAAAGAAAAATGAACATCTTTAGTCATATTTCTCAAGTGCCTCCTTCTAATTCCCACACCAGTTTTTTTATCTCTAATAATCAAGTCCTCGGAATTATTCTTTTGAACATACCTGGAAGGGCCATTTGTATCCAACCTCCCCTCTTCTAACTCACGTAGATATATTATGTCTTTTGATTCTCTTGTTTCTTTGTTTTCAGGTAGGTCCTTTGATAATTGTTCAAATATTGGTTGGTCATCATCATCATCCTCTATTCTTCTATGCATGCTTACTTCATCTACCTTTACATCTAGGATTTATACCATCTTCCTTAGTCATAAATTGTAGCACTTGTAAGCTTTTATTCTAGTTCCATACCCAAGGAAGATTCCTTCATAGATGTTCTTGAGTTTGTCCCTGCATACATCTTTGGATGAGGAATAGTGCATAATTTTAGTGAACTCAGTTTCTATTAGTCCATATAAGAGCACATTTATTTCATTTGAATTGCATTCATATTGTAGTCTTTCAACCGGATAAGCTAGTGCATTCGTAGGAACACTATATCCATCTTTAATTGACTTCCATACATCGATTCCAAAGGATTGTAGATATAATTTTATTCTAATCCTCCAGAAGGTGTAGTTGGAGCCATCAAATATTGGTGCTCTATTGAGGGAGAGTCCTTCCATATTTTCCATATATGTGCAAGGTCTATCTTCTAGATGTTAAGTTGTTACTGAAGACACCCGCTCGGATAACAATTGTTGGAATCTTATTAATACTGATAGGGGGGAGAATCAACATTAATGCAGTTATGAACAATTTTAACTTCTTATCAGATTTAAACTAGAAATTAAATTATGCATTCACATAAACAATAACATTCATCCAGATATGTGCAATACACAAAACACATATTTTACGTGGAAACCCAAACATGAGAAAACCATGGAATTCTCTCTTATTGTTAGTTTTTCAAAAATTTCAATCTGATCTAGGATCTTAACTGAGAGAATAACATGTACAGGATATCTACAACATATCTACAGGATATCAATCATGGACACAATAATGCAAGCACACAAGAGACACAGAGTTTCACCGGGGAAAACCAAGAACGTGAAAAACCCCGCAACTTCCTCGGAGATAGATAGAGCAATGATACAACCAAAGTACAAGAGATAGTCTTCTCCTAGTAGATGATCCTCCTCCTCACAAGTGTGCCACTTTCTGAGAGAGCTAGAAGTGAGTAATGAGTGATCAAATAGAGATCTCCGGATCTCTATTTATACTTGTCCTGTCCTTCCCAATAAACTTATCGAGCCAATTTGTCTAGCTTAGCCTAATAACCCATGGTTAACTTAATCCAGGCCGACCCCACACTTGGTGGTCTAATAACCCATTTACCCACATGACTCATACAAGGCCGACCCCATTAAGATGGTCTCATAACCCATCAAGTATAAGTTGCGACACTTACAATATAAATGACGACACTTCTGTATAGAGGAATAATAACATCTCTATAGGAATACAAACACTTCCGTATAGACGAATAATAACATCTCTATAGGAATACAATACACATGCGTAGAATACATTTCGAAGTTACATATACATCAACACTCCCTCTTAACTAGGAAGGTATTTCTCGACATAGATCTTCTAGCACAAGTCTTCTTCTCTAGATCATCATCAGCAAATCATCATCCTCAAATCATCGTCATCGTCACGGCTGCTGCTATCTCAATCAATATCTAAATCTAATCGTCATAGCAAGTTCTACAGAGCCATTCCTTTTTCATATTGGATGTAGGCCCACCATCTGTAGGTCTTCATCATCATTGGCCATACTGTGGAATCCTCAAGACTTGTTACGTGCATCACAAAACCTGGTTGAAGCATCCTAGGCTACTACGAGCACTTAGCTCTACCTGTCGGATCTCTCAGGAGCACATTACATGTGACCCCATCACAAAACCTGACTGTAGCATCCCAGGATGTTATGAGCCCACATCTCTACCTGTCGAATCTCCCAGGAGCACATTACATGTGATCTCACCACAAAACCTAGCTATGGCATCCCAGGCTGTTACGAGCACACGGCTCTACCTGTCGGATCTCCCAGGAGGATATTACATGTGGTCATGGCAAAACCTAGCTGTAGCATCCTAAGCTGTTACGAGCACTCATCTCTACCTGTCAGATCTCCCAAGAGCACATTACATGCCATAGGACAAAACCTCAAAAGAGCATCCCAGGCTGTTACAAGCACACAGCTCTACCTATCGGATCTCTCGGGGCTGGATTATATGTCCTCCCAAAGCAAAACCTCGAAAGAGCATTTTCCAGATATCCCAGGGCCACATTACATGCCATAGGAAAAACCTCGAAAGACTATCTGCAAACCTCCCAGGGATGGATTATATGCTTATCTGCACAACCTATCCATGGCCATAGAGTATCATCCTGATACTCTCCATACATCATCATGATATACATCAACACATGATCATCCTGATCATCATCATAGCATCATCCTGATACATATCATCTGGAGCAACATCCTAAAGCTCGTCATCCATGATCATCCTAATCATACAGTGTATCCACCTGATACATATCATACATGATCTACCTGATCATACAATGTATCCACCTGATACATACATAAATAAATGATCCAACTGATCATAACAAGCATCCAACATATATACATATACATGATCCAACTGATCATATAAAGCATCCAACATGATGCATATACATATACATGATCCAACTGATCATACCAAGCATCCAACATGATGCATATACAAAGCAGTAACTGGAGCATCGTCCTGATGCTCATCATCGAGTGCTTACATCCACAGCCATGGAAGGATCCTCCTCTCACATGATGGGAATGGCTCCTGCAAATGTGTCCATCACTTCTTCCTTGAAGTGTCATCAATCAAAATAACACCAAGCCTCTCTCTGAAGTACTCGAACTTCACTCTAGCTAGTGGCTTCGTCAACACATCTGCAACCTACTCATCTGTTGCAACATATAGGAGCTTCACAGCTCCTCTCTGCACCATATCCCTGATATAGTGATATTTGATCTTGATGTGCTTCGACCTGTCGTGGAACATCGAGTTCTCAGATAGCTTCACACAACTCTGGTTGTCACAAAAGATACCAATAGCCTCCAACGGGAGATCAAATAACTCATACAGTAGCTTCTAGAGCCATACTGCCTCACAACTAGCCAAACAAGCTGCAACATACTCTACTTTGGTTGTACTCAGTGCCACGCAGGACTGCTTCCTGCTAAACCAAGAGATCACACCTAATCCCATACTGAAGCAGCACCCAGATGTGCTCTTCCTATCGACAGCACTACCCACCCAGTCCGAATCAACATAACCTTGCAGGTTAAACTTTTGATTCACATCATACTTGATCCCATAATCAACTGTACCCTTCAGATACCTCAGAATATTCTTTACAGCAACCAGGTGAACATCTCTTGGATCTGTAAGGAACTGGATCAATGTGTTCACCGCAAAGAAAATATATGGTCTTGTGTTCGTCAGGTACATAGAGGACCCAATCATCTGACGATACATCTTGACATCAACTGGATCAGATGAAGCATCACACAGAAGCTTCAGGTTCGATTCCATAGATGTGGCCATAGCCTTGTATTCCATCATCCCAAACCTCTTCAGGATCTCTACTGCATACTTCGCTTGTCCAAGGAAAATAGCATCTACACTCTGCCACACCTCCATACCAAGAAAGTAGTGCATCATACCAAAGTTCTTCATCTCGAACTTGGCAGCAAGCTTCCGCTGCATTTCGGCAATCAATCTATCCTCTCTTGTTACAAACAGGTCATCCACATACAATAAGAGTATCACTTGATTTCCTTCCTCAACCTTGTAGTAAAGGTTGGAATCCGCTTTACTCTTGGTAAAGCCCAAACTGGATAGAAAGCTATCTATCCTACCATACCAAGTTCTAGGAGCTTGCTTCAATCCATACAAGGATTTCTTCAACCTGCACACATATGACTTCCTATCATGTGTGTCAAAACCAAGTGGTTGCTCCATATACACTTCCTCCTCGACTACACCATTCAAGAAAGATGTCTTGACATACATCTGGTGTATCATCCATTTCATCACTGTAGCCAGAGCAAGTATTGATCTGATGGAAGTGTATCTGGCTACAGGAGCAAAAGTCTCTTCATAATCAACCACGAGCTACAAACTTTGCTTTATATTTCTCTATGCCGCCATCTGTAGCATGCTTGATCTTATAGATCCACATGGAAGTCACAACAAACTTCCCTTCAGGTCTTGGGACCACATCCCAGACATGATCGATTGGTAGTTCTCGATCATGGCATCCTTTTATTGTATCCCATATCTTGGGAACTTCAGAATCTTCAATAGATAACTTTGTTGTTTGAACAAATGTTGCAGTTCTTCTTTTGTAGGTGCTCGGATACAATCTTTCCTACATAACAGGTTAAATTGCATGATTAGAAACTTCTCGTAGTTTTCAGAACAAATTTTTACACATAAAGAAATATGTCATACATTCATGCAATTATTTTAGCCAATGCTTCAATACAACATTCATCCATATCCTGTAACTTTCTAGATGCCTTCCAATCTCTACCAGAACATTGTTGAGAGTTTTGCACTACTCTCAACATGTCAGCAAAGATGTTTCATTCTAGATAAGTAGCAATGGAATGTTGTACAGTGCCATAGGCCACCTACCCATTACATGCATATTAGTAGTATGCTGTTCATTAATGCAATTGTTCTAATATGCCAAAATACACAGCCGAATTCTAGGAACATCAGTATATACATCATTGAACATTATTATTTAAACAATCAAATATGCAAGAAATGATAATTCAAATACTTATCTTTGTTTGTTTGTTGGGTTGACTCCCTCTCAGTCTTTGCTTCCTTTCTACAACTCCATTCTAATGTGGATTGTGAGAAGTGGTCGACTCCCTCTGAATGTCTTCATCCTTGCAAAAACTACTGGAGTGTGCTCCCTCTTGATCTTTGCTTCCTGGATTACCTGTCCTTGAACTTATATCCATCCTCGATCACTATGCATGCTTACTAGTATCATCATTGTGTTACCATTGAGATCTCATACATAATCATTCATACTATCAAAACACAATAATCTTAAACATGTATAGTTATGATCATTTCAAACACAGATAATAAGCATTAGCATTCAATGTTTTAGGGAATACTTCTCTTACTCATGCATATTCATATTTGACCAAAGGACTTTTCTGGTTAGTCATATCATCAATCAAGGTAAGAGACATAATATGCATAAACCCTTGATTACTTACATTTCTAACTTCATGAATAATCATTATGAACAATACAACAGTATAAGATCCTAATACAAGGTAGGATTCTAACTTGATATAGGAAAAACATACCTTGATTAATATGTTAGTTGGTTATGTCTAACATACCCACATGATGTCTTTTTGTTCTCTTAAATGACTTGTGCTAGTAACCTCCATATCTCATAGGTTAATCATTATAGAACCAAGTTATACATACCTTGTAAGTAGATCTTCTATGTGATCCATGACAATGGATGAATCTTTGTCTTCATGTCACCATGGTCATATGTTCTTGAACTAGAACATGATTTGTCTTTCTTGATGTACATTTCATGTTAGCGGACAACATCAACCTCATACAACACCATAATGCATTAGTACAATCATAAGTGTCAAAACCCTAATAAATGAATATCTTATATTGTGCATTCATAATTTTATTAAGGTGATATGACAAGTCTAAAGTTAATCAAGATTGTACTAACCTTAATGAAGACAAACATACCATAAACTTAATCATGAACAGATCTCGAAACATACCTGGATAAGTCATCCCTGTTGAGATTGCTTGTAATCTTTCTATGTAAGACCTTAGCCTTATCTCCCTCTGAAACTAGAACTTCTTCACTTATGCAGGTGACCAATCCATTTTCTTCTAGGATTAACCCAATCCACTTGATTTGCAGAAACTAGATCTGGAGCTAGATTAGGGTTTGTCAGGGAAACCCTAAAAATTCAAACTTTGAATTTCAAACTTCTGAAAGGATAGAAAGATGTTCCTTGATGAGCTGATCAACCTGGTATACTCAGAATTTGAAAACTGCAAAGTTTCACCCCTCAAAATTACCTTTGAAACTTCCAAATCTTCTGGATAGGATCCTAAACTAGGGTTTGATAAAGCCCACCCTTCTGCCCAACCAAAAGGTTCAATCCAAAGCTCTAAACTTCTATTTTTCTGAGGAGCTTCCAGCCGTGGTCACAGACTTCAAAAATTCCAACTTTTGCAGAAGCCCTAATTTTCCACTTTTCCGATCAAAGTCCCGAACTAGGGTTTGATCAAGCCCAGCCTTCTGCCCAACCAAAAACTTTTATCTTGGTCTCTAAATTTAAATTTTGATGAGTAACATTCATCCATGGTCTCTGATTACAAAACTTCCAACTTTCTCCGAAACCCTGAGTCCCAGAGCCATGAATGAAGGTGCTCAAAATCCAATTCTGTTTTGATAGAAATATGCACATGTTTTTTTCTGGTGTAACTCTGAAACTACGAATCCACAGGGTCTAACAATTCTACCTTTGGTAGCTCAACCTGTCATCTTTCCAACCCCACAGGTCTGACCTCAATTGGATTCTCTGAGAGAGAGTTATGCCAAGTGTTGCAACGTGACCGATTTATGGGATAAAATAGGAGAGCGAACTTGTACGGATTGCCACGTGTCACTGGTTCACTTTTGGCATATGAAAGTATAGTTCGTGCCCTACCTGTCACTTTTTACGAAATTTCATTTGGAGCTTCCTAGCCCAAGTTATGACCTTTTTTCCTAGGTCACCTGTTTATGACTTAGATCTAGAAGAGGTAGAAACCCTAGATTGTACATATCATAAAACACAATGTACAATGAATTAGAAGTTGTGCTTCGGACACAAGGTACATGGGGATCTTATCTTCGACCTGTAAGAGTTTCAGATACTGAAACCTCGCTGCAATGTATTTATAGAGAAAGTGCTATGATGACTGGTTTTTTCTATATCTAGCCCTAGCATCGCAATTGCAACAAGTGTCATACATGCCATACCATGCCTTCTTTCAGGACAACTCTGATACCATGTTAGTTTTTCAGAAATTTCAATCTAATCTAGGATCTTAACTGAGAGAATAACATGTACAACATATCTACAGCATATCTACAGCATATCAATCATGGACACAATAATGCAAGCACACAAGAGACATAGAGTTTCACTGGAAAAAACCAAGAAGGTGAAAAACCCCGCAACTTCCTCAAAAATATATAGAGCAATGATACAACCAAAGTACAAGAGATAGTCTTCTCCTAGCAGATGATCCTCCTCCTCACACGTGCGCCACTAATGGGGCCGACTTGTCTAGCTTAGCCTAATAACCCATGGTTAACTTAATATGGGCCGACCCCACACTTGGTGGTCTAATAACCGATTTACCCACATGACTCATACAGGGCCGACCCCATCAAGGTGGTCTAATAACCCATCCAGTATAAGTTACGACACTTACAATAGAAATGATGACACTTCCTTATAGAGGAATAATAACATCTCTATAGGAATACAAACACTTCCGTATAGAGGAATAATAACATCTCTATAGGAATACAATACAATGGGTAAAATACATTCCGAAGTTACATATACATCAACACTCCCTCTTAACTAGGAAGGTATTTCTCGACACAGATCTACTAGCACAAGTCTTCTTCTCTGAGTCCTCGAATCATCGTCATCGTCCTTGAATCATTGTCATCGTCACGGCTGCTTCTATCTCAATCAATCTCTGAATCTACTCATCATAGGAAGTTCTACAGAGCCAATCCTTTTTCATACTGGATGTAGGCCCACCATCTGTAGGTCTTCATCATCACTGGCCATACTGTGGAATCCTCAGGACTTATTGCGTGCATCACAAAACCTGGCTGAAGCATCCCAGGTTGTTACGAGCACTCAGTTCTACCTGTCGGATCTCCCAAGAGCACATTGCATGTGACCCCATCACAAAACCTAGTTGTAGCATCCCAAGCTGTTACGAGCACACAAATCTACCTGTCGGATCTCCCAGGAGCACATTACATGTGATCTCACCACAAAACCTGGCTGTAACATCCCAGGCTATTACGAGCACACGGATCTACCTGTCGGATCTCCTAGGAGCATATTACATGTGGTCATGGCAAAACCTAGCTGTAGCATCCCAGGTAAACCATTAATTATATTGGATTTCAATGGAGTGTTGTTACATGAAATACATAGAAAAAAGAAATTTAGCTTGCCAAAAACACCAGATATTGAATCAAGAACAAAGAATTATTTTATACGTCCAGGATGTAGGGAAATTTTTTTCTTTAGTATATTTTAAGTGGGTGTATGGACATCCACACAAAAAAACAATGTGGACAATTTTTTGCCAAAATTATTGGAAAGAACACGATTGAAAAGGGAACAATTTAGATTTTTATTAAGACAAGATGATCGTTCTTAGATACACAGAAAAGGGTTTGATGGTGATGGAAATCCTTATGTTTTTCTGAAACCTTTGAAAAACATTTGGAAGATGTTGAACCATGGTTACGATGCTAGAAATACAGTGATTGTAGATGACTCGAAAGAAAAACATGTTTGTAATGAGGAAGGGAATTGTATTATAACAAAGATTTATACTTGCGATGATGCCAATACACATTCTTGTTAGATCAATTATGGCCTTTCTTGCTGAACTTGAATGGCGTGAGTGATGTGAGGCCAATTGTAAAAAATATGGAACTAGTTTGTTAAATAATACAGTTGATTTTTGTTTGTCACAAACAAATTCTTTGGGTTTTTGTATATTCAATTATGTGATTACAATACATGTAAACCAAGTGTCAAGTTTGGTTTTCAAAAGGGAAAAATTAGAACTTGAAAGTGCCAAAATCGGTTTTCAAAATCACAAATTGAAGTATTGAAAGTGTCAAAAATAACATTTCAAATGAGCAAAATCAGGTTCTAAAAGTGCCATTATCATATCTATCATATTGGAAAAGTGCAAAAAATAGTTTCAAACATGGCAATATCAATGGAAAAAGTAGACTTTTGGAACCTGAAATTGGCACTTTGGAGCCATAGTTTGCACTTTTGAAACCTTGATTTCAGGGTTTATAAAGGTTGTTTTTTACATTTCTTCAAAGGGACTTGGACTAGTGTTGTGGGAAAATTTGCACAAGAGGAGTGCAACACTTCCCACTTGGGTTGAATCCTATGAGGTTCTCAACAAGGCCCAATATTGTAGTACAAAAACAAAATGTATTTGAATCCAAATTGATCCTGCAAGCCCTTATTAGTGAACCAAAGCAAAATAAAAAATAAAATAAAAAAGAATTACCTTGAAATAAAACAAAGAGGGGTGAGAGGATGCAAACCACAACAAGGATAAAATGCAAGAACCAATTTATATTTCCAAATTGTCAATATTGTTACAAGAAGTGTCACCTAGGAGGTGTGGAATTCAAAGGGAATCCAACAATATTTCTTAGGGTGTCTTTTTTCTCCACACTAAATGCTAAATAACTTGAGAGGGAGTAATGGGAGAAACACTTTCCCCTTAGAGGAAGGTGGCAAGGGAGATTGAAGGATGCTTAGAGGTATGGTAAGAGGTGGAAGAAGTTCCAACACAATTCCAATAGCATAACTTTGATCTAGTTTCTCCTTAGTAGATTCATTCCCATGGCCTCCTTTTATAAGCCAAGAAGTGGCCAAGAAATAACTAGATCCAAATGTGGACTCATTAACTTCACAATTTGGATCCAAAGCACACAAAGGGGGGCCTTTCAATGAAACCAAGTACATAGGGAGACCAAATTCAAATTATTGGAGGTGATGAATCCTTGATGAGACTTCAATGTGCCGTGGGCGGTTATGGTCCCGTCACTTTTGAAATTAGCACAAATTTCGAAGGAAAATCTGCACTAGTATAGCATGAGTGCAAAAATGATAATACATGTTGTAGCGCGGTTTATCATGGGAGTAACTACACTACCTCTATTTGTTATTGTCTTTTGGAATTTATGGAATCATGTCGCTTTCTAGATCTTTTGAACATGTCTTCAATGGGATGCATGCAATATGTTGATGATGCCTTACTGCAAGATTAGCCAAAATGTCACATGTGTGCGAAATTTAGGCGTTAATAGATGCCCCCTGATGTATGAGGTTTGCAAGGTACTGTAGAGTTGATAATGCATCATCATTTTTTTTTTTCCCATGTGGTTGGAAGTTCTGAAGTGAGTGTGGATGGAAGGTTCCCTTAGTGGAATATTGCTGGTGATAACCAATGAAGCTATAATAAATAATAGTGTTTTATACAAATAAGGCGGGTATACCCATGCTCGTGAAAATATGTCAAGATGACTACAATAAGAGGATACCGAGGGGCAACTCAACATACTACTAGCACATGGATGAAGGTGGATTCAATCCATGTAAGAGTGACTGAACTTGGAAATGTTGCTACAGGCTCTTAAGAAGTGGAACTACTAATGATTATGATAATCCCACTGGGGTGGGAGACAAGAATACAAGTGATGTTGCAGGATGTAGGACCACTATGTACTGCTACTACCATGATTTATAAATGTGAACATTTCTACCTTTGAAACATATGGCTATCCCTAACATCGATCATAGAAGAGACCACTAAGTTAGAGAGCACTAACGAATCTCCCTACCCAGTTCGAGGTGGTCCCTTATATTGATTCAAAGGGAGCCCAAGGTACAATTGCAACTACTGCAACTCTCAAAATATGAGGATTTGGTGTTGTTGAGATCTGAAGTACATGATAAGACAAGGGTATTATCCTAAGAACCAAGATCATGTTCTAACCAACTGTAAGACTAACAGACCTGACACAGGACTGGCTGGTAAGCGTGGGGCTCATAACTTCCTTTGATTGATGTCAACTTGGGAGTAGCTAGCGGAAACATTTTTCAAATAAAGAACATAGTGTAATAGAGGAGACACACTGCCGATGAAGGATTTTGGTAGGGACACTAATTGAGGGTAATGGTGACTGAAAAAACTCATAATGTTGGGGATAGGGAGACTCAACGAAATTGATCAAAGGAAACCAGGGGTTGCTACCAAAAAGAATAGTCATGTTCCCACTGTTTTGATTGGGCTAGGGAAATTTTTGTACATAAAGGTTAACTGGTGGGATCCCCACATTTTTTAGGGTGTTGGGGGACCGATTTGATGATGGGTGGGATTCCCATGGTTTTGAGTGAGTTGGGGAACTTTTTCCATGATGATGTGAGGTTTTTTTGCAAATGCGAAGATGGTTTACCCATGAATAAATGCTATGCAGAGTGTTCCTATAGGGAATAACTAAACATAATTGATTGCTTTGGAGGGTGGGGGTCCCATTGGTTTCTTGCCGAGTGTGGTGATACGAGGAAGGTTTTCATATAGTATATTTCTCATGGAGGTATGAGTGGTCAAATGTGAATCTTGATCGTAACACATGTGCTAAATAATTTGATGGCATCAACTGTTGTGGGTGGGAAAGTAAATTTGCAGCTATAAAATGATGAACTATGGGTTAATCATCTCAAGCTATATCAAATTATTTGGACTTGTGTAGGGTTGACATCATGGGTGTCAAATTGTGACTGGGATGCAATGGTGTGCAAACCAATGGGGGAAATATGCTATCATTTGTAGTGATATTGATGGCACATCAATATTGGGGATGAGGACCCTATGGTTATCAGTAGAAATACTAGTAAATTCAATGTAACCAGAGAGAAAACATTGTCTATATTCTAGTTTCAGAATGATACCTATGATGGAAGTTCAGCACCATTATTGAGGGATAGAGTCTTGTTCTTATAATGGAAAAACAAGAGGTAGGTACATCTTGATCATTCTCCGGCACAAATGGTGCAAATATCAAAGCGTGATAAATAACATGAGAAAGGTATGGACGATGCATAAATAATAACCAAAATCATAACGCACTTGAAGAGTGCACACGAAAATGACTTGTAGAGGATAGTGTTCATACAGAACTGCAGGTACAAGAATTACAGAGGTATCGAAATGTTGAATCCAGTGGGGTGAATTGTTTGTCAAAAGGAGCTATGGTTTCATCATGGTGAAGGCTTGAAGATTGGATCAGAAATTTATAAAAGGGGTGGGGCTCATTTTTCGAGGTCATTTGTACTTTGTTCATCTTTTGTGATCCAGAGCTATTGGTGGTAATTCTAAGCAATTCAAGCATCCAATTTCGAAGCTGGAAGATATAGGTAAGCCTAAACCTTAGCCTAGTCATTTTGTGTCGCATAGTTTTTAGGGGTTGTGTTCCCTAGGGCCGTATGGCCCTATATCTAGTTTAAATGGAGACCGCGTATGATTTTGGGTTGTTGCACGATAAAAAACCATTATCGTGTGTAGCACACCATGCGTGAGTTTGGAGAATCACGCATAGTCCACTGCATGAGAAAACAATGATTTCCATGCGCTACATAGTGATAGAATCCTTCGGCCTCACGTTGGATAAACATGACTATCAATTGGACAATCACGCTGAAAGCGCGGCCAAACAAGACAAGTCCTATGCGATCGAGTTCACACAGGGTACCACTGTACAACCACACTACACATGTCTTTGAAATAGAAATGTCACGCGGATAGCACAAGCTAGTCAGAAAAAGTCATGTTATGTGATGGTGCAAGGATCACTTGGAATTTTGGATGCCAATAGAAACCCTAATGTATTGTTTTTGTATGCTTGCAAGTGTTTGCGAATGAATGATATGCGGCACGTCATTGAGTGGAGAGAGAAACACTATGATGACTTAGTGATCCAGGTGGTCGGGGATTTAATGGCCACACAGACACTGCGAGATGCAGGACCAGGGTATTTTTTAAGGGTTCTGATATTATACTAAAGTACATTATTCTAGGCGATTATTTGGGTTGGAAAAAGCATATATATAGATAGGTAGGTGAATATTAAATATGAAACATACAATTTACTACCGAAACTTGTAAATTTTAGAGAATATTATGATAAAAAAACATATTTATGTATGTATAGGCGATATTAGAGACTAAAAATGACCAAATAACGAAATTAGTTTTTGAAAAAAAACCCAAAAAATAGCTTATTGGCGAAATTTCACCCCTAAAAAATACCCTATGTGGGATTGTTGAAGTTCTTCAAGTGTCCCTCTCTCAGGTCTACGGGATTTTGCTGTGGAGACTTATTAGGATGTGGGACCGTTACTGGGGGGTGTTCCAATTGGGAGATCAGGATCTTAGTATTACAGATCGAGATATTTACTTCTTGATAGGTATGTCTCCTCATGGGGATAACAAGTCATTCCATTCTTAGATGGGGGTTGATCAGAGCATATTTGGTCTAGTAGACTGGTACTATGAAGGAGATGCCAAGGTGGTTAGATCAGGGAAGGTCCTCATAGGTTATATTCTTAGCTTCACTGTACGGGTAGTAGCGACAACCATTCTATGAGTGTTGGGGGTAGCCTCCCCACACAAGATCATTGTAGGTCAGTTAGGGTTGGTGGAGAGGGTGATATATGGACACCACGTTGCTTGGGATTCCATGTTGTTGAGGGCCTGAGGACATATTCAATGGATGCGTGGTGTGGTAGAGGTGAGGGGACCTTTCGGTATAGGAGTGTGTTGTGCTTGTATTTTTCAATATTTTTCTGAGATTGAGGCCACAGGTGGTGATACCCATGAGTGGACCTCAGGAGCCCCGGATGGTGTACTAGGGGCGAGTGATGCCCCATGTTGGAAAGGGGGAGATAGTTCATGTCTTCACCCCAAAATATATAGATTTATGTGATCAAAGGATAGGTCACATGGAGAGGTACCCCTAGAGTGGCATGGACTATTGAGGGGAACTAGTGTTACCGACTCTTTGTTAATTTTTTGATAATTTCATTCCATTATCATAAGGATCTCTAAGAGAATAACATGTACATCATATCTCTACAACATATCAATCATAGACGCAAAATCAATTACACAAGAGACATGGAGTTTCATCGGGGAAAACCAAGAAGGTGAAAAACCCCGCAACTTCCTCAAAGATAAGATAAGCCACAATACAAGATCACAATGATCAAACCCAATAAGATGTCTCTAGCTGATGCTCCTCCTCCTCCACTATTGCACCACTTTCTCTCTTAGCTATGCGAGCTTGAGAAGTGAGTGAATGAGATAAATGAGAGACACAACCTCTCTATTTATACACTGACTTGACCTGCCAATAATCCATTGGGGCAGACTTGCTAATAAAACCTAATAACCCAACCACATGTGCTAACCAGGGATAACCCCACACTGGTGGTCTAATAACCCATCAATACAAATGACGACACTTGTCGATGCACAGGACAACACTTACAAATACAAATGACAACACTTCCAATCATAGGAATAATACATCTATGTGGGATATACAATAAAGTACAAATGTAATACATAGAAGAATATCTTTCGAAGTTACAAGGACATCAACACTCCCTCTTAACTAGGAAGGTATTCTGAACACAGGTCATTAATGCATATTGGCACAAGTCTTCAATTCTGGAGTTGGATCATCATCACTGGATCACAGAGCATCATCATCATCACTACTATGGTACTCGACATCTCGATCACTGGGCTGTCTCTGAATTCTTCTCATCATAGGAAGTTCTACAGAGCCATCCATTTTTCAAGTTGGATGTAGGCCCATCACCTGTAGGTCTTCTTCATCACTGGCCATATTGTGGATTCATCCTTAGGACTTATTACGTGCGGCACAATGCCTCGAAAGAGTATCCCAGGATCCTTTATGTGCCAAAGCACAACCGGAAAGATCTCCCAGGTCCACTTACATGTGACTGTCACAAAACCTTAAAAGAGTGTCCTGACTAGCAAGAACTCTAAAGAGCATCCGAGACCTTTTACATGACTAGCACAACCTGTCCGGATCTCCAGGACGTATTACATGTGACTCCTACCACAATGCCTCGAAAGAGCATCCCAGGACTGATTACGAGCGTACTGCTCAACCTATCGGATCTCCCAGGTCTAGTTACATGTGGTCATGGCAAAGCCTTGAAAGAGCATCCCAGGACTGATTACGAGCATACTGCTCAACCTATCGGATCTCCTAGGTCTAGTTACATGCCATAAGACAAAGCCTCGAAAGAGCATCCGAGGACCGATTATGAGCGTACTTCTCAACCTATCGGATCTCCCAGGTCTAGTTACATGTCCTCCCAGAGCAACGCCTTGAAAGACCATCCTAGGACTGATTATGAGCGTACTGCTCAACCTATCGGATACCCCAAGTCTAGTTACATGCTCATCCACACAAGCTGTCCACAGCCACAGAGTATCAACCTGATACTCACCATACATCATCCTGATGTACATGATCATCCTGATCATCATCATAGCATCGTCCTGATGCATATCATCCAGAGTATCATCCTGATCACTGTCACCGCATTGTCCTAATGCATGTCATCCAGAGCATCATCGTGATACTCATCACATATTATCATCCTGATCATCATCCTGATGCATGTCATCCAGAGCATTGTCCTGATACTCATCATCCATGATCATCCTAATCATACAATGAATCCACCTCATGCATACCAAGTATCTACCTGATACATATCATCATACATGATCCACCTGATCATATAATGTATCCACTTGATACATACACAAATACATGATCCACCTGATCATATAATGTATCCACCTGATACATACAAAGCATCCAACTTATGCATATACATATACATCATCCAAATGATCATATAGAGCAGTAATTGGAGCATCATCCTGATGCTCATCACACAATGCTTACATCCACAGCCATGGGAAGGACCTCCTCTCACCATGCTTGGAATGGCTCCCGCAAATGTGTCCCATCACTTCTTCCTTCGAGTATCTTCAATCTGATGAACACCAAGCCTCCCTCTAAAGTAATCAAACTTCACTCTGGCTAGTGGTTTCGTCAACACATCTGCAACCTGCTCATCTGTCGCAACATACAAGAGCTTCACTGCTCCTCCCTGCACCATATCCCTGATATAGTGATATTTGATCTCATGTGTTTCGACCTATCATGGAACACCGGGTTCTCAAATAGCTTCACACAACTCTGGTTGTCACAAGAGATACTAGTAGCATCCAATGGGAGATCAAATAACTCAGATAGTAGCTTCCTAAGCCATACTGCCTCACAACTAGATGAACAAGCAGCAACATACTCTGCTTCGGCTATACTCAGTGCTATGCAGCATTGCTTCCTGCTAAACCAAGAGATCACACCTGATCCCATACTGAAGCAACACCCAGAAGTGCTCTTCCTATCTACAGCACTGCCTACCCAATCTGAATCAACATAACCCTCCAGATTAAACTTTTGATTCGTGTCATACTTGATCCCATAATCAACTGTACCCTTCAAGTACCTCAAAATATGCTTTACAGCAACCAGGTGAACACCTCTTGTATCCATCAGGAACTGGCTCAATGTGTTCACCGCAAAGCAAATATCTAGTCTCGTATTTGTCAGGTACATCAAGGACCCAATCATCTCACGATACATCGTGACATCAACCAGCTCAAATGAAGCATCACACAGAAGCTTCAGGTTCGATGCCATAGGTGTGGCTATGGCCTTGCAGTCCATCATCCTGAACCTCTTCAAGATATCTACTGCATACTTCCCTTGTCCAAGGAATATCCCATCTGTACTCTGCCACACCTCCATTCCTAAAAAATAGTGCATCATCCCCAAGTCCTTCATCTCGAACTCGGCTGCAAGCTTCCTCTTGGTGTCAGAAATCAACCCATCCTCTCCTGTAACAAACAGGTCATCCACATACAGGAGTAGTATCACAAGATTTCCTTCCTCAACCTTGTAGTAGAGGTTGGAATCTGCTTTACTCTTGGTAAAGCCCAAACTGGATATAAACCTATCCATCCTACCATACCAAGTCCTAGGAGCTTGCTTCAAGTCATACAAGGCTTTCTTCAACCTGCACACATATGACTCCATGTCATGTGTTTCAAAACCAAGTGGTTGCTCCACATACACTTCCTCTTCAACTAAACCATTCAAGAAAGTTGTCTTGACATCCATCTGGTGTATCTTCCATTTCATCACTGCAACCAGAGCAAGTACTGTTCTGATGAAAGTGTATCTAGCTACAGGAGTAAAGGTCTCTTCATAGTCTATTCCCTCTTTCTGAGAGAAGCCACGAGCTACAAACCTTGCCTCGTATTTCTTTATGCTACCATCTGCAACATGCTTGATCTTATATATCCACTTGGAAGTCACAACAGATTTCCCTTCTAGTCTTGGGACCACATCCCAAACATCATTCTTCATGATTGATTGGTATTCCTCGACCATGGCATCCTTCCATTCTTTCTTTTCTGCTTCCTCTTCATAATTGGAAGGTTCTTTGTTCATATTGTCATAAAGCAAGGCAACATAGCTAGTGTGTGACCTTGTCCTTTTCCTTTCTATGTGTTACTCTTCTGGAATACCATATCTTTCTACATCTTGGATGAGCTTTCTAGCCCATGCAGGTTTCCTCTTGTGAGAGTTCTTCTCATGGGGTGGATCTATTGGTTCTTGTGGATATTCAATTTCACGGGTTGCTTCTGGAATTGTTTCATTCATAGTGGTATCTTGAAATCTGGATTTCTTTGGTTCTTCATGATCTTCAACAGGTGTCTTCCTTGATTTGATGTAGGTTGAATCCTCATCGAATGTTACATCCTTGCTAACATCAATCTTCTTGAACCTTGGAAAGTATATTCTGTAAGCCTTCATGTTTTCAGTGTACCCCACAAAGATGCCCTTCTTTCCTGAAGGATCTAGCTTAGTCCTCTTTTCCTTTGGAATATTTGTATATACTAGACAACCAAATATTCTTTGATGGCTGACTTCAGGTTTCTTACCAGAGAAGACCTATCCTAGTGTCTTGTTGTCCAATATCTTGTGAGGTGTTCTGTTCTACACATATACAACTGTCCTAGATGCTTCTGCCCATAGATGCATAGGAAGATCTTGGTCATGAAGCATTGTCTATGCTGCTTCCATAAAAGTTCTATTCTTCCTTTCTATAACTCCATTTTGTTGTGGATTGTAGGGAGCAGTCAACTCCCTCTTAATCCCTGAATCACTGCACAATTTCTTGAAATCACCAGAAGTGAATTCTCCGCCATTGTCGGATCTGAAAGTCTTAATCTTCTTATCTGTTTGATTTTCTATCAAGGCTTTGAATTCCTTGAACTTATAAAACACTTCATATTTATTCTTCAAGAAGTAAACCCAAGTCTTCCTAGAGAAATCATCAATGAAAGAAACATAGTATACATACCCACTCAGAGAACTGGAAGACATTGGTCTGCATACATCGGAGTGGATAATCTCCAAGATTCCTTTTGCTTTGCTTTCACTGCTTAGAAATGCCTTCTTTGTATTCTTTCCTTTTGCACATCCTTTGCAAACACCTTCATGTTTTGATTGGATTTCAGGAAGACCTTCTACAACTTTGCTTGCAATTGGTAGTGCTCTATAGTGCATGTGTGCAAGCCTTCTATGCCAAACTTCACTAGGCTCCATGGATTCATGTACCATGGCATGTTCAGGTTGTCCCTTCAATTTGTACAATCCTCCCTCTTGCTCTACAATCACTACTGCATCATCTATGGTCTTACCCTTTGGCCACATGAGTACTTGGCCATCTACAAATGCAACTCTAATTCCTTTTTCATCCAAATATGATATGGATAGGAGATTCTTCTTGAGCCCAGGTACATAGATAACATCTTTCATCTTCAAAGACTTCCCAGAGTCTAGTTTGTAGGAGGCTTCACCACTTCCTTTGATAGGATATTGATAGTCATCCCCAAGTTTCACCTTATGGGGTGACTCATGTTCAGATAGATCTACAAAAGATTCTTTAAACCCAGTCATGTGTTTAGAAGCCCCATTATCAATAATCCAATCATTACTTCCATGAGAGATAGTACCTGTGAGAGTAGAGATTAGTACATATTCATCTTCACTTGATGAGTCATCACTTTCTGCTCTAGATTTCTTCTTGGGTGGTTCATCATCCTTAGCAGCATGAGCATGCTATCTCTTCTTGCTTCCCTTCTTCTTGTTGTTGAATTTGTTGTTGTTTTTGCTTTTGTTCTTCGGGTAATCTGAGGCAAAGTGTCCCTTCTCATTGCATGTAAAACATCTTAGATCTTTCTTGTCTCTATGATGATGATGTGGAGTTTTCTTGGAATGAGAATACTCCCTCTTGAACTTACCTTTCCTGGTATGTGCTGTGAGAGCTTGATCTTCATTTCCCATCTTCTCTTCTCGAGCCACAAGCCTAGCTTCTTCTTGTGAACATTCATCCCAAAGTCTACTGAAAGAGATTAGTTTCCTTCTTGCACAGATTCCTTGGATGAAGGAGTCCCATGACCTAGGTAGGCCATTCAATGTGGTCATCACAATTTCACCATTCTCCACTACTTCATCCACAGCTTTGAGTTGTTCCTTGATTTGAGAGAACTTAGAAAAGTAGGATTGAATGGTCTCTCCATTCTGAAGCTTTACCCCTTTCAATTGGTTCCGTAGAGTCATCTTTTGATTTATTTTCTTTCCTTTAAACAATTTGTTCAAGGAGTCAAACATATCCTTAGGTGTCTTTAGGGAAGACACATGAGGTATGAGATGGTCTTTGATAGAATCAACAATGATTCTCCTAGCCTTGACTAGGTTCTTCTTGTGTAATGCCTTAGCCTCATCTTCCTCTGGAACTGGAACCTCTTCCTTTATGTAGTTGTCCAACTCATTCTCTTCTAGGATTAACCCAATCCCATACTTCCAGGCTTGGAATTTATCAGCCCCTTCAATCTTATCCTCAAGCTTGGTGTGGTGAGACATCTTAAAGAGTACTTTAAATGGAAATAGAAAATATTTAGGTCTTACCACTTGATTTGCTGAAAATTGGATCTGGAGTTGGATTAGGGTTTGTCAGAGAAACCCTAAAAATTCAAAATGTGAATTTCAAGATTCTGAAAAGAATAGAAAGATGCACCTTGATGAGTTGATCATCTTGGTATACTCAGAAATTGAAAACTGCAAAGTTTTGCCCTTCAGAAATGCTTTTCAATCTTCCGGATTCACTAGGGAGGACCCTGAATTAGGGTTTGAGTTTCCTGGAGCTTCACCCAACCAAAAATTTCGATTGAAAGCTCTAAACTTCGAATTTTCTAGGGAGCTTCCAGCTATGTCTTCAGATTTCAGAAATTCCTATTTTTGTGGAAACCCTAATTTTTAGGGCCAAAACTGAAAATGCTCAGAATTGAATTCTGTCTCGACAGAAAGATGTGCCCTTCCAAGGTGAGTCAATCTAGCCTCCTGCCTTTCATGATATGTGGAGAGAAACCCAAATATTAAGAAGCCCTAGCTTCCGCAGCTGCACAGTTCCTTCTTCTTACGTAAACTCTGATACCATGTTAATTTTTCGATAATTTCATTCCATTATCATAAGGATCTCTAAGAGAATAACATGTACAACATATCTCTACAGTATATCAATCATAGACACAAAAACAATCAGACAAGAGACACAAAGTTTCATCGGGGAAAACCAAGAAGGTGAAAAACCCCACAACTTCCTCAGAGATAAGATAAGCCACAATACAATATCACAATGAGCAAACCCAATAAGATGTCTCTAGCCAATGCTCCTCCTCCTCCACTAGTGTGCCACTTTCTCTCTTAGCTATGCGAGCTTGAGAAGTGAGTGAATGAGATAAATGAGAGACACAACCTCTCTATTTATACACTGACTTGACCTACCAATAATCCACTGGGGCAAACTTGCTAATCAAGCCTAATAACCCAACCACATGTGCTAACCAGGGCTGACCCCACACTGGTGGTCTAATAACCCATCAATACAAATGACGACACTTACAAATACAAATGACGACACTTCTAATCAGAGGAATAACACATCTTTGTGGGATATACAATAAAGTACAAATTTAATACATAGAAGAATATCTTCCGAAGTTACAAATACATCGACACTCTTGACCACAAGTGGGACCTAATCGATATGACATGTGTTTACGCATTTACATGTTTGCGTAGTTGTTTTATTTACATAATTTTGGATTTTACACATATTTACCATGTATATTGGATACTGATTGTGGGTTCTTATGTGTGATGAAAATGTGGTACCAATGAGACCCCCATGGGTTTTCGACCACCACCACAAGCGGGACGAGGAGGTGGTACTTGTAGGAGGTGCTGGTGTCGCTCCTGATGTAGCGGGTAGAGACACAATTAGGGGTTCTCCTGTTTGGGGAGCATCCTTATATTATCATGCCAAGGCAATCCTAGCCAACCTAGCGAGGTGGCTTGGGGTGATGGTTGAGGATGTGGATGACCGATATATGTCTGAGCCAGATGATGATGAGTTGGACCCTACTATTTAGTTACCAGTAGAGCTATGGGATGGTTGGAACTAGTTGATGAGGAGTGTGGCCATAACGGGTCACTAGGTACAGGAAGCATGAGTTGTTTATGGTTTGGTTTCTGTAAATAAGGAGAGACCCCGCTAGAGGTGTAGAGTGGCCCCAAAGGGTTAACCAAGGGAGGCTGTAGGAGCAGGAAAGGTAGTTCCATAGGTAGTGCCTCCATTGGTGATCTTCAAGCCTAGCCAACCATGAGTTAGATGCAAGTTATTTGACATGATGTATTTCTTATAGGGCGCTGAGACCCATTTTGTATATTTGTAGAGATGGATCCTATGGGAGGCCGATTTTTTATGTATCCCCCATAAGGAAATCGCTTATTTTTGTATATGGCCCTTGAGGCCACATTTCATACATGACATACATTATTGTTTGGTGATATATATATACCATTTTGAAGGAACATGTATGATGTCTTAAGTATGTATGTGATGCATTGCGTGTGATACATATAATGATGATGTGTATATGTATGTTTTGATGTTCTATATGCATAGCTCTAGGTACTCTCATATGATTTGTATGATGAATGACACACATATGGACATGATTTGTTTGTGTATATATGGTCAAATAGATGATTGGTCTACCAAATGCCACTCCAACACCTTATTTGCAACATGGTCGATGAAGGCATTGGCTTTCTTTGAGACATACGTGAATGTGATAGTTTCAAACTGTCATACTAGGAGACATACTTGCAAGAACTTGTTAAAGAGGAGTGGGTTAAGGACACAGAATACATTATTAAGCTGGAATAAAACTAATTGAGAATCTAAGTGTACATGTATATGGCTTATTCCAAGGTGGATTGCATCACTTAAAAGACGAATGACGACATCGTATTCTACTTGGCTGTTTGTAAGTGCCCCTAGGAAAACACCTCTGATGTGGTAGAGAGTTTGGAAGAGGGTATAAATGACCCACACAACTGATGGTAGGTTATTTAACCAATGACTTGCGCCATTTGCGAAGTCACTATAGTTATTTGAGCAGGGGATAATCTGCATAAACAAAATATGGTGTTATTCTCAACCAAAGGGATTGAAAATACTAAAAATAAAATGCTACATTGTATGAATGGACAATGTAAAGGGTAAAGGACAGTTTCACCCTTTTGGTGGCGAGGACCTTTTAATGTTGGAACCTTGAGCTATATCGAGGTGGCAGATTGATCATAAGGGTTTACTAAGTATCCAACATTTTGAAAGGATATCCCCTACTATTTTTAGGAACCATGATATGATTGTGGAGGATATAGGTCTTCATTGGAAGATGTTGAATCATCACTAGTAAGTAAAACGGCTAAGGATGATGCGGTATCAATGGTATTTGGTGGAGGGGTAACAAATTCCTCAACGGGTAAGCCTTGTGAGATTGTGCTAAGGTGAGAGAGCTAATCCTGAAGCCTCATCAATTCAAGGTGGGATTCTCATTCATTGCATAAGATGGGACACTGAAACGAGAAGTGGGAAGTGTCACCACACAATCAGCATGGGCATGGAACCCTGGCACGGGTAGGTTCCTATGCCAAAGGTGGATGGCCATGATCATGTATGGCTGTGATGGGTTTCCCTAGGAATCATATGAGTAGGATTCCCACAAGATGTGCATCCATCATGTTGTTCTTCTGGCACAAGGTTCACTGGTGAGGTGGATTTCCATAGTCATAGGCTCAATAATGGGAACTGTCGTGACGGTTAGTTCTAAGGTAGGTGCAAGGAGTGTTTTCTCTGATGTCAAGACAACATTTATGGAATTTTTTTCTAGGGGTGGAGGTGGAGGAATCTCAACCAACTGTAGGGTGAGGTGAATGGTCACCATGGCGTCCCGAAATCAAGGTAGGTCGGGACAATGGTATGTGTAATGCCCAAACTAAGATAAAATCGAACATCCATGATTGGTAGGTAGAGATTTAGACTTGGTTTTCATTTTGCGAGAAGATGAGGTGCCCTTGCTATAGTGTTTGTTGCATGCATCACACTAACAGGGGTGTTGAGAAGATTCTTGAGCTCTGGCAAGGTGGGGAAAAGGTTGGTTGTGTGGCCTTGTTTCCCACATAAGGAACATGGTGGAGTGACCCTTATAGCAAGAGTAATAGTGGTCATTACTGGGGATTTTAACCATTGTTGGTTATGCCCCCTACTTTAGGCTTGTAAACCCCTGATGATGATTCAAGAGTAGGGTTGGCTATAAGGGGTCTTTCAACTAAGGTTTTCTCATGCCCCCATTGGTGGGTTTAGTTATAGTCGGTTGTGGCTTAGTCACAAGTATCAGTGCTCAATACAGATGGTGTGACCAGCCTAAATAGTGTAATGACTGAGATGGGGACAAAATCATAGTGGGATACTAGTTTAGAAGCCACCTCTAGGTAGGGTGGTGTAAGGTACCATGCGAGTATACCCAAAGTGATCCTAAGTAGAGTTATATGAGCCATAACTGGTGTTCCTTACACTCATGTAAGGGGGTACAAGAATGGTATTTGGAATATTGGAGGCACTAGTGGACTCAAATTTTGTTCAATTCCATGGCTTAGCGGAGGTGTGTATGATGATGCCGAGGGAGTGGTGGCAGCAGAGGTGAAAATTGTACACATAAGGCCATTGCTCAATGTGGGGATTTCACGAAATAGACTTGAATATAAACATAGCAAGGTGGATTCCTTGTATACTCATGGGAGAATGCCAACATAAGGATTTTGAATGGTCTTGTAGACAATGGGCGACACGTTATTTAGATTGGTGTTTGTATCGGGGTCATAGTAATTCAGTTCGTCGAAGGTGAATATATTCCCATTAAAGGGGAACATCATGATTAGGAAGACCAAAGAGGCAATCAACTTCATGTATTTCATGTAATTATGGCCCAGCATGATATTGTAGTCGAGTTGTGCATCAACCTCTTCGATATTGATCATTACCATTTTCCACCCTAGCTCAATGGGGACATTCTGGTACAATCCCTTAGCTTGGGATGGTCTCCCATCATATGTGTGAGGGGTGATAGATGACGGGACTAACTCAGGTGATCCAAACTATTTCCAAACACTAGAGGACATGATGCATGTGGATGTTCCTTCATCGAAGATGCATTGATGAATCATAATGTTTTTAACTGTAACAGGGACTCGGAATGTGACTTACAAGGGTAGCCATGGTTCACCTTTGTCGAGATCAAAGGTCATATGGCATGATTTGGAAGGGTCGACTGATCCAGTGCATTAAGTAATTCCTTTATTTGGGTTGGGAAAGAATATAGCACCTCTAATGTGGACATGGAAGCTAGTGACTAAACCAAGTCATCCACAATACTATAATTGTGGCTAACTTTCATATGGGGGTTATGGGGGTTGCATCGAAGTGGTACCTTTGGGATGCATGGGATTTTTTCACCACTTGGGAATGGTATTTGAAAAGGTTCCCTAGAGGGGTTATGTACATATTCTACTTGGGTGGGATTGGGACCATCATAGCCTTCGGATAAAGTCTAGAGTTTGACATCTTGCATGTTCATATGGATATTATGGAAGGAACCATCATCGGAGGGGTGAGGTTCTTACTATTTAGTAACAACCCCTTGATTGGAAAACAGTTGTTGCAAGATAGTGGTTTCGGGTTGTGTAGGGTTGGGATCTTGGGGATTTTTCACGATTGTCTTCTGCTTGGATTCCACGAACTAGTGGCAGTTACGGACAAGAGGACAATGGTAAGTATAGTGATCATATTCTCTGCAAATGGAATGAAAGTAATTGGTCCACAGGGTAGCATTCCTCTTTTGCTTGGGGGGTTATTATACCCCATAGGTTGGTTCCTTATTTTTGGTTCTATTTTGGAGGGGGGTTTCCCCCTTGCCCTTATTGTTGGTTCTATTTTTTTCCTTATTCTTCCACTGATTTTGAGGATTCTGGGGATTTGTAATGTTCAACTATTCAGACTGTTGAGCCTGTTGTACAAAATAATATTGGACTAAATTCACCCCCATGTGAGGTGTGGGGATAGGACCAGTAGGGCATGGAAATGGGTAATAAGGATTATACCCCAGTGATGGGATATATGCAATTTTCACTCCATACGATGTGGATGTCGGAGAGGCTTGAGCCATTTGCAGTGGAGGTATTGTTGGTGCTTGGATTTCATTTGAATAAGTAGGACTGTAAGGTCCATACTTTAACTGAACAAATGGAGGATTTGGTATAGGAGTAGGGGGTGCCAACAAGAGAGGTATGGTTGGTTACCGCAGTGCCATGTTGAATGGAATAGGATTATGAGGAGGAGGAAACTTTCCTTATTGGGAAATGGACCTAATAATCCCATCCACTGAATGTGAAGAACCTGTAGATGTAGGATACAAAAATCGATGTTGAGGAGCATCGAATAAGATGGTGTAGAGGTAACCAAATTGTGCATAGATAAGATCAAAATGTTGGGCCTTTAGGATGGCCTCTTCCTCAATTTGGGGCATGGAGGCTGCCACATCCTTTGCAATGGCAGGTTGGAGTGATTTGATGAACCAATCCAATAGGAACTGAGGTTGTATTTTGATTTTACGTAATGTGTTGTCTACGCCACTCATGGATATGATCTGCTATGTGTGTAGATGTATTTTGTTGAAATTCTGTGAGAATTTAGAGACCAAGGTCATGGAGAATGGGAAGCTAAAAGTATGTGAAAAATGTGGTGGTCGTTGTCCCAAATGTGGCATAGTTCATTCCTTGTAAGTTCACATACCATTTCACCATCATTCCAGTAAGGTTTTGCTGAAAGGGGTAAATTCTTACTAAGTATCTATGCTACTAGAGGAACAGCATAAGTGGAAGGACATGATATGGTTGTTTGGGTCATCTTCTTACTTCCCTTAAAACTTAAGGATATCATATGGGAGTTTATCTAGCATAGCTGGCCATGTTTGATCATGTGCTATGGGGTCATTGATCAATTTGGCCAAATAAGGGAGATTAGGCTAGCCATGAAAGGGAGGTTTGGAGTAGGTCATACCATTGTATGTTGTGTGTTGTTTCCTTGAGGGGGAGAATGTGGGATATGTGGCAATGATATCTTTCTTTTATGGGAAGATGAGGATATGACATTTACTCCTCCTGAAGTGGGGAAGAAGTAGGTGAATTTCCATTAAGAGGTGAAAATAAACTGTGGCCTCTTCCATGAGAGGGAGAACCAAAGAGGTCCAAAGTGTCTTTGAGGGGAGAAAAGGAATGGTTTCCTCTTCCACAAGAGGATGAGATAAGGGGATATACACCTTATCCTATGGGAGAAAATGATTCAAGTAAGGAGAATCCTCGATCAGATGATCCTATCAATGTTTCCTAGGAGTGTCCCCAACTAGAGTCTCTCCCACTTTAACCACGAGGAGCAAGTGGAAAAACACCCCTCGAGAGAGGGGATAGGATTTGTAGTCTACGGCATTTCCTTACTGGATTTTGTTCCTCAATGGTGAAATCTTAGTGGCAAGTGAGAGTGATCATGGAAATTGTAGCTAGGGTTTTCACCCTAGCTTGTGCAAATGAGCACCTACTAAGGAGAAGGGACTCCTTAGTAGCAGTTCAATAAACAGTAAATTAAAATGCTAAAACAATACAAATTCTAAACTAACATGAGCATTAAGAAACATAACAAAACATGGAATATAAATGGTTTTTCTTTTGTATTGAAATGTTACCTCGAGTGTAGAGGTTGTTCAAGTTCTTGCAATGATCCAAGAGGGTTGCTCCAAACTCCAACTTTGCTCCTTCTCTTTCTCCAATGGTGGAAATGAGCCAAAAGGGGCACTCAATGGTGAAAGTAGCTCAAGGGTGAGCTAGGGTCTCAAGAGTGATTTTGGCAGAGTAAGGGTATACTTGATTGTGGATATGAAATAAGGGATCTCCATCACCTATTTATAGTTTTTTGGTGGTGGAGTGCCGGCCCATGGTTTTGGGAACCATATGGTTTAGGTCAGCTGTATAGGGTTTTTTCCTCCTTTTTCCTCATTAATTTATATTTTTTATTCCCTTTTTAGAGGGTTTTTGCTATTTTGAAGGAATTTTGGATATTTTTGGAGGGAAATGGGGTTTTTTTAGCCTTTTTGGGGCTTTTTTGATGGTTTTGTGGCCTTTTGGAGGCTTTTTAATGGGATTTTTAGGGTTTTTAAGGCAAATATGGTAGGAAAATGGACAAATGAGTCATGTAATGGGGTAGATGAGGTAGTGAGCACTTTTTGGGTGTTAACAGATTTCCCCCTGATGTGTGAGGGCAGGAGCTCATCGTATGGCCGATAGACATCATAAGTCATGTATGGTTTTCCTGGGGTGTGGAGAAGAGAAGAGACAAACTGGAGCCCGGAACAACGATCCCGAACAACTGCAAAAACTAAAAGTACATAACCTCAATCATGGATGAGGGATAATCTGATCATATAGACGAGGCGGGCATTCCCATGCTCATATGAAGATATAGAACAATAATAACAATGGGGTCCAAAATATGGGAACTTGAAATAGACATGGCCTCAAATAATGAATGAGGAAGAATCTCAATATATGGACGAGGCGGGAATACCCATGCTCGTATCAAGATACATAAAAAAAATAACTGGGAGGCCCGAAAATGGGGACTTGTAAGATACATAGAGAACCACTGTGTACATCATAAGGGTCCAGAGGGGACACAAATCTGGGACATACTGCTGGGCTGACCATGTCAGAGCTGAAGAACTGATACACTGGAATGACAACAGTGCTACTGAGTGTGGTACCAGAGGAACTGATGAGCTGCTGGATCATAGTGACAAGGGGTCATACTCTCAATGGTACACTGAACTGGGACTAAACTGGGACTGAACTAGGTACTCAAGGAAGCATATAATTGGATGGCTTCCGAATACAATTGCCAACGCAGCCCGGACATCCACAGGAACATATAACTGGGTGTTCCGAAGTGACTCACCAATGTGCTAGAGTCGGGGGAAATCCGGGGTCTTCGACAAATAATGGAAGGGATATAAACCCTACGCGATTCTCAACGATGCGATCAAGGTGGTGAAGTCGAGCATGTGAGAAACAACCACTCGGAGAGGCAATGATGACTCCTCTCAAAATGGTCCGTAGGCACTCACCACAGATGGTGATGGGTCCAAGGCGCAGGGACCTCTAGGTCTATCCTCTGGAATAGAGGGGCTATTGTCGATAGAGGGAGACCTGCAACTATCAAGGCAATGATGTTTCCTTGACAGGAGCACGAGGTGGGGAACTGAAGTGTGATAGTACTAATGGTAGGACTGACAAACTGTGGGGGATAACTGGGCAAGGAGAGTGGGTGGACTCAAACTTCCTTTGTTCAGAGTATGATGGCGGGGATGATTGGGCAGCATATGAAACTGAATGATGGGAAAGGGATCATAGCCGTAATGGATCAAGGAAAGTGACTGGGATGAGGGATACTCAAGCTGGTGTAAAATGGCAGGAGACTGCAGATTACTCTGAACAAAGGCGACCTGATTGGGGGTGCTGCCGAGATGATCGATCATAATTTCAGGAGGCACGGGGGAACTTCTTCCTGGGTTAAGGAACTAGAAGAAGTGTGTGTAAAATGGTACTGTCATGTGGATTTATACGAGCCTAGGATAGTTCATGCTCGTGATTGCTTTCAATTTTAAGGAGTCTGAAAGCGATAAGAAGACTCTGGAATAATGGAATGGTACTGTCGTGTGGATTTGTACGAGCCCAGGACAGTTCATGCTCGTGGTGGCTTTCAATTTTAGAGAGTCTGAAAGCGATAAGGAGACTCCAGGGGGTTGCTTTTTCGTGTGTTAGTCTCCAAGGCCCAAAGAAGCATAAAAGGATGCAATGAAGAACTCTTCTAGCCGGTGTGACTAGAGTATTCCTTTTTCATAATTAGTCTACCAGGTCCGGAAAAGGGTTAAACTTATACCAGATAGACGCCCTTTCAGGTACTTTAACGAGCATGAAAGGAAGCAAGATTGATCGGTGATCTTTTCATTGTTTTAGGAGTCAGAAAAGAGCTTAACAGAAACTCTCTAAGTGCCTTTTTCGTAAAGGACTTGTCCGGCCCGAAAAAGGGATAAAATTATACCGAACAAAAGAAATGGCCAGGCAAGGAGGAAGTGCTCAATTAAGGAACATTTATGATGACCAAGAATGAGGGTGGGGGGGAACATTGGTGGGCCTCCTTGCAGGGTAATGAATGGTGGCAAAATAACAAAATAATTGCAGTATGATAGGAGTGAATGGCTCATGTAAAAATGTGGAACAATCCGATGGCGGCCGATGTGACACGCAAACCGAGGCAGCAAGGTGTCAGGACACAATGTTGAAATTGTACCAAGTGAGAGCAAGAAATGATCTCAAGCATCATCACGAGCTTGAAAAAATGAAACCGGCTATATAAAAAGTGTCAAAAATGGAGAATGACCGATGTGGTACGCAAGCCGAGGTGACTAGTGGCGTCTAAAAAATGCTCAAAAAATGACGTGGAAAAAATAATGCAACGAGGTGACCATCATGAAGGGCTCGTCGTGTTGATTCTGATGGTGGAAACGGTTTGAAAAATGGACTCCGTATGGGTTCAAAATGGCCAAAACAAGAAAAATTCAACGGACTATAAATAGTGAGTGGGTCCAACATGACAAGTGTCATTTGTACTATTTGACTTTGACTAGTAATCAGAGTGGGCCAGAGCTGAGGTGGCATTTCTGGATGATCCAACCGGCCATTTTCAGATCTGGGAGTTACAAGTATTCCATCGAACTCATACCTGCATTTTTTTTCGGGTTCGGGGTAGGGGGTGGGTCCCAGGGGGATATTTGTACGATCCACGTGGGGTGGACTGTGGGTTTGGGGGATGGAACCGCGGTCGGAGGCCGCGGGTTCAATGGTGGATGACGCGCGTGGAGACCGCGAGGTTCAGGTTGGAACACACGGTCTGGGACCGCGTGTTTTGAGGCTGAACACGCGGTGTGTGGTACCACGTGTTCGGCCTTGACAGTCGCGGTTTTGGACCGCGACTTTGGGCCAGACAGCTGCGGTCGGAGACCACAGGAAGGGGGCCTAAAGCCGCATTTTGGATCGAGCTATTAGGACTTCCCCAGGGGAGGGGGGGGAAAAGGGTTTTTTTCTTTAACATGAGTCTGATGAGTTTGCCTTGTTTGTTTGACAGGATGCCGCTGGTACTGTGGAGAGAGCGGGAGGTCCCGGATGAGATAGTGACCGTCGTCCGGGAGGATCCTCATGTGCGGGCGGTGTTGGGATTATGCAGACTACTGAAGTTCGCGCAGGTACCTATGATGCGCTCAGCAGGGTTACTGTTGAACAGGCTAGTGAGTTTCTGGGAGCTAGACATACAGGCATTTAGGGTGCAGGGTGAGAGGGTGGACCTCACCCTGATAGATGTATACTTCCTGACGGGGCTACCTTGTCTGGGTAGGGTGGCGGATACACAGCCGTGAGTATCTGCGGATGTAGATATGGAGGACATGCTGGAGCGGTACTGTGTTCCAGAGGCTAGGGTGCATAGGAATGCACTCCAGGTGGTGGACCTACAGGATCCATCGGTACAGGCCATTGCGGCTTGTGTGGTTCATGTGTTGGGGTCCCAGTCACCGGAGAAGGTGTCTGGGGGTCAAATGCAGGTAGTGGAGTGTGTATTGGATGGTGTCTACTATGTGTGGGGCCATATGTTCCTCACCTGTGTTCAGCGACAGCTGACATCGACAAAGGAATCTGGCAAGGGGTTCTGCTATGGGTCCTTTCTATGTGCATTCTTTATGGAGCGGGTACCAACACTGCGGCCGCGGGTACCGGTCCGGGCAGGAGGGATGAGGGAGCCGCGCATGGTGCGGTGGGGGAGATGATGTGCCGTCGAGGTGGCGATGAGGTGGGTAGATACTTTACCCAGGAGTTGTACCTGCAATGGCTACAGATGTCTCTGCCACTGGATGACTACCCGTATAGGGATATGGACTACACTGGGGACCCAGAGGCACCACAAGCACTAGGACAGGCATGGGGACCGGATGGTATGTATTGATTTACTTGCATGTTATGGATGTCAAGATTTATGTATGATGTGTGATTGTGACTGACTGATGTGTGATCTACAGATGTGGGTCCGAGACCACCGCCAGGACTCATCGCGCAGAGAGGGCATGTGGCGGTACCAGCCTTACCGGGCCGAGGGGAGGTGCGTCGGCGGGACACAGAGGGGACTTTGGAGTCCATACTGGTGTTGCTGGATTGGTTACTAGTTGGAGTGACCGACGAGGGATGGCGGGACATGGATCCAGATTTGATTCAGGATTGCATGAGGGTGCCCTGAGAGTTTCGGTAGATTGTGATCCGGGTGGCTATCCCGTCAGACAGGGCTCGGGCTCAGGAGCCCGCAGGGGATGAGGAGCTACCAGAGGAAGATCGGGGGGAGGATTCGGAGGCAAGTGATGCAGGTAGTGATGCAGGGTATGACTCTCATTAGGGAGTGCAGGGGACTCCCCCCGAGTTTTGTAGCTCCGGCATGTATCTTATGAGATGTATAAATATTTTTTGTATAGCTGAGTATAGGGATACTCAGGACATGTATGACATTCATTTTTTGATATATATATATGCACATGGATGCATCTTTTGGCTATGATGATTTTGGTGTACACATGTGGATGTGCTTATGATTTGTTATATGTTTGTATTGCACGTGGATGCAAGTAGTATAGGATGTTGGGCACATGGATGCCCCTTGTGTATGTTATGTGATGTATTGCACATGGATGCAACACTATGTATGTAGGATTAGGCACATGGATGCCCCTGTATATGAATGTGTTTTTATTTTTTATTGCACATGGATGCAAATGTTTATGTGATGATAGGCACGTGGATGCCCCTTGCAATATTTTTGGGTTTTTATATGTTTTTATGAGATGTTATGGGGTGATTATGCATGATGGAGGTTTTACATGGTGTGGTTGATGTGCCAATCTAGGATGTTGTTAGCCATTTGATCTGTGACACTATTTTGAGCTCTTGGGACATGGGTGAATGTTATGGATTCAAACTGTCGGCTGAGTTGTTTTGTGCACAGGAATTTTCTAAAGAGGCAGGGATCACGCACCTGGTAGCAGTTGTTGAGCTGGGAGACAAGTAGCTGGGAGTCAAGGAACACATGAAGGTGACGTATGCCCATCTGGAGGGCAGTAGTCAGGAGACCAGTCACAGCATCATACTCCGCCTAGTTATTGGTAGCAGCGACTATACAGATTCCGTCAAGGTGGATTATTTCATGGGAAGGGGAATATAAGACCCATGCTGCAGAAGCCAGGTTGGGAGACCAGCGGCTTGCTCCATCAACGAAGCCAGTGTAATAAGGTGGAAGATGGTCCATCTGTGGTCATGCAAAAATGATGAATATGAGAGTGAGGTAAAAAAGGTGAAAAACAAAAAAGAGAACAAACTGTACAATACAGACCAATGGGGCCGCGAGTTATTTAGGGATAAAAACGTTTAAGATACAACCCATTACGAGGGTTGCGCAAAGGACGACCTTCTGAGTCAGTTAAAATGTATGCCCCCTTGCCGAGGCAAGTCTGCACGATGTAAGGGCCTTGCCACATAGATTCAAACTTTCCTTTACCGGTTTTGTCATGGGCTTGGTCATATGCGAGGACGAGGTCCCCTTCATGGAAAGTTCGAGGATGTACATGTTTGTCATAATCGGCTTTGGAGCGGTTCTTGGCGGCTTCAATAGTCTGGAGAGTGGCACGACGATCTTCATCAGCTTGTTCGAGGGATAGTAGACGTTGCTCAAGTGGGGAGGTGTCGGGGAGAAGCTCGATGGTGATTTGTAGGGCAGGTATCTGACACTCGATGGGGAGGACATATTCTACGCCGTGAACTAAGTGAAACGGGGTAAAACTAGTGGCGGTCTTGGTAGAGGTACGGTAAGCCCATAAGGCAGGGAACAACGAGTGGTGCCGATTGGACTCATGTCCATCAACAGTGCATTGAAGGATGGTTTTGAGTATTTTGTTAATGGCCTCTACTTGGTCGTTCCCTTGGGGGTAGTAAGTAGAGGAATATTGATGTTCGAACTTGAGGAGGGTGGATAACTCATGCCAAATGAAATCTTCGAAGTGTGAACCATGGTCTGAGACCAACTGCTTGGGAACCCCGAATCGAGTGATAACATGGTTAAAAAAGAAACGGGCAGCGGTATAGTTGAAACTAGGCATGGCTTCGGCCCATTTGGTAAAGTAATCGACGACGACAATGATGTATTTATGGCTGTTAGCAGATGGGGGTTTACACTCCATGAAGTCGATGGCCCACTTACAAAAGGGACCAACGGTGACGGCTGGGTGTAACGGAGCAGGTGGTGTCCCGGCCTTGGGGGCAAAAAGTTGGCAATTATGGCAATGTTTGACCGCTGTGATGCAGTCGGTAAAGAGTGTGGGCCAGAAATATCTAGCGCGGATGACCTTCTGGGTGGTGGCCATCCCAGAGAAATGGCCGCCGCAGGCACCGCTATGACAGTCATTGAGGATGTGTTCATCTTCCTCGTGTGTAAGGCAATGACGAAGAATTGTGTTGACCCCTCGCCGGTAAAGGACATCGCCTAAGAGGCGATAACGAGAGGCCTGGTGATGGATACGACGGCGTCCATTGCGGGTGACTTTGGGTCGGAACTTCTGCATGCACAGGTATAGAAAAATATCACCGTACCATGGGTCATCAGATGAGATGGTGAACAAATGGTTGTCGGGTAACTCATCGGAGATTTGAGGGGATGGTAGAAGGGAGGGAGATCGTTGATGAGCTGGGCAAGTGCGAGGGCTTTGGTGCTCTTAGGGGTTTTGAAAGTAAGGTCATATTCTTGGAGGATAATGACCCATTTAGCAACACGACCTTGCAGTAGCCACCGGTTTAAGAGATATACCATGGGGTTGGAGTCGGCGACGACTATGGTATGACTAAGTAAAATGTAGTGTCGCAATTTTTGGACGAAAAAGACCACAGCTAGAGTGAGTCTCTCCTCATATGGGTAACGTAGAGGTGGTCCAGACAAGGTCTGGCTGACGTAATAAATGACATGCTCTTGGTGAGAAGTGTCTTCTTGGACCAAAACTCTGGACACGGCATGCTCGGATGCCGAGACGTAGAGGATGAAGTCCTGAGAGAAATCCAGAGGGGAGATCAAGGGGGCTTGTGTGAGAGCTTTCTTGAGGGCTCCAAATGCAGATTCTGCTTGCTCATCCCAGACAAAGGGTATGTGGGTACGGAGCAGGCTCAAGAAACCATGAACGGTAGTAGCATAATCAGGAACAAAATGACGGAGGAAATTAGATCGCCCCTGTAGACTTTGGAGTTGTCAGAGACTGCGAGGAGAGGGAAGGTCTAAGATGGCTTGGACTTGCAGGGGGTCAACAATAATTCCTTTATGGGAAACAATGAAACCCAACAATCGGCCTGCCGAAACGCAAAAGACACACTTGTGTGGGTTCAAGCGGATTTGATATTTGCGACAACACATAAAAACTTGCCGAAGGTCGTTAAGGTGGTCTGATCATTTTCGGGAATGAGCTGTAAGGTCATCAAGGTAGACTAGCAGGATATGGACCAAGTCATGAAAGCAATAGGTCATGGCCCGCTGGAAGGTGGCACCAGCATTACGCCGAAAGGCATGACACGATAGGCAAAGGTGCCCCATGGGGTAGTAAAGGCAGTTTTGTACTGATCCTCCTTTCGGATCTGAATCTGATTGTATCCAGAAAATTCGTCCATGAAAGACAGGACTTCATGCCCCGCACATGCATCGATGAGCTGGTCAATAAATGGCGTGGGGAAGTTGTCTTTGGGACATGCATGGTTTAAATCTCGGAAGTCAGTGCATACTCTAATGGTGCCTTGTTTTTTGTTAACGGGAACAGGGTTTGAAACCCAGGTGGTATAAGCAATAGGATAAATGAATCCTACCTTGCGAAGTTTATCAATCTTTGCTTTGATCGCTGGGAGCTTTGAGGGATGAATGGGGCGTTGTTTCTGACGAACGGGGGGTACATCAAGCCATGTTTCAATGTGGTGCTCTATAATGGCAGGGTCCAGACTAGGCATTTCGGTATAGGACAAGGAAAATACATCACAAAATTCTTAGAAGAGTTTTTTGTACTCCTCAATCTCATACGCACTGCAGGAGGCTCCTAAAGTTATGAGTTCGGGGGCACCTCCTGGGGTAGCGATATCAATGTGGATGACGGGTGAGATATTTTCCATGTTACCTTCCTCAAAGGCATCAGGATCAGGAATAGGATCCTTAAACCAGTCGACCTTGGTGGGAAGGAAATCTTTGGATTCAACCGCAAATTGGGTAGCGGTGCTAGAGGAGGATTCTTCTGGGAGGAAATACGAATGATGGTGCATGTCATCCCAGGGATACTCCGGGGCAGTGAGTCCCTCAAGAATATCCTCATCAGAATGGAAAGTCAGAGTCATCAAATCGGTTGACGAGGGAGTGGTGATTGAAGAGATCATATAAATGGTGTTAACCTCTCCTGAAGGGGAGGAGACTGGGGGGTGGATCTCTTCAATGGTGGGTGGTGCCGTCTCAAGGTCCAGATTATTCATCTCGTAGAGAGCTGCTCTGTAATCTGGGAGGTCAGGACAGTGATGTGAGTAGTGGTCGTAAATACCGCATATCGCACAGGGGTGGTTGGTATGTAGTGATTTATCACAAAATGGTGCAAAAGTGAGTGATATGTGCTATTTTAGTTTAGTGCAAGAGTTCCTGCATGTAGGTTCTTGACGTATTTAAAAAGAAAATAAATGTAAATTCCCTGAATACCTAATGTCCTTCCTCTCAAATGTAACTAGGCCTTCCGAAATCACAATCAATGGTGATAGTGGGATCCACACAACGATTGAATAGTGAAGGTAACAAATAGTCAATTATACCGAATATGGGGCTATGTCGTGAAAGAGATTGGCAACACTTCCAATGGAAATATCTGACTTCAGGAGTCAATTTCACTCACAATTGCTCCTTGGTGATATCCTAATTTTGGACATTAAGATACCCACATCAAGTGGGGAGACCAAATTTGGACAGAAAGGGGTTCCATTCAATGAACCCAAGTACATAGGGAGACCAAATTTGAATTCTTGGAGGTGATGGAGCCTTGATTAGCCTTCAATACACCGTAGGTGGTTGTGGTACCGTCGTTTTTTAAAGTCACAAAAATTTTGAAGGGAAATCCATGCTAGTATAGTGTGAGAGAAAAACTAATAATACACATTGTAGAGCAGTATATCACAAGAGTAATCATGCTACCTGTATGTTTTACTATCTTTTGGCATTTTTGGAATCATGTTGATTTATGGATATGATAAGGATGTCTTCAGTGGGCTGCATGCTATATGCTGATGATGCCTTACTGCAAGATTAGTCAAAATGTCACATGTGTGTGAAATTTAGGCATTAACAACTAGAATATATCCAAATTTAATTAAATAGGTGTTGCATGTTATTGCAGACAATTCCTTTGGATGAAGTAAACATTGCAAAATATCAAGGTATAATACAAACATCCAATCTCTTTCATGTATGACAACACTAGTGCCATAAATATCTCAAATAACCCTGTTAAGTGCTAAAAAACAAAGCATATCCCAATCAAGTATAATTTCTAAGGGAACATGTTAAAGAAAAAACCATCAAATTGGAATATGTTTCTATTAAGGAACATATTGTAGATATATTTACCAAACCCCTTCCTAGAGATACATTTGTGTATCTCAAGAAAAAAAATGGGGGTAAGTCCTATCCCTAAATAAATGCACCAACTCAGGGGGGCACTCTTTTTTCGTCGATGTCAAATGGGGAGAAAGACCAAATAGGATGGAAACTGAGAAGCTAAGGCAAGAAAATTACACATCTCTGCAAATAGGAGGAGTACTTAGATAGGGGGAGAATAAATGCAAAATCAGTTACAAGTATGAAGGGTTTCCATAAATGACAAAGGGGGAGTTGTTGGATAAGTTGTTGATGTAACCAGTTGAAGAAATTTTGATCACCCGATGAAATAAGATTTTGAGTATGGAGGATCCTCCAAATAACTGTACTATTAACACCAAGCCATTATTTCAATCATTTGCACTCCAAATCACTGCGACATCATTCATCATGGTCCATGATCAATATTAAATCACAAGGTTATGCACACTATAATTCTTCCTTGTACAAACATTGGTGCGTAAGTAAACATTTTGTACATTATTTTGTGAGAACATTGCACAAAACAACTTTAAATATAGAGTGGATTATTGTGCAAGACCTTATTCCTCACAGCAATGAATAGGTCGGCCCACCCAAAGAAAAGCCTCAAGTTACCAAAGAACAAGTTATCCCAACCAAAGAAAAGCCATGAGTTAGCTATGAACAACTCGGCCCATCCAATCTAAAATCCCCATGCTAAACATGACAACCATAAAATGAAAAGATGAATCATATATATATATAATCTAGTTCAAGACATTTTGTGTGTGTGTTGAGTACAACGCTCTGAGGCTTGAGGATGATTTTTGTGGGGATGAAGAATGAAATCTAATGAGTATAGATACATGACTCATGGATTTTGATGCACAAGTTTTAATACTCGAAGTATAGTGCGCTAGACACAGTTAGTGAATTTTTGGGTCTAGAGTTGAATTTTATTGAGCTTTGAGGAAGCGAATTTCTTAGCATTGAAGCATTCTGCACTATACTTTGTGACACAAATAATAAATTTCTTGGTATTGAAATAAATTGTGTTGTCCTCTATGACATGAATAATGTATTATATGTCAGTAAGAAGGATGAAGAATGAAACTTGTTCAATATATTTGATATGTTGATGATTTATGTTCATCACTCTAATGAATCTTTGAAGTGCACTGAGATTGTGGCACTAGAAGTTTGAAATGATTGAAATACAAAAATCTAGTGCACAAAATACAAAAGTTTGATATACTAGACTGATCTTGTATGCAAAAGTAGGGTGCATTATTATAAAATTTTAGTGTGTAGAAGGTTGATGTGTTGGATGTAAAAGTGTAAATGTGTAGGATATAGGATATTGCTGTGATGGATACAAAACTTTAATGTATAAGATACAGGAGAATGGTGTGCTAGATTGAGTTTGTTTGATTCATAGAGACATAAGTTTAATGTGCAAGATATAGAAGTCTGATGTACATGATACAGATATTGGTGCACTAGATCTAATGACTATATAGGAAACTGATTTAGCGAAATAGAGTGCACTGGATTTAGTCTTTGAAAACATGATACACTAGATATAGTACGCGAAGTATAGAAGGATGGTATGTTGGTTATAGTGCATTGGAATAATTTGTAACATAAAAATTGAAAATTAAGGATAATAAATGAAAAAGTAGAGGAACAATTCAAAATTTAGTAGATACATAAGCAGTACATAACTCAAAAATTTATAAATAAATTAAAGGGTATTGGTGTCTCCTACAAGTTGGTTCTTGTAAACAACATGGGATTGGTGTCTTCTATAGGTTGGTTCCTATGAATCTTAGGGGATTGGTGTCTACTGCAAGTTGAATCTTGCAAACACTTGTATTTAATTGGTTGGTGCCTTTTCTTCTATTAAGGATATGAGATTAATGTATCATACAAGTTGGTGCTTGTAAACAACAAGGGATTGGTGTCTCCTACAAGTTGGTTACTATGAAGCTTAGGATATTGGTGTCTACTGCAAATTGAATCTTGCAAACACTTGTAATTAATTGGTTGGTGCCTTTTATTCTATTAAGGAAAGTTTCCATGGTTTTTATCCCATTTGGGTTTCCACATTAAATTCTATGTAATGTGATTTGAGTTTATGTGTATTTACTACTTCAAAGTAAATAATGTTAGAAAAACAGGATCGCAGAGCAATAACAATAAACAGAAATGCAAATATAATCACACATACACATTACAAGAGAGACACAGATATATCGTGGTTCACCCAACTTGGGCTACATCCACACTGAATTTTCCAGTCATTATTATTATTACCATCCAGCAAGGTGAAGGGATACAACCTGCAGTACAGCCGCTGCACTTCCTCTTCATTGTCTCACAGTCTCTCTCCTAATCTTAGAGATCTTTACAATGCATAAAACCTAATGCATCATTGACCTTAGTCGTGTTACAATGTCTTTCTTTTATACGGAAAATACAATGGGAAAAATACCACAGGATACCCAAAACCATGGGCCTGCAAAACAGCTGGCGAAAATAGCCCCAAAAATGCCCCCGAACCCCCTTTTTCGGGGGTGCTATCCCCCACGGCCCCCAACCGTGGGGGGGTCGACCCCCCCCCGGGACCCCTTGAGCATCGGGCTGGGATCATAACCAAACCTCGGGTACAGACACAATTGAATCATCATCTATGAGACTGGAAGATCTAGCTCCACAACCAACAAATAGATGGTTAATGAATGGATAAAATAAGAACACAGAAGCTTATACCTATTAACCACCCATATTAGAATAACCATAAGTACAACAAGTATAACCTAGTACATATTTCATACAAACCCATCATCCATATGTAGGATAAACTGGAAAATATATAGTGTTTCTATACAAACTAAGATTACACATCAGTATGTCCAATAAAATGGTTTTGAAAAAATACATGAATAATAATAATAATAATAATAATAATAATAGACTCAATTTGAAGTCTCGAAAATACAATTCAATGCAGTGTTCTCATGAATCAACAACCTTCTTGTCACAATCATCAAATTATCAATAGAATTGTAAAACATCTTAATAAACCTTACTCGTAAATAACATGAAAATCAGTTATTAAAAAATCTAAAACTATTTAAATATATATATACATTTATTTAACTGGGTAATCCTTTAAACAAGAATTCCCTCAAATAATAAGTATCAAAATATGATCATGTATAATCCAAAGAGGGCACTATAATATACGAAGGCGTACTTATTGGAGGATACTCACACTCTCCCCTCCCATTTTTAGAATTCTAAGGCCATAATAGGCTAATAAATTTAATTATAATAACATCAATGGATGGCTTGGTAAGGAACTTTGATGATGATTGGGTCAAGGCATCCCATGCATTTTAATGTTCATTACTTGTAAAAAAGTATTTTTACTATTAACACTATACAAGTTGAAGGATATGAATTTGATTCTACAAAAAATTGTATTTTGCTTGTGTATCCAACATTATTCTATGTTTTTCATTATTAATGATCGAGAAGAAACAAGTGTATCTAGGGTTTATACATTGGTAAGAATATGGTATTTTTAAATCTAAAAGGTTATAATGGATTGAGTAAAAAACCACATATTTACCTATATGGTAGGGTTTATATCAATACAATAGGACACTAAAGAGTAGTCAATATAGGGGAATCTTCTAGAACTAGCAATGCTTGGGGATTTCCTTTTAGAACCTAGTTTACATGAATATGTTCAAATGAAATGGGAACAAAATTAGATACAAAATAAGCACATAACACTTATTCCACGGAATGGTCAAAGGGAATCTCTCCCACTAATATATTATACTGAAAGAAGGATTGTTCAATTCCCTAGGATATGCCATGTGTAGCTTCTTTTTCCACTCTTCTTTCTATTGTGAGTAGAGGTGAGTTCCAAGGACATGATCTCCTTGTTATCTAATTGGGTGCATGTGTGACTAAACATTTTTCATTTCCTTTCCATTCTTCTTAAACTCTTTACAACTCTTTACATTGTTAAAACAAAGGCTAATTTAATTTTGATTGTTTTCCTTCCCTTGGTGGGATTTGGGGTTCCTCTGTCAATAATGTGATTTTAAATGTTTATTTTGTTCCCTTTTTCATTATTAGTGGTCAAGAGTTATTCATCTATGGGAGTCTTTTATTAATATGATTCAACTCCTTTTATTGAAGATAATTCCTTTCTTGGGGATTCAGTTGCCAGTGGCCCTTCCTTTCTCTAGATCCTAGTTTTGAAACTTCTCAGTCTAATTATTAGGAATATAAATATACACTAGATATTGGAAGTGATTTCATGTGAGGTTTTCTTGGGGGGTTTGGATAGTTTTGTGGAACTAGCAAATTTTTCTTACCAATAATATCTTTGAAGAAATTTTGGTTTCTCAATTTTGGTGCCTTTTACATATTAGTGTTCTTACTTTGTTCATGTAGATTGAGAATTCTAGTAGTATTTAGTAAGTTTCCCATATTCATGGTAAATATTGTATTTAAACATTTAAATTTAGCATTCTTGATTTTGGTATTTAGTGTTCCTTTTATCTAGATTGAGTAAGATGGACTTTGTGAGGCCTTTATCCAAACAATATTCTACATAGATATGAGCATATGCTTATTGAGACCTACTTGAATTTCCAACTTGCTAAAATTCCCTAGTTTTCCCTCTATGTATGTTAGAGTAGATTTGTCGCATAAAACTAATGGAAGGTGGGGGAGATAGACCCAAACAAGTGTTGATACATTTTGTGTATTTTTTTTAAATCTAAAGACAAATTATTAAGATATAGACCTTTCAAATGAATAAAATATGAACTAAAATTGAATATGAGGTTGTAACCTTATTTCAAGTGAAAATGGAAGACATGATAGCTCCTCCTGCATGAAAAGGAGGAAGGTTTCCCCTACAACTTGGGTTTACAAGTGTAAAAAATCCATCGTTTTATTTAAATAAGGCTAGGACATATGGCAATGAACATACCAACCAATGAATTCTCTAAGATGATCTCTATTTTTCATCATGACTCCAAGTTCATTATTTCTAGCTATAAGATCATATAATAAACCTTTCTCTTCACAAATCTAATCTAGTGGTAGTTCTTTCCAAATGAGGTTTCATATTGATTCTATCATGTAAAATGATGTTCTCAAAGGATATGGGGTTATGTTGGATTCCATTGGAAGAACCAAATAAACCCATGATAGGCATGGTAGAGAGGGATGTTTGACCTTGATTTAAATTGTGGAATCTTTTAATATATTGATGAAAATAAATAACAGTGATGGCTATGGTAAACTTAAGGTATGGAATGAGATAAAAAAAACTTTCATCATGATAAAAATATTAATCTTTCATTTAAACATTTCATTACTAATTATTGAATCTTATTTCTTCTTATATACCATAGCATTTAAATTTATGGATTTTGAAATAATTTGGCTTGTGGGCCATGATTTAGTGTTGCACAATGGTTGAAATAGATATATCATAAAAACTTCTATTTTTTTAGAAAATATTATCTCACCAAAAACTGAGATACACCATGTATTGTGAGGGATTGTAAATGCAAATAATCGTAGATGTGATGGAACAATGGCAATAATATCTTTATAGAGGATTCATAATATTTATATTCAATACTTATGTCTTAAACATATTACCTAGTGTGTTGGGTTCACTCTTGCTATGAGCATTCATAAAATTGAATAAGAATAATTATATTACTTGGTTGAAACTAGATTTGAAACTATGTTGCATAACTAGGCTTCAATAACACAAATTGGAATTTGTTCTTCTTAATAACTTCTTCTTATATTAAACACATTCTGTCGGCATACCTTTCATTTTTTTTTTTTTTTATAATTTTTAACTATAGTTTATATTTATTATTATATTTAATTTCACCATTTTCTTATGATAAATTATTTTTCTATTAATTTAAAATTATTTATTCATATTATCTAAACAATTTTGTTTTTTTAATATACATATTTTTATCCGTCATAATACCTTATTATTCATTTTCTTTCCCATCTAGTTTTTCTAATAGGCTTAAATCAAATATAATTCATACTTTTTTAATTAATTTTTATTAAAATTATAGTCTGTCGTTTTTATTATTATATTATGAGGATGAGGGTGGGGTTGTTATATTACGAGGATGAGGGTGGGTGAGGTTGGATATTAGGAGAAAAATATTATTTTTGTAGTGAGAGGATATGTTAGTGAAAATTTATTGGGTGGGATGAAATATTGGGTGGAAAAATCATAATATAATGATGAGGGTATAATGATTTTATTTATTCGTAGAGATATTATCTAAAACTTAATAAGAGGTTTGGGTTGATGGAGGATATTGGGGAAAAGTTATTAAATTTTTCCAATTATAGATCAGATCCTTATTGCTATCGGATGACAGTGGTAGTGGATGGAAATATCTAGAAAAACATAATCTAGGAATAAGGATATAATGAGGATGGGATTGAAAAAATATATTGGGAACAACCAATTATTTCTCTAATTTCTACCCATTCCCACCATATAATGTTCCCACAATATCTCACCCTCATTCGCATCCCCACCCCCACCCTCACGCTCATTACTTAGTATATGTATTCTAGAATATATCCCCTTACCCCACCCTCATAACCTCATTATGTGTAGGTTTTCCCCACCCTCGTAACCTCATTATGTATATGTTTTCTCACCCTAAGTTTTCCCAAATATATCCTACCATTTCTATCTTCATAATCTCTTTAATGGGGTGGGGTTGGAAGGAGATATTTTGGAAAAATTGTATGGTGAGGGAATATGTTGGGGAAAATTGATTATTTTTTCCTCCATATCTCTCCACCCCTTGTAACCTTAGTGTGACTATCTTCTCTCAAACCATTATCAAAATAAAGGTGAGGGTGGAAAGGGGGAGGTATTTTGAAAAACATATAGTATAGGTGTTGTGGGGGAATATATTTGGGAAATTTTATAGTTAATATGGGGTGAAGGAATATATTGGAGAAAATTTATAATGAGGTTGTAGGTTGGGGGTTGTGTTGGGGAGATATTGGAGAAAACTTATTAATGAAGGTAGGGAGGAGGGGAGATAATTGGTGGAAACATATTATGATGGTGTAGGTGGGAGGGATATATTGGGGAAAACTTATTATATATTCCACATTATCTCCCCCAACCTACACCCTCATAATATGTTACCCCCATTCCATTCAGGCTTCCGGAACCATCCTCGCGACTTCAACCCTCCTAGGGGAGAGGCCTTCCCACAAACCGGTTGTGACCGCGCCAAAAAGTACTAAGAGATTTTAGCTCCCTAATTGGACAACTTCTATGTCTCAGATGTATGAACTGAGGGGTGTTATTGGAACACCTATCCCCCCAATACTACCTAGCTACAAGAATTCTTTTCGTGTTCCCCAAGTGGGGTTAAGAGTGTGTTCAAATTAGGGTAAGTTTTAAGTGTTAGTTCAATTAAGTGATCGTGTGAGTGCACGTGAGGTGTTGTAAACTGAACTTGGAAAAATTAAATGCTTTTAAGGGAAATTTTCAAAAAATAAAGGATTTTTCGAAAAATAAAGGATTTTTCGAAAAATAACAAGCAAATATTTAAGACTTTTTCACTAAAAGGAATTAATATGCTTTTCAAAAAATAAATCAAAAATAAAAGATTTCTTGGATTTATGAAAGCAAATAATAAACTCCTTTCTTAAAAGAAATAAATGGATTTCTTCGTTTTCAATAAAAATTGCTAAGGGCAAGATTTTGAAGAAGTAAACAAGAAAAAATTTGAATCTAGATAAAGAATGCAAAATGAATCTTTCTTTCACTTTCTTGAAAATTTTTAAAAAGATTTCTAGGTATGCACTTTTAAATAGTAAAAAAAATTTCAAATCTGTAAACTATGCAGAATTTAGTACTGTAAAAAATGTGCTATGGGCAGAAAGTACAGTAAAAAATATTTTTCAAAATCGGGATGGCCGAATGAAAAATTCAGCCGCGCGGGTTTTGGACGAACAGCCGCGATGGGCCGCGCGGGTTTTGGCCGCACAGTCGCGATGGACCGCGCGGGTTTTGGCCGCACAGTCGCGATGGACCGCGCGGGTTTTGGACGCACAGTCGCGATGAGCCGCGCAGGTTTTGGCCGCACAGCCGCGATGAGCAGCGCGGAAAAATGCAGAAAAGTCACGATGGACCGCGCGACTGTCTGTAAAAAATCCGCGATGGACCGCGCGGAAAAACGCAGAAAAGTCGCGATGCGCCGCGCGACTGTCTGGAAAAAAGCCGCGAGGCGGAAGCCGTGCACGGAAACCGAGAAACGAACCCGAAAATTGAAAATTTCGGGCTGTTAAGGTCAAATCCGGTGATGGCAACAGAAGTTGAGCCGCGACCAGCAATGGGAGGAGCGGAAAAACTTGATTTTTGAGTAGAAGGAGCAGTCGGGCTCAGAATGGGATGATTCCTGTGGGGCTCGGATGCTATTAACAAAGGCCATGAAAAAACTAGAGAGAGCTCCGAACCCAGTATGCTCCAATTTGACAGAAAATGGAGTATAGTGACTTTTGCAAAAGGGTGTCCCGAGGCTCGACGGAAGGTTGGTTTGGGATTAAATCAATATGGAATGGCCATGGAGCAGGCATAGTGTTAAGTTTGGAATCTTGAAGCCGAACTCCAAAGGATGTCGAGTTAGGGTGAACCAGAATGCCAAAAAGCACTGTTCCGGGCCACTTTTTCAGGATTTTGAAAATCTTGTGGACAATAAAAGTGACTCTAGATGTTGGAATAAAAAATTGTACTAAGCTAACATTTCATATTCTCATTAAGATGGACAGTTTCCGTTAGACGAAGATTTTCCTTAAATGCATAGTTTGGGAGAGCCATTTTTGGCCAAATTTTGAGATTTTGGGGGAAATGTGAAAAGTGAGAAGTAGTAAAACCTAGAAATTCATAGAAGATGAATGGTGCATCGGAACAGAGATCCGCTAGATGCTGAGCATTTCTTGTTATATGGGCTAATATTGCCCGGTAGAAAATTTTTCGTGATTCTTCATCGATTTTCTTCCACAGGTGCCTGAAGTTGGCATTCCAGACCAAAATACAACTGTGTAAAATGTGTAGAATTGGGGTAAAAGTTGTCATTTTTGAAGTGATGTAGTTTCCACACCCGATGTCAGAATGGAGCAAGGGGATAGGCATTGGAAAGCTTGTCCAGCAGGGAATAATGGCACATAATCAGAATTCGAATGAGCTATCATGCATCGTAAATAATTGGAGCAGAAAAGTGCCAGTGGGTATTTGGCAAATTGTTGTCAATATGGGCAGAGTCTAGAATTGCATGCCTGGAAGTAGCATTCCATGAAATCGAACCAGCTATGATGTGAAAGATGAAGCTCATGCAAAGATGAGGGATTGGAAAGAGAGAATTCCTTAACCCCTATTTTGCTAACTGCATTTACATTTTATAAGCTTTATGTGGATAAAATTATGGCATGAGAATGTTGAAAATGCAAAAGATTAGATGAGTGGCATGAAGATGCATTGATTGACATATTAATAAACATTGCATAGTGCATGAGTATATGTTTTGCATGCATATGACATTACATATTGGTAAAAGTAGTGATATTTCACATATGCAATGAATCACTAATGATAAATATTGTGGTTGATAATCACCGTTGGTGATTGGTTTTGGTTGTAGGACCAAAGACAACAGAAGCATGGTTAAAGATGATGATGTTGTTGCATAAAGTGAACAACCTTATGAAGAAAGGATGGTGCAGCAAATCCGTGATCATGAGGTTGGAAAAAGGGTTGTGTAGCCTTGGTAAGAGGCCAACCAATCAGGTAACATCAAGTGATGTTAATGACAACCATGCGGGTAATGGTTATTGATGCATAATTGCATGAATGTTGAAAGAGAATTTGGTAAGATCCCTTCGACTATGTTTGAACTATGTTGATTTGATTTGCATGTGGCATTGAGTACCCGAATGCAAATGTTAACCTACCGAGTATGGTGAGGTGTGGGTAAGTGAAGGCAATGGTCCTTACACCCTATAATTGCTTAGAAATCTCAATGCATTCATATGAAATTATATCATGCCATTTGAGTATGTCAATTGTGAACTAGAGCAAGTGAGGATAGGTGGTCCTGATTATGGTAATGCATGTTATACGAGATAGTCATGATTAAATCATAATATGTTTGAATGCAGAACATTCATGAACCAATGCAAGGTGGCATTGAGTGAATGCATATGAAAAACTTGAGTAAATGTTGTGAGTATGCTTGCATGTGGGTAGTTACACCTGAGGAGCTATATTGTGTGCATGCATGATTGTGATATATGTATATGTTTCATTATAATTGAACAATAGATAAAATGATGAATTAATGATAATTCTGGGATCATTTCATGAGTTGCTATGAATGCAGGGGAAGAATTGCATGAAGGTAGTCATGATTGACAGGCTTCCAGAGTGCTCTTTTGGAAGGACAGAATTGCATAAATAATGTGACTGTACCTTGCAATTTTAGTGTGATAATGATTTACGTGAAATAAATGAGTTTGGTGATATTGATATGTTAACATCTAGAAGTGTTTGAATTATGGAATGTTATAATTCTTGAAATGCTTCAATGACTGTTGTAGAAATGAGATTTACAAGTGTTTGTCTTATTGAAGTTTCAGATTTCGGGTAGATTGTTCTGGGCATGGCAATGTGGGTAAGTCCATGATGAAGGCTGGAATCTACCATGTGCAAAAGCCAAAGGTTATGAGAAGATTCTCAGGGGTGTGAAATTTAACTTATGCATGAAACAAATCTGAAAATATTCTCACTTAAGTTTATGAGAATAATATCATGGTTGCAAATCTAACTTCTATAAGGAGTAGATTTGAAAATTCGATTTAGAGCTTATGAGAAGGAATCTCATGGTTGAGAAATCTAAGCTCTGTCAGAAAGAAGAATTGTAAATCCCAGAGATGTAAATTTTCAGATTTGAAATTTTGCTTACAATTGCTAATGATTGTTTGGCTTATTTAAAATTGTGTCAGGAGGACATGTTGTAGGTGGATGTCCATGTATGGCAGCAAACATAAATCCATAATGGACAGAATGGTACCACTTACAAAAGCCAAGCAATATGAGGATAGCCTCATGGCTAAGAAAATCAGTTTCTATAGTAGATAGAGTTGCAAATTCATATTGAATTTAATTATTGATGCCATTGATTGGTTATAGAACAATTAGACTTGAATTTTATTGTTAAATGTTGCTGATTGTTTGGCTATTTAATAAGTGTGCCAGGAAGACACATTGCAGTAAGACTAAGAGAGAGGGCCTGCAGAATCCAAACTTCATGGGAAGAGATTCCATGATTTGGAAATGGGTTTCAGGTGAAATGCCATTGGACATTATTAATGTCTCATCTGCACTGCATGATTGTGTTAGGAACCTATGTCAACCCTTCTCTTTACTATGTTAGTATATTGTTGTTGGACGCATATGCTTTGTAAGTCGTCCCATAGTATTTGTTGATCCGTAGTTTATATTATCCCATAGTATTGGATGCATATGCCTTGTAAGTCGTCCCATAGTATTATATGTCCCATGGTTTTGACTCATAGTATTGGCCATAGACTTAATATATAAGTGTGTGTTGAGGTCATTGAAGGCACCGTGAAGTTAATTGTATTGAGCTTGCTCAAAAGAGGTTGCCCCTTTGAAGTGGCTCATGATCAATATAAAAGTGATTTTGAGTTATATTATTTCTGATATCTCGTGTATTTGCATTAATTAATTATTGCAGGTTCATCACATCTGGTATCATAGCACTTTCTTGGGCTCATTGTGTGGAATTTCTGCCAAATTTTTTTTTGCATCTGTTGCAGCTTCGGATTTGGGAATAATCCCTATCCGCTTAACTGTAGGAAGTACTTAGGCATAATCCCTAAAACTTATTGTGAGGAGTACCACAGGAACCCTAAAGTAGCTGGCCCATTGAGAGGACCTGCCAGCAAAAAGGGCAACGACCCTTACCTGATTGACTAGTTCACAACCGTGAGGTAAACCAAGAGCCATCGTTTGTGGCAAAGCGGTTATCAGTTTTACCTGAGCCGTGGAGTGAGGGGTACTGCCCCAATACGCAAGCCGTCAGACAGCATTGGTGGCCGAGTGAAACACCTGAACTGTTAGGAAGCCGTACATACCTGGGGTCCATATCTATTTTCAGTTGAACTGTTGCCGATCACTTCCACTCTAGATCCAGCCATTTCAGATCTATTCTGAAAGTTGTTCCAAATCCAGTCGCCATTTCAGATCCATCTGTTTTCAATCCCTTCCGCGCCGTTGCGGATCCCTTCCGCGCCGTTGTTGCCGATCCATTTCTGAAAAAATAATTATAATAGTATAAAATTCAGTTTTTTCTCCATATCTCCCTTGTTTTCACTCTGTTTCCCTTGGAATTTTTGGGGAACCCCTATCATCCCATTCTGCATCTTTCATTCCTGAGGGCCCTATCCCCAATTCCCCTTCCCAAAGCCCGAAATCGCACATTTGTCTATTTTTAGGGTTTGTCATAACTTCCTCAGATTTCACCCAATCACCTTCAAATTTTACCACAGAGTTCCTTTCTGCATTTTGCTTCTTTGTCCCTCTCTGCCAAATTTTCTCATTTTATCACCCCGCTTCTGAAATCCCCCTTTTTGCCTTCTTGTACTTTCGACAGTGTCCAAAATCTAGTCAAACCCCAATTACCCATCAGATTGTTTCCCCAATCCAAATTTTCCTTTACTAAATTAGCTTATGTTTGTGTTTTTTCTACCCATTCCACCAAAAGAAAAAACATGGTTATGGCTGTCACCCGTGCAGGAGCACACACCATGGAGGAAGCACTTGCAGCCATCCAAACCAAACTCCAAGATCTGGATGAAAAATTTCTCAACCTCCATCTTCAGCATTCAGCCATGAACAATACCAGACAACCAGAATCTTTTGCAGCCACCGGGTTCTCTTCTTCCAGCAATTTTCGTGGGCCGAAGCTTGATTTTCCTCGCTTCAATGGTGTTGATTCGACTGGATGGATATATCGAGCAGAACAATAATTCAGTCTGCATAATACTTCTGATGCCCAAAAAGTTCCACTTGTATCCTTTCATTTGGAACAGGTAGCCCTTCAATGGTACCGTTGGTACATCAAAGCTCATCCCAAGCCAAACTGGACAGATTTTTTCCAACTCATTTTGCCACAATTTGGTCCTAGTTCTTTTGATGATTTCACAGGAGCACTCACTAAACTTCACCCAATTGGCACAGTGAGAGAGTATCAGACAGAATTTGAGAAATTGGCCAATCACACAGAAGGATTGTTTGATGAATTCTACAGGAGTTGTTTTATCAGTGGTCTCAAGGATGAAATCCGCTTAGAGGTCAAAATGTTTTGTCCCAACACAATGATGGAAGTCTTAGGGTTGGCTAAGCTGGCCGAGGACAAGATCGTAGCTCAACAACGCTTCAAACCCACCTTTGTTCCCTTCAGAATATGGGTTCCCAACGACCTCCCATCACGCCTTCTCCTCAACCAACTCCTATCAAGCATTTGTCTGAAATAGAAATGCAGGCACGCCGAGAAAAAGGGCTTTGCTGTAATTGTGATGAGAAATTCATTCGGGGACATAGATGTGTTCAACAAAAGCTCTATCTCTTGGATGTGGATTCTCTGCCTGCCTTAGAACTTGGTAAAGAAGCTACATATATAGTAGATGATCAGGTCGACATTCAACACCCGCCTGTTGACACCCCATCTCAAGACGACCCACCCGAGATCACTCTCCATGCTGTAACCGACGTCACCACCCCACAAACAATGCGGGTCGGGGGATACTTCAAGAAGCTCCCTCTTACCATACTCATTGATTCTGGTAGCACTCATAAATTCATTGACCCTCGGATTGCCAAACAGGTTGATTGTTTTGTCCATCCTTGCTCCAACTTTGAAGTCATGGTTGCCAATGGGGGCACCTTACCTTGCAAGGGGAAGTGTCACAATGTGCGTATCTCTATGGAAGATTATAACCTACGCTCTGACATGTTTGCCATGTCCTTAGGCAGATGTGATCTGGTTTTGGGCGTTCAATGGTTATGCACACTTGGCCCCATCTTATGGGATTTTGCTGAACTTTGGATGCAGTTTAAAGTCAATGGGGCACAACACAAATTTATGGGCTTACAACCAGGGTCTCTCTGCATCATCAGTTCACATTGCTTGGAAAAAATCCTTAAGAAGAATTCACATGGTGTCATTGCTTAGCTCAATTCCATTCAGATGCACCCATCAACAGTCTCCATTACTTCTTTGGATAGATATGCAGGTATCTTTGTTGAACCAATGCGCTTGCTACCTTCAAGAGACCTTTCCGGTATGAATTTAGCCACATCTACCTCTCAGCATGAAATGATGGCTATTTTGCATGCAGTACAGAAGTGCCAACCATAGCTATTAGGGAATTATTTATGCATCAAGACTGATCTCCAGAGTCTGGAAATTTTTTTGGACCAATGGGTCTCCTCCCCAACACACCTGAAATGGGTTATCCAACTCATGGGTTATCCCTATGTGATCACTTACAAGAAGGGTAAGGACAATATGGTGGAATATGCTCCTTCTCGTACAATTGATGACCCAGTTTCTCTTACAGCTCTTTCTCTACTTGTTCCAAATTGGTTGCAATATGTTCAACAGGGTTATCCCTTCTATGAACTCCATGCTTCTTCATCAACAGGGCACTCTGGGTTCTGCACAATGTATGACCAGGAACAATGTAACTTCTTTTGGCAGGGACTAAAAATTACAATTCAACAGATGGTGGCTAACGATGATACTTTCCAAGTCAACAAGGGTGAAACGACACTCCTTTCAGGATTGCTCAAACCCTTGCCCATCCCTACACAGCTTTGGCCAACTATTTCTATGGATTTCCTAGCAGCACTCTGGTGGTACAATACCACATCTCAAAGGACACCATATGAAGCAGTCTATGGAAAACCACCGCCAGTTCTTCTTCCATACACCCTTAGCAGCTCCTCAGTTCAAGAAATTGACTCGGTTCTTCGAAACCGCGATCAGATTCTTCTCATTCTGCAGGACAATCTTCACATGGCCAGAATTCGCCTAAAACAACAAGCCGATCAGCACCATTTTGAGCGCATTTTTCACGTAGCTGATAGGGTTCTTCTTCATTTACAATATTCCAAGAAATCATCCTTGACACTCCAAAGGCATTAGTGGCCCGAAATGCAAGTCGAGGATGCTACCGGGGAACCACTCCTTCAGATTCTGCAGCACTTTCTCCAACCAAAGCTTTGAGGACAAAGCTTTTTCTAAGGGAGAGGGGATGTTAGGAACCTATGTCAACCCTTCTCTTTACTATGTTAGTATATTGTTGTTGGACGCATATGCTTTGTAAGTCATCCCGTAGTATTATATGTCCCATGGTTTTGACTCATAGTATTGGGCATAGACTTAGTATATAAGTGTGTGTTGAGTTCATTGAAGGCACCGTGAAGTTAATTGTATTGAGCTTGCTCAAAGGAGGTTGCCCCCTCGAAGTGGCCCGTGATCAATATAAAAGTGATTCTGAGTTCTATTATTTCTGATATCTCGTGTATTTGCAATAATTAATTATTGCAGGTTCATCATAGATTGGTAAACAATATGAGTGAGATGAAAAAGATTATGTCAGTAAGACATATGAGGGTTATGTAACATCAAAGGGAATTGGGATGGCAAACCGAGGGACTGTCAACTCAGAGAAGGAGCCCCCATTCCTTATTAATGAAGAAAGAACTACACCTGCAAATGGATAAGTGTTCGGTAAACTTTGACTGATATATACATATGTGTGTGTAAGTCTAGTTGTTAGAATTACTATGCAGAACATACTTTATTTATGTACATTATTCAGACTACTTGAAGTATGATTAGAACTTGCATAGCTCCCATCACTAAGGAATGCACGCCTTTCTGATGATGAGTTATGTTAGGGATGCCAATATTGATTATGCCCTAAAGGAATGGATGCATTCCTGGTGTTTCAATACTTGATAGTGAATGCTATGAATTATGGTTATAATTCATGAATAACAACGCTGACAAGTTTGCCGATACTATTGGTGTAGTCACCTCAAATAGATACAATTTGGTTCTATACACTAAAAGAACAAAGTAAAATGTTGTTGTGAGGGGTTGTGGTGGAATGGTTAATGTGTATGGAAGGATGTTGTGGAGGTTGTGGGGATTTTTATCAAGGGTAGTAAAGGTGTTGATGAAAAGGTTGTTATATGCCTATGGCTCCATAGTAGAGCCTTGACCTAGAAATTGTAATAGTGAAGTTTCCTTCGAAGTCGGCGTGAAGGTGTACTGGTTAGAAATTAATTATTGATGTTTTGGAGCAGCCTACATGCTGGCCAAACATCCCAGTCCACAGGAGGATCCCAAGGCTTATAAAGTAAAGGCAGGACCCTGTGGACCAGAGAGGAAATGCACAATACAGATAAGTATTCACTTTCATTTATTTCTTGTTTGGAATAATCAAGATTTCAAGAATAAGTCTTGTAATAGTTAAGCTAATGCACTATTGTTTCTTTGTTGGAAACCTTGGTCATACAGGAAGCAAGGACCCTGAGAGAACTATAAATTGCTTGGTAAAACCAGAGATTGACTGGTTGGGAATTGATTATTTAATGTTGTGGAGCAGCCTGCATGCTGGCCAAACATACAAGATTATTGATGTTGTGGAGTAGCCTGCATGCTGGCCAAATATACCATATTATTGATGTTGTGGAGCAGCCTGCGTGCTGGCCAAACATACAAGATTATTTGATGTTGTGGAGCAGCCTACGTGTTAGACAAACATACAAGACTATTTGATGTTGAGGGGAAGCCTATGCGTTGGCCAAACACCCAAATCCATAGGCGATTCCAAGGCTTGTAAAGCAAAGAAGCACCCTATGGAACAAAGTGAAGACATCCAATGCAAATAAGTATTTGGTTATCTTGTAATTTTTTGCTTGTGAATATACATGTGTATATGACTTGGTTATCATTTCCTATGAAAATAAACTAAACATGTGAATTAATTCAATGTTTGAGTGTAGGTATTGCTAGAAGCGATGACTATCAAAGCATCGTAAGGATGCGTGTGGACATGTAACTGTCCTAAAATGCCCAACTTGAACATCGATGAAAGATGGGGCTAGTGGAACTGTGTGAGTCCTAGCAGCCAAGAGTTGTAGACAAACCATGTGGAGGGATTCCATGGTTGAGAGGTCTGAAATAGACCATAGACATTAAGTGTCATAGTCAAGAAGGGCAGGTCAAGCATTCACGTTGAAGTGAAAGAGGCTAGGAGCACGAAAACCACAATGGTGGTGTGGGTTCCACAATGGAACAAGTCTAAAAGAAGAAAACTCTTACTGCCCTCTCTTTTCTTTTTATTGATGCATTTATAAACATAGAAAATTATTGAATGCATGTATGGCTGAAAGTAGAGTGTGTTTATTTGCTTGAAAAAAATTGTGAATGCTGAAGTAGCTAATTTCTTGTGAATGGATGAACATGAAAGAATTAATGTGTATGCTGGGAAAGCATGAAAAGTGTGAAAGCCTCATGAATAGAGCATGGGCTCTTCATGTCAATTGGAGAAAAACAATTGACTGACTTTTAATGTTAGGTTATGCTTGGCCTAACAAGATGTGTAATGATGAATTTCACAGGTGAAAATTAAATCCATTGGTTGCAGCTATTTCGAGCAAGTACTGTTTGTGAGCAAAGTGAGAACCAGTTGTGCACAGTGACCATGGCAGCAAACCATAGGCTGTTGGATTTGGCTGAAAGTCTTCTTCAGACAATTTACAAGACCCAATAAAATCTTGGAGAAATGCTCAAGGTACAGAAGAAGCAGAATGAAATGAACCACAAAGTTTTGCAGAACTTTATTTGCCTGCAAAGAGAGGTAAAATGCATTATAAGAGTAATCAGTAAGGGAAAGAAAAATGGATCAATGGTGAGGCATTCGTCCAATCGGTCCACTAAGAAACGTTCCAGGCATGAAGACTCAAAGGGAATTGAGCAGATAAAGATGAAGCAACCAGTGAAATGTTGGAAATGTGGAGGACATCATTGCCTCCGCAACTGTCCAACAAGGGAACACCAAGAGGGTAGCAGCCATAAAGTTTTCAGACTTGTGGATGGGCTAAAAGATTAGAACCAGCAGGAGAAGCTCGTGGAAGCCAAGGGACTTGGTCCTGAAAGTTCAAAGTAAAGGCTAGAATGCAGGGTATATTTGCAAAAAATTTGAAAATTTTAGATGTGTAAATTGTATATGTATTCCTAAGTCTTGGAACACCGAGTACAGTGTTATTCTAAGGGGAAGGGGATTGTGATACCCCATTTTGACCCTTAGAATATATATTAGTTTTCAATGTAAATATTGTATACATGTGATGTATGTTTACCTAGCATGGAGTTCAAGGCCAAGGCCCCACTAGTGTATGTTTGTATTTTATTTGAAATGGCAAAGCATTGGACGTTATGTTACCCATGTGCTATTTAGCCATGGAACATTGTAAAAATGATGTAAATAAACATCAAGCAATAAAATACCAAAGCTGGCTATGGAGGCAACGAATGAGAAGGGGCCATGTGTATCCACTAGGGAGTGGTGAGGGGGCTGTGGGATTGAACCATAGGTTGTCATATGTCACCTTGAGAATCCATTTGACTTTCCTTGCTGACATTTAATTTTGTTGTAAGGAAGTGGTTGAAGAAAACAGTCCATTGGAGCATGGGTAGCCTAGAAATTCGTATGGCAGAGTATGGGATCTGTTTTCTTGTACCACAAGTCACTCTACCTCATGGGGATTGCTTCTTCCTCATCCTCATTCCAGTGTGGAAGTCACCAGCATCATTTTCCATCCAAAACGAATTCCCAGTAGTGTGAAAAACCAGAAATCGCAACTGTGCAAGAACCCGCGTTTTGAAGAGCCAAAAATGCCTAGATTTGGTATTTGATAGTAAAATCCAATGGGGGATCCATAGGTATGAACCTTGGGGTGAATTTGGGAGCATTAGCTACCCCGAATTCCATAGAAAAACCTGGTTTTTGCAGCGCAGAAAACCAGTGATGGATTTGAGTTATTCGTTGATAGAATGGTGAGAAATCCAAGTGTGGATGTTGGAATAGAGGATTGGATTGCTTGAATTTAGCTTGAGATGTCTGTGGCTCTATGGTGGAGTTCATTGGCTTAGCACCCACCTCCTCTGCTATTTGCATGCTTGATAAATCCAGCTGTGTGCTAGCTTAGCATGGCCATTTGAGTGAACCCATGGCTGTGAGTGAGCCTGTCTAGTTCCTCCTTACTCGATTTATAGCCCAACTCGGGGGTGATCTCTCAGCTGAAAGAATAGAGGCTTGACAGAGATCTATGGTTGGGTGGAATGTTGCTCTCACATAGCCAATTGTTGGACAACTTCCCCTCAAAGATAAGTATTCTCTGTGGTTTGAACGATGTTCATTCCATGGTTTGTCCTATATGTTAAATTACTCATGTTACTTGGATGAAATGATTCTCTTAAATTAGTAGGCATGAAACCTATGCATAGCATGAGAATGAGATTGATTATCCCGTGATTGTTTCACTATTCTGCCTGAAATAAATAGGCTGATGTATCTCTTTCTGAATGTATGTTTTTATGGTTATTCCGCTGTGTTATAAATTATATGCATTTTGTGTTCTGCAATATGTAAATGGTCCATGTTTAATGAGATGAAATGATTATCCTAATATGAGATCTATGCAGGGCAATGGAATGAGATTGGGTCTCTATATGTTGAATTTATCTTCTGCTGTGATATATATGTTATGCATTGTTATTTGTGAGTGTGCAAATAGGAGTTAATTTCGTTGTGCTTAGTTAATTTGAACTTACACACAAAAGTTTTAATTATCCATGCATTTCTTAGTAATGAATGAGCCTGAGATTGTCAATAAGCCCGGTAGTTTGGTTAGCATTTCCTTCCTTGCTCCGGATTGATAGAAGGGGACGTTACAGCATGTCTAAAAAATTTAGATGTTAAAAGTAACTCTCCCTCCTACTGGACTACTAAAAATACAATACTCAACATGGATGAGGTGCATATAATCTCAAATATATGGAGGAGGAGGGAATTCTCATGCTTGTATCAATGTATCAAAAATAAAAAGTGGATCTAGTCCTAGAGGGGATGTAATCAATATATGGACAAATTTTGGGTTCATAAGTGTCCAAGATGGAATCAAATCTTAAATGTAATCGTGGTCCAACCATGCCTGATCTAAAGAATCGATACTAAAACAATGGCATTCCCATGAAATGATGATTCATTATAAATAATGCACTATTGAATCTTAAGGGGTCCAACATCTGTAGTGAATCAAATAACTGAGAGTTTGAATCTATCACATCTAAGGAACTGCATCTGAATTGGATACAATAGGAAGCATGTAACTGGAGGCATTACGAGCATTATCGCCAACATAACCTGGATATATCTAGAAACATAATGTTGAGGGGTTTCCACATAGACTCACCAAGGGACTAGATTCAAGGGATATCCGGGGCCTTCGACCAAATAATGAGATAACCATCAACATGTATGAATCTCATTGGTTTGATGATTTAGTTGATGTTGAACATGTGAGAACAACCAATCCAAGGGGAGTTGAGGTCTCCCCTTAGTTGGTCAAAGTGGCTCATCAATAATGGTTATGAGGTCAAGGTACATGGCACCACTGGGTATATCCTATGGAATATACGTGCTGATGTGTTGATGTCGACAAAGGGAGACCTGTGACCAGCAAGGCAACAGTCTTTCCTTGACAACAACATGAGTGATAAAACCAAGAACTGAAAGGGAATAGACATGTAACTAAGACATTGTTAGGGGATACAAGGGTAAAAGAGTAATGGGCTCAAACTCCTTTTGTTCATAGTATGAAGGTATGGCTAACCTCTGAGCATGTGTAAAATTAATTTTAGGGACGGACACAACTTGGTATAGCAGGGATTATAACTATAATAGGGGAAAATCAGAGAAGGGGGAGGGGGTACTGATACTTGACTTAGGGAGAAAATGATATTAATACAAATCCAAGAGTGAATCATCACATAATAATCTAAACAAAGGATACCAAGGATGTTGTCGTAAAAAGATTTCGTGACACAATCTGCAGGAGTGTCCAGCGCCACTATTTGGTTTCTCTGATGCATGAGCACCGAAGAAATCTTGTGGACCAATACTTCACAATTATATCTCCCCAAGCATGTGAACATATGGAAAAGGGGGTGCTTAAAAGCACATTTGTATAATGGTTTATGAGGTGGATGGACATCTCAACAAGATCAATTAGAAAGGTAAGGAGATAAGTGTCCAATGAACTGATCAAATGATTCAAATGACTAGGTGAAAACATTTGAGATTATAATGGAGGGGTAGAACATTGATGGTAATCTCCTTGCAGGGTGATGAATGGCAGAGAAAAATGTAACTTTTGCAATATGGATGGAGTGGTGCACTCATGAGTGTGCAATATGAAACATCGGAATTCCTTAACAACCATAAGTATGAGATTCTATGGGGTAAGCCAATGAGTGAATATGATAGTGTAACATGCGTCTTTGTGTAAAATCACAGACTAAAAGAACTCCCAATCCTACGAAAAATTATCAGCATGGATGCCAAATGGCAGGGAGGACTAAAAGGTCATCCATGTAAGGTAGGCTCTGCTATCAAGTAAGGGTGAATGCAAGAGAGACTAGGCTGGGCCACTTACAAAGACAAAGGGGGGGTCCTATAGGCATAGAAGGGGATTAAAAGGATGATGCATATGATATTCTGTGGAGGGGAGTATTGATATGATAGTTTGAAGTGTTATACATGTAGAGTCTGGTCGTCGACTAAAAGAAAGGATTCTGATCATGACCTAGATCTGTACACATAGAAATGATACCTTGGCATAAAATTTTTCTTGAAAATCAAATATAGTATATTAGTACATAAAAAATTGTTATTTACATAAGGGCACACAAACCAAGGTGAGTTGAAAAATGGCGTGAAAAACTTTTTTGATCATGAAAAATGGTTCTCATAATCAAGAAGAGCGTAGAATTCTGATTTTGATGGAATGAATGATGTATCTAACAAATTTCGTATGAGGTCGTAACATAGAAGAAAACTGGGTCCAAAAATCCTTAAAAGGGGTGGGACTCACCATTCCTATAACCCACCTAGAACTAAAGACGTTTTATGTATTGGAAAAACATTATCTTAAAAGTTATTGTACATTTTTATGTTGTTGACCAAGCCATGGTCAAAGATGACGGTAATTGAATATTTTATTATTTAATAAATAAAAGAAGAGATACCTATCCAAAAAGGATTGTTGAAGAGTGTTCACTGACCCACTAGGAAGAATGATCTGGTGTAGAAGGAAAAATTGACAAATGGCAGCTACAACATTCACTTTCTAGCTGATGCATGTTGATGTAATTGTAACTTCGGAATGTATTTTACCTATGTATATTCTATTCCTATAGAGATGTTATTATTCCTCTATACGGAAGTGTTTGTATTCCTATAGAGATGTTATTATTCATCTATATGGAAGTGTCGTCATTTATATTGTAAGTGTCGTAACTTATACTTGATGGGTTATTAGACAACCTTGATGGGGTCGGCCCTGTACGCGTCATGTGGGTAAAAGGGTTATTAGACCACCCTATTGGGGTTCGGCTCTGTTAGCATTATGTTCTGTGGTTAAGTTAAGGCTGACCTAGTAAAGATTATTAGGCAAGTCAATTCAAGTATAAATAGAGTGCGAGAGGCACTCTATTTGAGCATTCACTTTCTCACTCATACTCTCATTGGAGAGTGGCGCACTTGTGGAGGAGGAGAAGCTGATACTAGGAGAAGACTATCTCTTATGCTTGGGTTGTATCATTTCTCTATCTATCTCTGAGGAATTTGTGGGGTTTTTCACCTTTATGGTTTTCCCCAGTGAAACTCTATGTGTCTATTGTCTCTTGTGTGCTTGCATTATTATGTCCATGATTGATATGCTGTAGATATGTTGTACATGTTGTTCTCTCAATTAAGATCCTAGATCAGATTGAAGTAAATTCTGAAAAACTAACATGGTATCAGAGCTATCCTGAAAGAAGGCATGGTATGGTATTTATGACACTTGTTGCATTTGCAAAGCTAGGGCTTGATATAGTAAAAACTAGTCATCGTAGAACTTTCGCTATAAATACATTTTCGAGAGGTTTCAGGATCTAAAAATATTACAGGTCGAAAATAAGATCCCCATTTACCTTGTTTCCAAAAGACAACCTCTAATTCATTGTAATTTGTGATTTATGATCTCTACAATACAGGGATTCTGCCTCTTCCAGATCTGAGTCATAAATAGGTGACCTACGAAGAATGGTCATAACTTGGGCTAGGAAGCTCCAAATGAAATTTCGTAAAAATTGACAGGTAGGGCACAGAATGTAATTTCTCAAGTAAGTTTTTTAGAGGCCGAAATGGAACCAGTGACACGTGGCACTCCGTACAAGTTCACTCTCCTGTTTTATCCCATAAATAGGTCACGTTGCAACACTTGGAATAACTCTCTCTCAGAGAATCCAATTGAGGTCAGACCTGTGGAGTTGGAAAGATAACAGGTCAGGATACCACAAGAAGAATGGTCAAACCCTGTAGATCTAAAATTTCAAATTTACACCAGAAATAATCAGGTGCATATTTTTGTCAAAACAAAATTAGATTTTGAGCACCTTCATACATGGCTTCGGGAATTTAGGGTTTTGGAGAGTGTTGGAATTTTTGTATCGGAGACCATGGATGGATGCTCCTCATAAAAATTGAAATTTAGAGACCAAGATCAAATTTTTTGGTTGGGTAGAAGGCTGGGCTTGGTCAAACCCTAGGTCAGGATTTTGATTGGAAAGGTGAAAAATTAGGGCCTGCAAAAGTTGGAATTTCTGAAGTCTGTGACCATGGCTGGAAGCTCCTCAGAAAAATCAAAGTTTAGATATTTGCATCGAACCTTTTGTTTGGGAAGAAGGACGGGCTTTATCAAACCCTAGTTCGGGATCATGTCTAGAAGATCCAGAAGTTTCAAAGGCAATTTTGAGGGGTGAAACTTTGCAGTTTTCAAATTCTGAGTATACCAGCTTGATCAGCTCATCAAGGCGCATCTTTCTATCCTTTCAGAAGTTTGAAATTCAAAGTTTGAATTTTTAGGGTTTCTCTGACAAACCCTAATCCAGCTCTAGATCCAGTTTCTGCAAATCAAGTAAATGGGGTTAATCCTAGAAGAGAATGGATTGGTCACCTGCATAAGTGAAGAAGTTCATGTTTCAGAGGGAGATGAGGCTAAGACCTTACATAAGGAGATTACAAGCAATCTCGATAGGTATGACTTATCCAGGTATGTTTCGAGATTTGTTCATGATTAAGTTTATGGTATGTTTGTATTCATTAAGGTTAGTACAATCTTGATTAACTTTAGACTTGTTGTACCACCTTAATAAAATTATGAATGCAGATATTCATTGATGAGGGTTTTGACACTTATTTGTACTAATGCATTGTGGTGTTGTATGAGGATGATGTTGTCCGCTAACATGAAAGGTACATCAAGAAAGACAAATCATGTTCTAGTTCAAGAACATATGACTATGGTGACATGAAGACAAAGATTCATCCATTGTCATGGATCACATAGAATATCTACTTACGAGGTATGTATAACTTGGTTCTATAATGGTTAACCTATGAGATATGCAGATTACTAGCACAAGTCATTGAAGAGAACAAGAAGACATTATACGGGTATGTTAGACATAACTAGTTATCATGTTAATCCAGGTATGTTTTTCCTATATCAAATTAGAATCCTACCTTGTGTTAGGATTTCTTATATAAGTATACTTGGCATGATTCATAATGATTATACATGCAGTTATAGGTTTGAGTAATCATGGGTTTAGGCATATGCTTCTTACTTTGATTGATGATATGAATAACCAGAAAAGTCCTATGGTCAAATAGGAATATGCACGAGTAAAAGAATTGTGATAATTTATCTGTGTATGAAATGATCTTGATCATACATGTTTAAGATTACGTACAATCATAATGTTTTTTATTATACTAATGAATGTATGTATGAGACCTTGAGGATAACACAATGATGATACTAGCAAGTATGCATAAGTGATCGAGGATGGATATAAGTTCAAGGGCAGGTAATCTAGGAAGCAAAGATCAAGAGGGAGCACACTCCAGTAGTTCATGTAAGGAAGCAAATATTGAGAAGGAGTCCACCCTACAAACAAAACAAAGATAAGTATTTGAATTGTCATTTTTTGGATATTTGTTTGTTTAAATAATATTGTTCAATGATGTATATGCTTATGTTCCTAGACTTAGGGTGCGTATTATGCATATTAGAATAATTGCATTAATGAACAGTACACTACTAATATGCATGTGATGGGTAAGTGGCCTGTGGCACTATACAACATTCCATTGCTACTTATCTAGAATGAAACCTCTTTGCTGACATGTTGGGAGTTGTGCACACTCTTAACAATGTTCTGGTAGAGATTGGAAGGCATCTAGAAAGTTACGGGATATGGATAAATGTTGTACTTAAAGCATTGGCTAAAATAATTGCATGACTGTATGACATATTTTCTTTGTGTAAGAATTTGTTTTGAAAACTATGAGATGTTTCTAATCATGCAATTTAATTTGCTTTGTAGGAAAGATCGTATACCATCACCTACAAAAGAAGGACTACAACATTTGTTCAGCAACAAAGATATCTATTGAAGATATTGAAGTTCCTAGGATTCAGGAAGAATGCTATGATTGAGGAGTATCAATCGATCATGAAGAATGATGTTTGAGATGTGGTCCCAAGACCTGAAGGGAAGTCAGTTGTGACTTCCAAATGGATCTATAAGATCAAGCATGCTGCAGATGGAAGCATAGAAAAATACAAAGCAAGATTTGTAGCTCATGGCTTCTCCCAAAAAGAGGGAATAGACTATGAAGAGACTTTTGCACCTGTAGCCAGATACACTTCCATCAGATTGGTACTTACTTTGGCTGTAATGATGAAATGGAAGATACACCAGATGTATGTCAAGATAGCTTTCTTGAATGGTGTAGTCGAAGAGGAAGTGCATGTGGAGCAACCACTCGGTTTTGAGACATATGACATGGATTCATATGTGTATCGGTTGAAGAAATCCTTGTATGACTTGAAGCAAGCTCCTAGTACTTGGTATGGTAGGATAGACAACTTTCTATCCAGTTTTGGCTTTATCAAGAGTAAAGCGGATTCCAACCTTTACTACAAGGTTGAGGAAGGCAATCCTGTGATACTACTATTGTATATGATCTATTTGTAATAGGTGAGGATGGGTTGATTGCCGACACCAAGAGGAAGCTTATTGCCGAGTTTGAGATGAACGACTTGGGGACGATGTACTATTTTCTAGGCATGGAGGTGTGGCAGAGTGCAGATGGAATCTTCCTTGGACAAGGGAAGTATGCAGTAGAGATCCCGAAGAGGTTTGGGATGATGGATTGCAAGGCCATGGCCACACCTATGGCATCAAACCTTAAGCTTCTGTGTGATGCTTCATCTGATCCGGTTGATGTCTCTATGTATCGTCATATGATTGGGTCCTTGATATACCTGACGAACACAAGACCAGATATTTGCTTTCTGGTGAACACATTGAGCCAGTTCCTGACGGATCCCAGAGGTGTTCACCTGGTTGCTGTAAAGAATATTATGAGGTACCTGAAGGGTACAATTGACTATGGGCTCAAGTATGATGCGAATCAAAAGTTTAACCTGCAGGGTTATGTTGATTCGGACTGGGCAAGTAGTACTGCAGATAGGAAGAGCACATCTAGGTGTTGCTTTGGTATGGGATCATGTGTGATCTCTTGGTTTATCAGGAAGTAGCCCTGTGTAGCACTAAGTACAGCCGAGGCAGAGTATGTTGCAGCTTGTTCGGCTAGTTGTGTGGTAGTATGGCTGAGGAAGCTATTGTCAGAGTTATTTGATCTCCCGTTGGATGCTACTAGTATCTTTTATGACAACTAGAGTTGTGTGAAGCTGTCTGACAACCCGATGTTCCACGATAGGTTGAAACACACTGAGATCAAATATCACCATATCAGGGATATGGTGCAGAGAGGAGCAATGAAGCACCTATATGTTGCGATGAATGAGCAGGTTGCATATGTGCTGACGAAACTACTAGCCAGAGTGAAGTTTGAGTACTTCAGAGAGAGGCTTGGTGTTCTTCAGATTGACGACACTTCGAGGAAGAAGTGATGGACACATTTGATGGAAGCCATTCCAAGCATGGTGAGAGGAGGATCCTTCCCATGGATTTGGATGTAAGCGCTCGATGATGAGCATCAGGATGATGCTCCAGTTACTGCTCTGTATATGCAGCATGTTGGTTGCTTGTTATGATCAGTGGGATCATGTATATGTATATGCATCATGTTGGATGCTTGGACCATGTATCTATATATGTATTAGGTGGATACATTGTATGATCACGTAGATCATGCATGTTGGTATATATCAGGTGGATCATGTATCTGTATATGTATCAGGTGGATACATTGTATCATCAGGTGGATACATTGTATCATCAGGTGGATCATGTATGATGATATGTATCAAGTAGATACTTGGTATGCATCAGGTGGATGCATTGTCTGATCAAGATGATCATGGATGACGAGCTTCAAGATCTTGCTCCAGATGACATGCATCAAGACGATGCAGTGACGATGATCAGGATGATCATATGTGATGAGTATTAGGACAATGGTCCAGATGACATGCATCGGGACGATGCAGTGATGATGATCACGATGATCATGTACATTAGGACAATGTATGGTGAGTATCAAGTTGATACTCTGTAGTCATGGACAAGTTGTGCAAGGGTAGCATGTAATAAGTCCTAGAGATCTGGATAGGATGAAAAAGGCCTCATATGCTCTTTATAGATCCTACTTGGCAAGACACTCTTTTAAGGTTTTGCTAGACCACATGTAATAAGTCCTAGAGATCTGGACAGGATGAAAAAGGCCTCGGATGCTCTTTAGAGATCTTGCTTGGCAAGACACTCTTTTAAGGTTTTGTGGGGACCACATGTAATAAGTCCTGGAGATCTGGACAGGATGAAAAAGGCCTCAGATGCTCTTTAGAGATCTTGCTTGGCAATAAACTCTTTTAAGGTTCTGTGGTAGGGGTCACATGTAATAAGCCTTGGATATCTGGACGGGTTGAAAAAGGCCTCACATGCTATTTAGAGATCTTGCTTGGCAAGACACTCTTTTAAGGTTTTGTGACAGTCACATGTAAAAGATCTTGGGAGATCTGATAGGTTGAGCCGTGTACTCGTAAAATGCCTGGGATGCTCTTTTGAGGTTTTGTTGACGCACGTAATCAGTCTTGAGAATTCCACAGTACAGCCAGTGATGATGAAGACCTACATGTGGTGGGCCTACATCCAGTATGAAAAAGGACTGGATCTGTAGAAATTCCTAGGATGAGTAGTTCATAGATTGATTGAGATAGCAGCAACAGTGACGATGACGATTATTCGATGTCGATGATCCAGTGACGATGATCTAGAGAAGAATACTAGTGCTAGAAGACCAGTGTCGAGAAATACCTTCCTAGTTAAGAAAGAGTGTTGATGTAATTGTAACTTTGGAATGTATTTCACCTATGTATATTGTATTCCTATATAAATGTTATTATTCATCTATACGGAAGTGTTTGTATTCCTATAGAGATGTTATTATTCCTCTATATAGAAGTGTCGTCATTTATATTGTAAGTGTCATAGCTTATACTTGATGGGTTATAAGACTACCTTGATGGGGTCAGCCCTATATGAGTCATGTGGGTAAAAGGGTTATTAGACCACCCTATTGGGGGTCGGCCCTATCAGCATTATGTTATGTGGTTAAGTTAAGGCCGACCTAGTAAAGGTTATTAGGAAAGTCAAGTCAAGTATAAATAGAGTGCGGGAGGCACTCTATTTGAGCATTCACTTTCTCACTCATACTCTCATTGGAGAGTGGTGCACTTGTGGAGGAGGAGAAGCTGCTGCTAGGAGAAGACTATCTCTTATGCTTGGGTTGTATTATTGCTCTATCTATCTCTGAGGAAGTTGTGGGGTTTTTCACTTTTATGGTTTTCCTCAGTGAAACTCTGTGTGTCTCTTGTCTCTTGTGTGCTTGCATTATTATGTCCATGATTGATATGCTATAGATATGTTGTACATGTTGTTCTCTCAGTTACGATCCTAGATCAAATTGAAGTAAATTTTGAAAAACTAACAATGCAGGAGGCATCTCCCTAAAATTGTGGTCATGTTCCTCAAGAAAGGAGGAACTAAGCAGGTGGCTTGTATAATTTTAAAAAAATGACCCAAATACCTAGGCAAGCATATATCCATCGAATGAGTAGGAGACTCACACAATTTTCCTTGTGGCTATGCTGCATACTGAAAAGTTAAGCACACAAGAGGTGATTCAATGAGGGGAAGCTAAAGTGAGATTACTGCAAGTATTGACTACAAGTTTAATTGTTGAGTTAACAGAGAGAAACAAAACTAGCTTCTACACAGTATCTTCATCCCGGTGGTAGGGTGAACAGGCTCGGGGGTCCTGAAGCAAGTATTCTTGGTGTCTTCCAGGAGACAGTTGGGAGGAATAGTATTCTTTGGATGTTTGTCCCCTTCAAAAGTTAACAGGTCCTATATTGTTCTAAATTAATTTCTTTAATTTGTTTTCTGTATATTTCTGGAGGATTACATGAATGAAGAATATTTTTTCCAAAATTATTGTTATGTTTCCAAACTAAAATAGGAATGTTATTGTTCTGTAAATTATCGATTTATTTCAGAAGTAACCATTATTATTAGACACATGTATCTTATTGTAATCAAGTATATAAATGCAGGTAGATAAATAGTAGTTAAACTACAGACTAATCAATCTGTCCTTTAATTAGAATAATCTCAAAGTTTCTAGAGTTAGGATAGGTTTCATAAATAGACATATGTAGATATCTTTTGCATAGTATATAGATACAAATATATATATATTATATATAAATAACATTTCTCATCGATTTTCAATGAATATGTATGAGTATAGTATATCTCCTTTATCACATACTGAATATATTTATAACATCACACTTTAATTGCATACTAAAAATATACCTAACATTATCAGTTATAAACAGAATTCAAGTTTACATGAAGTATAGATGTAAGGTTAAACAAGCTATCGACGACACAACTGGCACATCCATTAACTTAAAACAAAAGCAAAAGATACATATTAATTATCAATATGCATTTATCATAGAGTTTAATTAAACAATATCGAAGCACATAACATTCTACAATTATACAATCTGCGGAGAGAGTAAAAACATCTTATAAACCCTAGACTCTAGGTATGGGTCAAATCCTTTAAACTTTGAAAGAATTAGAGTTTTTTTAGTCGTTGTAAGTATTTTTGTTTAGGGTCGAAACTTAAACGAGTCAAACTAAGAACCCTGGAGAAACTAAGCTATGGACAAAGGCACATATAAACAAAGAATGAATAAGGATTTCATTTACTTTCACACAGTATACTTATACAATGGCGCATAACCAAAAGTTAAACCAGAACTCTATATAATTTATTCATTAAAATATTGGGTAGTATTTTCATACAAGACATAAATTTCACAATAGAACGACATTGTTCTTCAAAGCTATCAAATATGCCTTAGTACATTTAAAACATAAACCTAACCCTAAATGACAGAACACATGCATGCATTTAAATAGCAGAGTATTAATTTTGTAATCAAATACATATAGACGAGTTACATTATCGTCAACAGATCCATTATTGGCATAAAGGTTTAAGAAATTTATGTATAATCGAAATAGCTCATGCATTTAGGGATTTTCCCAAATCTTTTAACCAAATGCTTTAACTTAGGCAACAAAACCATTTACATACATTAACGAAAGCATAAATAGAGTCAAAACACTAAGACAGTCGCGTTTTTAAAACTTAACGACTCATCAATGGATTTACACTTGATAGAAAGTAAAAATTTATCACATAAGTCTCAAATGGTAAAACTCTGTTTCATTTCTCAAAATGCCAACTAATGGCAGTTAGCTAAGAAAAACTTCCACATTACAGTATTAGTTTACAGTATGCCATTACGGCTTCAAACAAAAATTGAAAATCTAAACCCTACAGCATATTTACAGAATGTAACATCATAGTAACATTATAGGACCAGCCCAACTCTTAAAAGCATTTCAATATCATCGCCACGCTAAGCATCAAGGAAGTAAACGTTTGAGTAGAGATTCCAAGAAGGCCTGGGGCTTACCGAGGAAGTTTTCCAAACCCTGGAAGCATCTACTCTCCCTTTCCAAGATTTAACTCATGACCATAGACTCGTGGATAACTCGAAACCCTCCTTCCAACACATGCAAAGAACACAACACATTATATTTTAATCTTTGGGTTAAATAATATTGAAACATTGTAGCACCAAGAAATTTTTACTCAGTGCTTACCTCTGCGAAGCAACCTTCACGACCATGATGACTAGACAAGAATGGAGTTTTCTCCATCACTCTGACAACCGAGAATCCATCTCTCCTTAACATACAAATGAACGAAGGATTAATGCAACTCTGGCTAACCTCTGTGGGAAGTTTATTTCTCCACAGTCTTGACAGATCGAGAGCTTGGATCTCCTTCACAAAGAGAAAAAGAACAAAAGAAAAGTTGAAACAACCCCTTTTGCATTCATAGTTAGGTTTTAAGCTAGCGTGGCTCTCCACCCATGGCTTTCATGTGGCCCCTTTATTACTTACAGCTTCTATCCACTAAACTCTGATTTTTCTTACCGATTCTCTATAGTTCATGCTTATAGTTTCAAACTGTGACTTAATGCATCAAACCCTTAACTAGGAAATCGATTCCCTAGTTATTTCTTATGTTTTAACACTTTGATAAATGCCATCGAATGTCTAGCTAAGAATACCCATACTTCAAATAGTTGGAGCCAAGGCATATCATATATTTATTACATGGTATTAAAACTCTTAGCTAGGATATCAAATTACATAGTATTTAATCTTCAACCTCCAACCCAACTTTTGTTAAGTTGAGACCTTACTTGGAAACATACATGATTATCAACATGCATTAGATTCACGAAAGCTAAGTAAGCCCAGGGTCGTCACCAGAACACCCTTTCAAACAAAAACAAGATAATCAACATCTCAAACATCAAAACTAAGAAATCATAATATGATGATTTTAGGACATATGATTTTATTTAATCAACTTTTAAATGTGAAATGTCAACACAGGAAGAGATCAAATATTATATTCAATGCTAAAAGTACGTAAGAAATAATAAACGTCGATTTTGTAACTTGAAGATAAACAAGTTAAACTTAAACTTCATAAAAGTAATGTCATTGAATACAAGTATACATTCAAGCAGATATTAAGATAAGAAGTAAACTTACACATATTCTAGATCTTTTGGGTAATTATACCTTATACAAAAAAATTTATTTTTATGGATTTTTGAGTTGTTACAATTCCATCTATCATATTCATTGTTCAATGTTGGAGTTGTGTGGAGGGCCCAAATTCTTAGATGTTGATTTATCTTAATATGACTGTTGGTTTCATATTCCTGAGCTTCAGGTTAGTGGTCTCAAAATTCATGTCAATTTGATCCATTTATTTTTTGCATCTGGGGAACTAAGGGACCCTAGCAAACCCCACAAGGGTTTTAGGGCCAGGTCGCTCTTTTTGTGGGGTTTTGAGAAACTTGGGCCACACTTTTTGGATGGATAGGTGCGACTTGGGCCACTCCTATTTAAGAGACAGGTGTAACCCAGGTCACACCTGTTTAGAGAAAAATTATGACCTAGGTTTAAATTTTCTGCCAAACAAGTGCGGCCTAGGTCATGGGAATCTCCTCGAAATGAGCGAACTAAAGTCAAAGATGAGACTTTTTCCACTTTTTACTGATCCTGGCTGGTGGTTTGTTAGCCCTAAATGTGGGCACATTTCACCCTATATTGTGGTGCATTAGATTAGTTTTGATGTGAGCTTTGGTCCATTAGTTGTAATTGTCATTAGTGTGCTTATATTAGTTATGTAGGCTTGGGTCAGTGAATTGCAATTGTACCTCTTAATCTCCTATAGATAGAAAGGATATCTTTTCATTTTAGCATCTTGTCTTGTCTTGTCTTATGTACTTAGTACATTGTATAAGGAATTTTACCCCTCGAAGAGGCTTGCTATTCATCTATTTTCTTCATTAAAGTTGTGGAGTACTCTTTTTTTATCTATTTCTTCTATTTTCATGATCTTTTTGGAAATTTGTTGCATAACATTTGGTATCAGAGCTCTTTCCCCAGGACTAGTTTCTTCAAAACAAGTCATTTTGGAATTTTCGCTTTATCTTGTTTTATACAAGGTTTTGAATAGAGAAACAAGGAACCCATATCGAAAATAGGCCAAACTACTTGTGATAAAATTTGCATTTCTTAAATCATTACAGGTTTGGAGTTATACCCTTGAGAAGGTAGGGTTTCTGACTATCCGAAAAGGTAGTCTCAAACAAGTGTTCTATGGAAAATTGTTATATATGGATCACAAGAGATCCAAATTGAGTGAGACTAGTTGCATCAGAAAGAAGACAGACCATAGTATCTATGGTATCATTTTTAGAATCATATTCAAAAAATTGCACACATGGAAGGTTGTACACTCTCGCTCTTCTGAAAAGACCAAAATTAACAAGTGTTGGGAAAATTATCACAACTTTTTTTGTCACATCCAAATTCAACGAGACTTGCAGCATTGGAAAGAAGACATATCAGGCTACCACAGGCAAAGATTTTATACTCAAAGGGGATGATATTTCAAGGTTACCTTAGTTGAAAGTTCAGATAGCAAATCAGTCTTCAAATTAGGGTTGGAAAAATGTACGTCATTTTAAATTTGAATAAATTTTAGTAGAATGATCTATTTAAGGTGAACCAAAGGTGAGATATCTATTTATATTGTTCAATACCACCAAAAGGTAGTGGAAAAAACCACACTTTGCTCAAACCACCAGAGGATTCATCCCTGACCTACGATGAAAGTGAAGACATATCTTTTAGGGTGTCCAAGTTGTAATATATGATGGAAGGAATTGTCAAAATGGTTTATTTGGTTAACTTGGAAAATAAGATGGCTAAAAAAGAGGATCTAGAAGATTTGAAGATACTACAAAATGATATAAGACTTATCCTTCCTACACAATTGTTTACTCAATAAGAGGATAAGGAGGAAAAGGGGGACTTATTCCAGTCACGTATTGAGAAAAATGAAAAAAATTAGAGAATAAGAGGTTTGAGTCCCCAACATATAATAATCTACTCCATCATCACGATTTCAACTCAAGTCCAAAGAACTACTTTATTCCCACTATTGACATGAGAAAGTTTGATTGAAGTGATCCAATAACATTGATATTCCAAATGGAGCAATTCTTTGATCTACACCAAGTGCCAACTTTGCAAAAGGTAACTATTGCATCATTATATTTAGAGCCTGATCAATTTGCATGGTACCAATGGATTTGTGACCGTAAAAAGGACTTTGTTATCTCTTGGTCTATATTCATGCAAGAATTAATTGCACATTACGACAATATTAATAGAAACACTTTCTTTAGTCAGTTGATAAATATCAAACAAAAAGTCCAGTTATAGGGCACATAAAGTAGTTTTAACAGTTAATTATTATAGTGAAGAATATTTTAGAAGATAATTTGTTGGATCTCCTTATGGTCACTTTAAAGGAGAGTATTCAACATGAGATATGTATCCTTAAAACTAAAACATTAGAGAATGTTTTTAGTTTGGCAAGGAAAATTGAAAGTGAAAATATGGCGATGACTACTAGAAGGACCACCTCCAACACATATAGAGAGAATATTGTTACCTCTTCTAACACACCTCAAAGGTTGACATCTCAATAAATGGATGAAAGAAGAGAAAAAGGTATATGCTTTAATTGTCACAGCAAGTATAGTGAGGGACATAAGTGTGGATGGAAGAAATTATTCTACATAGATTGTGAATATGAAGAAGCAAAAGAACAATAAACTTCTCAAGTTGAACAAATAGAAGAGATTACTCCCACCATATCCTATCATGCATTGGCTAGAATTAGCACTCCTCAAACTCTCAATATTGAAGTATATATTAAAAAGAAAAAGGTAACTGATTGTTGATTGATTCTGGTAGCACTCATAATTTCATTCACTATAAATTAGCCAAAGTTATCAATTGCTTTGTATATCCAGCACCAGAGTTTCAAGTAATGATTTGCTGATGCCTCGAAATTTGCAACACCAATCAACAAGGGATTCTCCCAGGTAAGGGAGCCCAATTAGATCGCTTACCGTTTGGTGTAGGGAATCTGTCTGGTTAATGGCTCCGCTACCGTATAAGATTTAAAATTTTGTCTTATTTCACCCTTTGCGGCCCGATCCACCGTTTATATATTTTATGTTTAAAGATGATATGTAAGTGCTCTATCTAAATGCATGCAATTAAAAAAAATATGATCTAAAATGATCTAATCTAATTAATATATGCCTGCAGGGAGCAAAAATGAAATATGGGTAATACACCCATGAATCTCACAGGTAGATATTTAATAACATAGATGCATTTACAACAGAAAGTAAAAGATATCAAAGATAGCTTTGATAGAATTGAGGCATTCCATTACTCATTTAACATAGAATATTTGCACAAGAAATGAGAGCATTCATAACAGAGAATTAATTCAGAATAGTTAGGAACAATCTCACAGTATATACTATATGTATGAAAGATGCAGAAATAATTCAACAGATATCCATCATATCCTAAGCAAAACTCAGTGGTAGCTTTTCCCAGGAAAAATAGGTCCTTCTTTATTAATGTAGCAAAGTAATTCAAGTACAGAACAAGTTAATTCTTTCACCTGCCAAAATTCCTCTCTTTTCTATTCTATTCTTCTATTTATAACTTTTACAAAATTTGTCTCTTCTCATACCCTAACCCTAGGGAAACATAAAAGTTTGTCTTCTAGTTCCTAAATGAGACAAAAGTAATTTCCAGCTGTCTTTTAAACATTTATACAATATAACAGCCTCCAATTGTCTTTTCTAATTTTACAATAAAACAAATTTAATTCCCAGTTGGCCCTGCCACCTCAGATGGATTTCCTACTTCAGCTGACCCATCCACTTCAGCAGGTTTGTCCACTTCAACAATGTAGCTGGTCCACTGGCTGATTTCTCGTAAGATAAAATTTCCCCATGAAGAAATCGTCATCTTTAGTGATATTTCATGCTTACGCCAATCTGATTTAATGTTTGTTGCTCTTGCTATTATTGCCTGGGAGATGTCTTCCATAAAATAAGCATGGATAGAATTCTTCCCAATAAACCGGTGGAGGTCTTCTAGTGTCAGGACATCTATCTTCCTCAAGGATGCTATTTTGAATCCAGGTCGCCTTGCAGGTCTGACAAACGTTGCTCCCTGTCAAGAAAATCATCTATGGTTTGAGGCAAAACCATATGACATTTCTCGTGGGTATCCCATACCTTTGAGTAGAATTCGGTACATTTCCCGATAGTTTTCTGGATTCCGATAATTATCTTAGTACCACTATCTCTACAAAATTCAAGGAGTCCTATATCCAGATCTGAATCAACTGCAGACTTGATAGGTAGGTGCCTTGGGAATCCTGATTTCCCTTTTCTCCACTCAAGCTATCTATTGATTTCCTCTAAGTTGTGTACATACTTTCTGTTGAGTCTCAATGCATCAGCTTCAATTACCTTCATTCTTGCAATCATTCCCTTTACCTTACACACCTCTTCCGTGATGAGCTCTAGTGATTGATGAACTTTCTTCAGCATACTACATGCTTTCTCATGGAACACGATTAGATCTTGTTTCTTCTCATTTGCATCCTTTAATTCCTCTAACAACTGCTCCTTTTCCTTTGTCAGCCTTTCGAACTGAGGCTTGTAGAACTCGATCTGCTGCTTGTTGTTGGATTCATGATGTTCCAACTGTTGTACGCATGCTTCTCACTCTTTCTTCTTTCCTTCTGTGATTACCAATTGCCTATTTAGAGCATTCTTTTCATCCTCAAGCTTCTGGGTCTGCAAAGATATTTCTTTATTTTTGTATTGAAGCTCGCTATATTTCTTCTTCAGTTCATTTCCCTAGTGCACCTCCTTCAAAAGATTATCTTTAACCTTGAAGCACTTGCCCTTGTATTTCCTTACCTCTTCCACCAGCACTTGCTTGAGTCGAAGCCACAGTGCATGCTACCGTGAACTGAGGATCGTTGTCGGTCCCTTGAAAAAGCCGAACTTGTTTTATTATGATTTCGTCTTGGTCATCTTGATTTTTCATCCTCTTTTTCAACCTACTCATGATAGATTTCTTCTTTTTATCGTAGAATACAGAATTTATCTTTAACACTAGACATTGCTTTGAGGGAGTGTACGGGGTGAGAGCGAGCTCCTGTGATGAGGCATCCCCTTCAGTGGTTATTTCCAGTGTGTTTGTCGTTGATAAATCTATGTCCATGGCTTGTAGTATTGAGTTACCCTGCTCCATAACTTTCTTGGACTTCTCTGCTTCCTCTTCCTATATTTGCAGTTCTGCTGCTTCTGCTTCTGCTTTCTCCTTCATTCTCTCAGCTTCTTCTTGCATTTTGGCATCTTGCTCTTGCTAAATTTTAGCAGCTTTTGCTTCTTGTTGTTGCTTTTCTTCTTCTTCTTTCTAAAGCCTTTCTGCTTCTTCCCTCTGCTTCTCTACTAACTCCCTTTGAAGCCTCTCATTTTCTTTCTCTTGGAGTCTATTCACCTCCTCTTTTTTCTTCTTCTCGACCTCCTCTAGTTGCGTTGCAATTTCCTCTTGGCGTTGCTTCTCCTCTTGTTCCTTTTGCATTAACCCAACAGGTTTGGAACTGGAGCTGGCTCCACTTTTAGGGCAGTAGCATTTTCCCAACTCGGTCATATTTTTGGCACTTCGAAAGAACTCTTCATCCTTGTCGAAATGGTGTGTGTAATCAAAAGTGACCTTGAGGTTACTACAATGAGCAGCAGCTTTGCCTTCGGGGTCATGCCTCCTAAAGATATTTGTACCAAAATGGAAGGCCTCTGAGTCCTTAGCCAATTCTATACCATATTTTTCCTTGGGGAGCTGGTATGCTTCAATGATAAATGGCATTGATGGGTATGCAGCCTTCTTCTTGTCACTGAGCACTCAACTGACTCCATTCATAAAGAGTTTCCTTACAGCTTCTTTATGCACAACGTAATCTGTGGCATATCAGGGAAACAGGGATGAGGCATGACTTCCTCCATACATTCTGAAGTATGTCCTTTCCATAGAGAAGTAGTAATCTTTGAATGTTTCTATGATTGGCATAGAATTCTCGGATAGGTAGTTTGGTTCTGCTTTAAAGAGTATTTGATATAGGGGCATGATGAACTTTTCACATATTTGAGTATAGTAGCTTGCATACTTGTGTTCTCACGTTATCTGATAAGCTACATGGAGGGGAGACTCTTTTATCTTCCAGACGCATCCCAGATCAGGGAAAGCGTGCTTGACGAGTAAGCAGTCCACCAGATAAGAGGACATGAAGAAATCAACCTTGTTTTTAGTCAGTCCTCCCTCACCAGCAGTTATAAGCGAGGCCATGCTATCTAAGATGATATCGACCCAGTTGAATATTGCACCATGTGTGGCCACATGGGACATCATTGGCACCTAGCCAAGATTATATATGTTTCCATTGGGCATGCCGAAAACTTGACTCAACATCAAGGTGATGAGCCTGTATGGAGTCCTCAGATGTTGACTCTCATACTCTCCACTGGCCCTTGAAATTATTTTCTTTTCACCAATTGTCATCTTTCTTGCATATTCCAAAAGGTCCATCTTTAGCCTGGATAACCATTCATCATTCAGGAAGGTCTTAGGGTAGGGAAGTCTGTATGGTGCCATGACAAAATCTGGCGCAAAAGATGCAAGACTCATCCTGTCAATATATGTTATGAATCTGGTGTCAGTATTCACCTGGGATAGTATCCAACCAACAACCTCTAAGCATGGGAATAGCTCCGGGCGAGTGGCCACTTTGTGGAGAATGAACATTTTTATGTTATTATAAACCACTATCTCTTCCAACGAGGCTTCAGGGAAGTCTTGGTATTCTACAGCTCTGTATAGTTCACCCCATTGATACTCTGGGGAAGCTCTTGTAATGGATTATGTGTCACCGAACATCGTCTCGAGTGAGGTGTCTAAGAGGATTTCTACATCTGAGTGTGACCCGGCTAACTTGGCTTTCTTTCTGGCAGACCACCTATCCATATCAAACCTATGACGACAGTGAAAGAATAAATGAGGGATTTCATTGTTTGTGATCAATATAGTGTTTAAATTCATGATGTTTAAAAGAACTGGAGTAGACATGAATGTTAGCTTCCAATTAAAACTGGCCATTTAAGGTCGAAAATAATGAGGACAAACATTGATACAAGAGTTAACCATACAGTAGTTTAAAGAGTGTGATTTAAACAGAAAACGAGTGCCGCTAGCTATCATTTAACATTATCCTGTCATTATCAATGAGTAAGCAAGTTCTATCAGCATCATTTTAGAATTTCAAAAGGTGAAATGTTTATGTCATAGAATAAGACAATCTTTCAAACAAACCATTCATTGCGAAACTATCTTCTTAAGCAACCTTTAAAAGTGACAGGTGAAACTCTTTTCACTAAAACAAAACAGCCATAAGAAGCTAAAAGATGACTGAAATTGATGTCGAGAAGACTGAAAGAAGAAAATGTGTGTGTGTGGAAGAACGAAAGTAAAGTATAGTGGCTATGGTGCAACTCTTCTTGGTCCAAAACGACTCGACTGAGATGACAGACGGTGTAGTCATTGGCGCTTAAGGCTCGGGCAAAGTCTATTAACAACACGCCTACCATGATAAATACAAGGATCTTCCTAGTGTAGGTTTCAAAAGATAAAAACCGGAGTGAAAGGCAGTGACAGACCACGCCTAACCATGCAACTCGCTCTGACAGTGATACCAGGTGCGGGTAAAACCAGCTGGGGAGGAAGTACCTTTCGATACTATGAAAGACAGCGTGGGTCTGGCTTTAAAAACAACCAATAAACACTTCTGGAGCAAAACTAAGTGCTAAAAAATGACCTCAAATAGTCTTTTAACGAAACGACAAACTAGACCAAGGTCCCAAGCAGATAAAACAAATGGAAATGGGGTCAATGGAGCCTACCTGTCAACACCAGAGAGGTTTACTGGAGTCAGGGATGCGTGCCCTTAATAATGACAATCTGATGCTTCAAATGGCGCTCGACAGTTTCTCTCTATTCGCAAATGGTTGGATGGAAAACCCAAAACCCCATTGCATATATATATAACACATAGCATTTAAGATTCGCAAGGTTGGCAGTTGGGGCCATAATGGTGCATGAGGATCGATGAAACAACTAATAAACTCGCACAGGGTTCAATTAAATTCTCCAACTACTAATGCTTCTGCTTTCCAAAAACAGACTGCATCGACAGTCGACGACCTAACCCTAAATCTTGCGCAACGGTCAGCGCGAAAGTAGTTATAAAACTGCAACAAGGGGAAACAAGAATCTCGACAAAGTGACGGTCGGGGGTGGTAAGCTTGCTTCTGGCACAAAGGTCGGCAGTGGTAAACTCACCTCTGGCACAACGGTCAAAATTGAAAACTACGCCTGGGCAATGCGACGCGACTCGACGAAGGGATAAAAAACAAAACTCTGACCAGTTGGCCAAGTTAGTGTCGAGCAATGCGACTGGTTGGCGGAGATAAGCTCACTGGTTGTCGGAGATAAGCTCATGTAAACTCTGTGACCAAAACACCAGACAAAGTCCTTTTAGAAGCAATCAATTGGCGAAAGATGAGCGAGGAACGTGCGCAACGGTCTGCTAAGTTAGACCTAAAACCTGCGCAATGGTCGACGAAATTAAGCATAAAAGATGTGACTAATCTTGTGGGGAAAAGACTTGAAAGCCTTAGTCATAAAAACAACTTATTTTGGAGAAAAGAAAAGGGACAACTTTAAAGTTTAAAAACCAAATTTTCAAGAGAACACAAAACTTTCTAAAAATAAAAGGAGGGGCCCTATAATTTTAAGAAAATTATGGGGATCAGGTTGTAGCTATTAAAATCCTATTGGGCATCCTTCACTAACACCTCGGGGTTTTGGTGTAATGGTTCGTGTCATTTGGTATCAGAGCCTCCACCCAGGTTCAAGTCCCAGAGCGGGTGGCAACGTCGGCATTGCAATGTTCATCCGGGGCTCGTACGGCGCAAAGGGGACACCACCGTATGGGCGCACATATATCCCGAAGTCTAGACTGCGGAGCGTGGTGGGATGTTCAGATCCTAGTGGGAAGCCTTCACTAACACCTCGGGGTTTTGGTGTAACGGTTCGTATCATTGGATGTGAATAACCTGCAATAATTAATTAATGCAAATACATGAGATATCAGAAATAACGGAACTCAAAATCACTTTTATATTGATCACAGGCCACTTCGAGAGGGAAACCTCCCTTGAGCAAGCTCAATACAATTAACTTCATGGTGCCTTCAATGACCTCAACACACACTTATATACTAAGTCTATTCCCAATACTATGAGTCAAACCCATGGGACATATAACACTACGGGATGACATACAAAGCATATGCGTCCAATACTATGGGTCAATACTATGGGATAATATAAACTGTGGATCAACAAATACTATGGGATGACTTACAAAGAATATGCCTCCAACAAAAATATACTAACATAGTAAAGAGAAGGGTTGACACGGGTTCCTAACATCCCCTCTCCCTTAGAAAAAGCTTTGTCCTCAAAGCTTGGTTGGAGAAATTGCTGCAGAATCTGAAGGAGTGGTTCCCCGGTAGCATCCTCGGGTTGCATTTTGGGCCACTGACGCCTTTGGAGTGTCAAGAAGGATTGCTTGGAAGGCTGTAGATGAAGAATAACCCTATCAGCTACGTGGAAAGTGCGCTCAAAACGGTGTTGATCGGCTTGTTGTTTCAGTCGAATTCTTGCCATGTGAAGATTGTCCTGCAGAATGAGAAGAATCTGATCGCGGTTTCGAAGAACCGAGTCAATTTCCGGAACTGGGGAGCTGCTAAGGGTGTATGGAAGAAGAATTGGCGGTGTCTGTCCATAGACTACTTCATATGGTGTCCTTTGAGATCTGGTATTGCACCACCAGAGCGCTTCTACGAAATACATAGAAATAGTTGGCCAAAGTTGTGTAGGGATGGGCAAGGGTTTGACCAATCCCAAAAGGAGTGTCGTTTCACCCTTGTTGACCTAGAAAGTATCACAGTCAGCCACCATCTGTTAAATTGTCATTTTTTAGTCCCTGCCAAAAGAAGGTACATTGTTCCCAATCATACATTTTGAAGAACCCAGAGTTCCCTACTGATGAAGAAGCATGGAGTTCATAGAAGAGATAGCCTTGTTGAACATATTGCAACCAATTTGGAACAAGCAGAGAAAGAGCTATAAGAGAAAATGGGTCATCAATTGTGTGAGAAGGAGCATCTGCCACCATATTGCCCTTACCCTTCTTGTAAGTGATCGCATAGGGATAACCCATTTCAGGTGTGTTGGGGAGGAGACCCATTGTTCCAGAAAATTTTCCAGACTCTGGAGATAAGTCTTGATACAGAAATAATTCCCTAATAGGTATGGCTGCCACTTCTGTACTGCATGCAAAATAGCCATCATTTCCTGCTGAGAGGTAGATGCGACTAAATTCTTACCGGAAAGGTCTCTTGAAGGCGGAAATATCATTGGTTCAGCAAAGACACCTGCATATCTATCCAAGGAAGTAGTGGAGACCGTTGATGGGTGCATCTGAATGGAATGGAGCTGACCGATGACACCATGTGAATTCTTCTTAAGGACTTTTTCCAAGCGATGTGAACTGATGATGCAGAGAGACCCTGGTTGTAAGCCCATTAATTTGTATTGTGCCCCATTGACTGAAAACTGCATCCAAAGTTTAGCAAAATGGCATAAGATGGGGCCAAGTGTGCGTAACCATTGAACGCCCAAAACCACGTCACATCCACCTAAGGACAAGGAAAACATGTCAGAGCGGAGGTTATAATCTTCCATAGAGATACACACATTGTGACACTTCCCCTTGCAAGGTAAGGTGCCCCCATTGGCAACCATGACTTCAAAGTTGGAGCAAGGATGGATAAAACAATCATCCTGTTTGGCAATCCGAGGGTCAATGAAGTTATGAGTGCTACCAAAATCAATCAGTATGGTAAGAGGGAAATTATTGAAGTATCCCCTAACCTACATTGTTTGTGGGGTTGTGACGCTGGTTACAGCATGGAGAGAGATCGTGGGTGGGTCGTCTTGAGATGGGGTGTCAACAGGCAGGTGTTGAATGTCAACCTGATCATCTACTGTATTTGGAGCTTCTTCACCAAGTTTAGAGGCTGGCAGAGAATCCACATCCAAGAGATAGAGATTTTGTTCAAAACATCTATGTCCCCGAGGTAATTTCTCATCACAATTATAACAAAGCCCTTTTTCTCGGCGTGCCTACATCTCGGTTTCAGACAAATGCTTGATAGGAGTTGGTCGAGGAGCTGGTGGGATGGGAGGTCGTTGAGAACCCATATTTTGGAAGGGAACAAAAGTGGGTTTGGAGCACTATTGGGTTGCAAGCTTGTCTTCTGCCAACTTATCCAAACCTAGGACTTCCATCATTGTGTTGGGAGAGAACATTTTAACCTCTCACCGGATTTCATTCTTAAGACCACCGATAAAACAACTCCTGTAAAGTTCATCAGACAATCCTTCTGTGTCATTGGCGAGTTTCTCAAATTCTGTCTGATACTCTCTCACTATGCGAGTTTGGTGAAGTTTAGTGAGTGCTCCTGTGAAGTTGTCAAAAGCACTAGGACCAAATCGTGGAAAAAGGAGTTGGCAAAAATCTATCCAATTTGGCTCGGGATGAGCTTTGATGTACCAACGGTAGCATTGAAGGGCTTCCTGTTCCAAATGAAAGGATACAAGTGGAACTTTCTAGACATCAAAAGTATTATGCAGACTGAAATATTGTTCTATGCGGTATATCCATCCAGTCTGATCAGTACCATGGAAGCGAGGAAAATCAAGATTCGACCCACAAAAATTGCTGGAAGAAGAGAACCCAGTGGCTGCAAAAGATTCTGGTTGTTTGTTATTGTTCATGGCTGAATGCTGAAGATGGAGGCTACGAAATTTTTCATCCAAATCTTGGAGTTTGGTCTGGATGGCTGCAAGTACTTCCTCCATGGTTTTTGCTCCTGCACGGGTGACAACCACAACCAAGAATTTTTTATTTATTTTTATTTTTGGAAATGGATAGAAAAACGCAAACAAAAGCTTATTTAGTAAAGGAAGATTTGGATTTGGGAAAAACTCGGATGGGTATTTGGGGTTTGACTAGGTTTTGGACATTTTCTGATGGATAGGGAAGCAAAAAATGGGGATTTTAGAAGTGGGGTGAAAGAATGAGAAAATTTGGCAGCGAGGGACAAAGAAGCAGAATTAGGAAAGGAACACGGTGGCAAAATTTGAAGGCGTTTGGGTGAAAATTGAAGGAGTTATGGCAAACCCTAAAAATAGACAAATGTGGGATTTCTGGTCTTGGGAAGTGGAATTTGGGACAGGGTCTTCAGGAATGAAATATACAAAATGGGATTGCAGAGATGTTAGTGAAGTTTAAGGGAAAATAGAGTTGAAACAAGGGAGATATGGCCGAAAAACAAAATTCAGAAATGGATTGGCAATAGGGGCACAGAAGGGATCCACAACAGATGGATCTGCAACGGCGCAGAAGGGATCGAAAATGGCTGGATCTGAAAAGGATACTGGATCTAGAAGGACTTTTAGAATAGATCTAAAATGGCTTGATCTGGAGCGAAAGTGATCGGCACCAATTCAGCTGAAAATAGATATGGACCCTAGGTATGTGCGGCTTCCTATCGGTTCAGGGGATTCACTTGGCCACCAATGCTGTTTGATGGCTTGCGTATTGGGGCAGTACCCCTCACTGCACGGCTCAGGTAAAATTGATAACCTCTTTTCCACAAATGACAGCTCTTGGTTTACCTCACAAGTGGGAACTAGTCAATCAGGTAGGGTTTGTTGCCCTTTTCGCTGGCAGGTCCTCTCAATGGGCCAACTACTTTGGGGTTCCTGTGGTACTCCTCACAATGAGTTTTAGGGATTATGCCCAAGTACTTCCCACAGTTAAGCGGATAGGGGTTATTCCCATATCTGAACTTGCAACAGATGCGAAAAAAAAAATCTGGCAGAAATTCCACCCAACGAGCCCAAGAAAGTGCTCTGATACCATATGTGAAGAACCTACAACAATTAATTAATTCAAATACATGAGATATCAGAAATAACAGAACTCAGAATCACTTTTATATTGATCACATGCCACTTCGAGGGGGAAACCTCCTTTGAGCAAGCTCAATACAATTAACTTCACGGTGCCTTCAATGACCTCAACACACACTTATATACTTAGTCTATGCCCAATACTATGAGTAAAAACCATGGGACATATAATACTACGGGACGACTTACAAAGCATATGTATCCAACAATAATATACAAACATAGTAAAGAGAAGGGTTGACACAGGTTCCTAACAACAACATCAAAATGATTGTAGATGGGGGAACTATCAATTGCTTAGGGAAATGCCATAATATCAATCTTACAATGGGGAAATATGTATTGAATAGTCCAATGATTTCTATTCCAATGGGTGGTGTTGATGTTGTCTTAGGAGTTCAATGGCTACAATCATTGGGAATCGTGGATTTTAATTTTCAGAAGATTTTCTTGACATTTTCATGGGAAGGAAAGGAATATGAATTAAATGGTATTACAGGGAAACCAAGCAAGGTGATAAGCTCTAATGGTATGACAAAAATTGATGAAAAGGGGACATCAATGTGTAATTGCACAATTATGCTCATTAGGTGTTTCTCAAAGATGTATTTTATGAATCTTGTTGAACAATATATATGTTTTCTACTAACCATGTGTCGGTTTGAAATGTGAAAAAGTATCCTTGATGAAGAAGCATCTCTATTTAAAGCATCTTTGTTGAAGAATATGGTTTAGTTGTTGGGACTGAGTTCTTGGATCCCATTTGAGATCAGTCTAGTATCCGTTTCTAGAGGGTAGTCTAGATGATGTTGTCCTTGCTTCCTTGAGTTCACTCTACTAGTCTAGGTTCTCGCACAAGAAGCTAGGAAATGGGATGGTGATAGAAGTCACATCCCATAGGCACTAGATATGGACATGAAAGTAGTAGTGGGAAGAATTGTGGTTCTCGGAAGAGGTAGTTCTGAGAGTTGCTAGACTGAGTGTGCTTTTCTTATGGGAGGAACATTGTCCCATTGAAGTCAGTTTCCCAAATTTGAGATAAGTATTTTCTCATTTGCTATTCATGTTATTTTATTCTATATAATATGTGTTGTGGTGACTGATTTATGCTATCTTTATGTTCATGGTTTAGTTGTTGAAGAATATCCTTATATCATGCATCATATATTTTTATACCTGATGCTAATCATATGGTTGATTGAAATATGATTTTTAGGTGGATGTATCTTTTAGGTTTGAATACCTTGTGATGGGGATTCAAGATTGACCATTTCTTCTACACTGGGGACCACTCTGCTAGTCATGGTTCTTGCATAGGGATCTTGAGTATGGGATGGTGACATCGTGAGGGATGATTTAGGTGAAGGGAGTCAAATCCCATAAGCTGTGGAGACGGAATGAGGAGTAGGTGGTAGTGGGAAGTATTGTGGTTTCTCGGAAGAGGATTTTAGAGAAGGAATACTAAAAAAATTGAGGTTGTGATCCTTATGAATGTTTGTAAAATCATGTATGTATTATGCATCGAGGATGATGCATTATTTAAGTAGGAGGGGAATGCACCATACCCCATATGTTAAGACCCATGCATATGTAATATGTTGTAATTGTTTATTATTGTCATGAACTAGGTGCCCAGACAAGGGTCATTAAGGACTGAGAGACATTATTATTGTTGTACATAATTAATTAATAAAAAAAACTGGCATGCTGGAAACCACAAACGAGGATGGGAAGCCATGTTTCCATAGTGTTAGGGGGAATGGGGACATTTCTAGCACTTTAGAACTTGTTGGATTGAACTTTATTTGTAGTTGTGCCTTGGTATCCTTATGTGTTGATGGTCACCCAAACATTGTACAATAGACTCTATTCTTATTTATTTCATACTTTAGAGTTGCTATTACACCTTGTGCATGGTTTAATAGACCCCCACTTGAATAATGCACCCTCCTTGAGAGATTTATGGACCCCACTTGATGCATGTCACCCTATCCCTAGATTCTATCTTACACCTCCTCATTTTTTTCTTTTGCCTCCTTGTTTTTAGCCTCCATATCCTCAAGTGTTCCCTTGATTCCTATTTTTGTGATTACAGGCTCTTTATGACTATGTGGGACCCTCTCTCTCTCTCTCATGGGTGCGCAATCCTTGGCTCCATTTATCAATTTTGTAACTCCTCACTAACTTGGGGGATGGAATATCCTTCTTTGCATCCCGTCTCTCCTAATTCGATTTAGCCTCATGAATTAGAATGGGTGGGACCTAAACACGCTCCTTACCCCTCTCCTAACTCGAATTTTCCTCCTTGGGTTGGATTTTGATCTATAAATCCTTGTTTGCTCCCCTTGAGAAGATAATCCTCATGTAGGGAATTTGATTCATGTAATTCATGCTAATATATAGTAAGATTGTGAGCCATGTATGCTATGCTATGTTGCATGTATGCGACCTTGTGTTTTTGTTTGATGTAATCTTGAAAAACTCTGAATAGTTCCTCTTCTCGACTACTTTTCTCTATCTTGATCATGCACGTAAATCCTTATGGTGAATGGCGATGTTCTAAGGGACCTGGGTGGTGAAGGGACTACCATTGCACCTAGTAGTGGGGTGGAGGGGAAAGTAGGTGGTGATGGATTGAGTTGTGGCTTACTATACCGATATCCTTTACTGCACCTCTTCATGTGGATCCATGGCCTCAACTCGGGGGTGGCATTGCAAAGTGATATTTGGCTTTGCAGCGTCTATGGCTAGGTGGAACGTGGTCCAGTTGATGCTAGTTGCAAATTAATAAGATAAGTGTATTATTTTATGTTATTTTACATGTTTATGTTATGCATATACTATTTCTAATGTGCTCTTGGTGGTTGAACTGATCTTTACTTGTGTAAATGGTTTTTATGTTAACCAATGAATGCAGATTGAATATCTTTCTTAAGAGATCTTATGTTCATTTATTACTTATATGGATATGATGCGTGCATGTGTGTGTGTGGTTTTATTTATGCTTCCATTACACCCCTAGGGGTTGAGTTAAACTTTGTTTATGTAATGTTCCTAATATGAAAAATTACTCCATTTTGGCCAATTTTCGAACATTGGACTACTGAAACCCAAATTGTACCAAATGCTTTTGATTTATGTATGATGGGATTGAGAGGTATTAATAAATAATTATGAATCTCTTAGACACTAATACATTCATTAGAAACATTCGGGGATTGTATTTCTCAAGGAGCAAGGAAGGGGAAAATACCAGGTGAATGCAATGGTCGGAGAACCCCGCTAGGATATGAACTTTTTGGATTCCCAAGCACTGTACATAGTTCCCTATTTTATGAAAAGAGACTTGGATGGGATATAGGACCTCAAGGGTAACCAAAATGCAGCATTATATCAGGTTTTAGGGTCTGAATTAACTCCTATAGAACAACAGGTTGTGAGTCATAGGAATTGTGAGAAAATTGTTAACAATGTACATAGAAAATGTGGTTCAATATTTAAGCAAAGATAAGAGGGTATGCACATAATATTTTGTCCATAAATGTTAATTCATATGAAGCTCGAAAAATAGACAAAAACTCAGAAAAAATATGATATCAAAAAGGTAAAAAATCATCCCAAAAACACCATGTGAAAATAGAGAAGAAACGAGCTCGAATCTTGAGTTTTCTTGGAAATATTACATGAAAGGTATGGTATTTCGAGCTGTGGATATAATATGAAGTTAATTAAAATGATATATCTAAAAAAACATGAAAATGGATTCGAAATATCTGTCCTCGCACTCTTTATGCAGCTATGAGTGCACCATCACACTTGTACATGGACATTAAGAGAGTTTTAAGAGAAAGATTATAGAGAAAGAAGATAGAATATGAAATCCAACTCAAAGGGGATCGAACCTCAATAAAAGAATATCCATGATGATCTATTGAGAGGTATTAATGGCCTCTCCTACAACCAACTTGGATATCTATATTTCACCCACAAAATTGGTTCTAAGGTAGGGAGGATGGACTTCCATTGTGTAAGGACAAGCTAAGCTCTCCAAAAGTACAAATGAGAAATGACCAAAAGCTACTCTCCTTTGTCATCCTCCTAATTTATTAAACTGATGTTGACTCAGAAGGTTGAATTCCATCCAAGAGACTTCATTCAACTCGAATTAGTGATAGATTCTCTCATGAGACACTTGTCCACTTCTTCCTTGCATTCCTCTTTTCCCCAATTCGAATTGGGAATCTTGGCTGACCATAACTCACTCTATGCACCCTCTTGGTGTCTATTTTTATCCCTGATATGTTATATGTGTCATAGGTCTACAATCAGGTCTGAATTTTTCATAGATTCCTTCATCATTGTTTTCATAGATACCATGGAATCTAGCTACAAGTGTCACAATGCCTCTTCCTCTTCCTTGGGAGTTACTCTTCCACTCCAATTTGAATTTCCTTGATATTTGAAATGAATATTTCTCCTTCATATACCCAAAGTATGTTACTCTCCACCTTGTTACCGGACAATCCACTCGAACGGACGCGAGCACGATATCCCTATCTCAATGTGAGTCTAGAACAAATAAAAAAGACTACAAGTGCATTTCCTAGATCTACTTAAGGACCAAGTACTAGATGTCTTACCTTTCTATTACACAATCCTTTCTCATGAATGTTGCTCCATGTCCCAAGATCGTCAAATCCAAGCTGCAAGACCTATCAAGACACAGAAACAAGAGAAATGAGTAAAGAGCATCTATACAATAAGCGATCTAAGTAAACAGTTAAGCAGGTAAACTACACAATATCATTACACATAAGAGCAATATTTGTGGAAAGCATTTGCCTTACTGTAAGTAGAGGAGTACATGATAGAGATATAGAACTACAACCAAAGACTTAACGTAGTAGCTCTTCTTCGACCAAGCTAATTGCCATGTCCTTCCAAGGAAGTATGAGCTCTCCAATAGGTGAATGGAGGTGTCTTAAGAGACATTTCACTAGCATGTATATACCATAGCCTTCCTCCCTTTGGGATGGGAGAGAGATTCACTTATATAAGACTAAGTGGATAGGGTATGGACAGGATAGGTTGAGAGATGGTAGGAGAGAGATGGGGGATCTTCCCAAAGAGTTAGGGGTCGAGCACCAACTCCCCTGGAGGTCAAGGATAAGCCCCTAAATGGGTAAGTTTTGAGAAGGATCTCGAATAGGATATTTTTGCCCATTAACAGACCTCGTCGCACCCTGCAAAGGAGGAAGACGTGACGTCGAATGTTTCTAGTGTGCAACCTGCGACGACCTCTTAGAAGTTTGCAGGATTGAGTGCAAATCCTCCCAAATGAAAGTACTTAGTCCAGGTGACTTCAGGGATGTATACACTGAATCTAATGATGAGTAGATTTTGGGTGTAATAGAATGCCCCCCAAATCATGAAGCTATTTAAGGATGTATAGGTGAAGTGCTTTGAAAGAAATAATGGCAATTGGCTCGATAGACAAAGGACACTAATGCAGTACAATTGACTCTGAACGGACAATCTCATATGAAGTACAACATGGTTGCCGACCAGTACATTACAGATCCATGGTAGTAATGACCGACTGAACACAATTATGGCTACTGGACACAAGCATAGATCCATGATGAGATGATAACATAGCCACGGCCAATACAAAAGTGGATCCGTGTAATATGACTCAATACAAAATCCATCGAAACCTAGGTAAAAAATTATTCGCCAAGGTCTTCAAGCTGAACCCGCAATGATACAAATCTATCCATGTAATTACAAATGTCTTGACGTCAAACATGGTAGAAACCACTTGATTACTGGTCATTGATGTAAACCATTAACAAGTGTGAGGGAGATCACCATTGATGTCAATGATTCCCAAGGTATCACAGTACATATCATCAAGCGTGAATAAATGATTTGAAGTCGAACGCAAGATGAAATATTTCAATCAGGAGTCAATGATGTAAACTCATGACGAAAGCAAGGTAACTTGCCATTGAGGCATGCAGGGCCAAGGTACTTGGTTGGTTTCTAGATTCAATCCTCGGATGATTTGTTGAAGTCAACAAGGATTAATCTGTCAAAGGAGGGCCATGATGAATCCCCCATCAATCGACACGAAACACGACAAAAGATGTGTAGAGTGGATCAGATGGTATAGTAACATGTAAGACTGACTCAAAGTAACAACGGCATGACGATGTGTGTACTGACTGTAGATGAAAGATAGTGGATGTGTTCTTGAACATGGGCATGGCATGACTTGGAAGTATTGACACAATACGAATGACGCAAACTTCTAATGCAACTGATGATCGAAGCTTTCTCCGAATGACTTAGACAAGTAACGAGACTCAGAAAGTAAGCGGGGACTCATAGACAAACATATGACCCAAGTACTATATGCAAAATGTAGATGAGTGCCATGTTCAAGAACAACTATATACTACCACTAAGGTATGTAACACAAACACTTTCCTTTTTCCCCATCATGAATGATGAGTTCCTCATGTGTTTTTTACGAGCTTGATGAGGGTAACCAGATGCTTGGTATATCTCATATCATAGATGAGTCCAATCCCAAATATTTTCCGAACCTGAGATAGCAGGGGTTCGTCCCATGACGGGCCCTTTAATGTGAAAATTTAACAAGTCCATAGAAGGTAAACTCAGTCATCATTTCATGTTTAGAGAGTCTGAAAAGAACTAAAGAAGACTCCAATGGTCCTTTTTCGTAAAGTTAGCATCATCGCCCGAAAAAGGGTAAAACAACACAGGAGAGGACTCTTCCAGTCATGTTTGGCTGGAGTATTCCTTTTTCATAATTAGTGCCCCCTAGTCTGAAAAAAGGGGTAAACTATCACCAGGAAGATGACCATTCAAATACTTTAACAAGTGTGAATGCAAAAGGTTCGCTTGGAGATATTTTCATATTTAGGGAGTCTGAAAAGAGCTTAACTATGGACTCCGGGGGGTGTCCTTTTCCATGGATGTTTAATGGGCCCGGAAAAGTGATAAATCATAACTCAGTACTTGTTCTCATGATTGGGTGAGTATGAGAACAAACGAAGATTGAACTCATCCTCATGCAATAATTACTACTAACCAAAAAATAATAATGACAAAACATTGAAAGGGGTGTTCATACCTGTAGTTACCATTGGTAATGCGAGAAACGACACAAAAGACCACTTTACGACTCCTGTACACTAGGGAAAGTGTCAAATAGTCCCAAATATAATGACAAACAATCAAAACTATAGTAAATGGCCCAAAAAGCATCAAAATATTTGAAAAAGAATATTCCATTCTATTTATAAATAGAAACATTGTTCAAATTGCCAATTTAAGTGGAGAAGTACCAATTTGCAGCCAAAACTTCCTTTGTCGATTTTGGGAGCTACGATCTACCATTTCACCAGCCATCCAGACCAGGTAGGCCTAAATCTCATCCCGCAACTTTCCAGTGGTTTACTTTTTTATTTCTTGTCCATTTTTTTGTTTTTTTGGTGATTTAGGGAAGGGCCATTGTGCCCTCAGCTCATCGCAAGTGGCCCTTTCGGGACTTGCGACGAGACCGAGTCGTCACAAACCGCAAAAATGAGACCTACGACGACGTCGCGTTGTACCTAAAGGCACGGTGCGATGACATAAAACCAAAACCCAAACATCAAAAATAATTCAAAAAAGGAGTTTCTGAAAGTTGAGGAAGGTCCTAACAGGGTTTAAATGTTGCTTTTGGCAGGTTACTAGCAAGCAAAATGGTATTGGAGTGGTGAGAGAGAGAACAAGAACTCGAGGATGAACAGGCCGCAAATGATCCACAATGCGTGGATGCTTTGAGAAACTGTGGGTTACTCAAGTTCTTTGAGATACAGGGGATGAGAGCCCAAATACCGCTACTGACACACATGCTCTAGAGTTGGGATGCGGCCCAACAATACTTTGTGATAGGTGAGCATATCCTCATGATTGACATTGAGGATATCTACTTTTTGATCGGTTTGTCTCGAAGAGGGGAAGCTGTACAACTTATTGGGACACGGGCCAGTGACCGTACAGTTGAGGACATGGTGTCACAACATTGTGTTGCTACTTCTTGTCCTTCCAGCGAGAAGATACTCATCAAGGATGTGGTGAGACGTCCACTATGGACCATACTACTTACCATTACTAGGGTGGCAGGTAGCCAAGCCCCAAACATAGCTACTCAGATTCAGATGTTGTATGTGGAAGACTGTATGTCTCCCAAGGTTCTCAACTAGTGCGAGGGTCTCCTTGCCAACATCTGAGCTCAAGTGACCAACTGTCGATGCGGGGAGCTCAAGCAGTTTGGATATGGATCGATCATAGTATTGTTCCTCTTGGATCGGATTCCTCTTCTACGTCCGCAGTTGGTACTTGATGACAGGGAGTCCAGGGATCCCCATATGCTCAGATGGGATGAGGTCATGACCCTTCATGGTGGTGGGCCCATCATTAGCTTTGGTCTTGAGTTTTCTAGCTGGCTAGAAGGCTAGTTACTTATGGTCGAGGAATTTCCATATAGCGGCACGGACTTTTGAGAAAATCCCGACTTGACACTGCCAGAGGGTGCGGCATGGGGTGATATAGGTGAGAACAAAACCCTTATATTTTTTAGTTTTGTATATTATATCATTTTTTTGATATAGTGCTGACAAGCATGTAATATGTGTGTACAGATGTGGGCCCCGTACGACCAGTGGGTCTCTCCCTTCTGACGATGAGAGACAGAGGCGGGGAGGCAGTCATTCCTGCAGGTGCTCATGCTGCCATCGAGGATATGGAGGAGATGTATAGGAACCTATCCGAGCTGACTGTGGAGGTACCAAATCTAGCTATCGATGACTTACCGAGGCCCATGCAGAGATTTGGGGTTGGAGCATCTGTGCGCTTCAATGTCTTACTCTGCAAGGTGGCTCGAACCATGGACTGCTTTCTCACCCAACGACAACGGGCTGTTTGAGATAGGGGTGTACGGGTCAAGCGTCAGGCCTAATGACACTACTATACTTGTAGTGAGAGCTTAGAGGCCTCAGATTTTGTACTACTGATAGCTACGATGCTTTAGATTTTTTTGAGACTCACTGAAAGCCATCGTGCTTCAGATTTTGTACCAGCACTACTTTTTGAGCGATTTATATATATACAGACATTATTGGCGATTTATACATTATGTGTTTTTAAAATGATTAGTGATGTGATCTTGTTTATATGTTTGCTTTTATACATTATACTTACATGTTGTGAATGCTTTTACATATTATGAGTATTATGTGTGTGCGATGTACCAATCCAAAATGAAGTTGGCCATCGAGTCAGCAACTGTGTCTAACTCCCGTGGAATGTACAGGTATTGAACGGATTCAAATGACCTTTCGAGGATACGTACTCGTCTGAAGAGACAGAGTAAGGTGGGATCACAGATGGCGTAGACCCGGTTAAGATGGGAAACCACTAATTGAGAATCCATGTGGATGACAATGTGGTCCATACCCAAGGAAATGGCATTAGTTAGGGTTCCGATTACTGCCTCATATTCTGGGGCATTGTTGGTCACAAACCGTAGGCAACTTCCTCCTAAGCTAATGAGCTCACCTGTTGGGGAATACAGTACCCAGGCTGCCGAAGCAAGGTTACGAGTATGCCGGCTGGCGCTGTCCACGAATCCATAGCACATTGCCATCTGCACATGCAGACAGAACATGGTATAAGAAGCGAAAAAAAGATAAAAAGACACTCGAAAAAAATGCGTCACACCACACAAAAACACAAAAACATGCCATGTACAGTATATACAAGCAAGTCTGTGCATGAGAGATCAAGCGTTGTATTTCTTCAGGTAAAGCCCATTGCGGGGTTCACCCAAAGAGATTCTATCATAATCTTCAAGCTCGTAAGCACCTTTTTCCAACACACGTTTTATAACGTAAGGTCCATGCCACATGGAATCGAACTTCCCTGCACCTAGTTTGTCGTTCTTCTATTCATAAGTGAGGACCAAGTCACCCGCATTAAAGATACGCGGTTCAACTGACTTATCGTATTGGGCTTTGATGCATTTCTTGTTCAATTCATTAGCAAGAGCGGCATCTCGGCGACACTCATCAAGTTTTGCTAAGTGCAAGAGACATTCTTCCTCAGTGGTAGTGTTAGGAAGAAGTTCGACCGTGAGCTGTACAGACGAAATTTCACACTCTATTGGTAAGACAGCCTCCAATCCATATACCAATTGGAAGGGAGTGAATCCTGTGGCACTTTTGATAGAAGTTCGGTAGGCCCATAACGCTGAAAAGAGCATGTTATGCCAATTGGACTTATGTGTCCCTACCATCCTTTGGCCCATAGTTTTCAATACCTTGTTAATGGCCTCGACCAGTCTGGATTGCGGGTAGTAGCGTGTTGAGTTTTCATGGCGAAAACCCAACCTATCGCTCAATTCATCAACCATATGGTTCTAAAAATGCGAACCATGATCGGTAACAATTGCCTGAGGAACTCCAAACCGCGCTATTACATGATTGAACATGAAGAGTGTGGTTGTTTTGCCGTCATTTTGGTATGTAGGCATAGCTTCGACCCACTTTGTGAAGTAATCCACAGCTATAATTATGTAACTATGCCCCCCGGCCGAGGTAGGCTTACAATGCATAAAATCAATGCCCCAATTTGTAAACGGGCCAACGACAATAACTGGATGTAATGGGGCGGGATGAGTGCACTTCTTCGTATGGAAGTGTTGGCAGGGAGGACATTTTTTTACGACCTCAGTACAATCTTTGAAGATAGTAGGGCAGAAATATCCTGCGCGCAAAATCTTCTGGGTTGTAGCCATCGCAAAGAGGTGATCACCACATGCCCCAGCGTAATAGTCATTCAGAACACGTTCAGCCTCGTCATGAGTGAGATAACGTCGAAGAAGTGAATCGATGCCAGGATGATACAAAGTATCATTGATGATTAAATAATACTTTGCATGGTGACGAATATTACGATAGTCATCCCGAGAAAATTTCAGATTGAAGCGTTGGGTTTGAAGATACAACAAGATATCTCCATACCATGAATCAGTCGTACCAATGAGAAACAATGATTCATCTGGAAAGGAGTCATTGTGCTCAACTTTTGCATCGGGATGAAGAAGGTCGCAAATGAGCTCGGCAAACACCAGAGTCTTCTTAGACTTGGCTTTCTCGAAAAGAAGATCAAACTCTTGCAGTATCATGATCTAGCGTGAATACTTGCCCCCAAGCACCTGACGTGTCAGTACGTGGTACATGGGGTTCGAGTCGGCGATAATAGTGGTGGTGCGAAGCAAGATGTAGTGACGAAACTTTTGGACGGCAATGATTGCCGCGAAAGCAAGTTTTTCGACATGTGAATATCTAGTTTCAGCGTCATCCAGACCCTTACTTGCATAGTATATCACATGTTCCTGGGTGTTTTGATCCTCCTATACCAAAATCATGGTGATAGTGGTATCAGAAGCGGTGAGATATAGGATGTAATCTCGATAATAATTAGGCGGTTGGAGCATGGGGACATGCGTGATGGCATGTTTGATACTATCGAAGGATTTTTTAGCTTGGTCATCCCAAATGAATGGGACGTCCTTCTTGAGTAGTCTCATATACCCCTGAGTCTTCTCCACGAAATTACAAACAAAACGTCGTAAATAAGTCGCCTTCCCTTGGAGACTTTGAAGCTCCGTAACATTAGTCGGCAGTGGTAGGTTGATGATTGCCTCCACTTTTAAGGGATCAATGTGGATCCCATCCTTTGAAATGATATATCCTAAGAGGCGTCCGGACTCAATGCAAAAGATACACTTGTGAGGATTCAGATCGATATTGTACCGTCTACATCTGAGGAAAATGGCCGTTAGATGATCAATGTGGAACTCGCGCTGTTTTGAATGAGTAGGGAGATCGTCCAATCAAGGTTCCACAAAGTCCTGAATATCATGGAAAGCATACGACATAGCCCGCTAAAACGTGGCGCCAACATTTTTAAGGCCAAACGGGAGTTTGCGGTATGCAAACGTACCCCATGGGAAGATGAAAGCCATCTTATGTTGGTCGGCTGGGTTGATCTCAATTTGGTTGTAACCAGAAAATCCATCCATGAATGAGAAGATGAAGCTTCCGGCACAGTTGTCGATGATCTGGTCGATGAAGGGGGTCGGGTAGTTGTATTTCGGACAAGCTCGATTAAGGTCCCGATAATCGAAACAGACGCGAATGGTGCCCTGCTTTTTGTTCATAGGAACGATGTTTGAGACCCAATCCGTCAATGGGATGGTATAAATAAAACCATCCTTTAAGAGATTTTCAATTTCTGCCTTTATTGCCATAGTCTTCTGGGGGTGTACCGATCGTAACTTTTGGCATACAGGTTTGATGTCGGGATAGGTTTTTATTTCGTGAGAAACAATTGTGGGGTCTATCCCAGGAATCTCCTCATAGGACCAAGCAAATATGTCTCGAAATTGCTTGAACAAGGCCGTGCTAACAACGATTTCTTCAGGGGAGCACTTCTGGCCTATGCGAATGTGTTCCACTATACCTGGTTTCATTGAGATGTCTATCGGGGTGGTTGGCTCAATGTTGGCCAGGTTTCCCTCCGTGTCCGTAAGACATGTAAGAATTGGGGAATGAGGGGATGGGTAGATATCTGGCAAAAAGAGGGTATGGATGTTATTCTCTATGTATTCCAAGGGAGGAAGAAAAGATGACCTATGATGGAGATCATCCCATGTACTGTCGTCAACATTCATTACTTCCATGATGGACTCGTCTGAATGAAAAGTCTGAAGTAAGAGATCAGGTAGAGATGGCATCCGTCGTAGAGAACAAGATGGGGAGGCCATGGTTAAATGGTCCTCCGATGCTTATTGGATAGCCTCGTAAATATGTTCAGTGGGTGAAAGAGGCATTATGTCTCCAAGCAGGTGTATTGTGGGTTCATCTGGTACAAGCCAAGCATCGTTTGAGTGAGATAAAATATCTGTGGAGATCATGTTCACTATAGAAACATGATTAGGGGGGTCCGCGGCTAAAAAAATGCCCATGAGAGATGAATCTTTCAAAAGGCCAACCCCTACACTCTCATACTATTTTCACATCTTTCCAATGGAAGGAATATGGTCACCAGGATGAGTAGTGGTGTCTGGTGTACAAAAATCTAATTGGTCGATAGTAACAATTCGTCCTTGGTGGGGGAATTGTATTATGCGGAAGACTGAAGAGGCTACCACCTGCATGGTGTAAAACCAATTGCGACCAAGCAAGAGATTATAATCTAACGGGGCCGAGACCACTTCCATGTTAATGGTTATGGTCTTTCCTCCCAACTCAACTGCAAGAGATTGTAAGAGCCCATGACGTTGAAAGCCATGCCCGTCGACTGCTTTCAACGTGGTAGGAGAACGATTCAATTCGAGGGAGCCAATGGATCTCCAATAGGCGATGGACATGACATAAGTGGAGGCTCCTTCGTCCAAAAGGGTACGATGGACAGTCTTCCCAGCAATATTCACAGAAACTTGGAATGCGAGCTGGTGTGAGAGCCTCGACTTAAAGTTGTCAAGTCGGAACATGATGGTGTTCGAGGAATTCGAGTCGACTGCACCAATGGCTGCAAGGAGAGTTTTGCATTGATTAGGAAAATTCTGCAAAACTTCCAGGGTAGACATAGTGCAAGGAGCTTGTGCCAAGTTCTCTACAATATTGTAATTCTATGCCACTCGAGCATTAGAATTGAAAACAACTTTTCGAATCGTACTCTTGGGCGGATGCAATATAGAATCTAAGGAGGGCTTCTCAATGGTGAGAGAATTCAATGGTAAAGTGACATAAGTTAAGGATTCGGAAGCTTTTTCAGTATTACTTTCAATGGGTTCCTTCGAAGGGACCGGTTCGTAAGATTGCGAGCGAGTATTCAAATTGATCATCTCGTTACGCAACATGAGAACATGTGCAGTATTGGATGGTTTCCCCTTGGATGGGGGGTTTGAGCAATCATCTGCTGGTTTTGAGTAGGAAACGGATCGTTAAGGACTGCAGGAGTCGGTTTACCCCTAAGAAACTTTTGCACTTTGTCTCTATGGGGATACTCTTTGGAGAAATGGTCTTCTCCACACAGTAAGCAAGGATACTTCGGTTTCCTTTTTTGCTTGGTATCGTCATGAGTGCTCTTTGGTTTCTACTGGGCAGAAGACTTTTTGGGTTTCCCCTTGTTCTTCTTTTTTCTGTTAAACTTCTAAGATGAAGCTAATTGAATAGAATTCACCTCTTCGATTACAACAAGAGTGGTTGACGTTGTGGTGTTGTGTCCAGCCTGAGTTGGGTTGGATGATCCAATAGTGCTAGCAATAGGCTGGGTGTTAAGGGATCCGATGATTCCATCAGCTTGGAGTCCCTTATGTGGTTTCACAGGATCGTTAATGTCACAGGGTGTGTCAGGAAGAATATTAAACAAAGTGTTGGACTAGGTGTAGACCAGGTCTAACAGATGGGCACTCATGATGGCTTGTTCTTCTGTGACAGCACCTCTCATGGCAACAACTTTTGCTATGGTGGGAACGAGCAATTTTGTAAACCAGTCTGCTAGGAGCTGATATGGAATAGGAGATTTAATGAGACGTCGTCTCCTTCGCCACTGTGGATATGATCTGAAATGTGAGTGGCGGTATTCTGATGGAGCGAGGTTAAAAGCTCGGTACTAGTCTCATACAGTATAGGTAGCTGGAAGTGCATCAAAAAGTTCATAGCAAGAGAGACAAAATTAGGAAAAGAGTGCGGTGGAAACTCAATGTACCACTTGGCAGCCGAACCAATGAGGGTCCTTTGAAACAATCGAAGACTAACTAAATCATCCATTAATGAAATTATATGAACACCATAAGTGGTATGTCATCATGTGGTTCTTGGGGTCTTCACCCGGCTTGCCGTCAAACTTGGGGATATCAGACGGAAGTTTCATCGGAATTGGTGGCCAGTTAGATCCATGATAAATAGGATCGTTGGTTAACCGGGATAGGTTGGGTAAGTCCAAAGTAGCTAGGAAAGGCAGCTATGGATTAGGCTGCGCGTATTGATAATACAGATAAGGTGTGTAAGGACTAAACTGATCGTAAGGTGTACTAGGATGAAACTGACTGTAGGGGGGTGTGTCGCCCAGACCATAAGGAGGTGCTCCACCATAAGGTGGTCTAGTCCAATAAGGCGGGGGTCCACCTCCACCACCGGGAGGGGGAGAAGGTCCACCTCCACCATCGGGAGGAGGTGGGGGTCCATAACCGTAATAAGGTGGTCCGCCACCGCCTCCTCCTGGAGGAGGTAGTGGACCACCTCCATCGCCAGAAGGATGGGAGCCCCCACCACCTCCACTGCGGGAAGGATGGGGGTCTCCACCACAACTGCCACCAACATAGTAATGAGTTCCACCACCGCCTCCACCTGAAGGGGGTGTTGGACCACCTCCGCCGCCCGAAGGGAAATGTCCTCGTCCACCATGATAAGGTGGTTCCCCACCGCCTCCACCGAGAGGAGGAGGTGGACCAGTCCCACCACCGCCTGAGGGGTGAGGGATGTTGTAGGTGAAATGAGGTGGTCCTACACCAATGTTAGGTGGGGGCCTTCCGCCTCCAGCAAGAGGTGGGGGAGGTTCGATCGGGGGTGGTGGTACTTGAGGGATGATTGGTTGGGGTCCGTGTTGCAACGCAGGTTGTTTCCCGCATAGAGTGTATGGATTCCCGGGATAAGGTACCCTGTATGGAGCGTTTCCGGGATTAGGTTGGCTCGGCACAGGGTTAACAGAACCTGTATACGCTTGACTCCATGATGGTTGAGTTACATTTGACAACCCTCCAACATGAGATAATCCCGTGGTGGATGGTCTACCGGGTTGGGATGGTCCAATGGAAGGCCCATTGGGGTTCCCACCGCCTATGTTCTGGTTAGGAAACAGGGGTTGCCCCCCAGCCACAGCAGGCTGACCACTGTTCAAAGGGTGAACCAACGCAGGTTGTTGACTAGCTACCATAGTAATAACATTACCAATAAGGTAACCCAAGGGAACAGAATACCCTCCCCTTGAATTTTGAGGTGGGGGAGGAACTGGTAAAGTAACTGTGGTAGTGACGGGTGTGTGGGACTGTTGTCCTTCCACCGGTTGGTTCACATGAGGTGCAGGACTGGACTCTTGCGAGGGTTGAGCAGTCTCATTAGTGGTCACGTGGTGGGGTGGTTCAGGTGATCCGAAAGATATTGGATGAACTAGGATGTTTTCGTCGTCAAATCTTATTTGGAAATGGCGATTATGGAACTCTTCAGAGTGTCGTTCAAGACTTTGTCTTCGAAGCTCATCACCTTTAACACGTAACTATTCCAAACGTTCATGAATGGGGCCGAAAATCTCGGCAGGGTCAGGCCTATAGTAAGTCCTAGAGAACTCTGGAGTAGTCCAGTTAGGTGGGGATGAGATGGCAAAATGAGCCACTGGGTGGTCTGCAAAAGATGTCCAATAAGCTGTTGAAGGACCAACAACTGCCGTAGGGTTGTCCTGGGGTCGGTTTATCCATTCCAATGATCCAGATTCTCTCGAAATGATGGGAGAAAGGCTTTGTGAAGTGGGGGTTTGTGCTTCTTCATCCTGCAGGGGATGAGAGGCAGGTGAATCTAGTGGAAACAAAAGTCCACCATCATTCAAAGTAGGGTTTCCTACTTTAGTAACTATGACCACGTCACGCTGATCCATTCTTACCCTCATAATAACCTACGGATTAAGGGGATATTTGGGTGGTAAGTTCAAGATCCTACGGGATCTTCTCCAGGGAAAATCCACCAGAGTATCAGGAAAATCTGCCAGAAAGGCCAAAACAACGTTTTCTCCTACTCAAACTAAGGAAACAAGAAAACTTATGTGACAGAGTGGATTCAAAAGTCTGGAACCTCATGGGATTATCAAGGCATCGCAAACCGCGATATACTGCAGGGTCCAACAATATGATGTGACAAGGAGGATTGGGACCGTACCCTTTCTTGCATACCCGATTACCTGAACAGTATGTACGTGCTAATCTCCCCGAGTGCTATTCTCGGTGTATTGCTTTGCCAAGACCGCCAAATGGTTAACTCGGTTGGTTTTAGGAATCCTAATGGTGTCTCCCAATATACGCAAGGTACGTGGGAGCTCAAATCTATAGTGGTGCTGTCTAATGCACATCCGTTGGCACGAGACCTTCCGATATACGTGTCGAGTACGTGATACACCCTTCGATATACGCCAAGTACGGATTATGGTACTTGGTGGGTACGTGAAGGAACTCGATATACCGATGTATGTGGAAGACCACAATACCCCCGGACTACAGTGCTAGCAAATAAAAATAGCTTCCATGCTTAACGACGCCGGAACACGTCTCCAACTTACACACAAGTTGCTAAAAAATTTACCTAGTTCTACCGTTAATTTTATCTTAGATGGTTAGGTGAATGAATGAGGTGAGTACATAATCGGAAGCATAATGCAAGTCCTGACTACATGCATGAAATATTCTTTTCTTTCGATGAATTCTAGTTATGGAAAGGAGAAAGCTTTTTCCAAATGGTATTGCCAAAACAAACTCAATGCAACACAATTCCCAATGTAAACAAATTTGACAATGAAAGTATTCTTTTCCTTTTTAACGAAACACAAAAGTACACAACACAACTAAACCAAATCAAAACAACTTTTCTTAAATGAGAAATGCAAGCTTTTCAATTTCAATTTCAATGATCTAAGAGCAACAAGAATTAAAATGCATCTATATTTCCTTAGCATGGAATTGATTTTGCAAAAATTGAAGCGTGCTTTGAGCCTTTCAAGAAAATGAGTAATTCATAATTCGAGAAAAACTCAATAGATCATACATTCGTTTAATTTTTCCAAAACATAAAGAAGAATTTTCCAATGCACAACAATCTTTCTTCAATCATTTTTTGAGGAAAAATGGGAACGAAGCACTTTTAAATCTTTCAATGGATGCATCAAAGAATAAACTTGATAACAACTTTGCTCTTAGATTTAAATGACTGAAAAGAAAACACTACTTGCAGCACTCATACATTCAGAAAACTCAAGAAAAGACAAGCACTCAACCAAGCTGAAAAACACACTTAACTCAAAGTCAAGTAGCAACAAGCAAACTAAGCAAGCAAAGCTCAAAACAAATGTAAATGAGTTCTGGAAGTCAATCCAATGCAATGATCAGATCAGGGATGGAAGGAAGGGAATGCAAGAGTGAATGGATGAAGGTGGGGGAGACTAGAGTGTCCACCACTACTGATTTCAAACTTGTCCAAGACGGAACCCAAAATAAATCCAAATGAAACCAAACGCTCAACACACAAATCATAAATGCGGTCACTGGCTGGGTCTTGCAGCACAGAGGGAGTTCATACATCAGACCAAGTTTCAAACTGTCAGGTGAGGGAAAGGATGCCAGTATGCCAACTTTTGATAGATCGACGCACTCTGTCTTCACACACAGTGTGACATCGCAGTTTTCCTTCATGGGAGGTGTGACGATGTCGCGGTATACCAATGCAAAGGATGCGACAGGTTACTAACAGGTGAAGAACAAAAGCTCAGAATGATGTGCAGTGTTGCTCTGTTTCCACTTCCCAGGTGGGATAGGCGAGGTGTAGATTCAAAAATGAACCAGATCTCTCAATAATGAACCAAAAACAAGCTTGAAAATGAGTTGTACAAACTTAGAGGAAGCAAATCAGAGTCTTCAACGTGAAGATCTGATAGTGAAATCAATCCTAAGAAGCAAATGGCAAAAAATGATAAAAGAGGCTTGTGTCAAGTAATCAACTGAAAATGGCTCTCAGATTATTGACTACTGAACAAAACAAACACTAATCCCCAGTATGGTCACCATATTTGTTACCGGACAATCCACTCGAGTGGACGTGAGCAGGATCTCCCTAGCTCAATGTGAGTCTAGAACAAATAAAACAGACTACAAGTGCATTTCCTAGATATACTTAAGGACCAAGTACTAGATGTCTTACCTTTTTGTTACTCAATCCTTTCTCCTAAATGTTGCTCCACGTCCCACGATCGTTAGATCCAAGCTGCAAGACCTATCAAGACACAGAAACAAGAGAAACGAGTAAAGAGCATTTATACAATAAGTGATCTAAGTAAACAGTTAAGCAGGTAAACTACACAATATCATTACACATAAGAACAATATTGGTGGAAAGCATTTGCATTGCTATAAATAGAGGAGTACATGATAGAGATATAGAACTACAACCAAAGACTTAACCCAGTAGCCCTTCTCCGACCAAGCCAATTGCCATGTCATTCCAAGGAAGTATGAGCTCTCCAATAGGTGAATGGAGGTGTCTTAAGAGAGATTTTACCAGCATGTAAATACCATAGCCTTCATCCCTTTGGGATGGGAGAGAGCTTCACTTATATAGGACTAAGTGGATAGGGTATGGATAGGATAGGTTGAGAGACGGTAGGAGAGAGATGGGGGATCTTCCCAAAGAGTTAGGGGTCGAGCACCAGCTCCCTTGGAGGTCAGGGATAAGCCCCTAAATGGGTAAGTTTCGACAAGGATCTCGAATAGGCTATTTTTTCCCATCAACAGACATCGTCGCACCCTGCAATCGAGCAAGGCGTGAAGTCGCATGTTGCTAGTGTGCAACTTGCAACGACCTCTCGGAAGTTTGCAGGATTGAGTGCAAATCCTCCCAAATGAAAGTACTTAGTCCATGTGACATTAGGGATGTATACACTGAATCTAATGATGAGAATATTTTGGGTGTAACACACCTTGAACTTGAATTTGTGTGAGGATAATGCCAAGTGTATTAGGGAATCTTGCCACATGTGGGTCCCACAATCTCTTATCTGCCCTCATGATCCAATGCCACCCCATTTTCCTTTTTATTATTATTACTTATTTGACCCATTTAATGTGAATTTGTAAGTCTCAGGTCATTTTGGGTCTTGTAGCTCCCTTATTCTAAATTTTGATGCTTCCACCCCCAACCTAGGGAACTAGTAAGTTAGTGGATTTTTTCCTCCATGATAGTTTATTTGAATGGGGACATTACAAAATTTGAATTGGGAATTTGCTCTTCATGTGACCCACCTTGTCCATTTGGATGTAATTTTGCATTATTACTAACTTGGACATCATGCTTGGCAATTATTTGACCCTTAGAACCAATTTGAAAAACTATCATGAACATGGCCAATGGGCTTAGGCCATTGTGACCCAATGCAAAATTTGGGGACATGAAAATTTATGCATACATAATTTATCTTAACATTCGAATGCAGTCTTGTGTGGTTTTCTAGCCAGAATTCTGATTTTCTAGCTAGATGTGTTTTGTATCGCTATAGGTGGCCACCATGGAATATGAGATTTATATTTATATTTTCTATTGTTTAACCTGCAAATGTGCCCTTTGTGGCTGATCTGATCCTTCTCTATCATCTATTCTCTTCCTTCTCTCTCGAAGCTTACATTGGTGGCTCTCACGGTGTTGAGAAGGGCACAACCATATGTTCTAGTTCGCCCATTTTTTATCATTTCTAGGTTGTGAGACCTATTCCATTGCAGCTAGAGTGATATTTCTAGTAAGGAACACCTTTTGTTTCTTTGAGAAGGGTTTTTGTATGACCATTTATGATTGTTTTTGTCCAACAATGTTTTCTAGTGTTCAGTAGAATGCACCCTATATTTCGGCTGAGAGTTTCTCTTCTTGTAGACATGATTCTATTGCTCTGGACCTGATTTGTGTTGTGATTTATGGCTACAGGGTGGGAACCAATACACTCTGAATTTTACTAGTGAAAGATGGTTGTCGGGGAAAACCACAGGATCTATTTTTGGGAGGTTGTAGTTGGTAGCCTGTGTCTCTACTTTGTTATGGTTTGTGTGGATGTAGATGAAATCCTATGGATGCGTCTTCATGTTGTTCTTACTCAATACTCAACCACACAATTAGCACAAACCTAACAGATCTGATAAGGAATCCTTATATGAAAGGTAATGAATATGCATGCAAACAATAACAATAACAATTGCATATTTACAAGTTATCATTTCCATAGTATTACAATCCAATGATTACAATTAAGTACATGAGCTAATTGTCTGTTCATAATTAGGTTTTAGATTCCAATTATCATGCCTTAATCATGTACATGTTGTTGATGTATATGTAACTTCGGAATGTATTTCACATATATGTATATTGTATTCCTATAGAGATGGTATTATTCCTCTATAAGGAAGTGTCGTCATTTATATTGTAAGTGTCGTAACTTATACTTGATGGGTTATTAGACCACCTTATTTGGGGTCGGCCCTGTATAAGTCATGTGGGTCAAAGGGTTATTAGACCACCCTATTGGGGGTCGGCCATGTGGGTCAAAGGGTTATTAGACCACCCTATTGGGGGTCGGCCCACTCAGCATTATGTTATGTGGTTAAGTTCGAGCCTGCATGAGTTAGGTAAAAAGGCAAGTCAAGTCAAGTATAAATAGAGTGCGGGAGGCACTCTATTTACTCACTCACTTCTCACACATGCTCTCAAGGAGGAGAGGCGCACTTATGGAGGAGGAGGATTGCTGCTAGGTTATGGATATCTCTATTGGTTGGTTGTATCATTGCTCTATCTATCTCTGAGGAAGTTATTGGGGTTTTTCACCTTTATGGTTTTCCCCAAGTAAATCATTGTGTCTCTTGTGTGCTTGCATTATTGTCTCCATGATTGATATGCTGTAGATATGCTGTACATGTTGTTCTCTCAGTTAAGATCCTAGATCATATTGAAGTAAATTCAGAAAATTTAACATGGTATCAGAGCTAGCCTGAAAGAAGGCATGATATGGCATGTATGACACTTGTGGCACTTACGATGCTAGGGCTTGATATAGCAAAAACCAGTCATCGTAGCACTTTCGCTATAAATCCGTTTTGGCGAATTTTTCGGATCTGAAATTGTTACAGGACGAAGCTAACATCTCCAGGTACTTTGTGTCCAAAGGACAACCTCTAATTCGTTGTACTTTGTGATTTATGATCTGTACAATATAGGGTTTCTGCCTCTTCCAGATCTGAGTCAAAATCAGGTGACCTTGGGAAAAAGGTCATAACTTGGGCTAGGAAGCTCCAAATGAAATTTCGTGAAAAGTGACAGGTAGTACACAGGCCGAGCTATCTCAGAAAACTTTTTCAGAGTCCGAAGGTCAAACAGTGACACGTGGCACGCCGTACAAGTTCGCTCTCCTGTATTATCCCATAAAAAGGTCACGTTGCGACATTTGGCATAACTCTCTCTCAGAGAGTCCAATTGAGGTCAGACCTATTAGGGTGGAAAGGTAACAGGCCTAGATATCGCAGAAAACGTTTTCAGAGGCTGAAGTTAAAACAGTGACACGTGGCACGCCGTACAAGTTAGCTCTCCTGTTTTATCCCAAAACAGGTCACGTTGCGACATTTGGCATATCTCTCTCTCAGAGAATCCAATTGAGGTCAGACCTGTCAGGATGGAAAGATAACAGGTCAGGCTATCTCAAGAAACTTTTTCAGACCCTGTGGATCAAAAATTTCAGAGTTACACCAGAAACAATCAGGTACATATTTCTGTCAAAACAGAATTATTTTTTGGTACCTTCATTCATGGCTTCCGGAATTTAGGGCTTTGAAGAAAGTTGGAATTTTTGTAATCGGAGACCACGGCTGGATGCTACTCATCAAAATAGAAATTTAGAGTCCAAGATCAGAATTTTTGGTTGGGCAGAAGGCTGGGCTTGATTAGACCCTAGTTCGGGACTTTGATCAGAAAAGTGGAAAATTAGGGCTTCTGTAAAAATGGGAATTTTTGAAATCTGTGACCACGGCTGGAAGCTCCTCAGAAAAATAGAAGCTTAGAGCTTTGGATCAAACATTTTGATTGGGTAGAAGAGTGGGCTTCATCAAACCCCAGTTCAGGGTCACGTCCAGTGAATCTGGAAGTTTCAAAGGCAAAATTGAGGAGTGAAACTTTGCAGTTTTCAAATTCTGAATATTCCAGTTTGATCAGTTCATCAAGGCGCATATTCCTATCCTTTCGGAAGTTTGAAATTCAAAGTTTGAATTTTTGGGGTTTCTCTGACAAACCCATATCCAGCTCCAGGTCCAGTTCTTGCAAATCAAGTGGATTGGGTTGATCCTAGAAGAAGATGGATTGGTCACTTGCATAAGTGAAGAAGTTCCTGTTTCAAAGGGAGATGAGGCTAAGGCCTTACATAAGAAGATTTAAAGTGATCTCGACAGGTATGACTCATCGAGGTATGTTTTGAGATTTGTTCATAATTAAGTTTATGGTATGTTTGTCTTCATGTTATCACGGTTAGTACAATCTTGATTTTAGACTTGTCATATCACCTTAATAAAATTATGAATGCATGATAGAAGTCATTCATTTATTAGGAGTATGAAACTTATGTTTGTACTAACACATTGTGATGTTGTATGAGTTTTATGTTGTCTACTAACATGAAAGGTACACCAAGAAGACAAATCATGTTCTGGTTCAAGAACATATGATCATGATGACATGAGGACAAAGATTCATCCATTGCCATGGATCTCATAGAAGATCCATTCTCGAGGTATGTATAACTTGATTTTATAATGGTTAACTTATGAGACATGCAGGTTACTAGCACAAGTCATTGAAGAAGAACAAGAAGACATCATGTGAGTATGTTAGACATAAATAGCTAGCATGCTAATCCAGGTATGTTTTTCCTATATCAAGCTAAAATCCTACCTTGTGTTAGGATCTTATACTATTGTTGATAATAATTATTCATGAAGTCATAGGTTTGAATAATCATGGTTGGATGTATATTATTATAATTGATGATATGACTAACCAGAAGAATCATGAAAGTATAGGCTTGAATAATCACAGGTTTTATGCATTTTATATCTTATCTTGATTGATGATTCAACTAACCTGAAGAGTCATAGGCTTGAGTAATTACAGGTTTAGACATGATATGTTTCTTATGATTTGACTAACCATAAGAATCCTTGAATGCTCATGCTTATTATTTCTGTTTGAAATGATCATGACTATACATGCTTGAGATTATTGTGTTTTAATAGTATACTAATGAATGTATGATTTTATATGAGATCACAAGGATAACACATTCATGATACTAATAAGCATGCATAGGGACCAAGGATGAATATGAGTTCAAGAACAGGTAATTCAGGAAGCAAAGATCAAGAGGGAGCACACTCCAGTTGCTCCTGCCAGAAAGCAAAGGAGCACACTCTAGTTGTTCCTGCAAGAAAGCAAAGGAGCACACTTCAGTAGTTTCTGCAAGGATGCAGATATTCAGAGGGAGTTGATCATCTCTCTACATTTCACAACAGAAAGGTGTAGAAGAAGCTACCTCAGATTAGGACTCCAGCAGCTCCTGCAAGGAAGCAAAGACTCAGAGGGAGTCCACCCAACGAACAAACAAAGATAAGTATTTGAATTGTCATTTCTTAAATAATACTGTTCAATAATGTATATACTGATGTTCCTAGAATTAGGTTGTGTATTATGCATATTAGAATAATTGCATTGATGAACAGTATACTACTAATATGCATGGGTAAGTAGCCTATGGCACTGTACAACATTCCATTGCTACTTATCTAGAATGAAACCTCTTTGCTGACATGTTGGGAGTTGTGCACACTCTTAACAATGTTCTGGTAGAGATTGGAAGGCATCTAGAAAGTTACGGGATATGGATAAATGTTGTATTGAAGCATTGGCTAAGATAATTGCATGATTGTATGGCATATTTCTTTATGTGTAAGAATTTGTTCTGAAAACTATAAGATGTTTTCTAATCATGCAATTTAACTTGTTGTGTAGGAAAGATCATATGCCATCTCCTACAAAAGGACTACAACATTTGTTCCAGCAAGAAAGATATCTATTGAAGATATTGAAGTTCCCAGGATCTGGGATGAAGAAATGGAATGCCATGATCCGTAGATCATGAAGAAGATGTTTGGGATGCAGTCCCAAGACCTGACAGGGAGTCATATGTATGCAGATTGAAGAAAGCCTTGTGTGGCTTGAAGCAAGCTCCCAGAACTTGGTATGGTGAAGATAGATTGATTGCCGACACGCAGCGGAAGCTTACTACCGAGTTCGAGATGAAGAACTTGGGGATGATGCACTATTTGTTTTTGGCATGGAGGTGTGGCAAAGTGCAGATAGAATCTTCCTTGGACAAGGGAAGTATGCAGTAGAGATCCCAAAGAGGTTCGGGATGATGGATTGCAAGGCCATGGCCACACCTATGGCATCGAATCTGAAGCTTCTATGTGATGCTTCATCTGAGTCAGTTGATGTCTCTATGTATCGTCAGATGATTGGGTCCTTGATGTACCTGACGAACACGAGACCAGACATTTGCTTTGCTGTGAACACATTGAGCCAGTTCCTGACGGATCCGAGAAGTGTTCACCTGGTTACTGTAAAGCATGTTCTGAGGTACCTGAAGGGTACAGTGGATTATGGGCTCAGGTATGAGGTGAATCAAAAGTTTAACCTGGAAGGTTATGTTCATTCAGATTGGGCTGGCAGTGCTGCAAACAGGAAGAGCACATCTGGGTGCTGCTTCAGTATGGGATCAGGTGTGATCTCTTGGTTTAGCAGGAAGCAGTCCTGCGTAGCACTGAGTACAGCTGAGGCAGAGTATGTTGCAGCCTGTTCAGCTAGTTGTGAGGCAGTATGGCTACGGAAGCTACTGTCTAAGTTATTTGATCTCCCGTTGGAGGCTACTGGTATCTTCTGTGATAACCAGAGTTGTGTGAAGCTGTCCGAGAACCCAGTGTTTCATGACAGGTCGAAATACATAGAGATCAAATATCACTATATCAGGGATATGGTGCAGAGAGGAGCTGTGAAGCTCCTGTATGTTGCGACGGACGAGCAGATTGCAGATGTGCTGATGAAGCCACTAGCCAGGGTGAAGTTCGAGTACTTCAGAGAGAGGCTTGGCGTGCTTCAGATCAAGGATACTTCGAGGAAGAAGTGATGGACACATTTGCTGAAGCCATTCCAAGCATGTTGGAAGGAGGATCCTTCACATGGCTGTGGATGTAAGCGCTGGATGATGAGCATCAGGATGATGTTCTGGTTTCTGCTTGGATATGATCAGTTGGATCATTTATGTATGTATGCATCATGTTGGATGCTGGATATGATCAGTTGGATCATGTGTATGTATTTTGTATATGCATCATGTTAGATGCTTGGACCATGTATTTGTATATGTATCAGGTGGATACATTGTATGATCAGGTGGATCATGTATGGTGATATGTATCATGTATCAGATGGATACATTGATGATCAGGAGGATCATGTATGATGATATGTATCAGGTAGATACTTGGTATGCATCAGGTAGATGCATTGATGATCAGGTGGATCAGGTATGATGACATGCAACAGGATGTTGCAGTGATGATCAGGATAATCATAGATGACGAGCTTCAGGATGTTGCTCGAGATGACATGCAGCAGGATGTTGCAGTGATGATCAGGATGATCATGGATGATGAGCTTCAGGATGTTGCTCCAGATGACATGCAGCAGGACGTTGCAGTGATGATGATCAGGACGATCATGAGTACATCAGGATGATGTATGGTGAGTATCAGGTTGATACTTTGTGGCCGTGGATCAGGTTGTGCAGATGAGCATGTCTGGGAGATCCTATAGGTCAGAGTTGTGTACCCGTAACATCCTGGGATGCTCTTTCGAGACATTGCTCTGGGAGGACATGTAATTCGGTGCCCTGGGAGATCTGCAGATAGTCTTTCGAGGTTTTTCCTATGGCATGTAATTCGGTTCCCTGGGATATCTGGCAGATGCTCTTTCGAGGTTTTGTCCTATGGCATGTAATTCGTTTCCCTGGGAGATCCGATAGGTTGGGCTATGTTCCCGTAATCAGTCCTGGGATGCTCTTGCGAGGTTTTGCCATGACCACATGTAATTTGTGCCCTGGGAGATTTCAGGTCGGAGTTGTGTACCCGTAACATCCTGAGATGCTCTTGCTAGGTTTTGTGGTGGACCACATGTAATTTGTGCCCTGGGAGATTTCAGGTCAGAGTTGTCTACCTGTAACATCCTGAGATGCTCTTTCGAGGTTTTGTGGTGGGGTCACATGTAATAGCGCCCTGGGAGATCCTACAGGTTGGAGTTGTGTACCCGTAACATCCTGGGATGCTCTTTCGAGGTTTTGTGACGCACGTAATAAGTCCTGAGGATTCCACAGTATGGCCAGTGATGACGAAGACCTGCAGGTGGTGGGCCTACATCCAGTATGAAAAAGGACTGGCTCTGTAGAACTTCCTATGACGAGTAGATTCAGAGATTGATTGAGATAGCAGCAACAGTGATGATGATGATGACTCGATGACGATTATCTAGTGACGATGATCTAGAGAAGATGACTTGTGCTAGAAGAACTGTGCTGAGAAATACCTTCCTAGTTAAGAGGGAGTGTTGATGTATATGTAACTTCGGAATGTATTTCACATATATGTATATTGTATTCCTATAGAGATGGTATTATTCCTCTATAAGGAAGTGTCGTCATTTATATTGTAAGTGTCGTAACTTATACTTGATGGGTTATTAGACCACCTTATTTGGGGTCGGCCCTGTATAAGTCATGTGGGTCAAAGGGTTATTAGACCACCCTATTGGGGGTCGGCCATGTGGGTCAAAGGGTTATTAGACCACCCTATTGGGGGTCGGCCCACTCAGCATTATGTTATGTGGTTAAGTTCGAGCCTACATGAGTTAGGTAAAAAGGCAAGTCAAGTCAAGTATAAATAGAGTGCGGGAGGCACTCTATTTACTCACTCACTTCTCACACATGCTCTCAAGGAGGAGAGGCGCACTTATGGAGGAGGAGGATTGCTGCTAGGTTATGGATATCTCTATTGGTTGGTTGTATCATTGCTCTATCTATCTCTGAGGAAGTTATTGGGGTTTTTCACCTTTATGGTTTTCCCCAAGTAAATCATTGTGTCTCTTGTGTGATTGCATTATTGTCTCCATGATTGATATGCTGTAGATATGCTGTACATGTTGTTCTCTCAGTTAAGATCCTAGATCATATTGAAGTAAATTCAGAAAATTTAACACATGTTACGAAACATTATTATCATATTCAATAGTATGCACATTGGGGAAATGTTATGATTGGTTTTCATGCATTTCATTTTATAAGGATAAAAGTTTTAATTTACTGGTTGTATGATTTGTTGGTCTAACCTTAGATCACCTCAATCCTCCATGTAATTCTTAAGTTATCCTTTTTCCCTAGGTCTCCTATGGGTGAAAACATGAAGTTGGGAAACAATTTTGGCTTGTTTTTGACAAAAAAAACTGATGACTTTTATGTTTTTCAACTTAGACCTCTTCAAGCCCATATCTCCCTTAGGAATTTCAACTTGAAGTAAACACAAAGGTTTTACAGAATTGAATTAGCTTTCTACTCATATTTTTTTGAATTTTTTTTATGGACATGTCATGGGACAAATTTGTTGTCAACCAACGACATATACTTGAAACGTTTAGTTATAGATAATGAGAGACCTCTGTTGAACACAGTTTTTTGATAGATGGTTATTCATTTTAGGGAAAGAAATTGTATTCTCATAATCTACACACACTAAAATTGATCCTGGACTATATTTCAAGTTTTTTAATACTTGGGAAGTATTTTTTATTATTTATCGAAACAACGTATGTTCAGAAAATGGTGCATTATCGACACATGTTTTTGTCCTCACATTTTCTTTCAAATGTTACTCTTATCAAACATACTAAAACAAACCCATTAAAGAGGACACTTCAAGGAACATCCTTGTATTTTTTTAAATTTTTTTGGCTTCGTCATTGTGATGATATTCATTTTTCATTGTGACTGATTTTTCAGTCACTTAATTTTTTAATGGTAAAGTTTAGTAAAAAAATAGAAAAAAAATAGTAGTCCTAAATGAAATTGAAAAAAACTTATATTACTAGAAAGTAGATTGAATGATGAATCTACTGGTATAAAATACGACATGTAATTCTCATGTTTTTGTAGTGGTCCGACCTTGTTAAAGTGACGCATTTCTGAATTCTGCAGAAATGGTGCTGGAATTGTTGACCAAAAACTCTCGGGCGAGAAAATCTCTTCCAAACTCTCGGCCAAGAGTTTAGTTCAAACTCTCATCCGAGAGTTTTTTTCAAAATACAGCGCGGCGATTGGTTCAAACTCTCAGCCTAGAGTTTTTTTAAACTCTCAAAACTCTTGGCCTAGAGTTTTTTAAACTCTCGGCATAGAGTTTCAGTTTGACTTTTTTTTCGCGTGATCATCCACCCGCACTCTGTTTTTTTCACTCTATTTGTCACCAAAGTGTTTCCTAGGTTCGCGATTTCACCGCTAGTGCCTCTGGCCTTAGTTTGGGTTCGAGGACATTACATTAGTGTTGTTGCAGTCTAGGTTAGAATCGTTGTTTCCTAGAGCGAGGAGTTGAAGAGATAACTCTAGAAACTACTAAGGGATAGAGTTGAAACATGATAAGGACGAAGAATTCCCTCGCATTTGTGTTTTTAATTGTTGAGCGGTCGACATACATTCTGGCTGTCATAGAAATGAACTTTGGTTGTAATTCCTCTTGTAAACAGATTGTTTAATTTAATTAAAAGCCATAATTCTTGGCAAATATTCTTGTGTGTGTTTGTGTTTGTTTCTGTTGTGTACAATGATCTACAACCAAGCCATGTGGCATCTGCACTAGATTTATACATGTTATTTATTTGATTACTACTGAATATTGTAACTGAAATGTTAGAAATGTTTGGATTATACCCGTGCAAAAATTATTCAGAAACACACAAAAAACAATTGTTGAAAAAGGAAAACTTATTAACTCTCAAACTATTAAAATTTTATTATTATGAATAATAGGACCTACAAACAGGTCTCTACACTCTCCTTCAAGCTTAGATTGTAAACATTCAAACTTTGAAGATAAGTTTCCGTGTTTTTTGCCCTGCTGGGTTTCCATGTAAAATCCTTATGTTATGTGCATTATTTTACTTTTTGTTTATGGTATATTTATACATGAATGATAAGTAATTATGAGTGTTGCTAACATATAATAATGTGAAGGATAAATTGGTTAAAAAGTATTCAATATTAATTCACCAACCCCCCTATTCAGTATTGGTAATATTTCCAACATAAACCAATATATATATATATATATATATATATATATATATATATATATATATTAGTGCCCCCTACAACCCCAAACACATGATGCAACTGCCACGATAAAAACTGACATATATAGACCATCTCTAAAACAAGGTTTTTGAAGATGGTTTTTTATAACACTATCTGCTCCAAAAGTTCAATTCTCATTACTTTTAAGGGGGTTTTCAAAACATTGCCTTCAAAATAGCTCGGGCTAGTCTTTCTAAACCCCCCTAAAATTCATGAGAAATTGACTTATGGTGGCAGTTTTTAAAAACCGCCTCCAAAAGTTAAATTCTCATGACTTCTAGGGAGGGTTGTCAAAAAACCACCCTTAAAAATATATTTAGGTGCGGTTGTTTTAAACCCCTCTCAAAAAAAGTTATGAGAATTGAACTTTTGGAGGCGGTTGTAAAACAACTTCCTACACAAGTTCAATTCTCATGACTTTTGGGAGGGGTTTTAAAAAACCACCTCCAAAAGATAATTTTTTGTGAATTTTAGGAGGGTTTTAAAAACTGCCTCCAAAAAGTTAAACTCTCGTGACATTTAGGGAGGGCGTTGTCAAAAAACCATGTTGTGTGTTGCATGTTTAGGGAGTGTCGGGAAGATGGACGACTGGAATATTATCCTTGGGTTCATCATCTAACATCTGTAGATGAGTGCATAAGATGGTAAATTACTGATAGTTTTGAGTAGCATGACCCAAAATATTGCACAAAGAACAAGATGCATGTATTATAGTTGTGGTAGTAGGGGGAGGTTTCACAACTTTATTCATATTTGTCAGCATCATTACATTCGTCTCCCCCCAAAAAAAATTATTCTTGGTGGGGTGGGGGTGGGTTGTGCTTCCTTAAGGACTTCAGGAGGGTTATGATTAACAGTACCAACTGGCTACATAGGTGTCAATACAGCCTCTGATGTAGGCCCGGTGGATTTGGGGGTAAGGTACCAGATGGGGATTTCTAAAGTCAAACCTGGGAGGCTGCGTTTCACCATCATAGGCATTCTCATGATTCCATAAGGTGGAAATAAGAACGAGATTTGTTGAATAATTGTGGCTCCCCACTGGTTTCCGAGTAACTGACTAGGAGAGGGGAAGGTTGAGGCTGGGAAATAGATTTACTAGAGGAAATAATCCATAAATATGACATTTCCACCTTTGGAGGTGGAGTAGGTAGAGATTGAAAGGTTCTGATCATGGGGGCATCGTAGGATATGCCTGGCCCAACTAATGTCAATCATGGGTAAGACATTCTCTGGGAAATCCATCCCCTTCGAGTCGTAATAGGTCAACTGGTCCTGTTTTACAGTCTTACCTTCATGAGGGAACATCATAAGCCTGAATATGGACAAGGAATTTCATTTCATACTGTACATGTAGCTACACCCAAGGAGGAGGTTGTAATCTATCTAAGAATTGACAACCTTGATGTCGATTAGGATCATTTTTCTAGCTAACTCTACAGGGACATTCTGAACACGGGGACTTCATCAGAAGGCAATATAATACCATGTTCATTCATATTGCGGTATTAAATATTCATGAAAACCTAAAAATTATATTGCTTATATATTAAGGGGAAATTTTTTTATTTATTTAATGTAACAATACAAAAATACTCTAGGGTCTTTTTTATATGGGCAGGATGACAAATATCCGCAAAATGGAGATGGCAGGCTCATAGACGGATGAGAAATTGGGTTGAGGAAAAGCTTGGGCTTACCCGTACGTAGGGAAATCGCGTCTTGAGGCATGCTTGAGGCCAGGGGTTTCATGGTGAAGTGGGTTTCCAGTCGATCATAGTCGAGAGACAATGGTCATTGACAGCAAATTGTTATCAATAGCACTTAGCAAGTTGTTACCAATAGCCTTGGGAGGCTCTAAGACTCCAGGCCTGTTATAGTCCCTCGATAGGCCTTGCGGGATTGAATACACAACCACTCGTGCCTATTACAGGCCTTGGGAGGTTTATTCAGCCTCCTAGAGCTTGTTACAGGCCTCAGGGGCTTGGATACCTAGCCCACAATAGGCTTAGTCATTGATTGAGGAACTGCAACATGCAATCTAAATGTTGTACTATGTGCATTGGCTCTAGTGCATACAAGAAGTAATATCCTATCTCTTCATTATACGATTAGATGTTGCAAATAATAATGATATATGGTTGAGTAATTGCATTGTGGGTGAAGTAATGTGCATCCATAATATACATCGAAAGAAGCAAGGTGCATTGTAGAATGCATGTGGGGTCATAAGAGGGGTATCATATCAATATACTAGGTAGAAATATAAAGAGGTATAAAAAATGTTAATGAAAAAATTGATACATACAATATCTAGTGAAAATAGGGGTTTTTATAAATTGGGAAGGCATATTGAGGGGGGTTAAAAAAATGATTTTGGAACGTATTTTCCAATATTTAGTAAAATTAAGGGTATTGTTTCATATTCCACGAACAAACGTGCTATGATAGCAGTTTATTAAGTGAAGCCCCTGTGATTCTGAAGAAGACCTTGAGTTTGTGAAGTGTGACCGTTGTAAGTGCACAATGTCATTAGGGACGACACAAGTTGGGGGGATCCAAGATTCTACCAAACATGAATTGGCATGATCCACGTAGCAGCGCCTTCATCGACAATAAACCGATGAATCACCAATTTTGGAATGATAATCAGGATTTGAAAGGCTACTAACGAAGACATTCACGACTCTTCTTCATCCAAATCGAATGTTATCAAAGAGGAGTAGGAAGGATCAATTGCACCTAGAAATGACAATAAGGTTTTTTGTTGCATAGGATAGTTTCTCGGAACTTCGAGTGTAGACATGGCAGTGGGACACTGTGCTAAGTCATCCAAAATGCTATAGTTGGGAGTAGCATGAGCATTGGGATTATTTACAATGCACCACAAATGAAAATTAGGGACTTTGCGAATCCCATTGGTAGGACATCGAGGTAGGTGCAAGGGTTCGTCGACTAGAGTGGATTTTCCCCCTTATGAATAGTGGATGTTTCAGTTGTCGAACTGTGTTGGTTACATTATGTCTGTAGGTTTACATTGGAAAACAACACAAGGAGGTGGTGTACACTAGAGTCATGAGGTTGAATCGATGAATTTGATGGGGCTGGATAAGGAACCAAAGGTTTCCTTATGACTATCCCTTGTAGAGGGAAGGGTTTTTGCAGCACCATTGGTTGTGTTTGGGAAGGATGAGGTGGAGGTGGATTTGCTTCCCCTTATGGGGCAGTAGTTGCTTCTTGTTGGCTATCCTTGTTCCATAGCTGGAAAGCCTTATCCAAATGGGGGAAATGATGGGTATAGTTCCCACAGACACCGCAAAAATAACACGGATGGTTAGTCCGTAACTCAATATTTTTTTCCTGCTTAGGCGGTTTGTTCGGGTTGTGATCTAAGGGGTATACTCTAGTGTTATTAGGTGGGTTAGGCGTTGAACCCCACCTCCTGTCCTTCATTGTTCCTTTTGTTCTTTCCCATATTATTTTTCTTGGGATGTGCTTGTTGATTATTGGGCACAGGTTGGGAAGGAAGATTCTGTTGAGTGTATACTTGTCCATGAGGAAAAGGGGGAACACCAAGGTATGGCTAAAATGGAGTAGCTAGTGGAGGGACATGAATAGGATAGTATGGGTCAATGGTCGGAGGGACCATGAATATGGTAGAAGCACTTCCACACATGGTTCCACTACACGAGGGCCCATGAAAATGTGGGCATGATCCAGGAGAGAAATAAGATGTACTTGTTCCTATATGTGATGGAGCACATGATAAATCAAGGTTGTAACTTGGTGTAGGAATAGGTGCTTGGTGGGGACGCATTATGTTAGGGGTATTACCATATGCGTAACCACTCTCTATGGGAGGGTAAGGTGCATATGGATTTGGGTGGGGCTCTTTAATTGGACAATCACTATGTTTTAGATGTATACTGACTAAGGGGAATTATTTTGACTCATATCCACAAGTTTTTAACATAACTACAATATTCATTTGATACTCAAGTGAGTTTAATGTGTGTTTAAGTTAGGGTTTATTTTAAGGCTCCACTTGGACGCATGAACCAAGTGATATTTTCAATGAGGGAGTTTTGGTGTGTGCACTGGGGGTATACAACTAAAGCTAAAAAAATAAAATTCTTGAAAAGAGATAACAAGATTCCAATACTAACCTAGACTTTTCTTGAAATAAAAAGCATCTCAACATAATAAGGTTATGATCAAGCATCTAATATTCAAAGCATGCATACAAAGGATAGATAACTAAAACAATATAAAATCATAAAGATTAGGGAAATGCCCCAATCCATCAAATTAAACATGATCTAAATAGCTAAAACTGATTAATTATCTAACAAAATTGATTTTTAATGAACAACTTACTGAAATGGAAAAGATGCAGCTAGATGAAAAACCAAACAAAACTAAAAAGATGGAAAATAGTAGAGTCTAGAGGGAATTTTTCTTTACCAATCAGCTCAACCAGGAAAGCAAAAAAGACTAATACAGTAAGTGAAAAAGATGTAAACATAACTAAATGGGATTGTCAACAAGTAGGGGCTGAAAAATTGTGTCAGTCTGCACAAAAAAGAGAGAAAAAGTTGCAAACTATTTCAAGGAAAACTAATTTCAGGAGCATGTTGCTCCTTTCGAAGGAAACTAAGCAAACCAAGTTGCACAAAACAAGCCAACAGACGCAACCCAAACTAAAAAAACTGTATTTTCCAACTAGGTTGCACATTTCAAAGAGAATAGTGCGAATTAGGTCACAAAAAACTCACCAAAAGGTGTGATCTGATTGAAAAGATGAGTTTTAGACTCAGGTTGCACTATTCGAGGAAAACAGTGTGACTCAAATCACTCCGAAAGGCCAGACAAGTGCGACCCAACACAATAAACTCATATAATAGTGAAAAAAGGTTCGACTTGAGAAATCTATGGTAGTTCTAGGTCGGGGGTCCTAACAATAGCTCCAAAAAGTAGCAAGTAGATATAAAACAAGCTAAATCAATAGAATAAAGAGATCAAACAAAGGCAGGAAATGTTGAACATGCACAACCAAAGAACGATACAGATCGTCCTTAGTGGAGTTGCCAAAAACTATAGCTAGTGTTTTCACACCGGCCCATGCAAAAGATCACCTAATAAGGGTTGTGCAGACCTTAGTAGAGTTTCAAAGGAAAAACATAAATAAACAAAACATAAAGATTAAAACTAGTCTAAACATGTAGGTAGAAATAAACTAAATAGTATTAGTGCAAATCTAAGCTAACATTTCAAATACATTTTTTAATAGACAACATTTAAAGAATCAAATAATTTTGTATTGAAATATAATGTGTAGAATCACCTCGTAAGAAGCAGTGGAAGCAGCCCCTGCAGCTATCCAAAGGAGGGCCCATTTGGTCTCCTATCAATCTGTGATCCTTTGACCACACGTCATGATAGCAATCTTTAGCAAGGTGAGATAGGAATAAACAAGGTTAGCTCCAATCTTAGGGAAATTTGTGCAGAGTGACGACTTGAGAGATGAATGGAGAAATATTATTGAATGAGGGACCTTGGGGGTTCATTTATAATCTCGGTGCATGGATTTGGGGATAAGGATCAGGGAAAAATTTTCAATATCGAATACTCTCCATGATTTTTGTTGAGTTAGAGTCTATTCCCAAGTATCCTTTTTTTGTCAAGGAAAAGCAGGAAACAACAAAAAATTATGCCAGGAGCCAGGTCGTGCATTTTATGAGCTTTTGTGCAACTTGGGTCTCTCATTTCAATGATTTTTGTGCAACCTGGGTCGCTCTTTTCCTAGGAATATGAGCGACCTAAACTTAAGGTGGCCCTTTTTTAGTTTGACTTGGGTTTTTGGCTTTTTCAATGTCTTGTCAAGGTCCAATGGTTGGAATGATATGAAAATGAGCTGGAATGATGGTGTTTGCAGGAAACTGGGATAATGACATGGCTAGTGGACAAATTTTAGGTGTTAGCAACTAGAAGAAGACGTGGATGAAGTAATGAATTCTATTGAGGAATATGGCATGAAAACCAATTGTAATCTTGTTTTTGAAGATCATGTTGATAAGATTTTTTCGAGGTGGAATATTGAAGACATATGGCTTTATTTGTAATTGTTTATTTGTGAGAATGACTATATGACAAATGATGAGATTCTAGCAAAGTGGGTTTCAGGTATTCTCATATCACAATATCTGAAGATTGAGATTGCAACCCTTGGTATGAAGGGAATTCAACATTTGAATGATGCCAAGAAGATTGAAAACTTTGCATACGAAGTTGGAAGTATGTCTAAAGAACCAATGAAACAATGAAGAACAAGATTAGAGTAGATATGAAGCTAAAAAAGAAGAAGAGATATCCATAGTTCAAAGTATGGAGAAAGAAGAAGAAGGAAATATTTGAAAGTGTTAGAGTTTGGAGCAGAAAGTACATGAAGAAACTGCATCAACACATAACAAAAAAGAAAGTGAAGATGAAGATGTTTTGGACAAGTTGTAAGCCAACATGAGACATAGACCAACAAGCGTTCACATTTTACTTTTTTTATGTAATATTTAGAGGCAGTATGTTTTAGCAACTATTTGATTGTTTGCTTAGTAGTCATAATTAAAGGGGAGTGTTGAAGGATAATAATTAATCCAACTAGCTAGTTACTAGACATGTCAAGAAGTGGTTGTTAGATTTTTTTTTAGCTTGGAGGTACTTATGCATTTATTGTGCTGAGGATGCAGGAGTCTGAGCAAATGTCTCACTTAAGTGACTTTATAAAGCTATTTTTTAAAGTCTAAGTTTTGTTCTTTTATTATTTTATGGGTAAAGTGAAAGTGACTTTATAATATTTGATATGAGGGAATAAGTCATGTCCGTTGATCTTGTGGGATAAGAGTGAATCTCAACCATTGAGATATAGGGAGCTAGGGAAGTTATACTAAATGAGTTTATAAAATACAAGCATGAGGGAGACAAAGTGGCAGGAATTCTAAGAGAGAAAGAGAGCTTGAGCTAGATAAGATATGAGAAGGAGAAGCAAGAAAGGGGGGGAAAATACCTAGGAAGAGAGGGCATACATCCCGAAAAGAAGTTTCAGCATTAAATGCAACACAATACCATATAATAGGAGGGTCATACAACTGGTTATGCATAGAAATCAAGGCCGAGTTATGTGCATATTTAGAGGTGTTGTTTTTGCTTAGAAAAGTCTATACAATCTATACATGAAGGTGTTGTAGTTGTGCATAGAAATTGAGGAGTGTTTTTCTTCCACGAAGGTTGTATTGTTTTGGTTGTATACTTGAAATCTAGGCACATATTTTAAGGCAGAAGTTTGGTCTGATTTTTTTATGGTCTTTGGCACATTGTTCGAAGTGGATTGTAGGAACTGTTTGTGAGATAAGTACAATGATTTTATGGTTGAAAGTACTATTGTAAGTTTTATGTATTATTCATCTTGAGCTCATAATAAATTCTCTCTTTTGACTAGTTTTCCTTTCAGGTTTTTTCTAGGGGCTTGGCTCAAATATCTTGTGTCAAATGTGATGTGTGAATGATGTCTACTATTCATCTATTTTTGTTGTTATATTTCAGATTTTTTAGTCAATTATGTTTTTTCTCATAAAGTATTGCTGACTGTGTTTGGGTTTAATGCATTACTATTGAAGCTTTATTGGAGGTTGAAATCGGTGTGTAGGCTAAGTGTTTGATGAAAGTCCTAGCTGAGTTTGCTAAGTGAAATTTTAATAGTGGTTAGTCCCAAGATTGACACAGTCAAATTCAATGCATTGTATCTATACATATGGCTGGGAAGGTTTTATGGAGAAGTATGCTTGATATATTTAAACAATTTATGGAATAATTGAATAGCATTAGAGTGTTGTATGCCTATGCTTTGGGTTTTCACAAAAACTAAACCATAAATATCCTCATGTTACATTTGGTGAAGGAATACCCTTTAAAAAACAAAAGTAAAAAGATGAATGTTAAAACTTTATATTCATTTACTCAATTCCATCTCTAAACCATTTAGGCAGATAATCTCTGCAATGAGTGATTCTCCAATGTATAATGTGAGGATAGTAAATAGAAAAAGTTAGCCGTTTAGTTTCCCAAATCCATTGTCAGTAAACAAAAATCACATACCTATCAAACAACCAGAATTAAAATAGCAACAAAGAAAAAAATCACATGCCTATCAAACAACCAGAATTAAAATAGCAACAAAGAAAGCTGCTTAGTAAAGCTTATAACCACTCTAAAAATGTTCTTCTATAGTATAAATAATAAGAAAGTGTTCTTCCACAATCAAAGTAGAAATAATAACAAAGAAAACTGAGTGTTAAAACATATAACTTAGAAAGAAAACTATTCCTCTATAACCGTTAGCTGTCTTCACAAAACTCTTAACATAAAGTTTGAATGTTTTGAAATATAAATGAAGCTTTGACGAATATGTTATCAGTCAAAAAAGACGTGTTTAAGTAGATAACCCAATTGTCTAGTGAAACGGTTTAATAAATCTGTGACAGGTAAAATGCTTTGCTTTGTGATGAACAATTTCACAGAGACATTTGTGAGTTTGCTCTCTACTAATTTACCAACCACTAGCAAGTTGTTTATTTAGATAGATTTTTTTTAAAATAAAGGTGATGAGCTAGTTTGAAAAATCTGATAAATAATAACTATTAGCAACTAAATTCTAATAAGTTTTATTTTTATTTTAAAAACTCTCAACCCAATTAATTAATATATATATATATATATATATATAATTGAACAGTTATTATTTCAACTTAAATAATTTAATTTTATTAAGCTTATTGGTCTCTGAATAAACTATTCAAAGACATCGATTCCTATACTTCATGCCACAACAAAGACTAAAAAATATAATTCATGAACATAAAAATACGTAGAATCAGCACTACAGTTAGGAATTTCTTGAAACAACATTCAAAGGTTAGTCTTTAATCGAAAAGCTTGCGGCAATCACAAAAATGTATAAATACGGACTAATTTAATATATGTATTTATGTTCCTGTATAATATTTTATTTATTAGCAATTTACGATTTATGTTCTAGGGTTATATGTATCATGGACGTGATGACGATGTCAAGAGATAAATTTAACGCAAAGAATGCGGAGAACAAGCAACGCATGTCAATTTATTGAATCATCGAAACGCCATCAAAACTATCGTCTGCCATCTTTGTTTTTCGCCCGTGAAAAAAAAAGAGAAATGATCGCCGGCGTCCATTTTGAGTACCTTCCCTCTATGGAGTATTTCTGATGCTCTGGAGAGAACAATCTGTAAATTCATTAACATGATAATGTCACAACTTATCTTCCTATGGCTTCGGAAACTACACGGACATTCGAAATGGCGTTGGAAATAGAAGATGTTGTGCACTACTGATCCATGGAAGAAACAAATTCTTTCTGAGTATTAAGGAAATATTGTAGACATATCCCACGTCTTATTCACACATATTACTCAGGCCTTACTTGGAATCCAATATAATCCAATAGAGAGAAATTGAAGGCTTAAATATATCATCAGGGCTACGGCCATTGTAGAGAAAGGACTTTACATTGTCAAGAACCAGCAAAGAAGATGGACTTGTCACTTTACAATCTGGCTTTCATATTCTGTACAACTGCAACTCCACTTTCCACCAGCCTGGGATGTCTGCACACATCATATAAAATGATACTCCAATAGAATTCAATTCATAATTTAAAAGAAAAAAGTCTGACTCACACCTTTGGGTTGGCATTGTTTCAACTTTCGAGGGGTAAATGAAGCTATGGATCTACACAAAGTTCAGATAATTACCTCATCATTGCTTTCCTGCAACTTAGAAAGCTGAAAGTAAATCTAAGAGAGGCTGCTGAACTGTTCGGATTCCATTAGTCGTAGATGTAACTTGAATAGAAACAAAGAGTTGCATGACAGAAAGGGCAACTGTTAAGATGGTGCTGCAATGTAGGCATTGCAGCTCCATCTTAACAGCCGTCGTTGGTGTCATGCTGCTCCTTGTTTCTACCAATGCTGCTCCAACTTCTTCCCTAAGAATTAGATTCACCATTCTTTATATAGCCGCTGGAGGAGATGAGGGCCAAGAGCACTGTATCTGAAATATCTTCAAAGTTAAAACTAGTGGGGACACAAAACCAAAAGTCAAGGTGGGAATTGCCTGCAACGTGTGCTGCATCTGGGTGGACAACAACAATTATCGCTGAGCACCAAAAATTTGGTATCATTTCAAAAAATAAATTTGGTATCATTTCAAAAAATAAATTTCATAAACGTCGTAATTATAGGTGGATATCCTTAATCTTGTTTTAGAGTTGAATCTTCTCAAACTTCTAGAAACTGTAATTGACTATTGGTTTATAGAAAACAAAGAACTGGTTTATACGGAACCATGAACTCCGTATTTAGTGACAATTGACTTCTAACAAATAGTTATTATAAATGATAAGTGACTTCTAACTAACTATTTATGAATGACAACGGACTTCCAATCGACTACAATTTGAGCCTCGAGAATTAATTATTGCATCGAATTCTTTCATATATACTGACCATAAAAATACTCTTCGGTTTTCTAGAACAAGAGACTTATACTCAAATTAACCATAACCATAACCATAAAACAGTACAATAATATATCATAATAACTTTTATTTATCATTTATATAATATCATTTAAAATTATGATTAGCAATTAAATTTAATTATATCAAAATAGATATCGTAAGAAAATATGATGCATTAAAATGTAATCTTTATCATTTATATAATATCATTTAAAATTATGATTAGCATTTAAATTTAATGATATCAAAATAAATATCGTAAGAAAATATGATGCATTAAAATGTAATCTTTATCATTTATATAATATCATTTTAAATTATGATTAGCAATTAAATTTAATGATATCAAAATAGATCTCGTAAGAAAATATGATGCATTAAAATGTAATCAAGTAAAAATTAGAGATTATATATTAATAAAATTATTTAAAATTTTATTTGTGAAGCACTAATTATAATTATAATTAAAAGTAAAAAATAATAATAATAATGTTAAATTGTTTTTTATTATCATTGTTTTGTGTTTGTGATATAGAAATATGAACATTAAGTTGTCACATGGGTCCCATTTTTGGTGAAAGATATGATCATAAAATAGAAACCATCAAAGATGTAGAATTAGAATTTTTTATCAAATATATTATTGACACTTATTTCAAAGCATCTTATTTCAAGGTTGAGAGGGATCAAATATCTCGAAGTGTAAACCCCTGTTTAGAGTGCAAATGTTTAGGAAAGGTTTTAATTTATCTAAATTGTATAGTTTTATATATGTCTTAAAATATTTTAAATCTAATTTGAGCTTACATGTTATTTTTAATAATATTTTATTATCTTTTAAAAATGACATGTGTTGATTCTAGGACGAGCAAAGGAGGAATTAAACATCCCCCTATTGGGTTGTAGAATGTGCCAAGAAAATCATAGAGATTATCTTTTGCATAGTTTGTTGTATAGAAGAATTATGCAGCCAATTACATATATAGTTTTATGCAACATATTAAAATTCAATAAAAACATACAACAACAACAAAAAGTCCAAGCTATACATTGATTTGGTGTATGAGACCCCTTTGTTTGTGGGACAAAAGACTCTCATATGAGAACCAACTGCTAAATTCTACAAAGGTGTAAATACCTTACCCCCTCTCAATTTGAACCTATAACATTTTAGGAGGAAACACTTGTTCTTAATTGTTATGTATGCCTATCTATACACAAATAGAATTATTTATTTCTAACTAAACACCCCTCTGGATTTGAACCTATAATATTTTAGAAGGAAACACTTGTTTTTAATTGTTATGTATGGCCTCGTGGTGTTGGAAGTGGCTCACCATTAGTGGAAGACTCGCATTAAAAAAATCAGTATTATAGAACCTGTCTGTATATTGGCTATCGCTCTGCAAGATCCCAACATCAATCTTATCTGCTATATGTAAGAAATGATTCTACTTTATCTGGTCTGGAACTGACCCTTGTAAGTTCCACCTTGTGGATTGGAAGAGATTGGCGTGTCTTGTGGATCATGGAGGTTGGTCTATAAAGAACATTTTCAATTTCTCCAAGGAACTGCTGGCGAAAAGTCTTTCGAGGGCAGTACATGTTGACAATTTATGGTGTTTGTTGCATCATAAAAGAAAAATATTTAAAAAATTTAACGTGGTCCAATGGATCAGACTCAAACATAAAAATAGGAAGGGCATTTCAAATATTTGGGCAAGTATCCATTCATCATTTCATGTAATTGCGAATTGGCTTGTTTGGTATCCTGGAAATGGCAGACTTATTCTAGTTGGGGAGGATCCTATAATTGGTGTTCCGCAGGATACAGGTTGTCAATAGAGCTACTTCATCACCTACATTCCAGAGGTATTTACTCTCTCAATCAAGCTTCAATTTATCAGTCTTCATGCAGTCTTTCAGGTAAGTGGATAAATTCTACACAACTTGGTTTATATGGTTCACTTGTAGAAGAGTGGAAGATCTATATTAGTGAACTCTACATGGGAAAGGTTTCTTTATTTGAACATATTGATCACTTATTATGGTCATCGAACTGCGAAGACGGATCAATATCTGCAAAACTAGCATATAAAGCCATTATGACAGATTATCCACAGGTGGATTCTTGGTGGCACTCATCTATTTGGAAGTGGAAAATTGCCCCAAAGATCAGAGTATTTATTTGGATGACTATGGAGAATAAGATTTTATCTTGGGACAACTTACAAAAACGTGGTTTTTGTGGTCCCAGTATTTTCTCACTTTGTAAATCTGAAGAAAAAACTGTACATCACCTTTTTTTATCATGTCCCTTTATCTCGAAAGTTTGGTTAGCCATTGGTCTCATCTTTACTAATATACAAGCTTCGAATGAAGATACTATCCAGGACTGTTTAAAAAATTGGTTCTTACACAATAGAAATTTTGGAGAAGTTGCATGTTATATTTTTTGGGAAACATGGCTTGCAAGAAATGCAAGCATTTTTGAATATATAGTGAAGAATCCATCTGTGATGGAAAAAAAGGCGATCTCGGGTTTTGTAGAATTTGCGGATGTAAATTCAGTTATTCCACTTTCTTCCATGAATCCGAGGATTTCTCCTTGTCTGAGTTCTACAGGTTTTAGCGCTACCTTTGATGGTGCCTCTCAACGCGAGGCCAATTCTTGTGGGGCAGGTGTTGTTTTACTTTTGGGCCAAAGTAGAAGGTATTGTTTATGGATGAATTGTGGTTACAGAACAAATACAAAGGGGGAGATGTTAGCTCTATGGATGGTTCTATATTTTGCGAGTCGACATTTTTTATTTTTGCAGGAGATTGCAAGTGACTCAAAAATTATTATCGGCCGGGAAAAAGACGAATGATCTATACATGCTTTGTCTCTTACTCCCTGGATGGCAGATATTAAAAGTTTCCTCAAGAACCTACCAAATATTTCTCTTATCCATATTTATAGAAAATACAATGCTGATGTGGACTCTATGTTGTGTTAAGTACTCTTGACGTTGAAAGGTTTTATTCACTTTGAAGAATGGGATGCAGATCTTCAATTATCCACCGAAAGCATAGCTATCTATACTATGTGATTAGATGGATCCACTTTTTTTGTATTTTTAGTTTTTGTATATACAACATTCCTATATATCCGATATATTTTTTGCAGATATATTTTTTATTTTTTGGACTTTTCCCTTGCTCTTACTGGATCGGATTGGGTGCCGTTACTTGGTTTTGTGGATGTGTACTGTATTTTGGTGGGCTGAGTTTTCGGTTTCTGTGGACTAGCGCAGGTCAGTCACTTGCCTTACGGGTTTTCTCGATACCTCTCTACGGGTTTTCTCGATACCTCTCTATTGGACCTCTCTATACTCTGTTTGTTTGATGTGTCAGATCAGTCACTTGCCTTACGGGTTTTCTCGATGTATGGAACAATTTGTTATACTTGTCATAATATAAAAGTATAGATATTTTTCGATGAAATAAAAAATGTTGAATCGACCAAGCTAACAAACAACCTTATAAAACTTTAAGGCTGGTCAAAAACGGGTGAGATAATGCATATTGAAAATCCGTCATCAATTTAATGATAAAAATGATTAATTTTAAAAGATATCATTATAAAAAATAAAACAATAAATGTGATAGCCTTTTACATTCACCTAAAAATAAATATATAAATAAAAATATTATAAATAATATAAAAACATTTAGTAATTATTCTTAAAGCAAATAAATATTGATAGACTAATTTTTTTTTTAAATAAAAAACGTTAAAGTGTGAAGTGTTAAAACATTTGCACGATATGGATGCAACATATAAGTATTAATTAGACTTATTGTGTTTTAGTGATTAAGATGAATATTAGCATGTAAACTACATGAATAAAGGTAAAAATCTCATATGTATGATAGGAGGATTCTTGTAAACCTTTATATATATGATAGAAAAAAATTAGATGGTTATATCTTAATGATATTAATCGATACTTTAGAAATATATAAATAATTTATTTTTTCTTTCAAGTTATTGAGTTTTATTATAATTTTTGTTTAAATTTACCCCAAAAAATAATGTAGAAGCAAGTTTAAGAATGTAATGTCACTTAAGTGACATTGTATCACATATACCTTATTTTACATGAAAATGTTGATTTAATGTTTTTTATGCAACATTTAAGGTGATGGAAATTTTATTCCCTTGAACGAAATGCAAAGGAATCTTCTTTAATACATTCTTTTGGACCATAAAGACAAAATGAAAAGGCATCTTACCTTTTGGATAATACTAAATCACATGTTAGAGGGGCTAAGTGATAGCCAAATACTTGTTATGATGTGTAGGCTAGTGCAGGTGCATGTAAGAAACTAGGTTACCCAAGCTAGTCATTCGATGACGCAACTCTAATAACCACAATTGTAGCACAATGTGACTAGTAATAGGTAGTTGACCCTAGTTCAATTAGGAGGGATGGAAGTATTTCCCACTGTGTGACCTTTGAAACTTGGAGTTGTGGAAGGGTTATGTGAGTCATGCTCCCCAAGTTGTGTGATGATGACTACTAGTTGTTGGCTAGGAAGTTTGGTCAATTTGGTTGACGCTTCCACTTAAGCGTTATATATGGGGTTAGGTCAATATAGTTGATTCTCTAGGATATTCCAATAGGGGAATGGATAGGAGGATGAAGTTGGAAGTAGGTTAGAGAGGAAGAATGATTAGATTAGTACTGTTTTGGGTTGGGATTTGCGACACCAATTTAGTTGCATTTGGTTCCTTTTACTTGTAAATCCTAGGTTAATTCATTAAGGTAAATATAAATATAATGTTTTTTGGTGTTGACGTGTTGTGACTTAGTTAAGAAATATTTTGATGTTGTGGGTATTGGATTGTTGTCTTGCATGTTTGGTTATCCTATCGTGTATGTGTAGTAATTGTTTCTTGTTATTTATGGACTATGCATTAGAGGTGATGATGGTTTCATATAATATGTGCACAAGTTATGTGTACGTTGGTCTTGGACACACACGTTGTGCGTGTATACTAGTATTAGTTACCGATATATATATATATATATATATATATATATATATATATAAATATAATTGTTATGTAATTATGTATGGTTGTTGATGGGTGTAATATTAGCAAGATATAATATTATTTATAACATTAACTTGTTATTATTTAATTTTGTTTTGCATTTATTAAACTCCCTAGTATTAGGCTCATTTACATTAGCTTATATTAATCACATTTCATTGTAATTTCATTAATTGTATTAATTGTCATCCATTTTAGTTATCATTCTAGTAAATATGTTTAATTAAATAATCTAATTACATTTATTAAATTTTAATTAATATACATAAACTAATGACATGTTATTGATGGTCCAATTAATACTTACCAAACGAATGAAGATATGAAATATAATGAACTGTGAAACAATAAATACATACAGATATTTTATTATTTAATAATGTTTAACATTTTGAAAATTTGGTTGAGTTATGTTTGAGACGTACCTTGTAGGTGATGGTTGTAAGATCCGTAAAGAGTTAGGTGATTGTATTGTTCGCACAAAGATCGCACCCAAAACTAATGCAATAGGATAGGAGTGCATGAGCACTAAAAATAAAAAGCATGCACGTGCCCATGTCACTGCGCACAAGCTTTTAGTCTCGCAATCGTCGAACCTCCATTAAAGAATCCACATTGGCACAAAAGTGTGCATGCCCTAATGACATGACTGTGTTACTAATGTGAATCTGATATTAACACACATGCAATAGTGGTGCGTGTGATTCTCTGTATATTAAAAATTGGGCCAAGGCCCATTTCTGCCCCATTCCACCATGATTTGGTTGGATGAAAACTCTTCCAAAGATTACTAGAAGGAACATCCACATGCCCATCCACTTCGCAAGCCTTCATCGCATCATCCATGTAGGATTTCATCTATAATTTTTTTTTCAATGATTTAATGAAAAAATACATTGTAAACATTGTAAAAAATTGACCTAAACTTTACAAAATTCATTTTTTAATTGCAAATTGTCTCTCCTCCATCACAATGGCCAGAAACCAGGAACCAAACCCCCAAACACACAAACCTGAGGATAACCCAAGCACACAAAACCCTGAACCTAATCCCGAAGTAAACATTAAACCCAAGGAGGACCCAACCACAGAAGGCCAAATTAATTAACATTTTAACCAGTTAAGAACCTTAGTTCAAGAGCTTAGAATCACTAGGGAACCATCAATACTTTCCTTAGCCACATCCCTTAACATCATCATTTCTTGATCATAACCGAGTGTAGGAACATGATGAGAGCGTACTATTCCACTGGTCTTAGTAGCCTAACCAAATCAAAGATTTGAACATCTCAAAAATACTCTAGTTAGTTTTTTCATTGACACGAGACCAACCTACTTCCTGATCCACACAAAAGGTTCCTTTGCATGGATTGGTGCACATATGAGCCATGAAAAAAACTGTATAAGTAAGTGGTTTATGGGTTTCGACAAAACTCCTTACAATAATAGGAAGGTTCCACTATATTTTCTTTAAAAACTGTATGTGGAGTTTGTGTTGGGCCTGCCCGTTAACTACTTTGACATTAGTGAGTTTCATGGGATTAGTATTGGAGCTTCCCAGGATCAACCAACCGCCATGAATAACCCAATGAGAGGGCCACCTTCTCCTAGACGTATTCCTAACCCCCTCCCACACATACACCTCAGTTACTTGATTTCCTAGCTGAGACTGCCACTACCATAACACAACTTACACATAGTGTAATATATCACAAAACATTTATGGAATGATTAAGGAACAACCCATCAGATCATCACGAAGGACCAATTCAGGTGTAGGTCCTTAAATCCCCCAGTTGGGCATGGACCATTGATGACAATTGGTGGGGAAAAGGATCCTTTCGATAGCCAGGAATTACCCCATTAGTGCACTCACTATGGCCATGCTATACATTTTAAAATTGTTAGATAAACATTGATTAGAGCATTTAATATGTATTGATGTTTTTAGCATGTACAATTTTTTCAAGATGAAATAATTGAATTATGGTGGGAGGAGATTACTCCTCCCAACCTTGATTTTTCCATGGTAGCAGCGACAAATATTACAACACCTCACATATAGGTAAATCAGTGTATTATTGTAGGATTTAAAATTTGATTTAGTTGCAATTGTCAAAAGTTTTTTATGAGAAATCAATCTTGGTGTTATTGTGCTTCCACGGGTTTCCGTTGAAGAGATTGAGCATAGGTCTCCACCTCGGCTAAGCATATCATATCCTACATCCTACGGACATGAAATTCATATAAATACAAATAACACCCTGAGGCTAAAAGAAACTACATGGCCGAAATTGATAAGAAACAACAAGAAAAAAGAACCTAGAACCATCCCATTTGGGAGCCTCAAGAAATACCATCAAGGAAGCTAAACATCCGCAGAAGAAGGAGCATTTCCTTGCAACCAGGGACCTCGACCGAATGCATACTCCCTTCCATAATGTCATCCTTTGCAAGAGAAAACACCCCCATCTGCGGGAGAGAAGGGATACCCAATTATTTTCCCACAACATCAATCTTCATATGCAGGAGCCTTGTGTCTACGAATAACTCCTTCTATAATGCCACTGGGATCTCATCAACACTTTGCTTCTCCTCCCACTCTAGAATAACATGTCCAAGGATTACTTTAATAACCCAATAGAGTGTGATGGTATTCTCATATAACCCCTTCCACGCCCTCAAGGATCCCGGATCCTAAATCCATTGTTCCAACGCAACAGACCCCACAGATGGAGCATTCTCCATCACGTCGCACCAGATGCCCTGCTCCATAATCTCAAGGTCCACGCTTATTGAAAGAGGTATGGAGGAATGATATTTCCAGGCGTCCTTAGTAGCCCTCATCTACTCCCTGCTCGCCCTTTTCTTCCTCCTCGCCTCAGGAACCACTGACACCCCCACGGGATCCATCCCACTGTCTGCAATCACGCAAAGCTCACGAAGATAGCTAGAGGAACAACATACAATATCAACAACACCTTTCACCATACTAGCGGCTAATGCCCCACATCATTTAAAAAAAAACAAAAAGGGCCAGAGTATACGGCTAATCCGCAGAGGGAAACTCCCAAAAGGGAAGACAAGAAATTCTCGCACGGACCCAAAAAACCATATCCCATCACACTAGTTTCCATAATTCCCTCTGTCTACACTTACTCGCTTCTCATACCATCATCCATATTCACAACTAATTCTTGCAGCTTTATCATACACTTACCACACAAAAGAACTTCCCACTAACCTGTTCTCCCATGATTCCTTAATTCACCACCTTCCTTCATAAAGGCATTCCAACCGCACATGTCCAGTGAGGCTCTCCATGCGTCCCTCCCGCCACGTAACCCCTTCCTTTGTACTCATACGCATCTGGAGCATTGTGTTTGTATGGTTAATTTAGATGTTTTTTCTACTAATGAAACGTATTACATGCTTATGCATGTTCCATCTCCGACTATCTGATCACCATACCCACAAATCCCTCCATATATTCCACCTAGTTCATTTTTTCCATAGTTCATGTCAAGTCATGTGACTAGGCACTCTTCCCCCATGATCAGAATACCCATATCCCCCCTAGGGTGTTACCATCCACTATAAATCACTGGGCTTATATTTCCACCCACACCCATCCTCTCTTATGCTTCCCACACCTTTCCAACATTTGGCTCCATTTATTCCATCCACATCTGGTCCATCCATTGTTCTGACATCAACCCCCTCCCGTTTACCTACGTTATCCCCCTCCATTGTACCTACATCATCCCTCTCTACCTACCTACATTATCCCCCTCCATCATCATTGCCTCGGAGCAAGTTGTCCATCCTAATGCTACACTTCCTAACCAAGAAGGGTAGATATTCACAATGAGATTTTCAAGTTCATTAAAATATTATAAAGCATGACTGAAATACATAAAATAACACATTTTAATTTTTATTTACTAATTGAGTTTTGTAATTGTTGGATGGAGGCATTGTTCATAGACGTGGATCGAGGAGATGGACAACCCCATTATGACATGCTGTCTCATCTCAGGTGAGACCTCAAGATTTGAATTCTAATTGTATTTTTTTAATTGTACTAATTGATAGAATTGTGGGAAAACTGATATGTCGTTATCCCTTTTAGAGCCCAAAGAGACACTCTACATCTAGATGCAAGGGGGATCAATCTTCCTCTAGCTCAAAGAGAAGGAAGATTAATTTTGGATATGAACGTTAAGGTGTCGATGGTGGTTAAGGTGATTGAGACACCCACTATGCACATTATCCTTGACGTGGAATTTTTGGGTAGGAGATTTTTCTTAGTTTTTAGGCCATGAGCTTCCCTTGTTCTATTTTTGGGCATGAGCATCCATTATATGTATTGGGAAAGATGCTCCATTTTGTATAAAAGTGTCTTTTTCGACCTATTTCTAATGCAAATACATGACTTTCATCTAGAGTATATGACAGAGTGTTTATGGATTTTTAGATTATTGATGTGGATTTGATGTTATATATTTTGACTATTGCATGGTTCATGGTGAATGTAATTGGTCCATGGTGAATGTGATGTTATATGTATTATGACTATTACATGCAATATATTTTAGATCACATACATATAAAATTTGGAGTGTGTGATGATGAATACAATCTTATCCAAAAAAAATCAATCAAATAACTTGGTCACCTTATATGGCATCCATGCATTTATTATCCCTCTTCGAATCCACATCTACATAACATCTTATAAAAAATAGTTAGGATTGAAAATTATGATAATTTGTATTATCTTAAAATGTGATTATCTATAATTTGTACCTAAAGGTCCTTAACAAGGCCATGCATCTTAAATTCTTTCTATAAGGTCTATGTGGTGGTCTAGGTATCTTTGCATTGCCCATAAATACTTGAATAAATATTCTTGGTTCTAAGAATTAGTTTCTGTCCTCCAATTATGGCTAAAGCTATGGGACCCATTCATGGTGCAGAGAGCCTTTAATTGGTGCCCATATCCTACTTATAGACCAAAGGATTTTGTCTACATGAACTCTGCGGTAGTTTGGGTCCCACATATAGCACATAAGTTCTAGAAGCAAGTGATACATCCAAAGTCCCTAACTTTTCACCCTAGATTATGCCCAAGGCATGGAGAGCCATCCATGGATTGCAAAACCTGAAAATGGTGCCCATGTCCCACTCACTAGCCAAATATTACATGTGGATATCATGTGTGGCGGTTGAAGTTCTTATGCATGGTTCATGAGTTATGTAATGAGAATTAGACCTTGGTTTTCATTCATGGGCCATGGCCATGGTGATGCAACCTATACTTTGTCTACAACTGTTTTGAACTAGTGTTGATATTACATTCATAGGATAATTATTCCCTATATAGAGTTTCCATGGTGTTTTGAGGAGTTGTGCATGGCCCTTGAACCCTAGAAACATATTTTAGGGCCTAATACATTTTTTTTCATCATTGGACATATCATGACCTTGAAATCCATGCCTTGTGTGCAAAGCCCCAAAGTAGTGACCATATCCCTCTTGTAGGCCAAAAATTATCTTTATATAATTGTTAGTGGTTCAGGGCCTTGTACATAGGTCATGATACCTAGATTCATTTATAGGCGTAAGGTATTGGTTTTTATCATTAGACCATAGGCATGGATTGAAGACCATATTTATTGTGTAAAACCTCAAAATACTAACCACATCTCATTCACAAGCTAAGTATGCTTTCTACATGGCATGCCAGGTGTCTTCAGGCATTATGCATTTCCCGTTATCTAGGTGTTTTCATCATTGGACTATACTTTGGGGCCTTATACATCTTTCGTATAAATCCCTATACCATACACATGGATTGTTTTTGTCATCTACAATCATATATGTTTTCTTAGTTTTCATGGTAAGATTAATTTAAGGATGTCCTAAAATTAATTAATTTGATATACTTACTTGTGGAGTAATTACTATTATCATCCATTCACAAACATCACAAGAGGGGAAAATTATATATGTTGCAATCTTGATATAAAAGCAAGTAATGAACTAATACATTTTTGGAAAACTTGAATTTCTATTTAATTTTAATTTATTAGCCTTAAAAAATGCACCTAATTTAAGATAAATTCTTTACATTTATTATATCATATTATAACTTAACCTAGATAAACTAAACCTATACTTTCTTTCCCATTAGACAACCCTAATCTAGCCTAAAGTACGCCTCAGTTACTACCTTAATATAACCTACCAAACCTTCCTAAACTAAACAACATTAATATAACATAGTCTACACTTACCTAAACTATTTATCTATCCTTACTTTTCTCAAGCAAACGAACATACTTAAATCAACCATACCCTCTAGTCTAAACCACTCCACTATCCAACCTACCCTACCAATCCTACCCAAACCTAAACCATATCTAGTATTGATGTAACCAATAAACTTTGATTCATTCACTAGATCTAAAAACCATGCAAACACATGATAGTGGAAAAATAACAATATTGTATTCCTCTCCATCCGAATTATTACCTTGAAAGTCCAACCCCTTATAACTACTATCTGAGATTTTCAAAAATTGCTAATTTTAGAAAATTCTTGCATGACTCTAAAATTGACCACTAACTTAAAGCTAACTAGAGCAACACTAATTGTCAACTCACTTTTTTTTATTAGGTGCATAAACTAATAGATAACTGATGATTATAAATTTAAAAAATCCCGCAAATCACTAAAACCCCAATTTGAGGCACTATATGAAGCAATCTGGCCCCGAAAAAGTGTTGAAAAATGGTACAGCCAAAAGGATCTAAAATTTACTGCAATGAACTCTTTGAAATGCGACTTCCTATTAAATTTGAGCCCAAATGGATAACTGAGACAAAATTTATGACCCTAAAAAATCCTTGCATAATTATTATTTTTTTTTCAGCCCATGGAAATCCCTAAATCTTTCTCTACTTGTTGAAAATAACATAGTTGTTTCAAGTTATTGTCTTCAAACGATTTCCACTTAATGGGATCTAGATTCACCAAGTCCCGTAGATTATTCCATGAAGATGGGTAACTCTTTTTGGCCAAATATGACGGTGAAAAACAAAAAATTTACCCATGTATTAAATTGAAGCCCTCGAAACTCATACTTGCCACATGAATTTTGACATGCGATTGAAAAACGAAATGTAGATAATTATGTTGGCTTTCCAATGATATTTTTTTCGAAATATACCAATGCCATATATCGTGTCAAATTTTCATTTAATGAAACGTGTGTACTTAAAAATTTGAAGAGCAATTAACAAGTAGTTTGTGTGCGTGCACAATAAATTAATGTTAAAGTAATAATTTTAAAAAATGAAATATGTGAACATGATCTAGACAAAGTGCATTGGGGCTTACATATTTTTCTTTAAATTTTTCTCGAAAAATTATATTTATTATTATTTTTCGAAACTTAACAATGAATATTTAAGTCGCATTTTGCACACATGTGTGTGCATGCACGAAATATTTTGATTTTTTACATAATTTGCAAAACTAAAAATACCCTTTTAAAGAGGACGCGTTTATCTTGGGCTTGTGTATTTTTTCAAATTTTTTGGATGTGTATTTTGAATGTTGTGGATTTATCTTTGAGCTCAATCGAAGTTGTCGGCATGGCTTTTTAGGGCAAGTTTTAGTAGAAATTTAAAAACAACAGACATATGAAGATAAAAAATTGTAAATTTTATATATCTGGATAGAGGATTCGTTGATGAATCCAATGGTATCAAGTCCGCTCATTAATGAGCATTTAATGACATGGTTTAACTCTATGGAAGGCATACAAAACTTTCATTCTGCAATGAAAAGGGCTCTCGACTTGTTTTCTAAGCCCTCAATCGAGCTAAATACCTAGATCAAGGGTTTAACAATACCTCGATCGAGGTATTTTAAAACCCTCAATCGAGGGCCTAAAATGTACCTTTTAATGTTTTTCAAAAGCTTGATCGAGCTTTTGCAAGCTTTTCAAAATCTCGATCGAGGGTTTTAAAACCCTCGATCGAGGTATTTTTAAAAGCTCGATCGAGGGTTTTAAAAACCTCGATCGAGGTATTTTAAAACCCTAGATCAAGCTTTTAAGACCCTCGATCGAGCTTTTAAAACCTCTATCGAGGGCTTGAAAATACCTCGATCGAGGGTTCGAAGAACAATTTTTTTAGCTTCCATCCGCCAAAAATGGTAAACTACCTTCATGGAATCATCCCCCCTCTATAATCCATGTACTCTCTATTGGTGATAATCCTTCCCATTGGACCATACATTGATAATGTTGGCCTTGCCAAGTATGAAGGGTCTTCTTATTTAAAATATGTGCAATCTTTTCCTTTTTATTGCTCGGAATGGCCTGTTTCCAATCCACCTCCGTCTCACTAGCATCACTCAGGTCGTCCCCATGGAAGATATATAAAATAGAAACATTAAACATAAGGGAAATATCGAGATCAACTGGTAAATTGACCTTATAAGCATTGTTGTTAGTTTTCTTGAGAATCTTGCAAGGACCAATTTTATTATACTGCAATTTATTGTAGGTTCCTTTAGGAAACTGATCTTTCTGTAAGTAAACCATAACCAAATCACCTTCATTGAATACCTTATGTCATCGACGAGAATCTTTTATAGTTTTGTTTTTCTCATTATTGGTCTGTAGTTTTCGTCTCACTTGTTGTTGCAACAATTGAATGTGTCATGCAAATGCTTCCCCATCATCGTTGATTCTATCCCCAAGCAATAGCTACACAAAATTTAGGACACCCATTGGATTTGTACTGTAAACAACCTAAAATGGATATTTACCTATAGATCTATCCACTGAGCTATTTTGCAAAAACATTTCTTGAGGTAAAGAGAAATCCCACTATTTGGGATTTTCTCCAACAATGCTCTGTAACAGGTTTCCCAAACTCCAATTTAATAACTCTATTTTCCCATTTTTTGGGGGTGATAGGAACTGTTGAACTATAATTTAGTCCCTATTTTCTTCCATAAATTCCTCCAAAAAATACCCAAGAACCAAGTATCTCTATTAGAGATACTAGTTTTTGGAAAGCATGCAATCTAACACTTTTTGAAAAAAACAATTTTTCCACCTTTGATGCATCACTAGTTTTCTTGCAAGGAATGAAATGAGCCATTTTAGAGAACCTATCAATAACTACAAAAATAGAATCATTACCTTGATGTTTGTTTGGGAGCCCCAACACAAATCCCATGCTTAGATTTGTCCACGGGTATGTGGGCACCGGTAATGGCACATGAAACCCTATATTCTGTGAATGTCCTTTAGCCATTTGAAAAATCCTACAGCATGCCACATTCTTGGTTATATCCTTTTTCAATTCGGCCAATAATACTTATCTTCAATTAAGGATAAAATATTATCCTTTACAAAATGTCATGCCAAGCCACTATTGTGAAGTTCTCTAATAATATTTTCTCTCATGGAACCAATTGGAATGCATAGTTGTTTTCGTTTTAAGGGGTAGCCATCTTGCATAGAGTATTCACCCTAAATAAGATCCATGTTCTGAGTGACTGGATTCTTCATTTGTTCTACAATATCCCAAATATTGTTATCAGACGCATAGATATCCTTCAACGCAACAAACCCATTTACTTGATTTTCCATGGTTGTCAAAAGAATAGTGCGCTAACTCAAATCATCTGCAACTTGATTCTACATTCCGGAATTGTTCTTTAGAACAAAGGTGTTGGCACGGGGTTAGAGCGCATAAAGTGTAGAATCCAACAACGACAAAGAGGGTATTCACAGAAGAAAGGACCATTCGCGGAGAATAAGGAATCCAACGAAAGTGAAAGTTATGGTTTAGTTAGGTAGAATGGGTCATTTGGACCGTTTTGTAACCACCTTAGTTGTCTATAAATAGAACCGTGATTGTAAGCCTAAAGGCATCAAGTAATCATTTGATCGATGAATTATGTAATGTGATAATTCACATTTATGTTTTGCTCTGCCTTCGACAAGTTTTGTTCTGTTTGTATGGATCCGCGATAAGTCATTTGGAACTATCCCTGCGAAGGTTGTATCATAGGTTTTTGGGATGAGTTAATGCATGAAGATGTTCGGTTATCTCTCTTTTCTGTGTTTCTGTTTATGTTGAACGAAGGATGTGATCTCAATGATGTGTTACGCTTAAGTTTTGCTACTCTGTCGATTAATCTATAATATCTATTGATGCAACTATCAATTATACGATGTTAGTGCGAATGTTGATTATACATTGGAAATGAATGATGAATGCATGTTTGAACTATTAAGCATGATGCGAAGATAAATATCTGGTTTTTGTAGCAATAGAGTGAAAGTAGATGCATGAAATCCACCTACTATGGAAACTTGTTTCCTATAGCCCCCTTAATCATCTCGGGTGAGACCTCACTCGCTCCGTGAGTGTTGATGGAAAGGGTAAAATCTTTCTGGGCCAATGCTTAAGGGTGTTTGGTTGGTGTTTGTTGACAGTCATGTGAAATGAAACCTTGTTGACAGAACTGTGTCAACAAATGGTTCCATTAACAGGACCTTGAAGAAGAAAGAAGAGGACATGTCGTGGCATCCGATGAAACCAGAGATTCAGGATTGGTTCGATAGAAAGATACAAGAATTCGCAGAAGCAGAAAGTCGGAACCCTCGGAAGACGACAAGCAGATGAATGCAAAAGTATATTAATTTTGATATCCATGAGGTATTTTTATGTGAATTTCCGGTATTGTTGCATGAGTGGTTGGCGCAGCTGACATTTCAAAAGAAGAATTTCCAAGGAGGTGAACCTGACCATTGGACTCTAGAATTGATTCAACAGTTAAAATGGGTCGACAATAGAGTATTAAGGGCTGTTAACTTCTGGGTAGACAGTATTCTAGAGGGATACATCACTGAGTTTTTCATTGACACAATCAAGTCATACAGTGACGCAGAAATAAACTTTTTCAAAGGACCTAGAGGGATATTTCTACTATCGCTAAAGTTGTGGACTAAGATGCTCGTCTGCAAAAAGAGTATACTAAAGATGAACTCCAACAAGTAGAGATTGGTGTGTGTATGTTTTGGTTACCGTGTGAACGCGGGTCTGATAGAAAAATGTGGGGTAGATGGACATGAGCGACGACGAATTTCTAAGAGAGGCTAAGGAAGATTGTGGTCCCTTGAGAAGTGGGGTGAGATTCTAGCGGCCAAAGAAGAAGAGGAGGACTGATATTGAGAGAGAGTCTCCTGAGGCAATTAGAACAGAATACTGCAAAACAGGACCACAAGGGACGAAGAGACCTTATTGCGACAAATAAAGTGACCAGGATACCCCAGAAGCTGAAGAGGGACGGATCCAAAGAAACAACATACCCTCAACTCCGTGCACTACTCAGAACTTTGTAGGAACAAATACAAGTTATTCGCAGGGATGTCCTACATGTCGGAACAACGGCAAGAGTAGCGAATCCTTAAATACTAACATGATATCAAGAATGGCGGGCGATGACGTAAAAATGATTATTTTTCAGGGGAATGAGACCTAGAATCCCAAACAGTATTGGTTCTTATGCAAAGCAGTATGCACTGTCAAACAGGTCCAAGATGAGGAAATAGAAAAGGGACAACTGGCGACGACCTTTAGGACCATGCGCTAGATTGGTTTATGAAATTTACTAAGGTAACAATAAGAAGTCTAGATTAAACACTGCAACAGATTAGGGTGGGATTGATTGATGAATTTAGAGAACCAAAATATGAGTCGCAGTACATCACAAAGCTAAAATAAATCAAGCAATTTCCAAATGAATCAGTGTGGGAATTCGACCAGAGATATAAAACACTAATGGCAAAGGTGAGTTTCAGAATGACGACATGCATCATAAATATTGGTTCATCGCAGGATTGCTGCTACACATTCGTGGGCCGTTGATGCAACAAAAACTAACATCCCAGGAAAAAGTGTTGGAAATTGCAATGAAGCTGGAGGCTTCACGGATTTGTGAAACAGGCATAGGCATGGACCGGATACAAGCACAGTTGGAAAATTTGATGATCCAACTGCAAGATATTAAGAAGGAAAAAGAAGTCCTTGAAGACATATGGTGCAGTAGATGCAAAACAGAAGGACATCACAATGATTAGTTCCTAGAGTTTCGAGAGTATTTACGGTCAGGATCCCCGAATCTTCTCAGTTAGGGAGGAATTAATTGGTGTCGCATCTATCAAACAAAAGGACATCCACCAAAAGAACTTGTCATACCTATAGAAGATGGTGTCAAATCCATTTAATATATATTGCAAATTCTGTCGATCGGTTTTCCATGAAGAAAAATATTGTAGGGCTTACCACCTACTCCAAGAAAGGACTACTGATACATTTTTCATGAAGGGAGAGGAGCAACCACCAATACGGAAGCAACATCAGTACAATCAGCAGTAGCCTCACTATCATCCACAATCGCAGTATGATCAATTGCAGTATGGTCAGCCGCAATATCAACAACTGCAGTATGGTCAACCGTAATATCAAAAATCGCATTATGGTCAACCGTAAGGAGGCTTCAAAGGGGGGTTCCGTAGGGGTCAAGGTACTAGTGCTGGCTGAGGAGGAGCTTTTGGATGAGGATGAGGGCGAATCATATGTTACAATTGCGGTCAGCTTGGGAATTACAAGAGGGATTTCCCGAATCCACCCCCATAGTGCACTTACTTCAGTGTAGCAGACCATGGTGCCGAGGACTGTCCTCGGCTTATTGCAAAGTTGAAAACTAAGAACCTGCCCCCGCCTCCACAAAATATGAATGAGAACCTGAATTTGCCACTAGCTGTATAGAAGATATCAATGGAGGTAATAAGTTGAACTATGAATCTTGGAGAAGTGACCCAAGGAGGAGATGCGACAGGGGAATACAAGCCACAGTCGAGGGTCCGACCAACAGTGAGAAAATAAGTCATATTCGATGTGGAAGCAGAAAGGGGGACTTTCTTGAAAGAACAAGAGACAATGAGATAGATGAGGCAGTCACTTACCAACCAAAAAGAATTCACTTATGACATGCCGCCGATAATCGACATGACGAATTCACTGAAAAATACTAACCACCTTAAGAGCCTTCCTAGAGAGCTTCCTGGAGCTAACAAAAGATCAGGATGCATTGGTAGATATATCCATCCTGCTACATCGACAGGAGGGTGTACAACAGGATTTGATGGTTAATCAAGTACATAAGAGGAAGACAAGAAGAGAAATGAGGATGTCCACTTAAATCAGAGCATTTGATGTCGACTCCATCATTTTAGACCTAGGATCATATGTAAACATTCTGACGAAACAAACCTGGGAAATGATGGGGAAACCACAGTTGGCATGGTCCCCAGTACAACTATGCCTAGCGAATCAAAGTAAGGTCACCCGAATTGGTCGATTATGCCAGGTCCCAGTGGAGATAGAAGGACTCAAAACATACACAGACTTTGATGTGATAGAGATTGTCGACAAAACAATCCCCTATCAAGTGATGTCAAGGATAGACTGGGAAATGGAGAATCAACCATCATCAACATTAAGAAAAGAATCATGTCATTCGAGAATCACGATATGATGGTAGTCGCACCTCTCGATCCAACAGAAGGGTAGAGATATGTTAAGCCGACGAGGAATGAATTCACGGAAGGGTGGGACAGTGTCTACAACATATTAGAAGGCTACATCAATCCTACCACAGATGGAGAGTTAGGATGGCGAAGCGTCATTTCAGCATCGTCAGATTCAGATGAAGCACTTGAAAATTGGCAGAATCGACTACATGAAGTATCATTTAGAAGGTGTGCACGGGTCACCCAGTCGTTGAGATGGGTAGAATAGAAGGGTGCAAACTGCCAACATTTGAGGGATTTCCCAACTTGACTTCATTTATCACTGAGTTCGAAGATAAATTAGCAGAACCACAGTGAATGCTGGCCGTGGAGGAAGCATGGAAAGATACACTAGTGCGATGGTGGGTGGTGCACAAGTCAACAATAACGAACTGGCCACTATCTTGATACCTAATGGAGGTTAGGTTCATGTAACACCCCTCCTTCAGCAACCTAATGTAAATGAGTTGTTGTAATTGTATCGATGTAAATGGCCATGGTGAGGAGATGAAGGCCAAGGCCCTACCAGTGGAACCTGACAATATTGTATGTTATTTCTTAAATTGAAAATGTTAGCTGGGGGTTAAGAGACTAAAGTCAGACACAATGAAAGAAGTGACGGGCGACTAAACCCACTAAGGGATAAGGGTTGTCTGGATATGAAGTCAGGAAGATCTAAGACATCGATGCCATTAGGAACTTGAAGAAAAGTGAGTGGGTCGTCCCGAGCTAATGGTCCATCCAAATAGGATTATTGAAGGGAGTACTAACCCTCTTCAAACCTTCTAGTAAGTTATAGGACTTACCCTTTAGTATGAAGACATACTTCTTAATAATCCTAAGTAAACTAAATTGTTAATTTTCGGATAACTAAGTAACGGATTTATGACTCCCTCTCTCATTAAGAGAGAAAACGGTTATTTTATTACTATATGTTAATAAATTTTAAACCTTTACCCTAACTATCTTAGCTATGGCTTCAAGTGCTAAAAGGGTTATCTCTAAGTATTTTTTAAAGTTAATGGGGTTTCATTTTAAAAAGGGGCTAATATGCTATTATAGCCACCCTAAGTAAATCTTTTATAGATTTTGATCATATACCTTTTGAAAAGCTTTTGATACAAAACTAGTTGTATAATTATATAAAGGCTCAGTTGTATAATTTTATAAAACGTGTTCTTTTTAACAAGGATAAGATTTGAACCTCACAGTCGTTCATATATCTTTTGTATTTCAAAAGGGAAAAGAATGCTAAGTATATATATATAGATTAAACACGATCAAAAGAGTTCTTGTATTCCTAGGAGGACAAAACTTCTGAAAAAAGAATTTAATGATGTATATAAACATCTAGTGATGATGGCTCCTTGAGGAAAGGGATTCGGTAGTCGTGAGGGACAACATCCCTGGTTTTCGAGACTTAGCTACCACGCCGAATCTGATATCCTTACTATGTGGCAGTATGATGGATTCCCCAAGGAAGGCCAATGCCTATTTTAAATGGGTAGTAGTGGTACGTCAAGGGGGATGAGTGGGAGCAAGCTCGAGTAGTTCATAGGAGGAGAGGTGCCATTGGATAGGTTGTGTATAGGTTGTGTAGAAGTTTGGGAAGGGACGGCTCAAGGAGCCCGATCCCTGCTTCGATGGGAAATTTATCTTTTCATTTTCTGGTTTTGGGAAAGGACGGCTACATGGGCCCGATCCCATGTTAACTTGTGGGATGTAAGGGCTTCTGCTCTGTGTTTCTTATTTTAAATTTGCATACCTCAGCATGGCTGGAAATGCCATGCAGATTCTAATAGAATTAACTTCTTTTTATATTTGGGATTTTATTGCTGTATGGGTTTAGTCAACGTTATGCTAAAGCATATTTCTGTGCTGGATCTCTGTAAGGACAAATTGACATGAATGAGAAGCCATGTAGTATTTCATGCTAGAAAGAACACCAATCTCAACGATCTCTACTTTTACTTTTATTCGAATGATTCCATCTCTGTGAACCATCGATATCTGCTCTCTCTTTTGCATTGAAGAATACGAACCCTGGATGAGTAGGTTGTCATCAACCGAGTTAGCTCTGTAATTCCACTCTTCTACGTGAAATGGAAAGACCCCCAAGTAAGATTACGCTATCAATAAATGCATTGGATCTAGGTATTTGGTGCTACCGTGAAATCGTGGGATCCCCTGTGAACTCTGTCTACATATACTACGAAGTTACCCTAAATCTAAGATCCATTTTCTGTATGCAGTGTTTAAATTTCCGCAGTATATGGAAAAGGATGGCCAGAAGGCCCAACCCACAACTGTGTTTTGTGTTTTTCTCTTTATCTCTTGCTGTCGTTGAAGCCGAGCATCCCCATTCGGGAATCGATCCCTTTTGATTTTAACTTTGTCTGAGATTGGTATCCTCCTTTTACCAGCGAATGACAAAGTTTACCTCTGTGCCACTAAATGAAACCGATTCAGGGTCGTTTAAGTTTAATTTGGTTGTTCATGATATCATCAATTTGGTTTCTGCCAGCGAATGACAAATGGTGAGGCATCTTAGATCTCCGTATTTTTTCTTTTGTTAGATTGCTGCATTATATATAATGCATTCAAACCTTTATTCTACATTCACCTCAACGTGGTTGTTGCACTGCCAATTGTTATAATTTCAGTGTTAAAAAGATATGCTACTTTGAACCTCAGCATAATTGTATGCTATTGTTGTTGTTGCTCCGGGGTTAATACCTTTCTGTATTGATATCTTTGGACAAATGATGAGATTTACCTCGGTTATGTCTTATATATATATACTGCATGATACTCATAATGTGTATACTCTGTGATTTTTTTCTATGCTGCGTAGAATCCTAAAAGTTATTTATATTTTTGTATGCTGTGATGGAAGGATGAATGCGAAATGCTTATTTCTGTTTGGAATGCTATGCTGCGTTGTCATAGCTCATGTTAGTGTTTGCATCTAGTTTAGTTTTCCGTTATATAATTTTGCTAACGTCCAATTCTAGCTTGATCTTGACATATCTCATGTTAGCGTTTTAGTCCAGATGGATCTCTATCCTACGATGGTGCTAATGTCTTGGTCTGGTTTGATCTCTATTACATCTTATGCCAGAGACCGATATTTTTTGGATCCAGTTAGGATCTTGGTTATACGTCTTTGTATTATTTTGTATCTTTGACCTCTGCATTCCTTAAATCTTGGGGTTAGTTGCTCTCTGCAGGTTAGTGTTTCTCCTGTCCTCTTAAAAGAGGTCGATCTGCCTTTTTTTGTGTTTTGCTTATATAAAATTTATTATGATAATGGTTATCTTTGCATATCGATTGAGTTTTCATTTGCAACGGCGGTCCCTGCACCATATAATTTTTACTTGACTAAGTTTTCGTTGGTGATCTCCTTAAATCACATGGTTTCTTTTCGGTGGTATGTTTTGTTTGTCAGTGCCAAGTCGTTTGTGCCTATAAATTAAAGGAAAAGGGGTAGGAAACCTAACTAAGCACCCTTAGTTTATGCACCTTGTGATGACGAAGTTTAAAATCATTTTATAAATAAAAGTACATTTCATGTCTTGGAATATTGGGTTTCAAGATCATTATATTAAATATATTATTGATACAACTATATTTATAACATAAGGACTAAGTAACCTTATTTTTATAAATCTCTTGATGTAGAACCAAATAGTTATTAAGGAGTTCACCTAAGCGTTTATTGGATAAAAGAAAAGAGTCAGTATTAATTTAATTTACGTTTGGATGTTCAAGGAAATTGTTCAAGTTATTGAACCTTGTTAAATATGTTAGTATACTTGTAAAATACTAAAGATGAGAACTCCTTTGAGAAAATAGAAAGTGAAGCTTGCAACATAAGTGTTGTGAAAATGTATCCTGCCTTAATTTTAAGTAATACAATACAACCTTTTGTGAATGTAGCCCAAGAGATGGGTGAACCATGTGAAAATGTCTCCTTTTTGTATGTGGCTTATATGTGTGTATTTTTCTCCTTAATGTTTGGTGATTATACTTTATGTATCTTGTACTAGATGAGATTGTGAGTTAATTTAGCTTAGAAACTTATAATGACTCTTTAAATGCTAAATGTCCATGGTGATTGAGATAAAGGATTTATGGTTGGTGCAGTCAAGAAAGCTTTCATTGAATAACATGAAGAAACAGGTTGATTGACTAGAAATATTATAAGAGTAAGAAAGGTTTGAAATTATAGATGGTTCCTCTTTTATGCACCTCGTGCACTCATTCTTAACTATGATGAGTTTTTCCTTATGTGTTAGTTAATGGAAATTATCGATATAGTATGCAGTTGTTCACTTAATGACCAAGATATGATAAGAGGTTGCATAGATAGGAATGATTATACATATTTCAATGGATAAATAGTCCAACCTTATGTTTAAAAGTAATTAGCGTAATTCATATTGTTAAGTGTTCAGTATGAAATAAATTTTAAAAATTCACCAAAATTGCTAACTTTGAAATTCAGGTATGTTACATATGGTATCAGAGCGCTAAGTTACAGCACTCAAGCCTAATGGGCTCAACATGAGATAAATGAGTATGAAGGTTAACTAATCAAATTGTTTTGCTCATTTTGGATGCATGGACTGGAATGGACGAGGGGTTAATGTCATCCGGAAGTTAAACACCAAGTTTCTCCAAAAGAATAGAGATAAGTATTTTTTTCTCAGTTAGGTGTGTTTCCTTGCTAGATAAAAGGTATAACTACTTACATGGATGAATAGTATTGGCATGGACTATGACATATTATTAAAATGACGATTAGTTTGAGTTGGTGTATGATATGCAAGGGAAATACCTAAGAGGCTTGAAAGTTACAAAGAACTACTAGGATGTAATTATCTTTTATGAAAGAAGTGTTGACATAGATGTTGTTCTTATGTCCTTTCTGAAATTGATGTGAAGTATAATGAATTTTTGTATCATGATTTTGTTAAAAGGAATAGTATACGTACACTCCAAAGAAGCGTGCTTGTTATATTAGGCAAAGTCACTGGAAAATATTCACTTATCATAGCTATATTTTCTTTGGGATTGTAGAGTTGTTATATATTCTTTTGACAGTTTTCATGAAATGCTATATCAAAAGATATTGCCTCTATAGAAATTATAGAATAAGATTGGGAAAAATTATTAGTTTAAAAAGATTATAGTTAAGTGTTGAGAGGTCCCTTCCTCGAACGAAAGTTGGTACTCAAATAGAATGTACATCCTTGTGCTTAGGTTTTGATAGTATGCCTATTGCAAAAATATGTGTCGTCTTTCTTTCATATTCTTTCGTGAATCCATTAGTATGTAGTCCATAGACTAAGCAATTATTAATATTGAATATTGATAGCGGGTTGAATTTGACATACCAGGTTACAAGTTATGTTTAAAGATATTGAAGAGTTTATATTCATACATCAGGATGAGTTGAAAAGGATGCACAAGTTATTGAATGAGCATGTGTCTAATGCTTTAGAACTAATGTGTTCAATTATTGAGTAATTGAAGCAAATAAATTTTTCTTTGATACTAATATTTCAGGGAGTGATCTTAACTACGACTAATGACATGATCAAAGAGGAACTTTGATTATAGAAACTTATATATAAGTTGAGCTAAAACGCTCAAGAGTAAGTAATGATTTACCTTACATCTTATTGGATTACAGGATTTTATGAATCACGATGGGTGATAAAACTTATGATTAATGATGTGCAATCATCAAAATGCATAGAATGTGATAAGTAAATAGGAGAATATATTTGTTAATATTTTGTTGCTATTATGTTGCATGTGGAGTGCAAGAAATAATAAATGATCATTATTAAGTAAATTTCCTGGACTCAAACAAGAAGGTTTGAGGGGAAAGGAATATTTCCTGGACTCAAACGAGAAGGTTTGAGGGGAAACGAATATTTCATGGACTCAAGCAGAATGACTGCATCTTGCACTCACTCACTGGCAGTTGCAGGAGGCAACTTCCCTAAAAATCTGGTCATGTTCCCCATGGAAGTGGAACAGAGCAGACGGCTCGTTGAATGTTATACTGACCCAAAGACCTAGGCAAATTTAATCCATCAAATTGGGCGGGAAGCTCACTGGATTTTCATTGTGATTTGCACGCAAGAAGATTCGATGAGGGGAATGCTAACTAAAGAGTTGTAGAGCGAGGCTGTCTGATTATTCTGTTGAGTTTACAGAGAGTATTCTATTTGCAAAGTTTGATTTGCTGAGTTTCAAAAGAACATAACTCGAGGAAGAGTTTTGTGTACAGCAGAGGAGCTGCTGAAATTCCAAACTCATGGGAGAGTTTGATAATCAACCAAGTGTTGTTGAAAGATTATGTTATGATATGACCAATATTAATGATTTTTATTGTATACTAATGGATTTATTTATGTGTGAGAGTTATGAATGCTAGAGTAAGCGAATCTTCCCTCAAGGACGAGGATAAAACATTTACTGTTTGACATTTTGTATACTTATGTATACTGAAAATTGTTGGAGTATTTGGTATGATCTATACAATTGTGCAGGTTGTGAAAGAAGTATGAACGCTCAAGAATACCAAAGGGGAGACGACAAATGAACAAAGAAAGAAGAATCCAGAAGAGTAGGAGATTTGATAAGAACTGTGAACACCGAGGACGGTGTTATTATAAAGGGGAGGAGTATGTAACACCCCTTGTAACATCCTGAAAATTCATAAAAAAATAAAAATTTTCAATGTAGCATTAATTGCTTAAACTAACTGTATGGAAGTATAAAAATGCATGTTTATTTAATTAAAGGACATACTGAAATAGATTGCGGAAATAACTTTGCAAGTGTATTGTTCTAATTATGAAATGTTGTCGATTGCATGCTATATTTATTTGCTATAGTTTGTATATGCTAACTGGTGAGCTCTCAGAATGGATGCCTAATGAGGGTAGCTAGACTAGGAGCCTACTTTAATTATCAACCCGGGGGACGTACAAACTTAAGAGGTGCAAGCATTATATGTGCTCTTATAGGATAATCTTGGTCGTGGTTGGGTGTTGGTATCAATGTTTAAGAGTTTTCCTAAAAGAAATCGAATAAGATGGGAAAGGATTTCCTAATCTACGGATGAAAAATACCTATGCTAAGAAGCTCAAATGCTGAAAGCAGTAAATCTATATTAAGGAATTTAAATGCTGAAATAGTAAATATGTCCCTAAGAATTGCCTTGCTGAAACCAGTGAATTTATAATATGAAATTGAATGCTGAAAACATAGTAGATCTATTCTAAAACAATGAAAGTTGGATCTTTAATCTAAGAAGCAATTACTGTAAATCAAATGCATAAGCTGGATCTTTAATCTAAGAAGTAACTACTGTAAATCAAATGCATAAAGCTAGAAGTCTAGTCTAACCTATTCAATTGCCAAAACCAAGTTCAGAATGCCATTATGTGAGGCTAAAAACTTTAAGAAGTGAATATCATTAATCAACCACAGTATTGAAAGTAAGCAATCTTTATGAGCAACCATAGTAATGGGAGAGTGCATAAGCTTTAAGATCTGAATCACTGTTCAAAAGCAATGCGAGCACATAGGGAAATAGATGCTTAAAATATGCCTTCGAAGAATGCTGCTACAGGACTACTGAAACAGTATTACCGAACTACAGAATGCGTTATAAACTACTACGGAATCAAACTGGTCGCTTTATTACAGAAATCAAATCATACTATTTAATGCCATTCAAATGCTTCCATATGCAATATAGATTTTAGTCAATGTAAAGAACATAACGAAAAATACATGAACAATAAGATCTCCTGACTTACGTGTTGGAGGGGCCCTCTCCAACCCGTACTCAGGAGTGAAGGAAAATTATATACGCAGAATTGAAAGCAACATCAAATCTTTATTCAAAACAACAGCTTCATAGTTTAACAAAAATCTGTAACTTAAAGTATCTCGACAGTATAAAAACGTAAAACAATTTGGTACTCAAAAATGGCAACAGGATCCTCTCGCTAGCCGAGAGGCCCGTATATATATGCCTATAATGCTTAACCTAACTTCTATGTCTAATTGTCGATTCTGTTTGAATAGGTGTTCTCTCTAGAAATCAGGAAAAAGGCGCTGAGCTTTGCATGATCTTTCAGTCCTTTGCTTGATCTACGTGTTTTTCCTTTAGTGTACTTGGACCTGCTCAACCATACTCGATTTTCACATAATTAGTTTATTTAAAACGCATTTAAACATACAAGAATAATCCTTAAAACAACTTCATTAAATAATAAAGGTAAATCATTTCTCCCACAAAACAAGTGTATTTCTTCACCCTTTCTTGTGCTTTTGCTGTGGGGAAAGGGCTATCAGATACCTGTATCTTGGACTCATCACTAACTATTTGCTTTTCTCTTTGATTATGAAGGGGCCCTATGGCACCCCAAGGCTTACTTAGCATTTATGCTAAAGAAATTTGAAATGTTCTTTTCACAGATCGCAGGTAAGAGCAAGTTAGTGAATCGAAAGTAAACTTCGAAGACCCTAAATGTCGTCAGTTAACCTTTCGAGTTTATAAAGAGAAAAAAAATAGATTGCTAGAAAGAAGTCGGGGTGAGATCTAAATCAGTTGCTCTTTAGCTATTACTGTATTATGTTGTTTATATGGGGTTACATCCTTTTTTCTCCGTATATATATAATGTGTAATACACTTTGAAATGCTTAGCAATAGCTGTAGTAATAAGGTATCCAATACTTAATGGTGAATGGCTCATATCTAGTTTCAAATGGTTTTCAATGCATTTCCATGATTTATCCTTTTGACCTATGCAATGTATATTCTAAATCACAACAAGATGTTAATTGGGAAATCCTTGGCATAATTTGAAAGCATGGTATGAAAGGGCTTGGTGTTAGTTTTCTTAAATATCAAAACTATATTCTAGATACATCGATCCTATAGTTTAAACCCTTGTTAATAACATGCCTATGATGTAACAAGTATTGTATTTAGACATTAGTGAATGAAATAGTATTTGCACCAAGCATAAAGTTAAATGAAAGGTGGTCGATAAAAGTTGATCTACATAATAAGTAGCATAGTTTTTGTTCTAAACAATAGTTCAACCCTATAATATCACGGTGGTAGGTTTAGTGTTATGAATGATTGGACCTTACCCTAGGATACAAGTCTTATGTAATATCTCGGCATAAACATGACTCAAGAATCATATGATATTATACATATACAAGCTATATCCTAGGAAATGGCTATATAGAGGGTTGAGTACTAATATCATCTGCATAAAATCGTGACAGGGATTCCACGTACTTTGGTAGCTATGATTCTTAAAGTGCATTAAAGTATGGTGTAGTGGAAAGTCTAAATGGCATTGTCGTGGCGATTATCACGTGCTAGCTTTCTCGGAGTTGATGATACTCTAACTGACCTTTGGCATTACTTCGTTGTAGGCGTAAACTGACATTCATTCTTGCAAGGGTGGGGTTCGGAGAAGGCCGACAAACCTGCGAGCTTGTAGGGTTTACTGGTGTTGTGAAGGAACCTCCCAGGATTCGATATCATTACCTGGGACTTAGTAACTTTGAAATCTCAGAGCCGAACCCTTTGTTACAGTGATAGGTAGCTTGAAGGGTTTTAGGTTCCACAATAATCTTGTGAGGAGTTTGAACCAGAGCCTGGTTTCTTTGTAAACTAAACGGTAAAACCTTAGACTGTAACTTTGTTGAGTTTGCTAGAAGGTGACGACTTTGGTTTCTGTCAGATGTGCATGTCTCCTCTTTCAGAAGCAATTTAAGAAGGTAAAGTATCAAACCCTAAACTAGTTCTTGACATTCGTTATCTAAATCCCCGTTTCCAAAATACATCGTTTTAACCAACGAATGTGTTTGCTGGCAAGTTTCCTTCGTTTGCTGGTTGTTTTGATGAAGATTCATGGAGACATTGCTTTACCACTAGTAAGACTCGGTGGTTTCTCCTTCCTGGCAAAAGTTGGTCGATGTTTGATGTTTTTAGCCACCCGTTGGTGTGTTTAGTAACGGCTGAGGAAAATTTTGGTCATCGATGTAATGTGTAAAGAATCAAACGACACCTTTAGGAAGATGGATCCTCAACCTTATTCGTTGTTGGCTTTACAACACGTCTGTGTGTGTTTTGCAGTTGCAATGTAACCTATGCTTAAGGGTTTAAACCCCCGTCGTTTTTATGAAATGTTTTAAGATTTTGAACTCAATGTTGTACTAGGGTTTCGACCCTGTAATGTGACTGTAAAATAGGTTTTGCTTGCTACCTATGTAAGGTCATCTACGGCTTAGTTCAAAAATGGATACAGTAATGGTTAATAATTTCAACTCCCGGTTATTTGATATATGAAATGGTTCTGTTGCTTGTGGTTTATGGTACTTTAGAGTGTGTCGTTCCTGTAATATCTGAGCGTAAATACTATTTAAGAAAATGTTGTGTTTTGGTAGTGGCCGAGAGTCAAGGGTTAATGCCACACTTGGTACCTTCAAACCCTAAATAATTTTGATTGGTGAGGGAGTTGTTCTAAGGCTGAGACCTAGTCTCATCTACTTGTTTTGTAATGTTTCAAACTAGGGTTACATTGAGAGTATAACGCTATTCTTCGAGGTTGATGCCGAACTAATATCTTGTCTTTAGTTATGTTTGTGCAGTGTATAAAACAATCATGGCTTTACTCGTCAAAGAAGAACCCAGGCAAAGATAGCTAGCATTTTTAGGAAATGAAGGGTTTGTGTAGAGAGTATAAATATAAGCTTGTTTCAGTACTTAGGAATTTTCGAACATAACCTGAAAACAGAGTAGGGAAAATTCTTTTGAAGAGGTGAACTCTATATTGGTATAATTTCTCTAGTACTAAATGTTTCTAAAATGATAAAGATGTAAAAATTCCAAAATTCTGTCAAATGAGATTTTTCGTCTTCAAACAAAGTTAAAACTATCTTAAAGATCTAAGTAGGAATGTTCAAGTTTTACTACTCGGTATGTTTAAAAATGATAGTTGTTTTCAATACCAGAATGTTTGTAATTGTTCAATGCTGTGTAATAGGCTGCAGACTTGTTTAAAGTCGAAAATAAGAGTATGTAGTATTAACTGTTTGCAAGTTACAAATGATTTTTAAAAGAACCCTAGGTTCTGTCTAGAAGGTACAAGTTTACTTCTATTTCTATGTGAAAGAAAATATTATATTGAATGTAATATGAAATGTTGTTAGATTTCCTGAGTCTAGACATATATAATTTATATTATAGAATATAACTGATAAGGAATTTTAAGAAAACACAACAGTGTTAGTCTATTCATTCATTTGACATTCTGCCTATCATTCATCTATCTTAATTCTCCTTCTCTATACTAGAGTACGATACAGAAAACAGTATGGAGAAAAATGCAGAGAAGATATTTATTCAATCATCTCATTTACTTAATCATCATTATACAAAATCATAACTAGGTCAGAATTTAAAACAATAACTTCTGTATGATGCTAACTATAAATATTAAATCAATAATTGCAAGAAATCATTTAACTACTTAGAGGCTGAAATAGCAAGTAGAACCTGTAACTGTAGATAGGGAAGACAAACACCCAAGGAGGCTTGTTCCTCCCAACCTTCTCCAGAGGAAGCATCCAATCTACTTTCCTCCTTTAGACCCCCGAGCCTATTTACTGAACCACTAGGTAGAAGAACTCTGTGCAGAAGCAAGGCACTCAATCTTGTATAACCAACAATCAATAGAGACTTGCCAAAACCTCAATCTCTACAATTAACAGTAGAAACTCTACACTCAGCAGTAAACAAGGCAGACTTACACCATGATAAAAAACATAGCATTTCCCCTCATCGAATCTCTTGTGTGTATACAACAGAACCACAAGGTAAGTTTCCTCGTCAGGAAAAGTGATGAACCTCAGTCCATAATTCGATGGATCTTAAAAAAATTGCCTAGGTCTTTAGTGGTCAGTTTTCAATAAATGAGCCTCAAGCTCCAATCCCATCTTCCAGGGCACTATGACCACAATTCAAGGGAGTTGTCCCATACCAATAGCTAGTTACATGCCTCATGATGCTGCCACTTGTCCATTGTCTTCTACCCCAGATTCCATTCCACCTAGTGGGTCAGTAAACACTCTTTCAACAGCTCTCCTTGGGTGAGTGTCTCCTATTTTATTTATTTAAATAATAATATTGTGCAATTACAGTCATCCTTGGACACTTGTCCAAATATAAAAGTTTACAATAAAATTTAAGATAATGTTTCCAACATAAAATGTTTTTCAGCAAAAAGGGGTATGTTACAAAGATCCCCACTTAAGCTCAACATCATCCTCGATGTTGCTTATTCTTCGTCAGAGCCTCCCTGGAACAAAACTGGATATGCTGCCCGCATGTTACTTTCTAGTTCCCAGCTAGCTTCATCAGGGCTAAGGTGCTTCCATTGAACCTTTACCTTCCTTATGGTATGATTCCGGAGCATAATTTCCCTCATGTCGAGAATACAGTCTGGTTCCACCTAAAAATCTTGTTCGGGTTCCACCTGTATGTCATTCCAATTTAGCACATGAGTAGTATTGTGCACATACTTCTTTAAAATAGAAATGTGAAAGACATTATGGATTCTTAAGTGAGATGGCAAAGCCAACTGATATGCAACAGGTCCAATCCTTGATAGGACTTCAAATGGTCCACAGTACCTTGGTGCTAGTTTAGCACAACTCCCAAGCTTTAAAGAAATTTTCTTGGGTTTTACCTTTACAAAAACATGATCTCCAACTTGAAATTCTCTTTCAATGCGTTTCAGATCTGCATAATTTTTTTGCCGATCTTGTGCAACTTTTAAGTTGCCTTGTACCTGTTTCATGGTTAGCTCCATCTCTTTTAACAAATCTGGTCCTAACATTAACTTGTCCATAAGGTTATCTCAAGAAATGGGAGTACAACATTTTCTTCCATATAAAATATCAAATGGACTAAGTCTAGCAGATGCTTGATAATGATTATTGTATGCAAATTCAGATAAGTGCAAATAATCTTCCCATTTAGTTGGCTGATCTTTAACATACATTCGTAACATGTCTTCTAAAATCTGATTAACCCTTTCCGTCTGTCCGTCAATTTGTGGATGGAAAGTAGTACTGAAATTTAATTTAGTATTTAAACCTTTAAACAATGCTGTCTAGAAATTTCTAGTAAACTTGGAGTCTTGATCAGAAATAATTACCTTTGGAATTTCGTGTAAGCGAAAGATTTGCTTCATGAACACATCTGCAATGTTAGCAACTTTAAATGTAGTCTTAACAGGAATAAAATGAGCAGATTTACTAAGTTTATCCACAACCACCATTATTGAATCATTCTGTTTTTGGTTCTTAGGTAAACCTGTAATAAAATCAATACTTATAATCTCCCATTTCCATTATGGAATTGGTAATGGCTGCAATAGACCAGCTGGGTGTTGATGTTTAGCATTAATGGTCTAACATTCAAAACACCTAGCTATGTACTCAGCCACTTCATTCTTCATGTTCGGCCAAAAATAGTCTTTCCTTAACATAGTTATCATTTTCTAATAACCAGGGTGTCCCGAATAAGGACTTCTATGAACTTCATCTAAAATCAACAACTTAACTTTTGACACATTAGGTACATAAATTCAGTTTTTATACATCATTAATCCTTTTTCATTAATGTTGTAATCTATTATTAATTTTTCAGATAAGTTTTCAGCAACTTTTTCACGCATTTTTTGATAATTTTCATCTTGCTTAATTCCTTCTTCAATATGATTTTCCAGATCTGTCTTAAATGTGTTGATTGCTGCCACAAAACTTAATTTGGCATTTCTACTCAAGGCGTCAACAACTTTGTTTTCTTTACCCTTAATGTGTTGAATTTCAAAATCATACTCGCTAAGGAAAGCTAGCCATCTAGCTTGCCTTGCATTAAGATTTGTTTGATCCAACAAGTATTTTAAACCCTTATTATCTTTTATTAGTATAAACTTTCTTCCAATCAAGTGATGGCGTCACATTTTTAGTGCATGTATCACGGCTGCCAACTCTAAATCATAAGTTGCGTAGTTCTTTTCGTGGATTTTTAACTTTCTAGACTCAAAAGCAATAGCATGAACTTCTTGAGTTAAGACCGCTCCAAGTCCTTCGTTACATGCATCAGTGCATACAATGAAGTACTTATTAGGATCAACAATTTTAAAATAGGTGCGGTTGTTAATAATTCTTTTAACTTATTAAAGCTTTCTTGACACTTTTGAACCCATACGAATCTCTTCCCTTTCTTCTGCAAAGAAGTGATGGGATTAGAAATTCTAGAGAATCCTTCGATAAAATTTCTGTAGTAACCTGTTATCCCCATGAATGACCGTACATCAGTTACGCCTTTAGGAAAAAGCCACTCGTTAATCTCTTTTATCTTATCAGCGTCGACAGAAATTCTGTCTTTAGATATTATGTGACCTAAGTACTGTATTTTATCTTTATAAAAGTCACATTAACTGAATTTAGCATAAAGCTGATGTTCTCTTAAAACTTGCAGAATTATTCTTAAGTGTTCATTATGATCTTCTTTAGTTTTTGAGTAAATTAGAATATCATCAATTAATACAACTACAAACTTATCCAAGTACTTATGCAGAACATTGTTCATTAAACACATGAAGACTGTTGGTGCGTTAGTTAGCCCAAAAGGCATAACTACAACTCGTAATGTCCACAACGAGTTCTGAAAGCAGTTTTGAATATGTCTTCATCCTTTATTCTAACTTGATGATATCCAGACCTTAAAAAAAATTTAGTGAATATCTCTGCTCCACGTACCTGATCGAATAGATCGTCGATGCGGGGCAAGGGATATCAATTTTTAATTGTCATTTTATTAAGTTGATGGTAGTCTATGCACAATCGCATGGTACCATCCTTCTTCTTAACAAAGATAACTAGTGCTCCCCAAGGAGACACACTAGGCCTTATGTAGTTTTTATCTATTAATTCCTTCAGCTGAGATTTTAGTTCATTTAACTCCAGAATATTCATTCTATAGGGAGCCTTTGAGTTTGGTACCGCACCCGATACTAACTCAATAGTGAAATCAAGTTCCCTTTTCGCAGGTAGTCTTGGAATTTCTTCCGGGAATACATCAGAAAAGTCCCTAAGGATGGCTATATCCTCCAGTTTTAACTTCTTCTTTAGATGAACATTCGTCATTAATAACATTAACATCAAACATTTTACAGCCCTTTCTTGCAGCTCTCTTTATTTGTAAAGCAGAAATTTGTCTTACATAAATCTTCCTATGAATTCCTTTTACTGTTTCAGTTTTTCCTTCATTATTCAAACAAGTAAAAGATTTCTCATAACAATTAAGTACTACTCTATGTTGTTCAAGCCAGTCCATGCCAATCAACAAGTCATATGACCCTAAGGGTAAAACATTCAAATTAACTTGTGTTTTCAACTGACTCATAAGTACATCACAACTTTTGACAAATTTTGTAACCTTTCTTTTAGTGCCTGTTGCTAGCTGAACTAACCATGAATTATCAAATTTGTCTACCTTTAACTTGCAACTTTTCACTAAATCAGGTGAAATATAACTCAGACTTGCACCTGGGTCTATTAAAATGGAAATAGATTTGTCTTGTATCATACCTTCGATTTTGACCATACACATTTGATGGTCTGCTTGACAATTTTCCAGCGCTGCATTTATCCTAGGCATTTCTATTGCTACATCACCAACTGTAGGCTCCGCTTGTATGGTGTGAATGTTGTTGACTTTCTTCTTGTTGCGTGGGAATTGAGCTCTAGTATGGGGTCCACTGCAATCATAACACTTCAAAGGTGCTTTCTGTTCAGCATATCTGGTGTTGTTATTATTATTGCTGTTATTATTGTTAAGCACATTCCTCGCAGCAGTAAAATTTTGTGGTGCATTACCCCTGTAATTATTATTACTTGAAAAATTTCTGTTATTAAAATTTTTCTTAAAACTTCTAGAATTATGATTAAAACTTTTCTTTTTATGCTCAAAATGATTAGACTTATTACTTCTCTAGACATATATTCCTTCTCTTTTTCTGTTTTGCTCAAAACAGAAATTAGCTTTCCTCATAGCCTCTTCCAAAGTGGAAGGGTTATCATATTTGATCCTGTCTTCTATGTTGAAAGGTATCCAACTTAGAAACCTTTGTACCTTAGGCTTCTCTTCGACCATGTAAGGTACATACCTCAGCAAGCTAAGGAACTTGTTGCACAACTCCTTCATACTCATAGTACCCAATTTTAAATCATAAAATTCCTTTGATTTATCTTCATAGTACTGCTCCGACGAGAACTTTTTCTTAAATAAATTTTTAAACATACTCCAAGTTATGTCTCTTTCTTTAATACTCTTAATTCTTTTAAGATCCTGCCACCAAATATCTGCTTTTCCTGTCAGATTGTAAATAGTCATCTTAGCTTTCAATTGAGAAGAGTAATCGTAAATATGAAAGTATTTCTTCATACCAGACAGCCATGCTTCAACTGTCTCACCCTTTTCATTTTCACCATTAAAGGTTGGTGGCTTAATATTTTTAAACTCTCCCGTAGTTTGTTCATGATGCTTATGCTTCCTCTTCTTAGAACAACAATCACTGTCACTGCTGTCATGATCAGAATTACAATTACTTTGATAAGATTCAGATGAAGAATAACTATTACTTTTACCATTCCTTGCTTTCTTGTGTTTATGTTTGTGGGACATTGTACCAGAATCAGATTTTACTTCTGATTTCCTACCTCTTTCCTCATTATGAAAATTCTCCATTAAAATCTGATTTAACTCTTCTTGCACCTTCAAAATTCATTCATTTTCTTCTTTAACAGTTCTTATCTCATATTTTAAATCTTTTACAGTACGTAGAAGTTCGAAAGATTGGTTATTTAATTCAACATATCTTCCTTCATTATTATTATTATTATTATGCTCATTATGAGGAGACTTGTCCTCTACTGATTCCTCCGGTATTTCCATACCTACAAATTAAATGTCAAACTGTTCTGTACAAAAACAAAATTAAAATAAAAGTTAGTAACATAAACTTTCTGGTTTTATTTCCTGTTTTGCACGTGTGAGCCTATATCAGGCCTAGAGTTTAAACCGCACTCTAATACCACATGTAACATGCCGAAAATTCATAAAAAATTAAAAATTTTCAATGTAGCATTACTTGCTTAAACTAACTGTGCGGAAGTATAAAAATGCATGTTTATTTAATTAAAGGACATACTAAAATAAATTGCAGAAATAACTTTGCAAGTGTATTGTTCTAATTTCAAAATGTTGTCGATTGTATGCTATATTTATTTGCTATAGTTTGTATATTCTAACTGTTTGCTTTTCTCTTTGATGATGAAGGGGCCCTATGGCACCCCGAGGCTTACTTAGCATTTATGCTAAAGCAATTTGAAACATTCTTTTCGCAGATCGCAGGTAAGAGCAAGTTAGTGAATCGAAAGTAAACTTCGAAGACCCTAAATGTCATCAGTTAACCTTTCAAGTTTATAAAGAGAAAAAAAAATAGATTGCTAGAAAGAAGTCAAGGTGAGATCTAAATCAATTGCTATTTAGCTATAACTGTATTATGTTGTTTATATCAGGTTACATCTCTTTTTCTCAGTATATATATAATGTGTAATACACTTTCAAATGCTTAGCAATAGATGTAGTAATAAGGTATCCAATACTTAATGGTGAATGGCTAATATCTAGTTTCAAATGGTTTTCAATGCATTTCCATGATTTATCCTTTTGACCTATGCAAAGTATATTCTAAATCACAATAAGATGTTAATTGGGAAATCCTTGGCATAACTTGAAAGCATGGTATGAAAGGGCTTGGTGTTATTTTTCTTAAATATCAAAACTATATTCTAGACGCATCGATCCTATAGTTTAAACCCTTGTTAATAACATGCCTATGATGTAACAAGTATTGTATTTAGACATTAGTGAATGAAATAGTATTTTCGCCAAGCATAAAGTTAAATGAAAGGTGGTCGATAAAAGTTGATCTACATAATAAGTAGCGTAGTTTTGGTTCTAAACAATAGTTCAACGCTATAATATCATGGTGGTAGGTTTAGTGTTATGAATGATCAGACCTTACCCTAGGAGACAAGTCTTATGTAATATCTCGGCATAAACATGACTCAAGAATCATATGATATTATACATATACAAGCTATATCCTAGGAAATGACTATATAGAAGATTCAGTACTAATATCATCTGCATAAATTTGGGACAGGGATTCCACGTACTTTGGTAGCTATGATTCTCAAAGTGCATTAAAGTATGGTGTAGTGGAAAGTCTAAATGGCATCGTCGTGGCGATTATCACGTGCTATCTTTCTCAAACTTGATGATACCCTAGCTGACCTTTGGCATTACTTCATTGTAGGCGTAAAATGACATTCATTCTTGCAAGAGTGGGGTTCGGAGAAGGCCGATAGGCCTGCGAGGTTGTAGGGTTTACTGGTGTTGTGAGGGCACCTCCCAGGATTCGATATCATGACCTGGGACTTAGTAAATTTAAAATATCAGAGCCAAACCCTTTGTTACAGTGATAGGTAGCTTGAAGTGTTTCAGGTTCCACGATAATCTTGTGAGGAGTTTGAACCAAAGCCCGGTTTCTTTGTAAACTAAATTGTAAAACCTTAGACTGTAACTTTGATGAGTTTGCTAGAAGGTGACGGCTTTGGTTCCTGTCAGATGTGGGTGTCTGTGCTTTTAGAAGCAATTTAAGAAGGTAAAGTATCGAACCCTAAGCTAGTTCTTGACATTCGTTATCTAAATCCCTGTTTCCAAAATACATCGTTTTAACCAATGAATGTGTTTGCTGGCAGGTTTCCTTTGTTTGTAGGTTGTTTTGATGAAGCTTCGTGGAGACATTGCTTTACCACCGGTAAGACTCGGTGGTTTCTCCTTCCTCGAAAAAGTTGGCCGATGTTTGATGTTTTTAGCCACCCGTTGGTGTTTTTAGTAATGGCTGAGGACAATTTTGGTCATCGATGTAATGTGTAAAGAATCAAACAACGCCTGTAGGAGGATGGATCCTCGACCTTCTTTGTTGTTGGCTTTACAACACTTCTGTGTGAGTTTTGCAGTTGCAATGTAAGCTTTGTTGAAGGGTTTAAACCCCCGTCGTTTTTATGAAATGTTTTAAGATTTTGAACTCAATGTTGTACTGGGGTTTCGACCCTGTAATGTGACTGTAAAATATGTTTTGCTTGCTACCTATGTAAGGTCAGCTACGGCTTAGTTCAGAAATGGATACACTAATGGTTAATAATGTCAACTCCCGGTTATTTGATATATTAAATGGTTCTGTTGCTTGCGTTTTATGGTACTTTAGAGTGTGTCGTTCCTCTAATATCTGAACATAAATACTATTTAAGAAAATACTATGTTTTGGTAGTGGCTGAGAGTCAAGGGTTAATGCTACACTTGATACCTTCAAACCATAAATAATTTTGATGGGTGAGGGAGTTGTTCTAAGGCTGAGACCTAGTCTCATCTACTTGTTTTGTAACGTTGAAAACTAGGGTTACATTGAGAGTATAACGCTATTCTTTGAGGTTGATGCCGAACTAATATCTTGTCTTTAGTTAGGTTTGTATAGTGTATAAAAAAATCATGTCTGTACTCGTCAAAGAAGAACCTAGGCAAAGATAGGTAGCGGTTTTAGGAAATGAAGGGTTTGTGTAGAGAGTATAAATATAACCTTTTTTCAGTACTTAAGAATTTTCAAAAGTAACCTGAAAACAGAGTAGAGAAAATTCTTTTGAAGAGGTGAACTCTGTCTTGGTATAATTTCTCCAGTACTAAATGTTTCTAAAATGATAAGATGTAAAAATTCCAGAGTTCTGTCAAATGAAATTTTTCGTCTTCAAACAAAGTTAAAACTATCTTAAAGATCTAAGTAGGAATGTTCAATTTTTACTACTCGGTATGTTTAAAAATGATAGTTGTTTTCAATGCCAGAATGTTTGTAATTGTTCAATACTGTGTAATAGGTTGCAGACTTGTTTAAAGTCGAAAATAAGAGTATGTAGTATTAACTATTTGCAAGTTACAAATGATTTTTAAAAGAACCCTAGGTTCTGGGCAGAAGGTACAAGTTTACTTCTATTGCTATGTGAAAGAAAATATCATATTGCCTATAATATGAAATGTTGTTATATTTCCTGAGCCTAGACATATATAATTTATATTATAGAATAAACTGATAAGGAATATTAAGAAAACACAAGAGTGTTAGTCTATTCATTCATTTGACATTCTTCCTATCATTCATCTATCTTAATTCTCCTTCTCTATACTAGAGTACGATACAGAAAACAGTATGGGAAAAAATGCAGAGAACATATTTATTCAATCATCTCATTTATTTAATCATCATTATACAGAATCGTAACTAGGTCGGAATTTCAAACAATTACTTCTGTATGATGCTAACTATAAATACTAAATAAAAAATTGCAGAAAATCATTTAACTACTTAAAGGTTGAAATAGCAAGTAGAACCTGTAACTGTAGATAGGGCAGACAAACACCCAAGGAGGCCTGTTCCTCCCATCCTTCTCCAGAAGAAGCAGCCAATCTACTTGCCTCCTTTGGACCCCCTAGCCTGTTTACTGAACCACTAGGTAGAAGAACTCTGTGCAGAAGCAAGGCACTCAATCTTGTATAACCAGTAATCAATAGAGACTTGCCAAAACCTCATTCTCTACACTTAGCAGTAAAAACTCTACACTAAGCAGTAAACAAGGCAAACTTACACCATGATAAAAAACATAGCATTTCCCCTCATCGAATGTCTTGTGTGCATATAACAGAACCACAAGGTAAGTTTCCTCGTCAGGAAAAGTGATGAACTTCAGTCCACAATTCGATGGCTTTTAAAAAGATTGCCTAGGTCTTTAGTGGTCAGTTTTCAATAAATGAGCCTCAAGCTCCAGTCCCATCTTTCAGGGCACTATGACCATAATTCAAGGGAGTTGTCCCATACCAATAGCTAGTTACTTGCCTCATGATGCTGCCACTTGTCCTTTGCCTTCTACCCCAGATTCCATTCCACCTAGTGGGTCAGTAAACACTCTTTCAACAGCTCTCATTGGGTGAGTGTCTCCTATTTTATTTTTTTAAATAATAATATTGTGCAATTACAGTCATCCTTGGACACTTGTCTAAATATAAAAGTTTACAATAAAAGTTAAGATAATGTTTCCAACATAAAATGTTTTTCAGCAAAAAGGGGTATGTTACACCCCTCCTTTAGCAACCTAATGTAAGTGAATTTTTGTAATTGTATCGATGTAAATGGCCCTGGTGAGGAGCTCAAGGCCAAGGCCCCACGAGTGGAACCCGACAGTATTGTATGTTATTTCTTAAATTGAAAATGTTAACAGAGGGTTAAGATACTAAAGTCGGACGCAATGAAAGAAGTGACGTGTGACTAAACCCGCTAAGGGATAAGGGTCGTCTGGATATGAAGTGAGGAAGATCTAAGACATCGATGCCAGTAGGAACTTGAAGAAAAGTGAGTGGGTTGTCCTGAGCTAATGGTCCATCCAAATAGGATTATTGAAGGGAGTACTAACACTCTTCAAACCTTCTAGTAAGTTATAGGACTTACCCTTTAGTATGAAGACATACTTCTTAATAATCCTAAGTAAACTAAATTGCTAATTTTCGGATAACTAAGCAACGGATATATGACTCTCTCTCATTAAGAGAGAAAAATGTTATTTTATTATTATAGGTTAATAAAGTTTAAACCTTTACCCTAACTATCTTCGCTATGGCTTCAAGTGCCAAAAGGGTTATCTCTAAGGAGTTTTTAAAGTTAATGGGGTTTCATTTTAAAAAGGGGCTATGCTATTATAGCCACCCTAAGTAAATATTGTATAGATTTTGATCATATACTTTTTGAGAAGCTTTTGATACAAAACTAGTTGAATAATTGTATAAAGGGTTAGTTGTATAATTTTATAAAAGGTGTTATTTTTAACAAGGATAAGATTTGAACCTCACACTCGTTCGTATATCTTTTGTATTTCAAAAGCGAAAATAATGCTAAGTATATATATATACATTAAACACGATTAAAAGAGTTCTTTTATGCCTAGGAGGATGGAACTTCTGAAAAAGGAATTTAATGAAGTATATAAAAATCTAGTGATGATGTCTCCTTTAGGAAAGGGATTCGGTAGTCATGAGGGACAACATCCCTGGTTTTCGGGACTTAGCTACAACGCCGAATCTGATCTCCCCACTATGTGGCAGTATGACGGATTCCCCAAGGAAGGCCAACGCCTCTTTTAAATGGGTAGTATTGGTACATCAAGGGGGATGAGTGGGAGCGAGCTCGAGTAGTTCGCAGGAGGAGAGGTGCCATTGGATAGGTTGTGTAGAATTTTGGGAAGGGACGGCTCAAGGAGCTCGATCCCCTCTTCGATGGGAGATTTATCTTTTCATTTTCTGGTTTTGGGAAAGAACGGCTACATGGTCCCGATCCCATGCTAACTTGTGGGATGTAAGGGCTTATGCTCTGTGTTTCTTATTTTTAATCTGCATACCCCAGCATGGCTGGAAACGCCGTGCAGATTCTGATAGGATTAACTTCTTTTTATATTTGGTATTTTATTGTTTTATGGGTTTAGTCAACGTTATGCTAAAGCATATTTCTGTGTTGGATCTCTGTAAGGATAGAGTGACGCCAATGAGAAGTTGTGTAGTGTTTCATGCTAGAAAGAACACCAATCTCAATGATCTCCGCCTGTACTTTTATTCGAATGATTCCATCTCTATGCACTATCAATCTCTGCTCTCTCTTTTGCATTGAAGAATACGAACCCTGGATGAGTAGGTTGTCATGAACCGATTTAGCTCTATAATTCCACTCTTCTGTGTGAAATGGAAAGATCCCCAAGTAAGATTGTGCTGTCAATAAATGCGTTGGATCTTTGTATTTGGTGCTACTGTGAAATCATGGGATCCCTTATGATCTCTGTCTACATATACTATGAATTTACCCTAAATCTAAGATCCATTTTCAGTATGTAGTGTTTAAATTTCCGTCGTATATGGAAAAGGATGGCCAGAAGGCCCGAACCACAACTGTGTTTTGTGTTTTGCTCTTTATCTCTTGATGTCGTTGAAGCCAAGCGTCCCCATTTGTGAATCGATCCCTTTTGATTTTAACTTTGTCTAATATTGGTATCCTCCTTTTACCAGCGAATGACAGAGTTGACCTATGCGCCATTAAATGAAACCGATTCAAGGTCGTTTAAGTTTAATCTAGCTTTTCATGATATCATCGATTTGATTTCTGCCAGCGAATGACAGATGCTGAGGCATCTTAGATCTCCATATTTTTTCTTTTGTTAGATTTCTGCATTATATATAATGCGTTCAAACCTTTATTCTACATTCACCTCAGTGTGGTTGTTGCGCTGCCAATTGTTAGAATTTCAGTGTTAAATAGATATGCTACTTTGAACCTCAGCATAATTGTATGCTACCGTTGTTGTGGCTCTGGGGTTAATACCTTTCTGTATTGATCTCTTTGGACAAATGATGAGATTTACATCGGTTATGTCTTATATATATATATACTGCGTGATACTCATAATGTCTATACTCCGTGATTTTTTTCTATGCTGCGTAGAATCCTAAAAGTTCTTTATATTTGTGTACGCTGTGATGGAAGGATGAATGCGAAATCCTTATTTTCGTTTGCCATGCTATGCTGCATTGTCATAGCTCATGTCAGTGTTGTGAAAATGCATCCTCCCTTATTTTTAAGTAATACAATACAACCTTTTGTGGACATAGCCCAAGAGATGGGTGAACCACGTGAAAATGTCTCCTTTTTGTATGTGGCTTATATGTGTGTATTTTTCTCCTTAATGTTTGGTGATTATACTTGATGTATCTTGTACTAGATGAGATTGTGAGTTAATTTAGCTTAGAAACTTATAATGACTCTTTAAATGCTAAATGTCCATGGTGATTGAGATAAAGGATTTATGTTTGGTACACTCAAGAAAGCTTTCATTGAATAACATGAAGAAACAGGTTGATTGACTAGAAACATTATAAGAGTAAGAAAGGTTTGAAATTCTAGATGGTTCCTCTTTTCTGCACCTCATGCACTCATTCTTAACTATGATGACTTTTTCCTTATGCATTAGTTAAAACAAATTATCGATATAGTATGCAATTGTTCACTTAATGACCAAGATATGATAAGAGGTTGTGTAGATAGGAATGATTATACATATTTCAATGGATAAATAATCCAACATTATGTTTGAAAGTAATTAGCGTAATTCATATTGTTAAGCATTCAGTATGAAATAAATTTTAAAAAATTCACCAAAATTACTAACTCCGAAATTCAGGTATGTGGTTTGGCCCTTAGGAGTCATGAAGTCATGAAGTGTGGTCTAGGTGAATAGAAAGAAGGACAATGTTATGGAGAGATTTTTAGCTCTAACAACCCCCCATAAGACTGACGAGATGAGAAAGATAAAAATGGGTCTCGACAATTTGCATCCATATTAGGCACCCATGCACACACAAAAAACATTCTCTGAAAGCCGAAAAAGAGAGAAAAGAACACATGGGAAACCTCCCCCCTATAAAGGAGAATGTTAAAGAAGAGAAGAAGGCCTTAACGAGCCTCCTTAGAAGGTGCCTTCACTCCCAAAGAAGCTTTCAACTTGGTAAAAGGCTTCCCAGTAAAGGACTTGGTGAAGATATCTCCAATCTGCTCAGAGGAAGGAAATAATTGGAAATATATGAGCCAATCATGTATCAACCCTCTTATATAGTGCATATGGATCTCTGTGTGCTTGGTTTGTTGTCGTTGAACAGGCTCTCTTGAAATATGGATGGCCCCCTGGTTGTAAAAAATATGATAGTAGACCGGTGAAACTCTATCCCGAACTCATGTTTTTCCTGCATGTATCTAGGGATTTACCCAACAATAAAGAAGATATATGGTCGACTATGTGTAAGATAAAGAAGGCTCCCAACTAACTATCGATACATGGTACAATCAACCAAAGGTATAGTGCCTCCATCTTCGAGTTGGATTCCAGAAAGAAAGGGGAATGGGGCTAGTTTGTAATATTCCATTTTGAATCTGATAAGGAGATCTCGTGCTTATTTATACTATGCTACAATGACTCCCAAATCTGATTGGGTGATTTGGAGTCCAAGAAAATATTGCAACAGTCCAAAGTCAGTTATGGAAAATCTATCATGCAACGTAGATTTGAACCATGCAATGGAAGTGGTAGAAATTCTTGTTATCGGGAGATCATCCACATAGAGTATAATAAGTAATATAGATTTCCCTTCTCACATAATATATACATTTGGATCTGAATTATATCTCAAAAAAATTTGTGCTAACATAAAAGAATCCATTTTTGCATACCAAGATCGAGGAGCTTGTTTTAATACATACAATGATTTCTTTAATTTGCATGCCAGAGATGAGTTTTGAATATACCCTGGTGGTTGTTCCATGCATATCTCCTATTAAAGGTCACTATTAACACCCAAATAGTATCCCTAGGTTGTGGGAGAGGGCAAGTCGGGGTAACCACTAACCACTTTGGACTTATGCTACTGACCCAACATAGTACGAGAGGGCTCTCTCTACAAATCTATGAAAAAATGGAAATAATCAAAGGTATCAACAATGAAAACATACACCAACATTCATTTCTTAAGATATTCAATCAAAGCATAAATAGAAGGTCAGACTTCTGTTAGGACAGATTGTTTATAGATTGTTAGCTGGAAAACAACATGGATCTATATTGGGCAATGGAGTTAAATTAAACAATTCATGAACATCATTGACAAATACTTTGCAGATACATTCACTCAGGGGCAAGGTAGCCACTAGCTTATAGTCAAAGAGCTTTTAGTTGATGAGTTTAGAAGAAAAATGAACAATCCATCAATATAAAGCATGAAAACATGAATTCTATATTGACTTTAGTAGAAAATAATTGTGGAATGCTTGGTATGATTAGAACGGAGCACAATATCTATGAATTCCATTCAGATAATACACTTAACAAAACATGAAAAATCATTTACAGAATGGATTAACAATGAGAGAAACACAATTCACATAGGAAAAGAAAGAACAGACTGCAAGACCAATAACACAGGAATCCCTGATAAAACACCTGCTCGGCTCTATCAATTTTATTCAAAATAACTCAAAATGTCATACACAGAGCAATATGCAAGCCTCCAAAAAGTTTTCAACCCTTTCTTCATTCAATTACATAACATATATAGCTTCCTAGAGCCTCCTGCTCGACTCATTCGGACCAGAAAATAGTTATAACAAAGTGACACCTCATCAGGACATATTTGCCACTACCCTACAAAACAAAAATGGGCAGGGTGGGTCCAACTATTTTTTTACTTTCACCAGTATTTCTTACTAAATGACACTCACTTCAAACAGAAAGATAAAAGGGAAGCTAAGTAATTGTTCCAGCTAGCTATTCCCAATAGCCGCCTCAAAAAATATTACAAATTTCTTTAAATTGAAAATGTCTCAAAAGTCTTTGAAAATAAAAAACAACAACTACTGAGAAGTACGAAGTGAGTACTTCATCTTCGCATACTCCTCAACATAAATCCATTGGTCGGCCATCACGCTTTCATGCAACACCATTTCTTTCACTGCGACCTTTAGCTCCACATTCTCTTCGCTGGACATAATAGGGACTCTTTTGCTCAGGCTATTCAGCAGGTTCATGATCTCGAAATCTTCAGCAAGCTTGTCTAATAATATTTTCCCTGTAAGCACATGAGTTAGATTCTGAAACTTTTCGTGATTCATTCTTATCGCGAACAGCAGTTTTTTGTATTCATTATGGGGAATTAGTTCACCATCATCATCCCAAAAGGAGGGAAACCCTTTTTGGAAAACCTTCTCAAATTTTCCCTTTATGCCAGCAACCTGTTCTGTCATCGTTGCACAGCGAGCCTCAATATTCTCCACATAAGTGTATTTTCCCAGCGTTTTTCTCGCCCAAGCGATCGCTACAAATCTGTTTTTGATCCCCAGAGTAATTAACTCCTCCTCTGATAAGACTTTCAGAAAATCTATAGCATCTTGAGCTACTTCTTTGGGCCTTTTGCTTAGATTTTTCCTTGTTGATGCGCAGCTTTTTAGAGCTTCTTTTATTGCTTTCCCTCTAGCCCTTATGGCCATTAAACAAGGAATAAGATCGGTGGCCACCTGTATAATCCTATCCCAGATTATGTGCTTGCACCCCTGCATTGGGATCTGTCCAATTACCTGGGGAATAAATATTTGATTTGTTTCCACCAACCCTTTATTCTTACTCTACAACTCTCTTATTTCTTCAACCATTTTCGTGTTCTTCTCCTCCAGTTTTAGAGCCCTTTCCTTCAGATCTTTAATTTCTACGTCCTTCAAGCTGACCTGGGACAGAGACCGTGAGAGACTGTCAGCACTACTTTCACCCGCATCCTGACTCACATTTGATGGCAGCATGCCCAAGGTGGGCAAGTTACTCTTTAGATCCTCAACCTACTTTTCCAAACTCAACTTATCCTTCTCCCATTCGGTCCTTTTCTCAATCAATTTCAACAATTCTGCCTTGCTTTCACTGAGTTCTTTGGCTAAAACCTCTTTCTCTTGTTCCAACTTAGACTCCTCGAGAGCCTGAATTAATTCAGTGTTCGGGACCTTCATTTTCTTTTGCAATGTTTGAATTAAGTTGTCCTTCTCTGTCAGCAACTTCTTACTAGCCTTGTCGCTGCCATCACTTGCAACCAAGTCAAACTGCGATTTCTTGATGTGTTGCTGATGGGATTTATTTTCCTTTTTCTCCTGTCTAAGCTGACCATCCATCTTACTTAGAATTTCCTCCATCTTTTCGACCCTCAAAATAGCCTATATATAATCCTCGTAGATAACCTCCCGGATATGTTTATGTAATTGGATCTTATTCGGAGCTGATATATTCTTCAAATCGTATTTCACTTCAGTCAATTGGTTTGGGGTGGCTACTGCCAGATTCAAGGTGCCTTCTTTGATGCTCCGTCTTGTCATGAAGGTGATATCTCACTTCGATAAGCTTCTAACTTTGGGCAACAGACTATATACAAACTAAGCAGAAGTTTGCTTATTCCTACCATACTACTCGAACATCTCGTCCCTTGACGAGAACCTACTCGTGTCTCCACTTCCGCTGGCCTCCTGAAAATGGTATCCCTGTATCTGTACACTTGGGATTTGAATCTCCCTTTTATTACCAATCTCACTATTTATTAAAGCAACCGATTCTAGCTGAGTCCCGACTAATTCCCGACTCTCAGTTATGAGTCTTTTTTCTTTTTCTCCTTCTTCACCATGCTCATTAAGTATTTCTTGCAGAATCTTTTTTTCTCCTACCTCTGCAACTTTTGATACGACATCCATCTCTAATGCCGCTTCCAACAAAGTGAGGTCTTCATCCTGTAAATCAGACGTTGCTTCCGCCTCCAGCTCGTATCGCAACAGATTCCTTTCCCCTAAAGACCCTTCAACTTCCTTGTGTTCAAAACCGCTAAGCTTATTCAATATTCTCCTCTCAGAAATAATGTGGAAAGGATCATAGTCCATCGTTATTTCCTTCTTGAAATCTATGACCTCCAACAAACTCTACACCTCTGAAACTGCTTCCTTTCTTTTTACAATGAATGGACCGATTGTCCAGGGATACTTCAAGTCGGCTCCCTTCTTGAACTTCAAAAAGTTTTCATCCTCTAGAATCAACTTTTGCCTAATAAAATCCAAAGAAAAAATCCTCATTGTTAGAAAGGAAGGTAGTATGTATGGCTCATGTACAAAACCGTATAGCCTAATGACTGTGGAATCCTTTGACAAAAACCAGTCTCCCACGGCCACCTATTTCTTCAACTGCTCCCATAGCCACCTATTTCTTCAACTGCAGTAGGGTCTTCATTTCAGGTAATACCTTCAGAACCTCATCTCCTAAAAACAATTTGTATAACACAGACAAAATGGAATTCATGTAGTTGAACATACTATCCTCTAAAGCTCCTGCATAAACCTCAGGTACGAAATGCAATTCATCTTGATTACTGACCATGACCATCTTCATTAAACGGGATTGAAACCAGAAACATCTAGTATTTGGAAAAGCAACCACCTGAGAGTTAATGGCTTTCGCCACAAATTCTTCAAACCTCAGACTTGGGATTGACTCATAATCGGCCAAGGGTGAACTGACACTTATCCTATACAACAGACTTAACTATAATTATGTTACCAACTATCACTATCGAGACCTAAAAATTTTGCAAGTAACGAAAGGACTAACTGGGTATTAACATTGAACAGGCTAACTTCTAACGGGTAGGGAGTATCCTCAATTTCCAGGTCCGGCTTAAGGCAAGTGGTCAAAAAGTCTTGCCGATTTTCAGGAGGAACTTGACGATAGAGGGTTACAATTTCTTTTTCAAAGAAACTTTCAGACTCTGGGGTCCGCGACTCAGGGATTTCAAAAGACCTAATGACGACCAACGGCTCAATAGAACAAACAAGTCTACTCTTCAGACCATTCATAATAACCTTCTGGATTGCTTCATAGTTAGATGCACACCAGGAGACGAACTTAGGAAACGACATGATTTGGTCCAACCAAAACAAAATGAAAGAAGACTGGAATACCCTATGTACATCGGTGCCCCCGGCACGCAAAAGTTTCAATCTTCTCTTAATCGCAGCTACGGGCAACTGAATATCTATGTCAAAAATGTTACAGTCTCTATCTTCCAAGGTACTTCTAACTCTACTCGTGCTTACACCTGTATCTCCTTCCATTATCCTACTGTGAAGACACTTATATTACGGATGAAGTCAGTTGGAAGGGCCTACCTTTCACTTTCAATCTCTTAAACTTCTCTGTTGAAAGCCCTGTCGCCCTTGTCGTCTCCTACACGCCAAGAAGATTCTGACTTCAACAGTTCTGATAAGCGAATGTCAACTACACATGCCGAAAACCATATATATAAACCTCATTCATTTATCCAACGAGCTTATTTTCCAGCTATCCCCCAATCTCGGCCGTTGATCTTTCACATGTTGATCTCCGAAGTTACATCTAGCCTCCACTTAACCATTGATTTGACAACCTCTTCCATCCTACCATCGGATCATCCCTTCGTATTTCATATGCACCGTTCATCTTGGCACCACGTGTCCATGAAATGGTATCGCGAACACCTAGAACGATCTATAATACCGCTTTCCTTCCTCGCGACTAACCCTAGTGTTGACACCTGTCGAATGGTTTCACCCGTCACAACCACCATTTCCTCTATCCGGCGTGCTTCTCCTCGACGTGACGATCATCGTGAACTGTTGATTTCTTCCTACTTCACATCCATGTTGGATGCATGTTTTACGTTTAATTCCTTAGACCTTTCCGCCGACGGGGTCCACCTTGCCTATCTCCCGTGCAGCTTCAACGTCGCATCGTCGTCGCTTTGAATCTCCTCGCATCTTGAACCATTGATCACTTGTAGCCTGCATGGGGGAATATTAACTCTAGTCCCGCACCATCAGATCTATGACAATAAAGCTTACCACCGATCCTTAGTGCCTTACTCCGCCAACGTGGTATGGCACGCCCCTGTAGCGGTTTTTCTTACCACCTATGCCACCATGCGACGGGCTCTCTGGTTGCCACCCATCCAACGAAAAAACCCATCGCGACCATCTTTATGACTATCCACCATGCGCTTTGGCCATGCGACGCTCAGTGAGGACCATTGATCTCGCGCCCGAGCCCAATCGACGGTGCCCTTACCAACAATGGTCAACCCCTATGATATTTAACTATCGGACTATAGGATTTTGGGTTATTTTGGTCACTTTAAGTGTAATCTAATATCTTCCTTTTCCATTTCCCAAGATGCACCATATTCAACACTTCTATACCAAATTTCTCATACTCTAGCACCCAGCCATGGAGAACAAAGGGGACTTCGGGCATCCACCAGGTAACTTTTTTAACTCTTCACCCCCATGTTTGGTATTTATGCTGTGAAAATAGTTAGGTGCTAACAACTGGATCCGACTGGGGATGCTATCCTCCTCGCAAGGTAGCAAAGAACCCCATAGACCAAGTGCCTGATCGATTGGGCAATCCCCCAGACTCTGAACCAAAAACTTTAGACCAAAAATCACGACTATATATGCTGCAAATCTGAGCTGAACATGCAAATAAAACAAAAACCATGGCTACCCTTCTAGACCTTAGGGCCTTCACTTCGGGCTTCAAATCCTTTAGGTTCACCACCAACCCTTAAAAACAACTGTAAAACAAAATATATACAAGTTATGATACAAAAGTCACATATCACCTTTAGGATAGATAATGTTTCAGGAATCTCCCGTTAACTGGACCTCCTACCCAAGGAGACCCGTCTTGATGCTCTAGGATGAAAGAATTCAATCCTCAGTTCGCTGCAATAACATAAGGCCCCATCCACATATGGTCAAATTTCCCATGTTTATCTTCCTTAGGAGCATCCCACTTCAAGACCAGATCATTCACCTGAAACTGCTCTTCTTTCACCTTCCTGTCAAAGGTGTCCTTCATCTTTTCTTGGTGCATATGTGCTTTATCATAGGCCCTTTTTCTCAACTCGTTCAATTCAACTATTTGATTCACCCTCCTCTGCATGTGATTCGGATCTTCTTCCATTCCCTGCAATAACCTCATAACTGGTAACCCTAGGGATACTGGAAACACCACCTCAGCTCCGTACACCAATTTAAAAGGTGACATTCCAATGGCCCTCTTTGTACTGATTCTATCCGTCCACAAAGCATATCTTAATTTTGTGTGCCAAGCCCTCTTATTCTCCTCCAGTAACTTCTTGATAATCCTTACCAGGATTTTGTTAAAGGACTCTGCTAGTCCATTTCCCTGAGGGTAGTATGTTGTAGAAGGTGTAATGTCCCCATTCAAATAAGTGCATAGTAAGACAATCCCATCAATCCTACTAGTTTCCTAGGTTGGATGGGCACATGTGGGATGGTAATAAGGAAGCTAATAAATGATATTTAGACATTAGAAGGGTTCAAGCATTTAATAAATATGATGAATAAATAAATTCAAGAGAAATTCTAGGTGGCAAGTGGTTTTGGAGACATATGGAGGTGGTGGGACCCACACTAGCTTGATTTTTCAATGACACATGGCAGCTCTCTCTTGCCAATTCGAATTCATGGGAAGGTGAACACTCTTGGGTGAGTTGGTAAGTCATAACACATGGCATTGAGCATCTTAGGTTGAAATGGGATGGAATAGTAACCTCCATGGGAGAGGAAGAGTCAAATTGGAGACTAGTGGACACTTGGGCTAGATTCCCTAGTTTTATGACAACAATAATGAAGCATCTATGACATTTATGACAAAATTCAGACCTGACTTCTTACACCTGACCATTATGACATGTCAGCCCCAAAAATAGGCTCAAGGAAGGCACTCATGGAGTTGGAGGAATCCAAAGAGACTCAAATTCGAATTTGGGAGAAGATGGAAGGTTGGAACTAGGAGACAAGTGGCAAATGAGGAATATTTTCTAAATGGAAAATTATTGAATCTATTGAGAGGATTTCGACCCCTTGAAGGATAATGTTGGTTATAAAATGTAGAAATCAAGTATGAGAATGGCTTTTGATGATTTGAGAAAAATTGCATTTGTGAAGAGAGAACTAGTGGATGACTAGTTCCTTGCCTTAGCCAATTTCGAGGGTGAAAGATTCCCATCCAAGTTGGTGTTTGGAGAGGCCACTCAGGTCTTTCATGGTGCTTTAATGGAGTTTTATTTGCAGGTAGCAGCTACAGGAAGTTTCATGGTTTGGTTTAGTGCAGCACTTTCTCTCCACCGTTTCCAGTTTTGAAGGCATATTCATGCTCCTTGAGGGAGGGCGTTTTTGGTGAGCACTTGTGATTCTTGAGAGAGCTTATCATTATATATTTCTGATTGTAATAGCTTCATATCCTCTTTTATTGATATTCAGAAAGTCTCAGGTCGAAATACCCACTGGTTGTATGCAAAACTATTGATTAATGAGCAAACAATGTCCATTTCCCCAATGCATTGATGTATGACACTATAATGTTGATTATTTCGAATGGATGGATGATTATCTAATATATTTGTGATCAATATACTGCCATGGATGTCTTCTACAAGTTTCATGTACTGTACTTGAGCATTTGAAGCATTTTTACTCATTTTAGTTGTATTGGGAGGTGAAATAGTGCCATTTCCCCAAGGGTCGAATTGGGGGTTTTTGCTGTTGAATGTGAGAGAGTTAGAACAGTAGTAAAAATCAATTAATGGTTCATATGAGACCTTAATCACATACTTAACACATTATATACCTCTTTTCATAAATTTGTGGGAGTTTGGAGGCATTTGGAAGGCCATTTGCAGTGTTACCCGGGGGGGATTTAATGCACAAATTACTAGTCAAAATTACCTATATTGATCAGAATACAAATCAAGTTTGCAGCAGCATTTGGAGGGCCATAAAACATCCCTGAACCTAATATTCAAGTCTAAATACCATTCTTACACTCCTACAGAAGATTTGGGAGCATTTGGGTTGATTTGGAGGTCAAAACAGTAAAACTAGTCAAAGGTCGAAATTGGGGAAAAAGTGGAAAAATTGGCATTTTAATAAAATTTTGAAAAAGGGCCATTACAGAATGGTTCAGAATGATATGGTACTTATCACAGAATCTTATCATCTTCTTAGACTTAAATTCTGGAGCATTGTCTATCACTATCCTCTTGGGACAACCAAATCTAGACAGGATGTTTTCTTCCAGAAAATCCATGATGACACCCTCAGTTGCATTCCTAGTGGGAATGGCTTCAATCCATTTGGTAAAATAATTGGTAGCTGTCAAAATCCACCTATGCTGGCCAGAGGAGTTAGGGTTTATTTCTCCAATAAAATCTAGCCCCCACTGCTAAAAAGTTGCCTCTACTATGATTGGATGCAAGGGAATTGAAACAACCTTCCTCTTACCTTCAAAGATCTGGCACTGGTGATAGGTAACGGTCTCCTTCTATACATCAACAAACATGGTAGGCCAGTAGAACCCTTCCCTCAAAATCTTGTTGACTGTCACTTTCCAAGAATGATGTCCACCAAAATCTCCTTTGTGAAATTCCTTCTTGGTATGCTGAGCCTCATCTTTTAATAAGTAGTTCAGCAGCACGCCCCCTGGGTCCTTCCAATACAAAAACTGATTCATAATACAATATTTGGCATCTTTCAGCCTCACAGATCTGGCTTTGGTTTTGCTCAACCCTGCGGGAGCTTGCAAATTATGTAATGTATAAACAATCTCAGCATACCAAGGGGATGCAGAGAATTCTGGCTTTACCTATACTCTCGTGTCTTCCTGATCCGGTTAGTCTTCTAAGAAATTCAGCTGTAAAGAATCACAGTTGGATTTAGTCATTAATTTTGCTAGAACTTGCCCCTTTATCAGTATGGTAGGTTTTATTCTGAGGTCATATTCCAGTAGCACAGCAATCCACTTGGCCCTTCTTCCCTCGGGATCGACCTGGGTGAGGATACTCTTTACAGCTGTTTGGTACATGGGCGATAATGTGTGAGTGGAGGATGTAGAATATAAAATCTTTTAGAGACTTAATCAGGGCATATGCCTGCTTTTCTATGATATCATATTTTAGTTCTCCATCCCTCAGCACCCTGCTGAAAAACGCAATTGGCTGCTCGACATTCTGGGCGTTCTTTTGCAACAACACTCCTGCTATTGTATGCTCAGATGCATATGAAAAAATTAGGAAATCCTTGGAAAAATATGGGCTTGCTAATGCTGGGGCCGCGGTGATAGCTTTCTTAATCCCCTTGAATGAATCCCTAGCTTCCTCGGTCCATTTTATCTGATTCCCTTTTTTCAACATGTTAGTGATGCTTCTCATTATCTCTGCAAAACTTGGAATAAACCTCCTCAGGAAACCCACTAGCCCGATGAAGGATTGCACCTCCTTTTTGCTTCTTGGCTCTCCAACCTTCTCGATAGCACTAAACTGTTATAGGTCAAATCTGTACCTCTCCGTCCGTGATCACCTTGAGCTGTCGATCACACAAAAGGACAACTTGGATGGAGGAGCAGGATGACCTTAGATGACACCTTGGCCTGATTCACCTCCTTGCAAGCTGGAAAAATCCTAAAAAACATTATTTTGAGACATGGGGGCTACTCTAACTCAACAAACTAGTGCCTGTACCCTACTCCAGTGTACAATAGTAGCGTACACCTCCTCATGGGCACTACTCCTCTTCAATAGACTAGCGTACAACATCTAAAAATTGGTGAACGCTTGTTATAAAACACTATAGTAGCACCCTGGGCGCTGCTCCACTATGAAATAGTAGCGTACACCTCAAAATATGATTAAAAACTAATTAATTTCACGAATGAGGATTAGTTGCAGTTAGTTTTCCAACTTCCCCAACTTCCTCTACAACTACCTCTCGACCTGAACTACCTCCCTTGTCCTATAAATAGAAGGAGGAATGAAGAGAGGGGTTAGACATGAAAACTATAGAAAGACTCTTTCATAAGAAAAGCTTGTATTGGAGGAGGTTATGCTGGAAGATTTCCAAGCCAGAGAAGAGCAGGAGCCTAGGACCAGGTTGCATAAGCATGCTGCAAAGTCAGGTATACTTTGTATTACTCATTTGCTTTTGAGAATAAAAGGTTGAAACATCTTTCTCGTCCCAAATCAAGTACTTATTGAATTATGTGTTTATTTGGATCATGTTGGTTAATGCTTTATTTTTGAATCATTGTTCAATTGCATCATTATTATATTGGCCAAGATATGCTGAGAAAGGTACTTGTGTTGTAGGTTTATCGAATGGGAGATTGACTTGAAGATTGAGCGCAAGGTTGGACAAGAGCTAGGATCAAACTTCGTTCATAAGGTATGTTCTCCAAGTCTTTAATCTATTTCCATTCATAAACATTTCTGAAATACAATTAATATGCTTACCTGTCACCCCCTTAAGTTGATAATGTCTATTTCCTCATTATAGGGTAGTATTTCCCACCAACAGACTAGCGAATCCGCTGTGGAAGGTTGTTTTTATGCTCTAGGAAACCTTTCTTGTTTGTCTTTCCAGAACCTCTTAATCCCTTTAATCTGTTGAGAAGCCCTGTAGGTATCCCCTGCTTGCTTCTCTCTGTTTCACTCAGTCTTTTGGCATCTTTTCAAAGTCAGTTTTTGGACTCTTTAAGACCTGAGCGCTACTCTGTTATACATACAGTAGCGCCCATACGCTAGTCTGTCTCTATACAGTAGCGCCCATACGCTAGTCTGTCTCTATACAGTAGTGCCCACCTCTCCAGATATGCTAGTTTCCCTACTGCACAGTAGGGTACATTCTCGTAGCTTTCTGTTGGTGGTTTGGTTGAGTTTTCTTCCTTTTTGGGTAGGTTTCTGACTTTGTTTTGGGCCTTCTTGACTGGTTTTTGAGGTCTGTAACTTTCCTTTGAGTCTCAGTACCCTTCTTTGAGTCCTTTTGGTCATCTTTAGGTCACTTGTTTGCTTTTGAAGTGTTTGGTTCACTTTTTAATCTCTTTGGAGACTAAAATTTGTTTCTTAGCAAACACATTTGCTTACCTGTACCCTGACATTGTGTTGTGGACCTACAAACCTATATGCTTTGCATTTGCTGTTTGTGGCAACATCTGTTTGCTCTTTAGGCATCTTATCCTTTGTTTTAGGGTTTGATCCGTTTTTGAGCCTTTAGGGTGTCTTCCAAACTTTTGAGTTCCAACATTTCTTGACTTCTTTGTCTTTTTCTAGTATCAAGTTAGATTGGAGTACTTCAGTTTGCTTCATCTTTCAGTCTTTGTGTTAGTAGGGTGGTCGTTAAATGACTTGCCTACCGATTGCTTAGCTTAGTGGTATTATTAGGGTTTGGTGCTTTGGGACATTCCTCTTGAGTTTGATTTCCAGTTTGTAGCATCTTTCCTCTTTGTTTTCTATCTGCTTTGTTTCCAAGTGTGAGGGCTTTTTCTCTTGAAAAAACTTGTAGGACAAGCCTTTGTCGAACCATTGTTTTGATAGCTGTGAGCTTAGGACCCTTTTTGCCATAGTTACACATCTTGTATAAGTCTTATTTTCTTCATAATTTTAGAGTTCTTTTTCGTTCATAATAACATAAAAAGCAAAAATTTGATAGCTTAAGAATAGTGAGGCTTATATTTTTTGCAAAATAGTATAGTTTGTTTTGTTCATAATTTTAAAAGAAAACAAAAAGAAAATTTGCTTAGATTTGTTTCAGTTTCAATTTGGAAAGAACATTAAATGAAAAAATAAAACGTTTTGTTGTTGAAAGTTATAATTTATGCATTTTTCTTTCTTGTTGCAACCACGCCACACAAACACACTACCTTTTCAGTAATAATAGCCCTAAAATTTTTTAATCAAATTAAATAGCAACAATTTTCTTTTTAGGGATACACTACACCAACTAGTCTTGGTTAGGATCTTGGTTTTAAATCACCTTAAACCACCCAAGGTCACACATTACGCAAAAATCGTAGTTTGACTATCACAGGTAAACCCACTTCATTCAAAGCTTTCCTGGGATCTATGCAGTAGGTCTTGTGAGATCAGATTGTTGGGAATACTCCTCCTACTTTCTGTTTCGAGCATATACCAGGATTGGATCACGTTTGGGGACTCTTTTGAGTTTCGGGCTCAGTTACCCTGCCCACGCCTTCCGATTCGACCTGATACTGTTCCCCCAGGAGTTTTCATTGTTGTGGTATCCTTAGTATCTGACCATAGGTTGATACACAGGTGACAGCAGAGGGTATATCTGTTGTACCTCGGACAGACGTGGGAGGAAATCCCTTGCAGGTCTTTGGGAGGGTGGTTGGGTGATTCCAACGCTTGCACCCTTAGTCATTGTATTGTGGACCCCGGGTAACTGTTCTTCATCCTTCGTTGATCTGTTCTGTGCCCTCATTATCCCATACTCTTCTCCGGAAGGCATCTTGTTTGCCTGGTTTGCATACTTAGGATTTTTTTTTAGTGGTGTGTTGTTTTCCCCCTAGTCTTAGTGGCCACTAGGTTTTTTCTAGCTTTATTTTATATATAATCGTGGAAGACCAAGAACTTCGTAGGTCGAGAAGGTTGCAAAACCTTCCCCCACTTAGAACAGAACCACTACCGCGAGCTAGATGACAGAGGGTAGACCCCAGTGTTCCTTTGGAAACCACTAGTGAAATAGAACTTCCTGAGGAACTATTTACAACAGAAAGTCCTGAAATAAAATTTCCTGAAGAACTACAAACTGCAACAGAAAGCCCTGAAATAGAGGTTCCTGAGGAACCACAACCGGGGACTTCTGGTCAACAACATTTTAGTACAGTTGAGATTGAAGATCTCACTTCTGTTGAGTTCAGTACTCCGTTTAATCCTCCTATGACTAATATTAATATTCCGCTTTTGTTACCCGTTGGTTTCCAGCAGCCTGATTATAGTGCATACTTGTTCACACCTGGGAATTTTATGACTAATACAAGAGGTGAACAGGGAGTTCCACAGACTCCCACAATAGGTATGAATACAAATACTATAAATCCTCCTCCTCCTACTACACCAAGTTCGGCACAAACAACTTGTGTTCCGACTCCGTCCTTCAGCTTAATACTGGTACATTAGGCATGCTAAGTTCAACAACTATGGCATATTCCTCTACACCTACTTTTGGACCTAGCAGTACCATGAATCTTGTTCCACCTCCCATAACTCAACCATCATATCACATACCCAGTACTTGTATTTCCACACCTGCTGTAGGGCCAAATTCTTCTGCAACTATGCCTGTCATGAGTACCATGACTGCACTGTCTATGTCAGCTACTATTGGTTTTAATACCTTTGCAGGTCCCAACTTGAATCAAGCTAATATGCCTGCAGGAAATGTCCCTTTCTCTCTATTCTCGGGAGGAGGGGGTTACATTTTTAACCAGCAATATGGTGGGGCTAACACCCAGCCACAGTTGACGAACCCATAGAGCACTAACCCACTTTCATATGGGTGGGGGAATTTCAATAATACTTTCGCGCAACAACAGATGGCAGGGGGCAACCCCTACCAGCAGATGGTTGGGGGAAACCCATACTAGCAAATGACTAGGGGCAACCCCTACCAGCAGATGGCTGGGGGAAACCCCTACTAGCAGATGGCCAGGGGAAACCCCTACCAGCAGTTCACGATTCAGATTATGGGTGGTTCCCCTTTATGACCCCAGCTTATCAAATGTCGTCTTGCAGACCTCGTTTACCGTTTCTGGAAACTCTAAACTTGCCAGACCTTTCCAAGTTGACAAACGATTTGGTGTATCACAATGCCACATGGCCACCAATTCCTACCAAGTTACCTTCGGGCATTCCAAAATTCGAAGGCAAAACTAGCGAGGACCCTGGTGACCATGTCACTACTTTCCATTTATGTTGTTCCTCGAACTCATTAAATGAAGATTCCATTAGGTTGAGACTGTTCCAAAGGACCTTAACCGGTGCTGCAGCCAAATGGTACATTGAGTTACCTGCAACTACATTCTTTAATTTTGGGGATCTCGCGATTGTCTTTTTGAATCACTTCCAGCTTCCTGTTCGGTATGATGCCAGAACAGACCTTTTGTCTACATTTAGGCAAAATAAAGCCACTCACTTATCTGATCACATTCAGGAGTCGCGAAGACGGAAGAGGCTCATTAAAGCCAACATACCTCCAAAATTCCTTCTTGAGTGGTATTTGAAATCACTCCTTCCTTATATTTCTAAGGAAGTAGCTACTTCTGGAGTGTCTACAAAGGAAGAAGCCATCTTACGGACCCAGCAGTTAGACCTTGTTTACGCACAATCTGGGTTACTTTATGAAATCATACCTGATGCACTGCGATCAAATACTGATCTGAGCAAACCTAAACTTGGATTGCATGCTGATGGCATAGAAGGTTCAGTTGACTCTGCAGCTTTCGAAGCATTGACCAAACAGGTTCATGCCTTGTCTGTCAAACAATCGACTGCAGAATTTATTTCCGTCACAACCTCTCCTTCTACTTCTAAATTTGTTAACCAGGTTCAGAACAATCAAAAGGGCCCTTGGCAGCCCAACAACAAAAAAAAGGGCAAGAAAGGAGAGGGGAACCATCAAAATCCCAAAAAAGAGAATGCCGAGGAGGGTAACAAAGAGAAGAAGAAGGTTAAGTTCCCTTGTAAACTTTGCAAGCAGGACCACTTCACTCACCAATTCCCTCTACTCGAAGAAGCCCAGAAGCTACTTCAAGAAAAGAAACCTGTTGTACTTAAAGATCCATTCCCTAAGGGGCAGGGTTCAGCTTCTAGCACCTCCAATATTGGGGGCATTACACATGCTTCAGTTGATCAAACTTTTATTAACATGGTTAGCTCGGACGCACTCTTACAAACAAAAGCAAGTAATTACACCCCAGATACACAGAAGAAGGATAAGGAGATTCCAGAATCCTCCACTCCACTGCACATACCTGTGGACCCACTACCCAAGATCCCGAAAGGTGTCTTGAAGCGAGCATCGCACAATCCCAACACTCGGACTGCTTTCAACTACAATGTGGTTGAAGATCTAGCCCAGACCCCTTGTGCTATGTCTACCTTAGAAGTCTTGCAAAGTTGTCATTTACAACGAAATGCACTTCTGGAAGCATTGGAAGTATGGAATCCTCTAACATGTCTGCGCGATTTGATATGGCTGATATCAAATACCGGTTTCCGTACCACGTTGCCGTTCAGGTAGAAGTCGTCCATGGCCCAATGACCATTAGACGAGCTGTCGTATATGAGGGCGCATTTATGTGCGTAATGTCAATTTCCTGTTGGAAAGATTTGGGTTCTCCCGAGTTAGCCCCTTCTAACACATTGCTTACTGCATTTGATGGAAGGACTTTCCATCCACACGGAGTTTTGCCATCATTTGATGTCACTTTGGCCGATAAGATAGTTGTTGTAGAAGTAGAAGTTCTGGACGCTCCGCTTGATTACAACATGTTATTAGGCAGGAGTTGGACGTATGCCATGCGAGCCATTGCATCGGCAGTTTTTCAAGTTGTTATGTTCCCTTTTGAAGGTAAGGTTGTTACAGTTGATCAACTTTCTTTCACTCAGAGAAACAACCGAACTTCTTCGGAGTCCACGATTCCCTTAGTTGATCAAACCGCCCCAGTAAGTGAGAGTTTAGGAGCAGGGATTTATGGGTCATTAATAGGCACGTTTGACCTACCCTCTCTAGTTCTTTTTATGCATTATGATGTGGGTACTTCTACTAAAACTTTCACGGTTGGTTTAAGAACTGATCCGTGGATCCTTCCCACTACATTGGAACCTTCAGTGCCTCTATCCATTGCAGAAGTAGCCTACATGGATTCACAACAACCTACAACAGAACATATCCCAACTCCTTTGGTCTCTACCGAGTCGGATATGGACCCCGCTTTTGCACGGTCAACGGACTCTACCCTCTCTCCTGATGATTTGGAAACAGTTTTTCCTTTTGATGAAACATTTTTTGAAGCCATGATAGGCCTGAGACAACCTTGGGAACATTTACACCCCAGGACTTATCTACTTCTTGTTCTAAACCTGATAGAGAGAGGTGATTTCCATTCGAGACCCAGTGAGAATGCTGATTGGTCCTCTATCCTTTCCACTTCACATGTTATTTCTGCCAAAGGGAGTAGGATGAGTACAGTGAAAACCATCCTTGTCAACATTCCCACTGAACCTGGGGTCACAGAACATATCTTTATTGGAGAGGACTGTTATCTTGATGAAATCATTCCATACACCAATCTTTTTAATGATTTCTGTGACATCTTTGCCCGGCCTCATCATGAGATCCCAGGCATTGACCCTACTTGAGGAGTCTTCGAGCATTCTTATACCTTTACTTCGAGCTCGTTAAAAACAGTAAATAGGTTACGAGCATTCTTCCACCTTTTCTTCGAGCTCGTTAAAAACAGTAAGGAGGCTATGAGCATTCTTCCATCTCTCCTTTGAGCTCGTTAAAAACAGTAAGGAGGTCATGAGTTTACTTTTTTGGACGCGTTAAAATTTTACGAAAAATATTCCTATAGAGTTCTCTCTAAGCTCTTGTTAGACTCTTTAAATATGACAAGATTGTTAGGATATTCCTATACTCCATCCTAGTCCTTCTAACATTTCTGAAAATGTCAGAAATGTTAGAAGGACTAGGATGGAGTATAGGAATATCCTAACACCCCCCCTTAATCCATCCTGGGCCCTGGTAACTAGGACCAAAGGTCACCCATACAATCAATGAAATGATAAAAAGAATACTGCCTCAATTTTTCTTTTTCCTTTTTTTTTTTTTGTTTTTATATTTTTGAATAACTCAAGGAGCCATTACTCTAAGCAGAAAAGAAGCAAGCTTTCATCAGTGAAAACTTTGCAAAGAGACTTGGTAAGCTAATCCTCTGTAAAGTGCGAATGCAAGTGCTAGAGAATGTGTTGAATGTAGCAAGTCTTTCTGGAACCTTTTCTGTCACTGGAGCGAATGTATCATGATGAGTTTTCCCAAGGAATGGAAGAGTAAACCCCATCATCATGCTGAATCTCTCATGGAGAGGTGGATGGCATAATGCAAGGTTAGCATGCTGCTGAAGTCTAGTAGTTCTGTAAGCAAATACATCATCAACTATGTTCTTAGTAGTAGCAAGGACTGTGTGAGAACATATTTCTCTTGAATCTGGACTAAGAATAGGTGTTGGTTCTGAATCTTCTTGAACTATGATCTCAACATCAAAATCTTGATCTTCTTCCTCACTAGAATAGGAGTCACTGGAAGAGAAGTCACTGTGATCCTCATCAGAATCTGAAGGGATAGTTGGAGAGAAGGGCATGAAGTGGGAGAACTCATATGCCTTTGAGGCATGTTAGGATATTCCTATACTCCATCCTAGTCCTTCTAACATTTCTGACATTTTCAGTCCTGCATGAAAAATTAGGGTTTTGCATGCAATTAGGGTTTTGCATGCAATTAGGGTTTGCAGCACCAGCACCTAGCCCTTGCCAAACTAGCCCCAGAAGCTTCTCTCGGATCAGTCTTAGCTCTCCTAGAGCTTAGTGCGCCCTCTTTTCAGTTATTGCATGATAAGGGCGCCCTTCTTCACCTACCAATCCAGTTTAGTTCAGTTATCTTCAGTTCTTCCTTGATTTAAGGATTAACTGACTCCTAACTGACCTTATCACTCTTTTGGACCTCCAGTGTGACTAGATAGACTGTTTTGACTCCAGTTAGCTCCATGAGCGCCCCCCACTGAGTCTCCTTCACTATATCAGTGCTTCCATGTGCCAGTTACACCAACCACACTCAGTTAGACTCAGTTTGACTCCCGGTTGATCACTACTTGTGCATTGATGACTTCACCGATAATGAGATAGACTCCTAGTTTGGCACTGATGACTCTCCACTGATTATGGATCTGTGCATGAAGGATAATTCGAATTACACCTAGTGAATTCGAATCCTCATACTCAGCATTGTATATTTACCCGGTTACTATTCTGATTAATGTAATGTGTGTAATTATTCTGCCTCTATTGGATCTATGTTCTATTGCTTCTCTCTTCTTCCTAAATTCTTTCATAGTGAGGTTTACATCATCTCTTTGGATCTTATGTGGGAAATCTCACATGGTATCAGAGCCTTGAGAGTATATTCTACCTCCATTCTTGAGAGTTTTTTGCAGGTATTTTGAAGTTCCAGCAGTTGCAGCAGCAGATTCAGTAGCTTCTATTTTGCACTTGTTCAAGCAATCAAGATGAGCAGTTCGAATGATCCTTCTTCTATACTTCTCACTCCTTTCAATTATTTCGAATGGAAAAGGAAGATGATAATACTCTTGCGATCAAGAGGGTTTACTAGAATAGTTGAAGAAAAAGATGTCATACCACATCAAGCTGAAAAGAGAGTCAAGCACCTAAACAAAATGGATGAAGCCTTTGGATTCATATGCCTTCATATTTCTGATGATCTATTGTTTCATGCTGATGGATTGAAGTCTCCATATGATTTATGGATAAAATTGAGGAGTCTTTTTGGCAAACAAGACGAACTGAGAGGCTACATTCTTGAGAATGAATTGGTTTCCCTTCAACCTAGCAATTTCGAGAGCATTCAAGATTTCTTCTCCAAATTTCAGAATTTGGTTTTGCATTGCAAGCAATGTGGCATCACTAAAAGTGATGAGCAATTGATACTCTCTATATTGAGCAAACTTGGATCTCAATTTTCTGTCTTTGTATCTACCTTTCATTCTGTTTGAATGTCCATCCCTGGATGGAAGTTTCCCACCTTAAGTGACTTCATTGAGGCTCTCACTCAAGAAGAAAACAAACTGTTTCAAATGGGTGCCATCAAAACCTCTAGAGATCTAGCTCTGTTGGCTGGTGAATCAAGTGGAGCGAATGATAAAGGGGGACAAAAAGGCAAAGGAAAGAAACCTTCAAGATCCAAGAATGACAAACAAAAGAGACCAAATTGTACCTACTGCAAGAGAGGAAACCATCCTGAGCATGCCTGCATGCATAAGAAGATTGATCTTCTAACCAAGCTTCTTGAACAAAACCAAATTGTTGTTCCAAAAGAAGCAAAGATGTATGATTCTGGAAGTGGATCTGATGATTGTCATGCATTGATGGCTGGTTTTTCAAAAACAAAAGCTCTCCTCATAGATTCTGGAGCTTCCAACCACATGATGTCACAAGAAGAATCCTTCTCCTCTTTGGATCTCCAAGATGGGCCTACCATTCACATGGGAGACAACTCTCAGATTTCTGCCAAAGGTTTGGGTACAGTTCATATGGAGCATGGTAAGTTCAAAAATGTCTTATTTGTTCCTTCTCTTACAGCTAATTTGTTATCAGTATATCAAATGACTCATACAGGATCTCCAAAACAAGTGATTTTTGGTCCAGACACAGTAGAGATTACAGAAATCTCCACTGGAAAGGTTGTAGCGAATGGGATTGCTAATCATGCCTCAAAGGCATATGAGTTCTCCCACTTCATGCCCTTCTCTCCAACTATCCCTTCAGATTCTGATGAGGATCACAGTGACTTCTCTTCCAGTGACTCCTATTCTAGTGAGGAAGAAGATCAAGATTTTGATGTTGAGATCATAGTTCAAGAAGATTCAGAACCAACACCTATTCTTAGTCCAGATTCAAGAGAAATATGTTCTCACACAGTCCTTGCTACTACTAAGAACACAGTTGATGATGTATTTGCTTACAGAACTACTAGACTTCAGCAGCATGCTAACCTTGCATTATGCCATCCACCTCTCCATGATAGATTCAGCATGATGATGGGGTTTACTCTTCCATTCCTTGGGAAAACTCATCATGATACATTCGCTCCAGTGACAGAAAAGGTTCCAGAAAGACTTGCTACATTCAACACATTCTCTAGCACTTGCATTCGCACTTTACAGAGGATTAGCTTACCAAGTCTCTTTGCAAAGTTTTCACTGATGAAAGCTTGCTTCTTTTCTGCTTAGAGTAATGGCTCCTTGAGTTATTCAAAAATATAAAAACAAAAAAAACAAAAAAGGAAAAAGAAAAATTGAGGCAGTATTCTTTTTATCATTTCATTGATTGTATGGGTGACCTTTGGTCCTAGTTACCAGGGCCCAGGATGGATTAAGGGGGGGTGTTAGGATATTCCTATACTCCATCCTAGTCCTTCTAACATTTCTGACATTTTCAGTCCTGCATGCAAAATTAGGGTTTTGCATGCAATTAGGGTTTTGCATGCAATTAGGGTTTGCAGCACCAGCACCTAGCCCTTGCCAAACTAGCCCCAGGAGCTTCTCTCGGATCAGTCTTAGCTCTCCTAGAGCTTAGTGCGCCCTCTTTTCAGTTATTGCATGATAAGGGTGCCCTTCTTCACCTACCAGTCCAGTTTAGTTCAGTTATCTTCAGTTCTTCCTTGATTTAAGGATTAACTGACTCCTAACTGACCTTATCACTCTTTTGGACCTCCAGTGTGACTAGATAGACTGTTTTGACTCCAGTTAGCTCCATGAGCGCCCCCCACTGAGTCTCCTTCACTATATCAGTGCTTCCATGTGCCAGTTACACCAACCACACTCAGTTAGACTCAGTTTGACTCCCGGTTGATCACTACTTGTGCATTGATGACTTCACCGATAATGAGATAGACTCCTAGTTTGGCACTGATGACTCTCCACTGATTATGGATCTGTGCATGAAGGATAATTCGAATTACACCTAGTGAATTCGAATCCTCATACTCAGCATTGTATATTTACCCGGTTACTATTCTGATTAATGTAATGTGTGTAATTATTCTGCCTCTATTGGATCTATGTTCTATTGCTTCTCTCTTCTTCCTAAATTCTTTCATAGTGAGGTTTACATCATCTCTTTGGATCTTATGTGGGAAATTTCACAAAGATTGCCGAGTATAGTTGTCATTTCAGACTCGTTAAAGGATTTGAAGCGTCATCCACTAAGGTAGAGAATTACCCCTTTTCCGGGCCTTGGTGGATAACTTACGGAAAAGGTATACTCTAGGTATACTTTTGTATGCGCTAGAAGAGTTCTTCTTCCATTATTTTATACTTTTTCCGGGGAGGAGACTAACTGTACGAAAAAGGACCTTTCGAAGCCTTTCTTTAGGGTTTTCAGGCTCTCTAAACGTGAAAACACCAAGCGAGCATTCACCTACTCGGGCTCGATATAAAATCCACGGATAGGTGTAAAGAGGATTGTTTAAGTTTTCCAGACTCTATAAACAGGAAAACACTGGCGAGCATTAACCTGCTTGGGCTCGATACTAAAATCCACGAGTAGGTATATGGATTTATTGTTTAAGATTTTCAGACTCCTTAAAATTGAAAACATCGGCGAGCAGGAACAGATCTCGGCTCGATATTAAAATCCAGAGATCGGTAATATAGGGTAATCATCTATCTCTTCTTCGAACTCTATAAACAATGAAGAAGGTCCTGAGTCTTCCTCCCATGGGCTCGTTAAACTTTTTACATGGTTGGATCTATTGAGTTTTCATTCTTTCTTGGACTCATTAAAACAACAAGAAAGGTATTCTTTTATCTAAAAAGAATAAGGGATGAGAAAGATGTGTCATATCTTCAGTGTCAAAGGCAGTTCAGTCAATTTTATCCTTGAACACAACACCTACTTGAGTCTATCAGGTCGATTGGGTTTAGTTTTTGACCTTAGGGAGAACTTGATCTCCGAGTTGTTTACTCCCCCGGTTGGTTATTCTTCCAACCATATGGAGGGTCTGATAATGTCTCCTACATTTTAGGCTTATCATTTTCCCCATTATGTTGAAAAGTGCCTAAGTCATTTTGTGTCATGCTCACTATTCAAGGATATACCCTGTGTCGGCCATTCTGCAGTTTACCTTGACCTCATGTGTCGGCCATCCTAGTGTCAGTCTTGTTACATATTACTCCATATCAGCTTATACCAGTTGAGTGTTCCTCGAGTTGGATGATGGAGGATTCCTTAAGGCCTCCCTTCCAACGGACTTCTTCCCATCGACATCAACTCATTTTGCTCTGGGAATGAAGTTTAGAGTTTCGGTTAGTACCTTGGAGATTGCAGTCACCAGTGGAAATTTTCCTCGCTGTTGAATGTCGAGAATACACCAATGTCTCTTATTCGGCAGGGTTCTTAAGTGTTCGAATCCAAGTCCATTTATTCACACTTGTTGAATCGTACTAGGTACCTTGGGTCCCATCATCATTATTAGTGGAAGTCCTCGCGTTTGTTAACGGTATACATCAATGACCGGTAATCAAATGATACCCCCCCATGTTCGACTGTCAGCTCATCTATTCACATGGTTAGGGTTTGTACCTTGAGTTGTTTTGGATGAAGACCTTGGGATGTTGACGACATCACCTCATTATGTTATGACCCAAGTTGCTTAAGACTGAGCCTCACTTAAATTCAGCGCTCCATGAGACATAGATCCAGTTTGTTGTTATGGCTATGATCTCTCAGTTTGACATGGATCCATGTTTGTATTCTAAGTGGCCATGATTTATATACATCTCCTTGTTATGTATCGGAGATCATGTTGTATCACACTGCACATCTATATGATGCCAAGAATGTAATTGCTCGCTGACCTTGATCTTTGTTTTAGGTGTTCTTGTGACTTGCTTCCACGGTTCCTTGCTCCTCCTCTGGCTTTGGATTGTAATGTATTTCGGCCATCATTTCCCTATGACCTCACACATTAGGGGGAATCTGTTATAGGTCAAATATGCATCTCTCCGTCCGTGATCACCTTGAGCTGTCGATCACACAAAAGGACAACTTGGATGGAGGAGCAGGATGACCTTAGATTACACCTTGGCCTGATTCACCTCCTTGCAAGGTGGCAAAATCCTAAAAAACATTATTTTGAGACATGGGCACTACTCTACCTCAACAAACTAGCGCCTGTACCCTACTTCGGTGTACAATAGTAGCATACACCTCCTCATGGGCGCTACTCCTCTTCAATAGACTAGCATACAACATCTAAAAATTGGTGAACGCTTGTTATAAAACACTATAGTAGCGCCCTGGGCGCTACTCAGCTGTGAAATAGTAGCGTACACCTCAAAATATGATTAAAAATAATTAATTTCATGAATGAGGATTAGTTGCAGTTGGTTTTCCAACTTCCACAACTTCCTCTACAACTACCTCTTGACCTGAACTGCCTCCGTTGTCCTATAAATACAAGGAGGAACGAAGAGAGGGGTTAGACATGAAAGCTATAGAAAGACTCTTTCATAAGAAAAGCTTGTATTGGAGGAGGTTATGCTGGAAGATTTCCAAGCCAGAGAAGAGCAGGAGCCTAGGATCAGGTTGCATGAGCATGCTGCAAAGTCAGGTATACTTTGTATTACTCATTTTCTTTTAACAATAAAAGGTTGAAACATCTTTCTCGTCCCAAATCAAGTACTTATTGAATTATGTGTTTATTTGGATCATGTTGGTTAATGCTTGATGTTTGAATCATTGTTAAATTGCATCATTATTATATTGGCCAAGATACGCTGAGAAAGGTACTTGTGTTGCAGGTTTATCGAACGGGAGATTGACTTGAAGATTGAGTGCAAGGTTGGACAAGAGCTAGGATCAAACTTCGTTCATAAGGTATGTTCTCCAAGTATTTAATCTATTTCCATTCATAAGCATCTCTGTAATACAATTAATATGCTTACCTGTCACCCCTTTAAGTTGATAATGTCCATTTCCTCATTATAGGGTAGTATTTCCCGCCAACATAAATCTATCAGGGTCAATCCTGATACCTTCTTTAGAAATGATATGCCCTAAGAGCTTGGCCTCCTCCAATGCAAAGTGAGACTTTTTTGGGTTAAGAGAAATACCATATTTTCTACATTTGATAAAAACTTGCTCCAGGTGCTTTAGGTGTTCCTCATCAGATTTGGAAAAAACGGTTATATCATCCATGTATACCACCACAAACTTGTCTTTCTCGTCGGAAAATGCTATGTCCATCGCACACTGGAAAGTAGCTCCTGCATTCATTATCCAAAAAGGAATCTTCACATACATGAAAGTGCTCCAAGGAGTGGCAAAGGTAGTTTTTTCTTGGTCTTCTGGGAATACCTTGACTTGATTGTACCTTGAAAAACCATCCATGGTAGAGATCCTTTCTGTCCCCACTACCTTCTGTAAGATATGTTCCATCTTAGGCAAAGGGTAATTATCTTTCAGTGAAGACCTGTTAAGCTTCTTGAAATCTATGCAAATTCTGATCTCCCCATTCTTCTTCCTTACAGGAACTAAAATGGCTATCCATTGGGAAAACCTTTGGGTGACAATGATCTTAGCATTGAACAATATTCTAATTTCTTTTTCTATTACAGGAAGTAGCTTTGGATTCATCCTTCTCAGCTTCTGCTTGAAAGGTTTCTCTCTTGGTTTGATTGGAATATAATGTTGTATTATGGAGTTGTCGTATTCCTTTAAGTCCTCATAACTCCAAGCAAAAGCATCAGCATATTTATTCATTTATTCTACATATTGTTCCTTTTTCTTAGCATGCATCTTCTTAGATAGTTTCACCATTCGAGGCTCTTCTTTAGTGCCTAAATTATGGTCTTCCACTGTATCACTAGCAGGTTCAAACTTGGGGTTTTTAGCTATGTCATCTTGGTCAAACAACTTTTCCAAAGGTATCAACCCTTTGGGGATGTAATTGCTCTTCTACTGAATAATATCCTTTCCACCTGGCATACTTTTCCATCCTTTGCTTTCAATCTCTTGATCCCATGACTGTTCTTCATCTACTAAACCCTCCAGGTTTTCATTCTCTGTGTCGATTTGTGTAAAATTAGTCACAACAGATCTAATGAACAAGTAAATCAATCACAACAGATGAATATAGAAAATATGGTGTAAAACTGTGCAAAACATGCAGCAGTGCTCAATATCCCAGTAAGGGTGAATGATTACAATAGAATACAGTAACTATGACTAAGCAATTCAAATTGCCTAAGGAGGTCATTCGAATCACTAAATGGAGTATCTTGACTCCAACTAGGAGTCCTCATCATCAATCAGTGGTGGTCATCAATGCACAAGAACCAGTCATCCAGGTGTTAATCTGAGTCTAACTGAGTGTAACATGTGTAACTGAAGTGTGTAGCACTGATATAGGGCATTGGGCTCAGTGGAGGGTGCATGGGAGACTAACTGAAGTTAGAACAGGTCATCTAGTCAATCTGGAGGTCCAACGGAAGTTAAATAGTCAGTCGGGAGTGAAACTAACCTCAAATCAGGGAGAATCGGAGCTAACTGAGTGTAACTGAAGTGGAACTGCAGTGGTAGGTGAAGAAGTGCGCCCTTCTCTGGCAGTAGGTGAGAAGTGGGCGCCTTCCTGACTAGGAGGGATAAAAATATGAAGTAAGTGGCTCCCGGGTGCTAGAATAAGGTGGCTAAGGTGCTGGAGGCATCAAACTGGTGACTGGGATGCATGCAAACCCTAGAATTTGCATGCAAACCCTAATTGCATGCAAGATCCTGAAAAAGATGATGTGGATATCCGAACACCCCCCCTCAAGCTAGACTATGATGGGAAAAAAATAATGTGGGGCCCTGGTAACTAAGACTAAAGGTCACCCCAATACAATAATCCAAAAAATGCTGAAAATAAACTAAGTGAGGAAAGAGGGAAAACCCAGTGGGAAGAAATCCCCCCCTCAAGCTAAATCATAATAATGAATCAATCTGTCTCCACCATGATGGAACTCACCCCCAACAGTGAACAGAGGTAAGAGAACTTCTTCTCAGTGAAGCTCTTGGTGAAGATGTCTGCAATTTGCTCATCAGTAGGGAAATATTGCAGAATGAAGGTGCGATCATGCACCAACTGTCGAATGTAATGCATATGAATCTCAATGTGTTTGGTCCTCTACCGCTGAACTGGATCTGTGGAGATCTTGATAGCACTTTGATTCTCACAAAATAGGACAGTCGAAGTAGTGACACCAAAACCAAACTCGGAAAGAATACCCTACAACCAAACTGCCTGAATGCAGGCATTAACTGCCCCTCGATACTCTACATCTGCTGAAGAAAGTGCAATGGCTGCCTACTTTTTGCTAGACCAGAAAATAGCACCATGAGCAATCATGAAAACATAACCGGAAGTGGACTTCCGATCAATGCTATCACCTGCCCAATCTGAATCAATAAAACCAATGAAATCAAGCTCAGAATCTGCAGCATAATGTATGCCAAACTGTCTCGTACCTTGCACATACTGCAAGATCCGCTTGGCTGCTCGCCAATGAAGCTCATGTGGCTGCTGCATATACCTTACACGGCACTCACGGCATATGAAATATCAGGCCTTGAGTGTGTCAAATAAAGTAGTGAACCAATCAACTGTCGATACATACTGCAATCTGCAAGCGGTGTAGAATCTCCCTCCTCAAGACTGATTCCTTAGAGGAATGGGAATGGGGCTGCCTTACATTCAGCCATATTAAATTTCAATAACAGGTCGGAAGCATATTTTTGCTGAGATATAGTGATCCCATCAAAATTTTGAGCTATCTCCAAGCCCAAAAAGTGACTCAGCAAGCCCAAATCGCTCATGTCAAAAGCTAGATTTAAGGAAGTTTTTAGCTTGTTTATTGAAGTAAGAGTGCTACCAGTAATGAGAAGATCATCAACATAAAGTACAATAACCAACAAATTACCTTTAACTCATTGAAGATACACATTCGGATCATATTTGCATCTTTGGAAATTATGAGAAAGAAGGAAGGAGTCCATATTTGCGTACCAAGCTCTTGGGGCCTGTTTTAACCCATACAAAGATTTCTTCAATCTGCAAACTAATGATGGATATGATGTGTAGCCCTCTGGCTACTGCATATATACCTCTTCAGCAAGGTCTCCATGTAGAAATGTACTCTTCACATCCATGTGGTGCACTTCCCAGTGCTTGGATGCGGAAATAGCCAAAACAAGGTGGATGGAATCCATCTTTGCAACCGGTGCAAAGGTCTCAGTGTAGTCCACTCCTTGGACTTGGTAGAAACCTTTTGCCACCAAAATTGCTTTGTATTTGCTGATAGAGCCATCAGCAGCAACTTTCATGCGGTAGACCCATTTACACTTCACTAATTTTCTTCCAGGTGGAAGAGAAACTAGCTCCCATGTGTTGTTCTTTTGAAGAGAACTGTACTCTTCATCCATGGCACTTTGCCATCTCGGATCTTGGTGGGAAGAATAGTATGATGTGGGATATGAACCCGCCATCAAATAAAAAATCTCAGGAAGTAATGGATCGGCAATAGAAAGAGCCATACCTGCTCTTTGAAAGTCTGCTCTTGTTCGTCTCGGATCAACAGGATTTCCAAGGTTCGAACCAACAGATTGAAGAGTGTTTTGGGCCCACTTTGGTAACTGAGGAGGATCATAATGGTCGGATTCCGAACCTTATATGTCATTATCATCATGTGCTACTAAAATATCAGAAATATCAGAACTCATACCTTCATTATCGTTGCACGGATCTTCTTCTGGTGAAGGCGGTGAATCGGCAGTCTCTTCCTCGACTAGTTGCAATTCTTGAAGCGGTTCTTCAAATTGCACACTGCGCTCTATGAATATCTTTTTAGATCTGATATCCATGAGTTTATATGCTTTTGATTCTTCCCCATATCCTATCAGTATGCACTCAATACTTTGTGGATCCAAAGCTCGTCTCTTCTTGGAAGGAATTCTAGCCCATGCAGTAGAGCCAAAAACTTTCAAATTTGACACATCCGGTTTGTGACCAAAGAATGCTTCGAAAGGAGTCATACCTTTCACGGATGAATGTGGAACAAGGTTCTGTATGTATGCAGCAACATTGATTGCTTCAGCCCAAATATTTGCAGCCAAACCTTTTGATTCAATCATGCATGTAGCCATCTCTTTCAGTGACCGATTTTTCCTTTCCGCTACACCGTTCTGCTGGGGTGTGTAGGGAACTGTATGTTGGATCTGAATTCCGCTTTGGGAACAAAGTTGAAGCAACTCGGCCTTGATATATTATCCACCATTATCAAATCTAAGAGCTTTGATCTTGCTCTCAGTGGCGGTCTCAACAGAAGCCTTAAAATCCTTGAATTTTCCAAGCACTTCTGACTTGTTTTCTAGAAAGAATACCCATGTAAAGCGGGAAAAATCATCAATAAATGTCAAAACATACCTTGAACCATTTAATGACGTATGGGGCAGCGGACCACTGATATCAGAATGTATCAACCCCAAAACTGTAGAAGCTCTGCTAGCTTTGCCGCGGTTGAATCTGTGCTCGGGGTGCTTCCCAATAATGCAACCAATGCATATTCCCTTCGAGGAACGGAGTTGTGGAAGACCATCTACCATGGATTTGTTTGATAGCAGCAGCAAATAATTACAATTAAGATGTCCAAATCCTTCATGCCAAAGCCTACTAACCTCATTACCATGTGTGTGAAGAGCAGTGGGCTTTGCAAGCGGAATAAAGTGTGAAAACTCATAGCATTTTGCAGTGTGGTTTGCCTTTCCGACTGCAACAAGTCTTCCACTTTTGATATCAGAAATTTCAACTGTATTAGGGCTGAATGTAACTTGCTTTGGTTCACCAGCGTGTGTCATTTGATACACAGAAAGAAGATTTGAAGCCAAGGAAGGCACATAGAGAACATTCTGAAAGCTTCCATGATCTACATGAATCGTACCTTTGCCCTTTGAAGAAATTTTTGAGTCATCTCCCAAATGGATGGGGATGGAGCTGTTTGGATCGAATGAAGAAAATGAATCAATATTTGCAGCCATATGATTCGACGCACTTGAATCTATCAAGAGAGTAGTGGGCTTCGAAACAGTTGCCATGAGTGCTTGTCCTCTTTCATGATCATCATTCCTATCCTTCTTCCTTGCACCGTCAGGAAGAGTTATGTTGTTCTTTTCCAAAAGGAGGGCCATTTGATCTATAGTCTTCTTCATACATGAACTTTCGGGATGAAAGCCACGGTTACAATAAGTACATTTATATTTTTGGTTACCATCTTTTCCCTTTTGCTTGAACTTTGAACTGGATGGTGCATCCGTCTGTTTGCCTTTCTCTCTTTGCTTATGAGGTTCGAATTTGGGCTTCTCCTTCTTTTGCTTTCCTTTACCATTCGAGATCTTGGGTCCTTGAACATATAGGGCTGAATCTTTGGAGCTTATGGACCCCATTTGAATCAACTTGTCATGCTCTTTTGTGACGGACTCAATGAAGGCATTCAAGGTAGGCATCTTCCAATTCGGGGTAGTTAGACGATCGGAATTGAAAGTAGAGACAAATACTGAATAATCTTTACAAAGCTTGCTGAGAATGGAGAGGATCAATTGTTTATCCTCTTTGATAACTCCACTATTCTTCAACTGCAAGTTCAAGTTCTTGAATTTTGTGAAGAATTCATTAATGGTCTCGAAATTCTCAGGACTAAGGGCAATCAATTCATTCTCTAATTGAAAAGCCCTAAGCTCGTCCTGCTTGCCAAATAGTGTTTCAAGTTGCTCCCATATAGGTTTTGGGGTCTTCAATCCGCTGAGATGGAAGTGAAGATCTTTGGAGATGGAGAGACAAGGAAGACCATAAGCTTCATCAAGCTTGTTGTAGTGTTTGGTTCTATCTGACAGATTGTTTGGCTCCAATTCAAGACCAAGAGTGACTCGGTAGTAACCTTTTGAATGTAATATGATCTCCATATCATCTTTCCAATCAAAATAATTGAATGGGGTGAGGATAGGCTTTGAATAAGAGTATTCCATTGCTAGCAGTGAGTGCACACTGATGTAGAGAAGCTTGCAAGGGCAGAGTAGCGAATGCAAATGATGGAGACAAAAACCTGCAAATCACAATAAACCAAGAACAATGAGGTCAAACAATCCACCCTTTTAGAGTTGCATCACACTTGGGATTGGAGATCAAACAATGTTGAATGGGTCCAATGTATCAGATCCAGGAATTATGTGAAAAATCAAGCCTCTGGAGTGGTATTGGAAGTATTTTCAAGCTTTGCATGCACAGGAGCGAATGCCCTTGAGATCTTTCATGCCAAAACTTTTTGCAATTTTTGAGCAATTCACTCAAATCTTCTTGTAGAAACACCTGTAGAAAAGAGATCTTGTCCCTACAATGGCTCTGATACCATGTAAAATTAGTCACAGCAGATCTAATGAACAAGTAAATCAATCACAACAGATGAATATAGAAAATATCGCTGCAACTCTATTTTTGATCCCCAAAGTAATTAACTCCTCCTCTGATAAGACTTTCAGAAAATCTATAGCATCTTGAGCTACTTCTTTGGGCCTTTTGCTTAGATTTGTCCTTGTTGATGCCCAACTTTTCAGAGCTTCTTTTATTGCTTTCCCTCTAGCCCTTATGGCCTTTAAACAAGGCCTAAGATTGGTGGTCGCCTCTATAATCCTATCCCAGATTATGTGCTTGCACCCCTGCATTAAGATCTGTCCAATTACCTGGGGAATAAATATTTGATTTGTTTCCACCAACCCTTTATTCTTACTCTGCAACTCTCTTATTTCTTAATCCATCTTCATGTTCTGCTCCTCCAGTTTCAGAGCCCTTTCCTTCAGATCTTTAATTTCTACGTCCTTCAAGCTGACCTGGGATAGAGCCCGTAAGAGACTGAGCACTACTTTCACCTGCATCCTCACTTACATTTGACGGCCACATGCCCAAGGTGGGCAAGTTACTCTTTAGATCCTCAACCTGCTTTTCGAAACTCAACTTATCTTCCTCCCATTCGGTCCTTTTCTCAATCAATTTCAACAATTATGCCTTGATTTCACTAAGTTCTTTGGCTAAAACCTCTTTCTCTTGTTCCAACTTAGACTCCTCGGGAGCCTGAATTAAGTCAGTGTTCGGGACCTTCATTTTCTTTTGCAATGTTTGAATTAAGTTCTCCTTCTCTGTCAGCAACTTCTTACTATCCTTGTCGCTGCCATCACTTGCAACCAAGTCAAACTGCAATTTCTTGACGTGTTGCTGATGGGATTTATTTTCCATTTTCTCCTGTCTCAGCTGACCATCCATCTTACTTAGAATTTCCTCCATCTTTTTGACCCTCAAAATGGCCTGTATATAATCCTCGTAGATAACCTCCCTGATCTGTTTGTGTAACTGGATCTTATCCGGAGCTGATATATTCTTCAAATCGTATTTCACTTCAGTCAATTGGTTTGGGGTGGCTACTGCCAGATTCAAGGTGCCTTCTTTGACGCTCTGGCTTGTCACCAAGGTGGCATCTCACTTCGATAAGCTTCTAACTTTGGGCAATAGACTATATACAAACTGAGCAGAAGTTTGCTTATTCCTTCCATACTGCTCGAACATCTCGTCCCTTGACGAGAACCTACTTGTGTCTCCACTTCCGCTGGCCTCCTAAAAATGGTATTCCTGTATCTGTACACTTGGGATTTGAATCTCCCCTTTATTACCAATCTCACTATTTATCAAAGCAGCTGATTCTGGCTGAGTCCCGACTAATTCCTGACTCTCAGTTCTGAGTCTTTTTTCTTTTTCTCCTTCTTCATTATGCTCATCAAGTATTTCTTGTAGACTCCTTTTTTCTCCTACCTCTGCAACTTTTGGTACGAGATCCATCTCTACTGCTGCTTCCAACAAAGTGCGGTCTTCCTCCTGTAAATCAGACGTTGCTTCCGCCTCCGGCTCGTATCGCAACAGATTCCTTCCCCCTAAAAACTCTTCAACTTCCTTGTGTTCAAAACCACTAAGGTTATTCAATCTTCCCCTCTCAGAAATAATGTGGAAAGGGTCATAGTCCATCGCTATGTCCTTCTTGAAATCTAGGACCTCCAACAAACTCTGCACCTCTTAAACTGCTTCCTTGCTTTTTATAATGAATGGACCGATCATCCAGGGATACTTCAAGTTCGCTCCCTTCTTGAACTTCAAAAAGTTTTCATCCTCTAGAATCAACTTTTGCCTGATAAACTCCAAAGAAAAAATCCTCATAGTTAGAAAGGAAGGTAGTATGTATGGCTCATGCACAAAACCATATAGCCTAATGACTGTGGAATCCTTTGACAAAAACCAGTATCCCATGGCCACTTGTTTCTTCAATTGCAGTAGCGTCTTCATTTCAGGTAGGACCCTCGGCAGCTCATCTCTGAAAAACAATTTGTATAACACAGACAAAATGGAATTCATGTAATTGAACATACTATCCTCTAAAGCTCATGCATAAACCTCAGGTGCAAAATGCAATTCATCTTGATTACTGACCATGACCATCTTCATTAAATGGGATTGAAACCAGAAACACCTAGTATTTGGAAAAATAGCCAACTGAGAGTTAATGGATTCTGCCACAAATTCTTCAAACCTCAAACTTGGGACTGACTCATAATCGGCCAAGGGTGAACCAACACTTATCCTATACAGCAGACTTAACTGCAATTCTGTTACCAACCTATCACTTTCGAGACCTAAAAATTGTGCAAGTAACGAAAGGACTAACTGGGTATTAACATTGAACAGACTAACCTCTAACGGGTAGGGAGTATCCTCAATTTCCAGGTCCGGCTTAAGGCAAGTGGTCAAAAAGGCTTGCCAATTTTCAGGAGGAAATTGAAGATAGAGGGTTACAATTGCTTTTTCAGAGAAACTTTTAGACTCTGGGTTCTGCGAATCAGGGATTTCAAAAGACCTAATGATGACCAATGGCTCAACAGAACAAACAAGTCTACTCTTCGGACCATTCATAATAACCTTCTGGGTTGCTTCATAGTTAGACTCACACCAGGAGACGAACGCAGGAAACTACATGATTTGGTCCAAACAAAACAAAATGAAAGAGGAATGGAACACCCTATGTACATCGGTGCCCTCGACACACAAAAGTTTCAATCTTCTCTTAATCTCAGCTACGGACAACTGAATATCTGTGTCAAAAATGTTACAGTCTCTGTCTTCCAAGGTACTTCTAACCGTAGTCGTGCTTACACCCGTATCTCATTCCATTATCCTACTGTGAAGACGCTTATATTACAGATGAAGTCAGTTGGAAGGGCCTACCTTTCACTTGCAATCTCTGAAACTGCTTTGTCGAAAGCCCTGTCACCCTTGTCATCTCCCACACGGCGAGAAGCTTCTGACTTCGACAGTTCTGATGAGCGAATGTCAAATACACATGCCGAAAACCATATATATAAACCTTATTCACTTATCCAACAAGCTTATTTTCCAGCTGTCCCCCAATCTCGACCGTTGATCTTTCACATGTTGATCTTCGCCGTTAGATCTAGCCTCCACTTAACCATTGATTTGACAACCTCTTCTCCCCTGCCGTCGGATCATCCCTTCTTATTTCATCTGCACCATTCATCTTGGCACCACGTGCCCACGAAATGGTATCGTGAACACCCAGAGCGGTCTGCAATACCAGTCTCCTTCCTCGCGACCAACCCTGGTGTTGACACCTGTCGAATGGTTTCACCCGTCGCTACCACCATTTCCTCTATCTGGCGTGCTTCTCCTCGACGCGACGATCATCGTGAACCGTTGATTGTTTCTTGCCGCACATCCATGGTGGAGGCATGTCTTACGTTTAATTCCTTAGACCTTTCTGCCGACGGGGTCCACCTTGCCTATCTCCCGCGCATATTTGATGTCGCATCGCTGTCGATTTGAGTCTCCTCGCATCCCAAACCATTGATCACTTGTAGACTGCATGGGGGAATATTAATTCTAGTCCCACACCGTCAGATCTATGAGAATAAAGCTCAGTCATCGATCCTTAGCGCCTTACTCCGCCAACATGGTATCGCATGCCCCTGCAGCGGTTTTTCTTACCACCTATGCCACCATGCGACAGGCTCTCTGGTTGCCACTTGTCCAACAGAAAATCCCATCGTGACCATCTTTATGACTATCCACTGTGTGCTTTGGCCATGCGACGCTTAGTGAGGGCCATTGATCTTGCGCCCGAGCCCAATCGACAGTCCCCTTACCAACGATGGTTAACCCCTATGATATTTAACTATCATACTATAGGATCTGGAGTTATTTCGGTCACTTTAAGTGTAATCTAATATCTTCCTTGTCCATTTCCCAAGATGCACCATATTCAACACTTCTATACCAACTTTCTCATACTCTAGCACCCAGCCATGGAGAACAAAGGGGACTTCGGGCATCCACCAGGTAACTTGTTTAACTCTTCACCCCCATGTTTGGTATTTATGCTGCGAAAATAGTTAGGTGCTAACAATCACCATGAAGAAAATAACTCTTCACATCCATGTGATGAATCTCCTATTGTCGGTTGCTTCTAGGGAAAGAACAAGTTGAACTGAATCCATCTTTGCAACCAATGCAAAAAAATGTGTAGTCAATGCCATGTGTTTGTAATAATCCTTTGGCCACCGATATTGATTTGTACATGTAGATAAGTCAACTGGATACCATATTGTTCTTATAAATCCATTTGCATGGAATCAATTTTCTTCACTTCGAATGAGGTACCAAATCCCAAGTTTTTTTGTTCATAAGGGATTGATATCCCTCTTCCATGGTTGATTCCCAATGAGTATTGTTGGATGCTTACACATGTGTTTGAGGATAAGATGTGGACATCATATAGAAATGAGTGGGCATAAATTTCTCTATGGCTGCAAGAGTGTGTGTGGCAACATGAAACTATGAACGGGTTCTTCGAGTATCGACGGGATCACCCACTAGTTCCCCAGCTGCTTCAAGTGTTTGATTTTCCCAACGAGTATGAATTGTTGGGTCTACAAAAATTTCGTTTTCATTATCCTCATCATCATCTATATGTGAATATGAATATGTATCTGAATCTGAAATTTCAGTTGAAATTGTTGGAGGATGATTATTGTTAGACCGAAACCTGCAAACGTTAATCTCTAATACAATCTCCAAAGTTAGGATCCACTAGAGGGTATTAACCCATGTCATGAAAATCACAGGGAGTTCTGGACATAAATTCCAACAATCCCCCCAGCATTACCCAAGTGAGTTTCAAACTCGAGACCTGTCACTCTGATCCCATTTATTGGAGCACGATTGTCGTTAGACCAAAACTCGTAGGCGTTAATATCCTATACAAAGGCCAAAGTTAGGATCCAAGAGATGGGTTAAAACCATTTCTTGAAACTCATGGGGAGTGCTAGAATAAAATTCCAACATAAACAATAGAAGACGAATCAAATTTGTTTTGAATAACTAGTTGTGCATTAGTAGGAGAACTAGTTTTATGCATAGGAATTTGTTCAAATTTAACACTTCTTTCAATAAAGAGTTTTTTAGTCTATTATTTAGAATCATATAACCTTTTACCCCTTCAGTATATCTCACAAAAAGGAAATATTCACTTTTTGGTTCTAAGGCCCTTCTTTTCTCGGAAGGAATACAAGCCCATGCATGGGATCCAAACACCCTGAAGTGATTTACTATTGGCTTTTTACTAGTCCACGCTTCAAAAGGAGTAAATCATTTCAAATTTTTGTGAATTACTATATTTTGAATGTAGTTTGAATAATTTATGGCCTCATCCCATAGCTTTGGAGGAATATTCTTTGATTTGCAGCATGCAATTTTCCATTTCTTTCAATGTTCTATTTTTACACTCTACAACCCCATGATTTTGTTGAGGAGTATAAGGAAAGATATGTTTCATCTCTATACTAGTTGTAGAGCATAAATGATGTAAATATTTATTGACACACTACACTCCATTTTTTGTGTGGATATTCTTGATCCCCTTATTAGACTGTTTCTCCGCAAGTGCTTTAAAATATTGAAAACAAGGAAATACACCATCTTTGTGCTTTACGAAGTAGATCCTTGTGTATCTAGAAAAATCATCAATGAAGTCAGTACATAGATATATTTACTCATAAAAATATGAGGAATATGCCTTATAATGTCACCGTGGACTAATTCAAGAAGGGGTGTGGCTCTCCTAGCCTTCCCTTTCTCAAATCTTTCTTCAGGGTGCTTACCAAGAGCATGTCCTGGACAAAATCCATCTGAAAAGGAGATGGGTGGAAGACCTACTACCATGTATTCCTTGATTAATTGTTGCAAGTGAGGATAGTTGAGGTTCCCAAACCTATCATGCCATAATTTACTAACATGATTGGAAAGCATTAACAAAAATGAAGCAAGATATTTTGGCAATAATTTTGAAAAAACATACAACTTGTTTTTGTGATCAGCTTTCCCAAGTGCAATCTTTGAACCATAAAATATATCTGAAATGATTATTGATTCTTTGGTGAAGAGAACTTGATTTCCATGGCTTGAGTGTGTAATTTGGTAGATGGAAAGAATATTTTTGGACAAACCGGGTACATAAAATACATCTTGAACTTTTGGTCCGTCTTGCCTTTGTATGGAGTCATTTGCTTACTAGATTTCTTATTGTCCTCATTTGATGCAAGTGCATGAGAATTTGAGGTCCTTTGTAGGCCCGTCTATGAAATCTTATCCTGCTTTTGAATAAGAGAGGAAGCAAAAAACATCTAAATAAGGCAAGGTTAAATATGCTCCAAGTGCTAATCTAGTAGAATGAAATGATGAGACAAAAGTACTAAATTCAGGACCCCACTTTGAAAGGATAGATAGTACCATTTGAGTATATTATTTATAAATATTACAAATATTGTGCTACAAGAGGATGGATTTGAATTTGGTGAAGAATTCATGAATGGATTTGAACTCACATGGCCTCAATTTCATTAGCTCCACCTCCAAAAGACGACCCCTCATCTCGTCTTATGTACTAAAGAGGGAAGACAGGGTGGCCCATATTTCATTGGGCATATTCTTCGCTTTAATGCGGTAGAGAAAATTAGAATAAATATAGTAACAAAGAATCCAATGTGCTTCATCCATTTATTTTAGATACTTTCATTTTTCAACAAGAGCCATCGGTTTCGTCTCAGTTTCAATGGTGATACGATACAACCCCTTCATTCTCAAGAGCATTTATACTCCTGACTTCCATTTGAAGTAATTGAAGGGGGGGGGGATATGATTAAAAGGTAGATCCATTGCTTCTAATTCACTCTTTGATGGCTGAAAAAGAACTTCCTCAATCTACAAAAGTAAGATTACTGAAAAGAAATTGTTGAAACACTAACTAGTTTAGTACCCCCTATGCTTTGATACCATATGAGATTTGAACATATATAGCTCTAGGTACATAAAATAATGATATATATTGTGAAAATCAAATCAGCCATCAATTAATAATGTAATAAATGAAATAGCATACATCATTACATAAGAGACTAGAACAAAAGAACAGAAGAATGATATATTTCATGTAACTAATTGAATGAGTGGTGGAGTACAATATTTGAAGGGAAGTAATTCGAATTAGGGGTAGAGGAAATTCGAATTGTCCATGCAGTGGATTGAGTTGAGTTAGGATTAACTAGAGGCTAAGAAATTTTAATTATCCATTCTAACTCTCCTAATTTGAGTTACACTGACATAAGACTTCACAATTACTGAGTTATCTAACTCGGTGCTTAGTTAACTGAATGAGTATTCAGTTAACTGACTAAAAGAGTGTGCAAAACCCCTAATTAGGTCAAAATAAGGAACTAATGGATAATTTAGGGAATGAATGGTTATTTAGGAGCTATGTTATCAAAGCACTTTCAGTTACCAACTAATAATGAACTCTAGAATTCTTAAAATCAAGGAAACTCTCCCTAAATCAAGGGAGGCGCCCCCAAAACTAGGAATGCACCTAGCTTAGCTAAGTTTGGTTATTAGGGCTTTGATTTAAGTGGTAGATAAGGTGTTTAGAGACACTTGTATTTTAGAAGAAGCTCTAGGGTGACTCAGGTGGTCAAAATGAGTGTGGTTTGGTCCTCATGAATCATGAAGTCAAGGTCTAGGTGACTAGAAAGCAGAATAATTATATTCATGAAGTCAAGGTCTAGGTGACTAGAAAGGAGGATAATTATATGGAGAGGTTTTCAGCTATAAAAAATATAGGATCATCCTCTCTTCCTAAGAACTCACATATCTCTCTATCGACTGGAGTACATGGCCACTCCACCTAGCCCCTCTTAGGAAACAACATGGGGGTTTCACTTGCTTACCAGTATCCTAGCACGTGATTTCATATTGCAAGTTTTAAAATTGTCAAAAACCAGGCCAATACATTGCAGTAATGGGAGGGATGAGGGGTTTAGGGTGGAGGGGTTGGGGGGTTTATAAGGATTGGAGTATAAAAAGGGGCGGGGGGAAGGTTTTAGGTATTGGGAGTGAGTTTCAAAAAAAAGGATTTAGGGTCAATATCTACAAAAATTAAGGTATTCTTTAATATCCCATGATCACATATGCTATGTGAGATGTTCACTAAGAGAAGCCCCCATTGGAAACAATTTCCCCCACATGTACATACACGCTTCAGTCATAGGACTAGGATGTGGGCAGGGTAATATTGCTCAAGTGGCATGAAACTTATCAAAAAATAAAGTAAGTAAATCCAATGCAAATGGAAAGTATAGCCTCCCATAAAAAATAGTGCAACAATGATCCAAAGAAAAACAAAACTATTACAAAAATATCTATGACAACCTAATCAATTGGGGCCTTTGACCAAACTCATCTACATAATAAATCAAAGGGAAACTAATGCACTTCCCACCAGAAGTATAATGTTCCAGTAATGTCAGAATAAATGACATGAAACCAACCTCCTTTGTACCAAATGCAAGTATCCACAACTAGCCACCAGAAGCCTGGAACTTTGTGGCCTGAAGAATGTACAGACTGCATTTCTTTGCACATATGTTAGATGGGAACCTCCTGCAATGTTGCATGGTATATCAAGGAAGGGCCAGACCTCCCCTCTCCTCAACAACCCAATGATAAAATATACATCCTCCTCAGTGGGTTGATACCACTAATCGCGATTAACCCTAAGTGCCTGAATACCCTGATCCCATTAGTGAAACAACTACTGTAGAAATGCAGAAATCCCCTAAGGGATGTAGCCTCCTTATAATACTTGAATAATCCAGAATTCCTCATAAAAACACAATTCTGTGCTGCAATAGGGCGAGGGGGAATATTCCTCTCCCTCTCCCTAGCCTCCCACTCATGTAGAAAGTTGTTGTTGAGATATTGTAAGTTCTAAGAATATTATATTTGTACTTTATTATTTTGGAGATGTTCCATTCCTCCGTGGAGACCCTATTGTATATCCGGAGATGTTTATTCCTCCGAGAGAGTGTGGTAACTAGGGTTATTAGATCTCCCATGTGAGGTCGGCCCTGAGTTATCTATTTAGGGGTTATTAGACTCTCTTAGGAGAGGTCGGCCCCATTAGGGTGAAAAGTCAGTTAGAACATGAGTATAAATAGAGGAGGTGTGTTACTCATTTATCTAATTCATTCAATCACTTGTGATTGGCGCATATGAGAGAGAGAGGTCTGCATAGGAGGATAAGGAGATCTTGTTGAGGACTACACTTGTATTGGTTGACTATCTATATTGAGGAAAGCTTTGCTGGGTTTTCTACCCCATGAGGGTTTCCTAAGGTAAATCTTTGTCTACCTTGTGATTGTGTTTCTTTCAGTGATATTTCTTGTGAAATTAGGCTAAAATTAACATGGTATCAGACCTAGCCTGAATAGGACACCTTTCACAAGGTGAAAATACCTCTCTCTCCTCCTCCGGTGAAAATTAGGGTTTCTACAAAAGTTGCAATTTTTGGATTCTGATTGCATGGCTGGATAGCCCTCCTCAAAATCGAAGTTTTGAGCCCTAGATCGAACATTTTGAGTGGGTAGAACCCCACGCTTTGTCAAACCCTAGTTTGACTTCTGGACCAGAAAACCAGAAAAAGTGTGAACTAGAAAACCAGAAATTCTGTTGCAGATCCGAAAGTTGTTGATCAGATTTGAAGGGTGAAAAGTTGAAGTTTTAGGAAGCAGAGTTTACCAATCATCTCAATTCAATCAAGCACATCTCCTAGTAAGTGTTATTCTATCTTTTGAGAAAATTCAATTTGTGTGACCTCCTGGATAAGATGGCTCCAAGCACTAAGATTGAAGACAAGTTAGAGGGTATAGAGAATTTTTGGGCATGGAAATATAGGATTGGTATCATTCTTGAAGAGAATGATCTTACCCAATATATCAAGGATGAGGTTGCAGAACCTGAGGAAGATGAAGCCAAAGATAAGTATAACAAGGACTTGGTTAGGGCAAAGAGAATCATTGTTGATTCTATCAAATACCACTTGATTCCCCAAGTGGCATCCAAGAAGACTCCAAAGGAAATGTATGATGCCCTAGGTAGAATGTATGAAGGAAGGAACATCAACAGAAAGATGAATTTGAGAACTCAATTGAAGAGTACCAAAATGAGTAAAGGAGAATTTATACAAGATTACTTCACAAGGGTCTCCCAGTTCAAGGAACAACTAGAAGCCATTGGAGATACTCTTGATGAAGATGAACTAGTCATGACTGCTCTCAATGGTCTCTCTAGACCTTGGGATTCATTCATCCAAACCATGTGTGCAAGAAAAGAAAGTATGAAGTTTGATGTGGTATGGGAGGATTGCATTCAAGAAGAAGCTAGGGTTGCCAATAGAGAAGCCTTGCTCAAAGAAGATGAACAAGCTTTGGCCACCCACACTAAAATAAGAAGGAGTCATTTCAAATCCAAGAAGAATGGCCATAAGGAATCTCATCCTTCTCATAGATTTAAAAGGAGAGGAGGAGTAAGTTCAGAAAGAGACCTCTCCTCAGTTTAATGTTATAGTTGTCACAAACTAGGACACATTGATAGAAATTGTCCTTCAAAGAAGAAGAAAAAGAATCTTCACAAAAGACATCAAGCACATTTGGCAGAAGATGATAGTGAAGAAGAGGAAGAGGAAATGCCTCAAAAGAAAAGAACTAAAATAGAAGAAGAAGATGCAGAAGAATATGTTCTATTCTCTGCACTCTCTGGGTTAGTAACACCTGGAAAACATACATGGCTCATTGATAGTGGTGCTTCAAAGCACATGACAGGACAAAAGAAGACTTTCTCAAGTCTAGAGGAAAAGACCTCTCCACAGAAGGTATCTCTAGGAGATGACTATCAATATCCCATCAAGGGAATTGGTGAAGCAAGCTACAAGCTTGATTCTAAAACTCCATTGAAGATGAAGTAAATTCTATATGTACCAGGTTTGAAGAAGAACTTACTTTCTATCTCAACTTTAGATAAGAAAGGTTATAGGGTTGCATTCATAGATGGACAAGTACTCATGCGGTCCAAAGGAAAATCAATTGAGGATGCAATTGTTATTGGTGAAGAGGAAGGAGGTCTATAAAAACTCAAGGGTCATCCTGAAGCTGCCCTTGTTCATGAAGCCACTAGTCCAAGTGAGCTATGGCATAGGAGACTTGCTCACATTAACTACAAAGCACTACCTCATGTGAGCAAGGTAGTCATAGGACTACCAGATCTAAAGATTGATCATAATGGCACATGCAAAGGATGTGCAAAAGGGAAGAATATCAAAAATCCATTTCCAAAGAGTGAAACAAAGACTAAGAGTACTTTGGAATTGATTCATTTAGATGTATGTGGACCAATTCCATCCACATCCTTGAGTGGGTATGAATATTACCTTACATTCATTGATGACTACTCAAGGAAAACTTGGATATATTTCCTGAAGGGAAAAGATGAAGTCTTTGGAAATTTCAAGGAATTCAAAGCCTTGATAGAAAATAATTCAGAAAAGAAGATCAAGATACTCAGGACATATAATGGTGGAGAATATACTTCAAAGGATTTTGAAGTCTTTTGTAAAGAAGATGGAATCAAGAGGGAGCTAACCATTCCCTACAATCCCCAACAAAATGGTGTTGCAGAGAGAAAGAATAGAACCATTATGGAAGAAGTAAAAACAATGATACATGATCAAGACCTTCCTATGATCGATGAGATGAAGCAGCCAGGACAACAATCTATGAACATAATAGACTATCTCATAGTGCTCTTGATTTCAATACCCCAGAAGAAATATTCACAGGGAAGAAGCCTGAGGTAAGTCACCTCAAGATATTTGGATGCCTAGTATACATTCACATTCCAAAAGAAAAGAGGACCAAGCTAGATCCTTCTAGGAAGAAGGGAATATTTGTTGGTTATTGTGAAGCATACAAAGCATTCAGAATTTACATCCCAGGACTCCATCATATGGAAATAAGTAGGGATGTGACATTTGAGGCAGCTCTCAAGAGATCTAGGAAGTGCCAGTATGAAGAAGTATATGAGGAAGATGCACCTTCCAAAATTACAGAAGCTGCACCCACCCCTGAAGAGACAACACCTGAAGACCATGACATAATGGAACCACAAGAACCCCTTTCCATGAACATATCAAGGAAGAGAAATCCAGCATGGGAAAATGACATTATACTAGGAGTAGAAAAGTATGGAGCTCCTGAAGGCTCCACTAGAGTGAGCAAGAAACCAAAGACTTTCTCCAACTATATGGCCTTGATGTGTGATCTTTTAGATCAAGAACCCACTATTTATGAAGAAGCATCTCATAAGAAAGAGTGGTTGGAGGCAATGACAGAGGAATACAAATCAATAATGAAGAATAATGTTTGGGATATAGTTCCCAAGCCAAAGGACAAGAGTGTGGTATCCTCCAAATGGATATACAAGATAAAGCATGTTGCGGATGGCAGCACTGAAAAGTATAAGGCAAGGTTTGTGGCCAGAGGATTCTCTCAGAAAGAGGGAATTGACTATGAAGAAACATTTGCACCAGTTGCAAGGTACACTTCCATTAGAACCATCATGGCACTTGCATCCATGATGAAGTGGGAATTACACCATATGGATGTGAAGACAGCCTTCTTGAATGGTGTGATTGAGGAGGAAGTGTACATAGAACAACCACAAGGATTTGAGGTTGAAGATAGAAGAACCCACGTATGCAAACTAAAGAAGGTTTTGTATGGGTTGAAAGAAGCTCCCAGAGCTTGGTATGGAAGAATTGACAGTTTCTTGACGAGCTTGGGCTTTACCAAAAGTAAAGCGGATCCTAATCTTTATCTCAAGGTTATGGATGATGAACCTGTCATACTGTTGCTATATGTGGATGATCAATTCCTGACAGGAAATCAGAAACAGATTATCGAGTGAAAGAAGAAGCTCTCCTCATAATTTGAGATGAAAGATCTCGGATTGATGCACTACTTCCTGTTAAATTTTGAGCATTAATTCACAATACTCTAGGATCATTATTGAGAGAATAACATGTACAGTATATCAATGCATATCAATCATAACAAGCATGTCAATCATCACAAGAAGCAAAATCATGAGAGACAATAGACACACAGAGTTTCCGTGGGGAAAACCATAAGGTGAAAAACCCCACAACTTCCTCAAAGATAGATAGAGCAATAGCTCAACCAAAGTACAAGAGATAGACTCCTCTTAGAAGCTAATCCTCCTCCTCACATGTGCACCACTTTCCGAGTGAGGGAAGTGTGAGTTCTGAGTGATCCAAATAGAGATCTCCCGATCTCTATTTATACTTGTCCTGTTTGCCCAATAACCTTATGGGGCCGACTTGTCTAGCTAGGTACAATAACTTCATATTACATTATATTGGGCTGACCCCTTACAAGGTGGTCTAATAACCCATCGGCAAGTTAACACACTTGCGACACTTGTCAATACAAATGATGACACTTCCGTATAGAGGAATAATACATCTCTATAGGAGTACAATAAATATATAAATGAAATACATTTTGAAGTTACATATACATCAACACTCCCTCTTAACTAGGAAGGTATTTCTCGACATAGATCATCTAGCACAAGTCTTCTTCTCTAGATCATCATCAACGAATCATCATCCTCGAATCATCGTCATCGCCACTACTGCTGCTATCTTGATCAATCTCTGAATCTACTCATCATAGGAAGTTCTACAGAGCCAGTCCTTTTTCATACTGGGTGTAGGCCCACCACTTGCAGGTCTTCATCATCACTGGCCATACTGTGGAATCCTCAGGACTTATTATGTGCATCATAAAACCTGGCGGTAGCATCCTAGGCTGTTACGAGCACACAGCTCTACCTGTCGGATCTCCCAGGAGCACATTACATGTGACCCATCACAAAACCTGGCTGAAGCATCCCAGGCTATTACGAGCACACCGCTCTACCTGTCGGATCTCCCAGGAGCACATTACATGTGATCTCACCACAAAACCTGGCTGAATCATCCTAGGCTATTACGAGTACCAACCTCTACCTGTCGGATCTCCCAGGAGCACATTACATGTGGTCCACCACAAAACATGGCTGAAGCATCTGAGGCCTTTTTCATCCTGTCCAGATCTCCTAGGAGCATATTACATGTGGTCATGGCAATGCCTCGAAAGAGCATCTGAGACCTTTTTCATCCTGTCCAAATCTCCCAAGTCCACTTACATGCCATAGGATAATGCCTTGAAAGAGCATCTGAGGAATTTTTCATCCTATCCATATCTCCTAGGTCTACTTACATGTCCTCCCAGAGCAATGCCTCGAAAGAGCATCTGAGTCCTTTTTCATCCTGTCTAGATATCCCAGGTCTACTTGCATGCTCGCCTGCACAACCTGTCCACGGCCACAGAGTATCAACCTGATACTCTCCATACATCATCCTGATGTACACATGATCATCCTGATCATCATCACTACATTGTCCTGATGCATGTCATCTGGAGAAGCTCGTCATCCACGATCATCCTGATCATACAATGCATCTACCTTATGCATACCGAGTATCTACCTGATACGTATCACCATACACAGTGTATCCACCTAATACATACATAGATACATGATCCACACAATGTATCAACCTGATACATATCAACATACATGATCTACCTGATCATAAAACGTATCCACCTGATACATATACAGATACATGGTCCAAGCATCCAACATGATGCATACATACATAAATGATCCAACTGATCATATCCAGCATCCAACATGATGCGTACATACATAAATGATCCAACTGATCATATCCAGCATCCAACATGATGCGTACATACATAAATGATCCAACTGATCATATCCAGCATCCAACATGATGCGTACATACATAAATGATCCAACTGATCATATCCAACATCCAACATGATGCGTACATACATAAAAATGTAAATGATCCAACTGATCATACAGAGAAGAAACTAGAACATCATCCTGGTGCGCATCATCCAACACTTACATCCACAACCATGTGAAGGATCCCCCTTCCACCATGCTAGGAATGGCTACAACAAATGTCTCCATCACTTCTTCCTCGAAGTGTCGTCGATCTGAAGAACACCAAGCCTCTCTCTGAAGTAATCGAACTTCACTCTGGATAGTGGCTTCATCAACACATCTGCAATCTGCTCATCCGTCGCAACATACAGGAGCTTCACTACTCCTCTCTGCACCATATTCCTGATATAGTGATATTTGATCTCTATGTGTTTCGAACTGTCATGGAACACCGGGTTCTCAGACAGCTTCACACAACTCTGGTTGTCACAAAATATACCAGTAGCCTCCAGCAGTAGATCAAATAACTCAGACAGTAGCTTCCTCGGCCATACTGCCTCACAAATAACCGAACAGGCTGCAACATACTCTGTCTTGGATGTACTCAGTGCTACGCAAGACTGCTTCCTGCTAAACCAAGAGATCACACCTGATCCCATACTGAAGCAGCACCAAGAAGTGCTCTTCCTATCTGCAGCACTGCCTGCCCAATCTAAATCAACATAACCCTATAGGTTAAACTTTTGATTCGCATCATACTTGAGCCCATAATCAATTGTACCCTGCAGGTACCTCAGAATATGCTTTACAGCAACTAGGTGAACACTCCTCGGATCCGTCAGGAACTGGCTCAATGTGTTCACCGCAACGCAAATATCTGGTCTCGTGTTCGTCAGGTACATCAAGGACCCAATCATCTGACGATACATAGTGACATCAACCGGATCAGATGAAGCATCACACAGAAGCTTTAGGTTCGATGCCATAGGTGTGGCCATGGCCTTGCAGTCCATCATCCCGAACCTCTTCAGGATCTCTACTGTATACTTTCCTTGTGCAAGGAAGGTCCCATCTGCACTCTGCCACACCTCCATGCCTAGAAAATAGTGCATCATCCCCAAGTCCTTCATCTCGAACTCAGCAGCAAGCTTCCTCTTGGTATCAGCAATCAAACTATCATTACCTGTAACAAACAGGTCAACCACATACAGAAGTAGTATCACTGGATTTCCTTCCTCAACCTTGTAGTAAAGGTTGGAATCTGCTTTACTCTTGGTAAATCCCAAACTGGATAGAAAACTGTCCATCCTACCATACCAAGTTCTAGGAGCTTGCTTCAAGCCATACAAGGCTTTCTTCAGTCTGCACACATATGACTCCCTGTCATGTGTCTCAAAACCGAGTGGCTGCTCTACATAGACTTTCTCTTCAACTACACCATTCAAGAAAGCAGTCTTGACGTCCATCTAGTGTATCTTCCATTTCATCACTACAGCCGGAGCAAGTACTGATCTGATGGAAGTGTACCTGGCTACAGGAGCAAAAGTTTCTTCATAATCTATTCCCTCTTTCTGAATGAAGCAACGAGCTACAAATCTTGCCTTGTATTTCTCTATGCTCCCATCTGCAGCATGCTTGATTTTGTAGATCCATTTGGAAGTCACAACAGACTTCCCTTCAGGTCTTGGTACAACATCCCAAACATCATTCTTCATTATTGATTGGTATTATTTGACCATGGCATCCTTCCATTCTTTCTTTTCCACTGCTTCTTCATAATTGGAAGGTTCTTTGTTCATGATATCACAGAGTAAGGCAACATAGCTGGTGTGTGATCTAGTTCTCTTCTTTGCTCTGTGTTCTTCTTCTGGAATGCCATATCTTTCTGCATCTTGAATGAGCTCTCTAGCCCACGCAGGTTTCCTCTTGTGAGAGTTATTCTTACAGGGTGGATCTACAGGTTCTTGTGGATCTTCAATTTCACAATTTGCATCTAGAACTGCCTCAGTCATAGCAGTGTCTTGAAATCTAGTTTCCTTAGGTTCTTCATAATCTTCAACAGGTGTCTTCCTTGATTTGATGAATGCTGAGTTTTCATCAAATGTCACATCTCTATAGGAGTACAAAATACATATATGAAATACATGGGTGAAATACATTCCGAAGTTACATATACATCAACACTCCCTCTTAACTAGGAAGGTATTTCTCGACACAGATTTGCTAGAACAAGTCTTCTTCTCTGGATCATCATGAACAAATCATCATCCTCGAATCATTGTCATCGTCACTGCTGCTGCTATCTCAATCAATCTCTGAATCTACTCGTCATAGGAAGTTCTACAAAGCCAGTCCTTTTTCATACTAGATGTAGTCCCACCACCTGCAGGTCTTCGTCATCACTGGCCATACTATGGAAATCTCATGACTTATTACGTGCATCACAAAACCTTAAAAGAGTCTCTTGACTAGCAAGAACCCTAAAGAGCATCTGAGGCCTTTTTCAACCTATCCAGATCTCCAGGACTTATTACATGTGACCCCACCACAAAACCTCGAAAGAGAATCCCAGGATTGATTACGAGCACAAGGCTCAACCTATCGGATCTCCCAGGGCACAAATTACATGTGGTCACCACAAAACCTCGAAAGAGCATCCCAGGACTGATTACGAGTGCAAGGCTCAACCTATCGGATCTCCCAGGGCACAAATTACATGTGGTCATGGCAAAACCTCGAAAGAGCATCCCAGGACTGATTATGAGCACACAGCTCAACCTATCGGATCTCCCAGGGCACAAATTACATGCCATAGGACAAAACCTCGAAAGAGAATCTGCCAGATATCCCAGGGCACAAATTAAATGCCATTAGAAAAACCTTGAAAGACTATCTGCAGATCTCCCAGGGCACAAATTATATGTCCTCCCAAGCAAAACCTCGAAAGAGCATTTTCCAGATATCCCAGGGTACAAATTACATGCCATAGGCAAAACCTCGAAAGACTATCTGCAAATCTCCCAAGGAAAAAATTACATGCATATCTGCACAACCTGTTCCACGGCCACAGAGTATCAACCTGATACTCACCATACATCATCCTGATGTACACATGATCATCCCGATCATCATCACTGCAAGATCCTGCTACATGTCATCTGGAGCAACATCCTGAAGCTCGTCATCCAGGATCATCCTGATCATACAATGCATCTACCTGATGCATACCAAGTATCTACCTGATACATATCATCATACATGATCCACCTGATCATACAGTGTATCCACCTGATACAAATACAAAAACATAATCCACCTGATCATACCTGATACATATCAACATACATGATCTACCGGATCATACACAATATCCACTTAATACATATACAGATACATGGTCCAAGCATCCAACATGATGCATATACAAAACATATACAAATGATCCTACTGATCATATCCAGCATCCAACATGATGCGTACATAAATATACATATAAATGATCCAACTGATCATATCCAGCATCCAACATGATGCGTACATACATATACATATAAATGATCCAACTGATCATATCCAACATCCTCCTAATCTATATACATAACAGTAACTAGAGCATCGTCCTGATGCTCATCATCCAGCGCTTACATCCACAGCCATGTGAAGGATCCTCCTTCCAACATGCATGGAATGGCTTCTGCAAATGTGTCCATCAATTATTCCTCGAAGTGTCATCAATCTGAAGAACACCAAGCCTCTCCCTGAAGTACTCGAACTTCACCCTGGCTAGTGGCTTCGTCAGCACATCTGCAATATGCTCGTCTGTCGCAATGTACAGGAGCTTCACAGCTCCTCTCTGCACCATATCCCTGATATAGTGATATTTGATCTCTATGTGTTTCGACCTGTCATGAAACACGAGGTTCTCGGATAGCTTCACACAACTCTGGTTATCACAAAAGATACCAGTAGCATCCAACGGGAGATTAAATAACTCAAACAGTAGCTTCCATAGCCATACTGCCTCACAACTAGTTGAACAGGCTGCAACATACTCTGCCTCAGCTGTACTCAGTGCTACGCAGGACTGCTTCCTGCTAAACCAAGAGATCACACCCGATCCCATACTGAAGCAGCATCCAGATGTGCTCTTCCTATCTGCAGCACTACCAACCCAATCTGAATCAACATAACCCTGCAGATTAAACTTTTGATTCGCTTCATACTTGAGCCCATAATCCACTGTACCCTTCAGGTACCTTAGAACATGCTTTACAGCAACCAGGTGAACACTCCTCGGATCCGTCAGGAACTGGCTCAATGTGTTCACCGCAAAGCAAATATCTGGTCTCGTGTTCGTCAGGTACGTCAAGGACCCAATCATCTGACGATACATAGAGACATCAACCATCTCAAATGAAGCATCACATAGAAGCTTCAGGTTCAATGCCATAGGTGTGGCCATAGCCTTGCAGTCCATCATCCCGAACATCTTCAGGATCTCTACTGCATACTTCCCTTGTCCAAGGAAGATTCCATTTGCACTCTGCCACACCTCCATGCCAAAAACAAATAGTACATCATCCCCAAGTTCTGCACATATATGACTCCTTTTCATTTGTCTCAGAACCAAGTGGTTGCAACACATACACTTCTTATTCAACTACACCATTCAAGAAAGTGTATCTTTCTCTTCATCACTGCAACCAGAGCAAGTATTGATTTAATGGAAGTGTATCTGGCTACATGAGCAAAAGTCTCTATGCTACCACCTACAGCATGCTTGATCTTGTATATCCTCTTGGAAGTCACTATAGAATTCCCTTCAGGTCTTGGGACTGCATCCCAAACATCTTCATGATCGACTAGTACTCCTCGATCATGGCATTCTTCCCAGATCCTGGGAACTTCAATATCTTCAATATTTTCAATAGATAACTTTCTTACTGAACAAATGTTGTAGTCCTTCTTTTGTAGGTGATGGTATACGATCTTTCCTACACAACAAGTTAAATTGCATGATTAGAAAACATCTCATAGTTTTCAGAACAAATTCTTACACATAAAGAAATATGTCATACAGTAATGCAATTATATTAGCTAATGCTTCAATACAACATTTATCCATATTCCGTAACTTTCTAGACGCCTTCCAATCTCTACCAGAACATTGTTAAGAGTGTGCACAACTCCTAACATGTCAGCAGAGAGGTTTCATTCTAGATAAGTAGCAATGGAATGTTGTACAGTGCCATAGGCCACTTACCCATGTATATTAGTAGTATACTGTTCATCAATGCAACTATTCTAATATGCATAATACACAACCTAATTCTAGGAACATAAGCATATACATCATTGAATAACATTATGTAAGAAATGACAATTCAAAGACTTATCTTTGTTTGGTTGCTGGGTGGAATCCCTCTGAATCTTTGCAACTCCATTCTGATGTGGATTGTGAGAAGTGGTCAACTCCCTCTGAATATATGCATCCTTGCAGAAACTACTGAAGTGTGCTCCTTTGCTTTCTTGCAGGAACAACTGGAGTGTGCTCCCTCTTGATCTTTGCTTCCTGGATTACCTGTCCTTGAACTTATATCCATCCTTAATCACTATGCATGCTTATTAGTATCATCATTGTGTTATCCTTGAGGACTCATACATAATCACACATTTATTAGTATAATCTTAATACTATCAAAACACAATAATCTTAAACATGTATAGTCAGGATCATTTCAAACACAGATAATAAACATTAGTATTCAAAGTTTCAGGGAAGTCTTCTTTTACTCATACATATTCTTATTTGATCATAGGACTCTTCTGGTTAGTTAAATCATCAATCAAGATAAGAGATATAATATGCATACAACCATGACTATTCAAACCTATGACTTCATGAATAATGATTATCAACAACACAAAAGTATAAGATCCTAACACAAGGTAGGATTCTAGCTTGATATAGGAAAAACATACCTGGATTAGCATGCTAGCTACTTATGTCTAACATACCCGCATAATGTCTTTTGGTTCTCTTTAGTGACTTGTGCTAGTAACCTGCATGTCTCATAAGTTACCCATTGTAGAACCAAGTTATACATACCTCGAAAGTAGATCTTCTATGTGATCCATGACAATGGATGAATCTTTGTCTTCATGTCACCATGATCATATGTTCTTGAAGTAGAACATGATTTGAATTTCTTGGTGTACCTTTTGTGTTAGCGAACAACATAAACCTCATACAACACCATAATGCATTAGTACAATCATAAGTGTCAACACCCTAATCAATGAATATCTTCTATCATGCATTCATAATTTTATTAAGGTGATACGACAAGTCTAGATTTAATCAAGATTGTACTAACTGTAATAATATGAAGACAAATATACCATAAACTTAATCATGAACAAATCTCGAAACATACCTAGATAAGTCATACCTGTCGAGATTGCTTGTAATATTCTTATGTAAGGCCTTAGCCTCATCTCCCTCTAAAACAAGAACTTCTCCACTTACGTAGGTGACCAATCCATCTTCTTCTAGGATTAACCCAATCCACTTGATTTGCAAGAACTGGATATGGAGTTGGATTAGGGTTTGTCAGAGAAACCCCAAAAATTCAAACTTTTAATTTCAAACTTCCGAAAGGATAGAAATATGCGCCTTGATGAGCTGATCAAGCTAGTATATTCAGAATTTGAAAACTGCAAAGTTTCACTCCTCAATTTTGCCTTTGAAACTTCCGGATTCACTGGACGTGACACCGAACTGGGGTTTGATGAAGCCCACTATTCTTCCCAATCAAAAGGTTTGATCGAAATCTCTAAGCTTCTATTTTTATGAGGAGCTTCCAGCCATGGTCACAAATTTCAAAAATTCCCATTTTTGCAGAAGGCCTAATTTTTCACTTTTCTGATCAAAGTCCCGAACTAGGGTCTAATCAATCCTGACCTTCTGCGCAACCAAAAATTCTGATCTTGGTCTCTAAATTTCGATTTTGATGAGTATCATTCAGCCGTGGTCTCCGATTACAAAAATTTCAACTTTATTCGAAACCCTAAATTCCGGAAGCCGTGAATGAAGGTGCTCAAAAATAATTCTGTTATGACAGAAATATGTACCTGATTGTTTCTGGAGTAACTCTGAACGTTTCGAACCACAGGGTCTGAAAAATCTTCTTGAGATGGCCCGAACTATCATCTTTCCATCCCAATAGGTCTGACCTCAATTGGATTCTCTGAGAGAGAGTTATGCCAAGTGTCGCAACATGACCTGTTTATGGGATAAAACAGGAGAGAAAACTTGTACGGCATGCCACGTGTCACGGATTCAACTTCGGCCTCTGAAAATGTTTCCTGAGATAGTACAATTCATGCACTACCTGTCACTGTTTACGAAATTTCATTTGGAGCTTCCTAGCCCAAGTTATGACTTTTTTCCAAGGTCACCTTTTTTTGACTTAGATATGGAAGAGGAAGAAACCCTATATTGTACAGATCATAAATCACAAAGTACAATGAATTAGAGGTTTTCCTTTGGACACAAGGTACACGGGGATCTGATATTCTACTTGTAAAAGTTTCAGATCCAAAAAATTCTCCAAAATGGATTTATAGCAAAAGTGCTACGATGACTGGTTTTTTCTATATCAAGCCCTAGCATCGTAAGTGCAACAAGTGTCATACATGCCATATCATGCCTTCTTTCAGGCTAGCTCTGATACCATGTTAAATTTTCAGAATTTACTTCAATCTGATCTAGGATCTTAACTGAGAGAACAACATGTACAGCAAATCTACAACATATCAATCATGGACACAATAATGCAAGCACACAAGAGACACAGAGTTTACTTAGGGAAAACCATAAAGGTGAAAAACCCCAATAACTTCCTCAGAGATACATAGAGCAATGATACAACCAGAATACAAGAGATAGTCTTCTCCTAGCAGCAGAGCCTCCTCCTCCACAAGTGTTCCACTCTCCAAAGTGTGAGTGAGATAATAGAATGTGTAAAATGAGAGAGACACACTCTCTATTTATACACTAACTTGACTTGACCTTTACTCAACTAGGTCGGCCTCAACTTAACCACTTAACATAATGTTGACTGGGCCGACACCCAATAGGGTGGTCTAATAACCCTTTGAACCACATGGCCGACCCCCACTAGGGTGGTCTAATAACCCTTCGACCCACATGACTTATACAGGGCCGACCCCAACAAGGTGGTCTAATAACCCATCAAGTATAAGTTACGACACTTACAATATAAATGACGACACTTCCGTATAGAGGAATAATAACATCTCTATAGGAATACAAACACTTTCGTATAGAGGAATAATACCATCTCTATAGGAGTACAAAATACATATATGAAATACATGGGTGAAATACATTCCGAAGTTACATATACATCAACACATCGCTTCTTGAAGTCACCTGAGGTGAACTCTCCACCATTGTGAGATCTGAATGTTTTGATCTTCTTATCAGTTTGGTTCTCCATCAAGGTTTTGAATTCCTTGAACTTATCAAATACTTCATCTTTGTTCTTCAAGAAGTAAACCCAAGTCTTCCTGGAGAAGTCATCAATGAAAGAGACATAGTAAACATACCCACTCAGAGAACTGGATGACATCAGACCACATACATCCAAGTGGATGATTTCCAAGATTCCTTTAGCTTTGCTTTCACTGCTTGGAAATGCTTTCTTTATGTTCTTTCCTTTTGCACATCCTTTGCAAACACCTTCATGCTTTGTCTTTATTTCAGGAAGACCCTCTACATCCTTACTTGATATTGGAAGTGCCCTATAGTGCATATGAGCAAGTCTTCTATGCCAAAGTTCACTTGGCTCCATGGAATAATGCACCATGGCATGTTCAGGTTGTCCCTTCAATTTATACAATCCTCCCTCTTGCTCTCCAATCACTACTGCATCATCTATGGTCTTTCCCTTTGGCGACATTAGAACTTGGCCATCCACAAATGCAACCCTCATACCTTTTGCATCCAATTCAGATATGGAGAGAAGGTTTTTCTTGAGCCCAAGTACATAAAGAACTTCTCCCATCTTCAAAGACTTTCCAGAGTCTAGGTTGTAGGAGGATTCCCCACTTCCTTTGATAGGGTATTGATAATCATCCCCAAGTTTCACCTTATGGGGTGATTCATGTTCATATAGATTTACAAAAGATTCTTTAAACCCAGTCATGTGTTTTGAAGCCACACTGTCAATAAGCCAATCATTACAACCATGAGAGATAGTACCTATGAGAGCAGAGATTAGAACATACTCTTCTTCGCTTGATGAGTCATCATCATCACTTTATGCTCTAGCCTTCTTCTTGGGAGGTTCATCATCCTCGGCAGCATGAGCATGGTACCTTCTTTTGTTTCCCTTCTCCTTCTTGTTGAAGTTGTTGTTGTCCTTCTTGTTCTTGGGACAATTTATGGCAATATGTCCCTTTTCATTACAGGTGAAGCATATTCTTCTTTCTTTATGGTGATGTGAAGATTTCTTGAAGTGAGATGGTTCTCTCTTGGAATTCCCTTTCTTGGTGTGAGTTGTGAGAGCTTGATCTTCATTCCCCATATTTTCTTCTCGTGCCACAAGCCTTGCTTCTTCTTGTGAGCATTCTTCCCGTAGTCTGCTGAAGGATACCAAATTCTTTCTTGCACAGATTCCTTGAATAAAGGCGTCCCATGACCTGGGTAGGCCATTTAGAGTGGTCATGACAACTTCACCATTCTCCACCATTTCATCCACTGCTTCTAGTTGTTCCTTGATCTGAGAGACCCTAGAAAAATAAAATTGAATGGATTCTCCATTCTGGAGTTTTACCCCTTTCAATTGGTTCCACAGAGTCATCTTTCGATTTATGTTCTTCCCTTCAAATAGCTTGGATAGGGAATCAAACATCTCTTTGGGTGTCTTCAGAGATGACACATGGGGGATGAGATGGTCCTTGATAGAATCAGCAATGATTCTCTTTTCCTTGACCAAGTTCTTCTTGTGGAAGGCTTTAGCCCTTCTCCCTCTGGGACAGGGACCTATTCCCTTATATATGAGTCCAACTCATTCTCTTCCAGGATTAACCCAATCCTATACTTTCAGGCTCCGAAGTTATCAGCCCCTTCAAGCTTGTCCTCAAGCTTAGTGTGGTGAGACATCTTTAAAGAGTTCTTCAAATGGAAATAGAAAAGATTTAGGTCTTACCACTTGATTTGTTGAAAACTGGATCTGGTCCCGGATTAGGGTTTGTTAGAGAAACCCTAAAAATTCAAAATGTGAATTTCAACTTTCTGAAAGGATAGAAAGATGCGCCTTGATGAGTTGATCATCCTGGTGTATTCAGAATTTGAGATCTGCAAATCTTCACCCTTGAGAACTTCCTTTTAGTCTTCTCGGGTTCACTAGGGAGGACCCTGAATTAGGGTTTGAGTTTCTTGGATATTTACCCAGCCAAAAATCTCAATCCAAAGCTCTAAACTTCGATTTTTCCAAGGAGCTTTCAGTTATGTCTTCAGATTTCAGAAATTCCTATTTTTTAGGAAACCCTAATTTTTAGGGCCAAAATAGAAAGTGCTCAGAACTGAATTCTGATTGGACAGATAGATTCACCTTGTCGAGGAGATTCAATCTATCATATTGATTTTCCAAAATATGTGGAGAGAAACCCAATAAACAAGAAACCCTGGTTTCTGCCACTGCAGAATGTCTTCTTCTCAGGTTAGCTCTCATACCATGTTAAACTTTGAGCATTAATTCAAAATACTCTAGGATATTTACTGAGAGAATAACATGTACAGTATATCAATGCATATCAATCATAACAAGCATGTCAATCATCACAAGAAGAAAAAGCATGAGAGACAATAGACACACAGAGTTTCCGTGGGGAAAACCCTAAGGTGAAAAACCCCACAACTTCCTCAGAGATAGATAGAGCAACAGCTCAACCAAAGTACAAGAGATAGACTCCTCTTAGCAGCTAATCCTCCTCCTCACATGTGTGCCACTTTCTGAGTGAAGGAAGTGTGATTTCTGAGTGATCCAAATAGAGATCTCCCGATCTCTATTTATACTTGTCATGTTTTCCCAATAACCTTATGAGGCCAACTTGTCTAGCTAGGTACAATAACTTCATATTACATTATATCGGGCCGACCCCTTACAAGGTGGTCTAATAACCCATCGGCAAGTTAACACACTTGCGACACTTGTCAATACAAATGACGACACTTTCGTATAGAGGAATAATACATCTCTATAGGAGTACAATAAATATATAAATGAAATACATTCCGAAGTTACATATACATCAACACTTCCTAGGTCTGGAAGTATTGCAAGGCCCAAGAGGGATCTTTCTCAACCAGGGAAATTATGCTATGGAAATCTTGAAGAGATTTGACATGTTGGAATGCAAAGTCATGGCCACTCCCATGGATTCCAACTTGAAGCTGTTAGTTGATGACTCATTAGAATTAGTGGATGTGACTCTGTACAGGTAGATTATTGGGTCACTAATGTATCTGACAAATACCATGCCAGATATATGTTTTGCTGTGAACACCTTGATTCAGTATCTATTGGAACCTAGACGTGTTCAGGGTTAATTTTAAGGACCCATACTTATTTAAAAGTGTATAAACCTTGGTGAATCTTACCAATTCTTAAAATGTCAACTATAAGATATTTGACAATATTTTTCTAAAATTATTTCAATTTCTAAGGATTTTATATAGTTAATATAATAATTTAGCGATTTTTAGAGTGAAAAAAGTTTAGCCCATCAAAATTGGGCGAAATGGGGCTTAAAAAAATGCAAATTGGCGAATCTTTTTTTGGAAAAAAACATGGAAAAATAGCCCATGGGCTAAATTTCGCCCCTAAAATTATCCTTGGATGTGTTCACCTGATAGTTGCAAAACATGTGATGAGGTACCTAAAGGGTACGATATATTTTGGCCTATGTTATCTTGTAGATCATGATTTCAGACTATATGGCTACACAGATGCTGATTGGGTAGGAAGTATATTAGACAGGAAGGGCACATCAGGAGGATGTTATTGTCTGGGATCTGCCATGATCTCATGGTTTAGCAGGAAGTTGTCTAGTGTGGATCTCAACACAGCTGAAGCGGAATATATTACTGCCTGTACTGTTAGTTATGAAGCAATATGGCTTCGGAAGTTATTATCAGGATTATTTGAATTAGATATGGACCCCACTGTGATCATGTGTGACAACAAGATTTGTATCAAGATGACAGAGAATCTAGTGTTCCATGACAAGTCAAAGCACATAGAGATCCAATATTTTTATATACAAGACATGGTGCAGAAAGGAGCTATCAAGCTCGAGTATGTGAGCACTGATGAACAAGTTGCTGATATATTGACCAAACCTCTGTCTCGAGTAAAGTTTGATCATTTCCGAGACAAGCTTGGTGTAGTTCATAAGGACCCTCCTCGAAAGGGGGAGTGATATGGTCACTGATGATGAGATTGCCTGCATCGACGGTAAGGTCGATGATGTGGATACCTGTATTGATGATATTGACGATGAAGTCAATGATACCGACGATGAGGTCGATGAGTGGTCCTTCGACTTGGTCTGAGTTGACAAGTGGATTGTATCATCCCTAGACACATGTCCTAAAAGGGATCCGTAGACTCTGATCTCGAGAAAGATGCTGGTAAATCCTAGATCTGATCTAGGTCACATCCAGTATGAAAAAGGACTGGCTTTGTGGTGGTAAATCCTAGATCTGATCTAGGTCACATCCAGTATGAAAAAGGACTGGCTCTGTGGTGGTAAATCCTAGATCTGATCTAGGTCACATCTAGTATGAAAAAGGACTAGCTCTGTGGTGGTAAATCCTAGATCTGATCTAGGTCACATCGAGTATGAAAAAGGATTGGCACTGTGGATAGGACTGCATCATCCCTGAACATTTGGTTCAAAATGTACGTGATAGGACTGCATCATCCCTGAACATTTGGTTCAAAATGTACGTGATAGGACTGCATCGTCCCTGAACATTTGGTTCAAAATGTATGTGGTAGGACTGCATCGTCCCTGAACATTTGGTTCAAAATGTATGTGATAGGACTGCATTGTCCCTAAACATTTGGTTCAAAATGTACGTGATAGGACTGCATCTTCCCTGGATATTTGGTTCAAAATGTACGTGATAGGACTGCATCGTCCCTAAACATTTGGTTCAAAATGTATGTGATAGGACAACATCGTCCCTGAACATTTGGTTCAAAATGAACATGATAGGATTGTATCATCCTTGGACTTATGTCCTAAAAGTGAGCAGGATTGATCATCCTGTAATTGGATCATGTGTATTATAGAGTATGCTGCTACTATGGATCCAGATGATGATGATGTTGATCGAGATGATCCAGATGTTGATGTTGATTGAGATGTTGTTGTTGATTGAGATGATCCAGATGATGCTGTCGATCGAGATGATCGAGATGTTGCTGTTGATCTAGATGATCCAGATGATGTAGTCGATTGAGATGATCGAGATGATTGAGATGATGTTGTCGATCGAGATGATCGAGATGATCCAGATTGCTGTAGTTGTTCAAATGCTGCAGAAGATGAAGACTTAATACTGAAGATGTTCCAGTATTGAAGATTTAAAGAAGTCCCAGTAATAGGATGAGTTACTAATGATGTATGAAGAAAGCTTCCAATGATTTAGAGATGTATCATGTATAATGTAGTTGATGACTCCTTGCTCCTGCAGATGTTATAATATCCTTCTCGTTAAGGGGGATTGTTGAGATCTTGTAACTTCTAAGAATATTATATTTGTACTTTATTATTTCGGAGATGTTCCATTCCTCCGTGGAGACCCTATTGTATATCCGGAGATGTTTATTCATCCCAGAGAGTCTGGTAACTAGGGTTATTAGATATCCCATGTGAGGTCAGCCCTGAGTTAGCTGTTTAGGAGTTATTAGACTCTCTTAGGAGAGGTCGGCCCCATTAGGGTGAAAAGTCAGTTAGAACATGAGTATAAATAGAGGAGGCGTGTTCCTCATTTATCTCATTCATTCACTCACTTGTGATTGGCGCATGGGAGAGAGATAGGTCTGCATAGGAGGAGAAGGAGCTCTTGTTTAGGACTACATCTTGTATTGGTTGATTATCTATATTGAGGAAAGTTTTGTTGGGTTTTCTATCCCATGAGGGTTTCCCACCTGGGGTAAATCTTTGTCTATCTTGTGATTGTGTTTCTTTCAGTGATCTTGCTTGTGAAATTAGGCTAAACTTAACAATTTTTTGTGTCAACATGTTGCTACTACACTTTTCATTGTCATCTCTAATTAACATATAGTTCTTTTTAGGAACATATATATATATATATATATATAAAACAAATTCAATTATAAAAACACACACATATATAAACATTATGTATTAATCAAAAACTTAAATTTACATTATGTATTAATCAAAAACTTAAATTTATTTCCAAGTGCAAAAATAAATTGATTAGTCAACCATTGTGCCTATAATTAGATATATGCACTGAAAACAATGCTCAATATCAAACAAAATCCACCGAAACAACAACAATCTTGTTTATTACTAGGTGCACTGGGGCGCATATACCAACACACAATATATAATGCACAATATTGGAAAAATAGCACCAAATGTATAGACAAATGCACCAGTTTGCAAACTATTTATTATTTTAACATTGTGGTCAACCGTGCTTTTCATGTAGTGCACTATTAATAGTGCTTTACATTTTTTGTATCACACGAGTAAGGTCCCATCATAAAAAGATGCATTATCACTGGTGATTCATATTAGTGTGAATACTTTGAAATGACGCACAATTTATTTTTCAAATTCTAAACCTTTTGGTGTGTTTTTGGTGTGCACCATAGCGCTACAAATCTCTTTAGTGCTAATGTGTCGATCGCATGCACTAGATTTCTAGAATTTTATTAATTTTTGAACACTAGACAATGTGGTTTTTGTGTGCACACCATGCATGGTGCATTATAGTTTAAGTGGCACCCCGGAAATGGAGTTTTTTTTATGCATCGAACAACTAAAAAATGTTTCGGTGCTAATGTGTCAATCACACACACCAAAGTGCTAGTTTTTTAAAAAAACCAACTTTGCGGTGTGTCATTTGTGTGTGCATCGTTCATGATGCGTTATAGTTTCGATGGAACACTGAGAATGAAGCATCATAAATGGAGCACCGTGATTTTTGCGTATTGTACAAATAGAGAATGCACTAGTGCCAATATTGTGAGAAAACACACCGGTGGGAGAAAATTTGTTTGTTAAATTTTAATGGGAAGTGTGTTTAATTATACACACGGTTTATGATGCACATGTGTGTGGTCGCACTAGATTCAACACATCATGGTATACACACAACATATAATGCATTCTCTGTGCAAATAGAGCGCACCATTGGTGAGGTTCCGGTGGAAGTTGAACTAATCAAGCATATCACAAAGATTTTTTTTTTTAATTTTGAAACATTTAGAAAATTTAAGGTGAATTTTGAATTTTAATCCGATGTAATTGAAAACAAGGAGGTAACAAAGAATTTACCTAGTCTCTTACTGACCAAGGACGCACGGTTTCCCTATAGAGGAAAAATGACCTTTTTTCAAAAATTTCAAATCGAATGGAATTGACTAGCAACGTTGTCAAACAAGAGCAATGGGCATCAACGAGAACTAAATCAAGGAGGTTGTATAGGGTCTATGAGAAATATTACTTGGGTGAGTGGTTGGATGCATGGAGGAAATATAAAAATGAAATTTCATTTTGGTAATGTTTTTCTTATTTTACCCTACCACAGTGTGCCCCATGACAAGCAAATGCATTGGGGAATGTCGAAATAGGAGCATCAATGAGCATTTGATTTTTTAAATAAAATCCATATTTAGTTTCTTTTTAACAATAGAAACTTTTGGCGTTCCTTAACAATAAGGAACCGATGCAGTTATTTGATTGGTGCGGATCAGTGCATTTAGCGCACCAATATTGTATTATTATTTTTTATTGAATGAACCTAATCTGGCGAGTTACTATAAGGCACACCAATGCATCATGGATCTTATGGAGCACCGATGTGCTGATATGCATTTATTTTTTAAAATAAAACTATATTTTCTTATTTTAGAACAATAACAGTAAGCTTTGCATTATTTAGAGGTGCACTAATGCATCTTAGGTCTTATGGAGCACCATTATGCAATTTTTTTTTTAAATAAAAACTATATTTTATTATTTTATAATAATAATTGTTAGCGATGTTTGTTTATCTTTTGCACTAGTTTGTTATGATTTATATCACATCGATGTAGTTCTTTTTTCTTTTAAAATTTAATTTTTTTATTAGAAGGTATGTTTTAACCTAGTCGATGTGTATTTACAATGCACACCAATGATCTGTATTTGTTGGAGAGAACCGGAACACATTTTATTTTTTTAAATTATAAACAATATTTTAGTATTTTAGAAGCATAAATGAGTTTGGATCGTTTCATGTGTTACATACTAATGCTTTTTATCTATATGTGCACCTGTCTTTATATTTATTTTTAGTGCACCATTGTGAAAAACTCTGTAAAAACCTCTGACCACCCTCCTCCACTACCAACCTCCGCCATAAATAGAGAAGGGAAATTTTTTTGGGGGAAGTTCCACAAAATCCTTCGCTACAAGGTGGTCTCCTTGCAGTGTCATAACTTTTTCAATACACTTCATTAGTTCTTATTGATGCATAGGCCCTTCTAAAAAAGCACAAAATGCTAACAAGTCATGCATAGGCCATTCCGTCAGATTTATTCACTTACATGATTGGCCTCTTTCATTTTAGTTGAGGGTAACCTGCTCTGTTGATGCCTTGAATACTAATCAAATTTTTTGTTGGATTTGTGTAAAGTTCAATGAATCTTAAATAGACCTTTTAGACTAGATTAAATTTGAACCCCTTCAGTATTGATGTGATGAAGCCTGTTTAAAGTCTTAGTAGACTCCATTGTAAAATGACTCAAGTGGTATATTATTTGGTCAAGGCCAAGGTAATAATAGATATGTTGTTGGCTCAAGTGTCTTGTGACTTTGGTATTGATGTGATAATAGGCCTCAAGTGGCTTGTTCTTTGGTTAGCTTTGGTATATTATTTGGTCAAGGCCAAGGCAATAATAGATATGTTGTTCGCTCAAGTGTCTTGTGACTTTGATATTGATGTGATAATAGGCCTCAAGTGGCTTGTTCTTTGTCCAGGGCCAAGGTAATAATAGGCCTCAAGCGGCTTGTTCTTTTGTTAGCTTGGCTAGTGTAATAATAGGTATCTATTTGGAATTGGTTTTCATTGTAAAAGGTTTCCAAATTAAATCTCTTTTGCATGATTGTTGAGATGTATGTATTTTTTATGTTTATTTTTCTTTTCTAATTATGCTTGGTTTTTTAATAATCATAACTCTAAATTCCTTCTCTATTTCTTTCATTGCCCTAAGTTTGACTATAGTTTGAACTGAAAACATATCCCTTTCTTGAGCCTCCACCAACAAGTTCTATTCCCACATTTCATGCCAACAACTCCTTTGAAGAGTCGATTGAATCACATCCTTTTGTGTCTTTGGAATTATCCATTCACATCTCTACATTTATTGCTTTACCATATCCAAATCACATTATATGGACCTTGTATTTATGCATTAATCCATGGAAACCACCATAAGGAGAAATGATTATAGCAAAAAACAACACACCCTAGATTGAGAACTCTTCCACAATATATAAGCACACACCCCTTTCCCAATACCACATGCCCCTTTGGTTGAAATGCGGGGATAGAATCCGAGAGGGAGGAGAGAAATAAGACCAAGAACCACCAAACCATGCTAATTAAACCACACGTTGAAAAGGGCCAAAATGCAAAGCACCTCAAAATCCCAAACATTTCCATCCTATTGCATTGAGATGGGGGAACTGAGTGAATGTCATAATTGTTCAGCCTTTCAACCTTGCATGTTTATACACTTGTTCAATGTTTCCCTCACAAACTTAATGAGTAATAATATCATGGGAGGAATGTAGGATATGGTAGCCCCATTTTTTTCCTACTGAACTCTTCATTCATTTGTGCACCTACTTTGGAAAGTAATTCAACCCCAACATCATGGTTCACGGAACTTAAAATAAAGAAATAGATTCTAAATATATTTATAAGTATAATGTTTTTTTAACCAATCAATTAAAGTTGTTTTTAAGAGTAGAATGTTGAAGGAGTAACAAAATGACGATAGAGAAATATGCAAAAAATATTTATATGTTTACCCCTTTTGGTTTTAACACATGCAATCTTTGAAACATGGTCAATGTCCTTTCCTCATTATTAGTGGTGATACCTAATCCCCAAGAAATATCTACTTCCTCTTCCCCTCTCGATCAAAGAAGACCCCCCTTGAATTTGCAACCATTCTTTGTCAATTTATTATTATGATTGAATAAAGTTCTAAATTTTCTATAGAAAATGTCTAAACAAATGATACATTTTTTAAAAGTCATAAACTTTTTATTGTTTATGATGATGATGACAACTTTTACCATCTGCTAAGACCAACTTTTTGTTTATCAATTTTTAAGAAAAATAATAGGAGATTAATTTATTTTTTTTAGTTTGATTTCCAAAATTTTTATAGTTTGATGTGTTAACAAGTTAAATGAAGGTTGATAGTGTTAGAAATATTTTGAAATTGATATATAATGTGGGCATGTACATATGACATTTTAAGAGAAATATTTTCATCCTCCACGTTCTTAGTATGGAAAAAATGAGAAATTATATATTTCCATAAGTGTTTTTCGCTTAGTGAAAGTGGAATGTTTATATTTCCCTACTAGGGCTCAAGTTCCCCCTGCATCATGTTTGTGGTCGCTTGTGCTTATGCTAGTGCTTGTGGTTTTGTTTAATGTATTTTCAAATGGGTCTAGGTACAAACCCTATTCAAGGAATCTTGGCTGAAGGGATGTTGTTGTTACTTATGATATTCTTAAACCAAATTGTAATATCTTATGTCAAATGATTTCATCTTAGATATTCTCATTGGAATCACTTCAATAAGAAAGGAAAAAAATCATGTACATTGTTAACATTATTGTGGTTTCTAGGATTTTTCCACGAAAATAGTTGATTAAGAAAATCATGAAGTTGTTATGTAAATCGTGTCTTTGTAAGTTTCATGGTTTTATTGTAGTCGAGCCTATAGATTTGTGTATGGAAACTTTCCAGCTTTCCACTATTCTTCAACCACTATCCATTCCTTGACAACTCATAAAAGAAACCTAGATATAGAAAGCATATACTACTTTTCATGATATAAACTATGGACCTTGAAAAGAGGGGAATCATTGAAATTGGAGCCCGAATATGAATACCATTTTCTTCTCCTTCCTACACTTTCTCTCACAACAAGAGATGCATTGTGAGTGATCTTGATCACTAATATGATGCATTGGAAGATTTAGGCTAGGGTAATTTTTTATTAATTAGATAATTTGTTCTCTTTTCAAAAAATACAACCACTAATTGGTCATTTCCTCAAAACTCCATCTATTTTTTACATAAAATATGTTTATATTGATATTATTCACCAAAATTTACAAGTTTTTAATTGTAAATTGTATTTTTAATTAAATAATCATGTATTTGGTATGATTTTTTTGATTCAAAATAATTATCTAAAATGCTATATTTAGATATAACAATTGAATCCTTAAAAAATAACCTAAAATTTCCATTCTCATTCTCATTAAGATTGTGTCCTTTGCCATGCTCAAACTTGTAATTATTTTTAGGATAACCTCTTGGACTGCATTTTATAAAATGCATAATGTTTGAATCTTTTTATTTAAAATATATACATTTCTCTCTAGCAATGCAAGGTTTTGTTTGATTTTCCCTTGGCCATGCAACATTAAGAACCATATGCTTTCTTGGGAAATGCATGTAGAAGATGATGGTCCATCCCAAGTCCAATATTGAGGAGAATGAAGGTGCACTTAGAACATTATTTAGAGATTTTTGTATTAACTGGTATAGAATTGGAAATTAACATTGAAAAAAGGTCCTCGAATTGTTGAATTAACTGAAGTTATGTATTTAAGATGAGATTGGTCCCTAAGTTGAGCCTGATGTTACCGGAATAATATGAAATCATGAATGAACTCACTCCTTGCTAAATCCGCAAACATATTTATAATTGTCCACCTCAAGTTGATTGGAAGCTTAAAACATCGCATCTTCCCACATGAATTAAGATAATTAAATAGACCAGAGTTATAGATGAATACAGACCAGAATTACAGAGTTATAGATGAATTAAGAGAATTAAACATCGATTCACTTAATTGCCATGAATACTCTCGTCCGTCATCCTGGATTTTGCTCCAACAGACCAGAGTTATTTATCGAAGATCTTCAGAGAGTTGCAATATGAATGAGGAGATTGCAGAGCTGATGAGGCTGTGAGAAGAAGGGAGAATGGTCGCTCGCATGCATTTTGAATACCTTCTCTGGAGGATTCTGTTGTATGCAGTATTCCTGGTGATCTGGAGAGAACAATCTGTCCTTCATTAACATGACATAAAATCTTCTGATACTTCCATACTTCTCCTCGGACAGCTTCAGAAACTCCATCGAAATTGGAAATGGCGTTGGAGTAAGAAGAGATTGTGCAAGGTTCGAATCCTGTGGGAGAAAGTGATACAGGGAAGAAATAAACCATTTGTTAGTAAAAACGGAAGAGAAAAGGGGAAAATATATTTTATAAGACTTACAAAGTCTTACAAAAACGTAGACATATCCCACGTCTTTTTCAGAGACATTACATAGCCGTTACTTGGAATCCAATAGAGAGAAATTGAAGGCTTAAATACCTCATCAGGGCTCTCGTTGTAGAGATAGGACTTGACATGGTCAGGAACCAGGGAAGCAGATGTGGGTAGCTCTGAATCTGCTTCCATATTTAGTACTACTACTCCATTTTCCACCAGCCTGGCGAATGTCTGCACACATCATAAAAGTCATACTCGAATATAGTTCAATTCATAATTCGAAAGGTCATCTGCATCATAATTGCATCTACCCATTTAGGTTTAACAGAAACAAAAGTCTGCATCACACCTTCGGGTTGGCAGAGCTAAGGTAGGTTTGATTGTTTCGAGGAGTAAATGCAGCTATGAAGATTGCCTTGGAGATCTTGGTTGGATACATCTCCATCGCATATGATAATGGGCATCCACCCAAGCTGTGACCTACAAGTGTCACCTGCCATATGATAAAAGCAAGAATAATATCACTGAAAAAAACCATGATGAAGATCAGATCTTTTCACAGAGCAATATCCTTGATTGAAGGTTTCCAGTATTATTTCGAGTATCGAAGGTGTTTGATGATTGATCCCAGATTCCCAAACCTTCTAACTAGCTAAGTACCGACCCGTTTAGCTCAAGCCCAGGTCAGGTACATAATGGTCCGTACTAGCATGCCGTCAAGAGCAATTTCAACAATCACAAAACAAAAGGTTGAGCATATTTTGCTCTCTAAACATGAAAAAACAATGTCATGAAAGGTTTTCAAGTCTCTATCTTGCAGACTTCTCAGAAAAAATGAGCACATGAACACCTAATAACATGGTATTGTATTTACGTTCGGATCGTCGCCATCTCTAAACGGAAAAGGGAAAAGTCTGAAAATAGCATCTAATGCTTGGCCTTTTGTTGCCTACTCTTCAACAGCCATAGCTCTTTATAGAAATGACTCCAACAGAACAATAAAGAGAACAATAATGTAAACTTCAATATTCAACTTTTATGGTCAGGACTGCAAAATAATAAAGAGAACCATCATGCAAACTTCCATTATGCATAACTTGCTTGGGAAATTAATAATCCTGTCTTCCGCTTTGCTTTAGAGTAACTGTTCCCAAACCTACGAATGACACGTTAGATTTTAGATAAGATTGCCACGTACCTTATCATAATTGCTGAGGTTGCTGATATATTGTAGCAGTGGCTCTGCATAGTGTGAGATTGAATTTACTTGATCTGTTGAGGCTGCCCTGTTTATTCCATTGGAGGTTAGATCCAGGGCAGCCACTCTGTGCCCCTTTTGTTTAAGAAGAGTAACAATTTTATACCAACACCAGGCTCCATGCCCAAGTCCATGAATCAACACAAAGTGCTGCTGTCTTCCTTCTCCTTCCTGATCAATTTCACAAGAAATAAAAAACTCAGATCACCTAATCATAGGATTCCATGATTGTTAATCAGAAAACCAAAAGAATAAAACAAAACAGAACAGCAGAGGTTGGTGATTTCAGTACCTGTGCATGAAGAGAAACAAGCAGCAGCATGACACCCAGGATAACAACAGTCCTACCACGTTGCAGCACCATCTTAACAGTTGATAAGAACAGATACTGCGGTGGCCAACTCTCCTCTGAGAACTGATTGAATTGATTGAGTATTCTCTATTAATATATAGCTGGCGAAGGAGATGAGGGCCAGAGACATTGTACCAGATATAATTTAAACTCAGTGGGGATCCTAAAGCAAAAGTTAAGACGGGAATTGCCTGTTGTAAAAGACCGGAAGGCAGGAATAAAAAAAATAAAAATAAAAACCGTTACATCAATATCAATAACATATAGGCGTATATCACCTATGACATGAATTTTTCAAAAGGGTCTTAACATATTCTTAATAAAAATTAACATCAACCGAAGCTATCGAGAAGCAACGCACATCATCACATATAGTTTTTGCTTATAAACATTTGACATATATTTAATATGATTCTGGAATTTTCCAATCACATCATAGAAGACCTCTGCTCTCTGGAAGGAATGAAACGATAACAATATGCTTTGTATCTTTAACATGAAAAATAATATATAATTTTGATAAAATTGGTATAAATACATTTTAATTTATAAATACTTTTTAGTATAATCGTTTATCACTTAATTTTTAGGTCATGTATTAATTTCTATAGACTTTAAGAAATATTTTTCTCTGCGTTAAAAATTAAAGTATTTCAGTTTTAATTTTTGATTTTTTTATATAAAATATAAAATTAAATTAAACTATTTTGGTTTTAAATTTTGAATTTTTTTAATGTAAAATATAAAATATAAGCATAATAACTAGTATACTTGTAAGTGAGTTTGGGTGGATATGTTGTTTCAATATTTAAAGTGAAAAATGAATATTTAGAAATGTTTTTTATGTGGTTGTTAATTACTAGAATGTAATTCATTAATATGAATATCAAATGTCATAATAATGTTTGGTGACAATTTTGAAAGCTCCCCAACATTATTTAGGCTTACCATTTGCAAGATAACATAACTTGTTGATGAACACATAATAATTTCTTGCTTTGAGTTCATATAGTCCTATTGATGTAGTCACATTAGCTATGGATTAAGTGAAGTTTCATGCAATGGCCATATGTAATGATTTGAGCACGTTCATGTTGTGATTTGTAACATTTATGTTTGTTGCGAATTCTGGATAGATTCATCAAATCTTTTACATTATTCTATGATGAGCAATTTGTTAGTCATAAACTTCATGAAGTCTAAATCATTTATTGTTGGTGTTACATCTCAAATGTTTATTAATATCTAGTGGAAGTAGACATTAGTGACATCTTCTCCCTATTGATAGAAGATTTTTAAAATAAATTACAATTATAAAGGTTTCTCATAAAGGCATTCCAAAAATCACATCTACATAAAAGAGTTTGTTTGTTATTGAGGTAGCTAACCCAAGTACCCCACAAGAATTATTGAGCAATTGTTAAATGGGGAGATTGTTGGTTCTAGATATACCCCATTTAACTAATTCTCAATTTATAACAAGAGCTAGTTCCTATGAATCTCATATGTAGTTCTCTTCAATGCTTTTCCATTTAAAGGCTTTGTGTTCTTTATAAGGATTTTCAATATTTTATATTTATTTAAAGTTATGATGGAAGTGAGAGAGAGGGGAATATTAAATGTTATAGTTCAGGTGGGAGAGAGATGAACTCTCGCGAAGTGTCCAAACTCATAGATGCTTTTAACCTTTAGCTCAAACTACTTTTAAATGGATTTCAACATGTTACTAGTTAAGTCAATTCATTTGTATATGCTTGCGAGCATAAATATTCAATAGCTAAGTAAACATGAAAATCATAAATGTGCTTTGATTTTTTGAATCGCATGAATAATGTCGATATTTTTATATCAAAACCATAGTACAAAACTATATATCCAATAAATCCATACATGTCTCAACAATGTCAAGCTTGAACTAATACTCAATAAAGCTTCCAATGAAATGTGTTTGACTAGTTAAGAATATTAGACAATTGTACAGTACTCATAGAAATGAGAATGGGAGGAATATCATTTTATCAAATCATTGATATTTCCATAGGTGATCAAGTTTCACCACACTAAAATGAGAATGAGAGGAATACCATTTTATCAAATCATTGATATTTCCATAGGTGATCAAGTTTCACCACACTGCTAATTATTAGGTGTTGCAACTCCTAGGTTACCTCAATGTGCAGTTTGTAAGGTGCAGGGTTTCTTTTCACTTATTTGTTTTGGTTGTTTCGATATGCTATCCAAATTTCCCCTTGTAGGTTTGGTTCCCATGGAAAGTCAATTCATTGGGAAGTGAGGATTGATGCTTACATCTCAAGGATCACCATCTAGAAAAAGGTATGAGGTGGAAATGTGAACTCTCCTTTTTTTCTCTTGGTTTTGAGGTTTTTACATTCGATCAACTTTCATCACACTTCTAATTAGTGTGTGTTACTTCAATGCATGGTTTGGAAGGTGGAGGGCTACTGGTACCCTCTTTTTTTCAGTTGTTACAATACACAAGAAAACATTTAAAATATCAAAGTTTAGATACATGTCACAAAGAATGTCATTGGAATAATCTTTATGGCATGTAGTATGTTCTATGTAATTGTATTGAAAATTGGGCACACAATGATGATTAAATAAGCTCCTGGAAATTGCATAAAACACTACTATGACTCACATGGTGGAAAGTTGGAATTAGAATTGATATTACTAGATTTTTCCCATTTGCAATTGGTAAATGAGGATTTAGCCTATGCACACATCATAACTTTTCTTGTGCCTCGTGATGTCAATCAACAACCTTGGATTTAAGGGAACAATCAATAATATAATAATTCAATTGGTTATGGTAGGAAGAGAAATTGCTAATATGCATGATCGTTTTGGGGCTACTATAATTTGTTTATGCAAAGAAGAGAATTTGGTAAAGAAATTGTTTCATTAAGGGAACAACGGTATAGAAAATTTTAAAGTAACATAGGTTCTTCATGGCTAGACAAGCCAACAAGGATCGACATAGAATCAAAGAAACCATCAAATAGTGGAGGAAGACTACCTTCAAAACTTCCATCTTTAATAGTTCCTGGCATTTTTTTTATGGGTTTCCTCTTCTAAGAAACTTGGAAAGAAAGAAATAAAAAAATAATCAAATAAATGGCGAGGAATAATGACCATGTCTAGGGGAAATCAAATAGAATACCAAGGAAATAACCAAAACTTCCTAATGGACCGATGAAGATTGGAAATTCCAGCCTTCGGAATCAATAGTCATTCAAGCTTAGGGTCTCAAACATGAGCATCCATCCACCAAGGATCCAAGTAACAAACGTACTACTTTAAGTCCAGATAAATGGTCTCTTCCTCTTGAAGGTTTCAAAAAAGTCAATTTTGATTGTGCTTCTCAAGGTATCCTAGATTTGGTTGGATTTAGAGGGGTCATCCAAAATGATCAAGGACATGCCGAATGGATACATGTAGGATCCCATGGAGTAACTACCAATAATGCAATGGGGATTTTTTCTTTAGAATTAAGCCTTTCGATTGTTGTTCAACAAAGTCTCTCTAAAATTATTGCTGAGGGGCTCCCCATTTGGTTACCCAAATGTTTGGTAGAATCTAGAGAGTCTCACCAATTCACAACATATCCAAAAATTGTTGGTTAGAGGCAAGACTAGAAGAGATTGTTGGTATCCTAGCCTAAATCCTCGCCCTTATCCCATCTCATATTAAAAGAATGGAAAACCTAGTAACCAATATATTATCTTTCCAATGAAGGAGTAGATGGAATGCAGGAGGATCTTGACATGGATTGGCCATAACCAACCCCTTTGAATTCAGTCTACAACTATCTTACCCTATCAAACAGTATTACAACTCCCTGGATGGGGTGATGATAGGGATGGGATATGCCAATTGGAAACCTTACTAACACTTGTCTATCGTGAACACACCCGACAACTGTTCTTCCACCAGTTATATTGAGTTTACATTGTGATTTGATGGGATCCATGATGGATGGTGAGATGATAATGGATGAGGATTTAATGGGCAATGACCCAACTAGTTGGAATTGATTTGGGATTGTTCACACTTAGTGCCATAACACCATGGAAATATATGACATTCCATGTATAGTTAGTGCAATGCATGGGTAAGAATAGTGACAGGCATGGAAGCATTCAAAGGAAAATTTCAGTTTGCACTTTGTAATTTCTATTCCTAGTCTTTCAACTTTCTCCTATTCTAAATTCAAATTGCATAGGCTTTCTTCTCCAGATTTCCGCACTTGGAAAACCTCCCTCCCTTCATGCGCTTTCTCTTGCTAAGGGTTGATCTCCCTCATGTCATTATTCTTTCAGTCTCTATTTCCAGGTTATTGAGAGTTTTGCTAGTGCTCTATGTTCTGTTTATCCCCTATCGACTCACTATGTTGTCTCCTCTTTGCGGGTTTTTTAAACCCCCACTTGAGACTCCAATGGTAGAAAGAGGTTGGGGTCACCAGGTGAGAAAGGGATAAGTATCACTTTGCATCCCCACATCCAGCGGGATGCTTTAGATACCAAACGTACTCACCTTCAACAAATTTCTTAGCATATCTTGTGAGAAATATCAGAGGCCAAATGTTCGGTTAAAATAGATTAGGTTTTTATTGAGAACAATGATATTTAATTGGAACTAAAGAAATGTTTAATTAATGTGGGATCCTCTCACTCCAAAGACACAAAATGCCACAAAAAAATTTCTCTATAGCTCCTTGGAAAAATACGTATGGACAACAATGAAGAAAGAGTTGAAATTCTTATGCATATGAATGAACTCAAAGACCAACTTAGGAAAATGTAATCTGAGATGAAAATACTTTTCAAAGGATCTACGAGCCTCGAATTTGCAATAAGAGAACTGAAGACCTTCCATGAGGTGCCATTGATATCCATATCTGATGATGAACTTCCTACTTAATTTTGTTTTAGTTAAGATAGCTCTTTTTATATCATGTTATCCAAATTTAGCACCATCTTTTCACCCTCCGATTATTACTCCTTTTTTTTTTACAAAAATCATAAGTGACTCTAAAGCTATTGTTTGGGACAAAATGATAATATGCTTCTTTGTGGATGGTTCGGTTTCCCTTATGGTAAACTATCCAAAGAATCCATTGTATGTTTTAGTTAGAATAATATAATTTTCCTAGATTATGAAAAAACATAGGTTCTTTAGAATGATTATATCTTCTTTCTCTAATTTTAAATCTAATGAACACACAATCGCTACAACTAGAAACAATCAGGGTATTTTTTAAGGATTCTAATATTAGACTTAAGTATAGTATCCTAGGCGATTATTTTGGACTGAAAAAAACATGTATATAGATAGGTAGGGGAATATTAAATATGAAACATACAATTTACTACTAAAATGTGTAAATTTTGGCGAATATTATGATGAAAAACATATTTTATGTAAATATAGACGATATTAGAGACTAAAAATGACCAAATGGTGAATTTATTTTTTGAAATAAAGCCCGAAAATAGCCAATTGGCGAAATTTCTCCCTTAAAAATTACACTGGAAATAATGATGAATTTATTTCTAATAATTGTAATTCCCTCTTAGTAAATTTATAACATGTGCTACCAGGCATGTGAAGGCACTAGTTGCATGGCTTGTTGCATAGTTGTAAGCTTGTGGGATTTCCAAAATAAATGTGTATGATCAGTGGGAGGGACCAAGGGAACTACTTGATAACAATGTATGCTTACATGTATTGGGGAAACAAGAAAATTACAATGCATATAGCGCTTCCCTAGTGTTTTTTGAGTTGATTTCACAAATCTTGTTTCGTGTAATGGTCTCTCCTAAAGGGAGAGAATGACCTGTAGATAAATATGTACCATTGTCAAAGCTATTGTATTGTGTCCAAGTAGAAGCCGTGAATGTGGACCCCATAGTTGCCTTCCTTATAGTTAGGGGCACTTCGGATTTATGTTGTTGCTACATTGAATTCATATGCACTAAGAGTTAGAGGGAATCATTGACATGGTAGGATTAATTTATCAATAGAGAGATGTCATATTTGACAAAAGAAAAAATTATTTGAAGAGAACACAAAGGACCATCATCCAATTCTTGTTTCAAATTCAAGTAAAAATCGATGCCATTTTTTATAGGGTTTGACTTCAAATCTTTATAACTATATAACTACTTGAATGAAATTATGATATGCTTTTATGAAATAACTTTTTTTACGTCGTTTAAAATTATCGAAAATTGTCATATTATTCGTTTAGGAAATTGATGCTTTGTTCCAAGTTTATTAGTGTATTTGTAGTAAATAAATATCATCTCAATGATATTTACGAGATGGTAATTAGCGGAGACGAGTAGATTCAGTTTCACGATGGGAATTTTATGCACGTTATTGAATATATATATATATATATATATGGGGTAGAGGGTGGAAAACAACAATGAAGTATTTAGTGTTGTCTGAAGGAAATCCTGAAGGAAATCAAAATTATTTTATTAATAATTAATTTCTTAATAATATTATATTAAAAAATAATTATTATTTGATCCCATTCAAATTAAACAATAATCATTCGATTTTAAATCTTTTCAATTCTATAACGATATTCATACTACTGTAAGAAAAAAAATCGAATTATTATAGAATGCCACCACTAAACAATAGTCTTTGAACATATAAGATTAGACCAGCTTTACACTGCCGTAGACTAATGCTATGAAAAAGGGATGTTCAATAAACCGTACACGTTGGGACCATGGTACCATTTCAAAAATTCATTTTTGACAGAATATTTCCAAAGTTAAAAAAAAAAAAAATCTAGGCTCATGTCTTTCCAATGTTTGACAACATGGATTCAAAGGGAACCTAAGTCGTAAGTTTCTAGAATAACGCAGCCATAATTTTAGTAGGTATCTTTTATATTGTTTAAGAGTACAATTTTCTCAAACTTCTAGATAAATTGTCACTTGTGTCAAAATCAATGAGTATTCTGTCCCATCCAACATTTTTTTATTTATCAAATTTTATTTGTTTCCATGTAATAAACCACCCACACTTTAATATAGAAATATGTCACATTCATCACATAATTGCATATTTATACTATATTACTCATAAAATATTCTTCTTTTTAATGAGGAAAAGCGACTTTGTAAAAAAAATATACAATGCCACAATAACTTATATATAAATATTTACAAAAATTAGGATTTATTTTTCAAATATATAGATGTAGGTGTTTAATATAATCAATGGAACGTGTTGTTATTACACTGTCAAGGTTATGTGTTTCAATGATTTTCATGTATATACACTTGTGTATAGTTATGTTTACGATTTTAATGATTTTCATGTATATATACTTGTGTATACTTATATTTATGAAAAACAAGTGGAGTCATATAAATATTGGATGATTTTTGCATAATACATACTTTATATATGATTTTTTAGGAAAATAATTATTTTATGCATTTGTGTGTGGGGACCTAAAATAGATTATTATTATTATTATTGAGAGCGAGAAAGCACGCACATACACTTTACTTATTATTGATTAGACCCCAAACACTCGATTGAACAAATATATCGATTATTATGTGGAGACAATACTCAACTATTATATTCAATTTTAATGATTTTACTTAATTTAAACTTTTTTATAACTAGTTCTTAAAAAACCATAAATACTTAAAATATACAATAAACTAATTACCACTTTTTCCTAATTATAAGCTTTTATTCTTACAATTATTCATGACAGTGTAAAGTTGTTTCGATATAGAAAGCTACCTTCATCCCCTCACAAAATATTTAAGAAACATGCTATACAACCTAGAAGTAAAATATAATAATATTTGAATATAAAATTTATATGAATTTTTATTTTCTTTTATATTAATATGACTTTGAAAAATATTATTTTTTATATCAATTTTGAACTCCAATACGAACTTACGTACATACATATATTATACTAGGGCAATAAGTGAAACATAGTCTTTTATAGGACCAAAGCAACAAAATAATTTTGAATTGGATAACCTTCCCTTTTTGGAATTGGATAACCTTTCCTTTTCTTGAAGGATCTAATTATCTTTATGTTTGGCAAAGTAGTTGATCAAGTTGATCACTCCATGAATGGAAATATAATAACATTTGAACCTAAAGAATTTTTATTTTATTTTATATTGATATTTTGTTTAGTAAAAAAGTTGTTCTTTCTATGAAAGAAAAATTTAGAATCCTAAAAGAATGAAATTTGATTGTAAAAGTGTGAATTTCAATTTCAAATTTTTACTTCTAATTTTGAAATTGTCACATTTTGATACCAATTTTTTTTTTTTTTTTAATCCAAAAATAACAATTTCATTGCTTTATCCCATACCTCTTTTGCATGTGGAGAATATGCAAATAAATAGTTCATAGATTCTCTATCTTTTTTACACATTATACACTAATATGGCCCATGCTAGTTTCTTTTTTTCCACTGTATAGGTAAGGATTTTATTAGAAATCCTATCTTTTGAGAGGAAATGCTAACTTTCATATTCTTCCCCACTACCATCTGTTATTCCCTACTTCCTTGGCTTAAAGTTTATGTTACATATGAGCATTTAGCTTAGTAAACTGTCAAGCTTTTGTTCTTTCACTAAGAAATTAGTTAATTTTGATACTAAAAGTGTGATTATACTAATTTTTTTTAAAAATATCAATATATAATATGATTATGTGTTATACTTATATTCAGTCAACCTTAATCAAAATAGTTGATTTAGCACTAAGCACATACTTTTTCCAAAGGTTATCAAGCTTCCTTGGACTTTTAATTAATATTTTATAGCTCACTTATGGTTGTTCCTAGAAACATTAGTGACTATCTCATGAGCATGGAGGTTTCCCTAGAAATATTTGTGACTATCTCATGAATATTTAATTTCAAACTTATGAGAAACCTTTAAGATACCTTAAAAACGAAAAAGTGTACAATGGTACATGAAACATTATTATGAAACATTATTAGAGTATAACATTTTAGACAAATAAAAAATATATATTTTTAATTCTCTTTTAGTTATATAGTTATGTAACTGTTTGATGGGGAGTGAATCTGGGGTCCTTCGTTTCCAATACTTTACCAACCCAAAAATTACAGTAATGTATAGAGGCTATTAGAATCCCACCGACTACATGAAAGTGCTAGAACTAGAACATATAAAACTCATTCAACTCACAAGAACTTAAATATAGAAGTATCACACAATGATCATACACAAAAATGGAATTCTATTTAATCACTACACAGTCATGGCACCAGGGCAAGCCTGGTCTTCATTTCTTGGCTGCCCCCTCAAATGCCCGCAGGCTACAACTTATAAAGGATTCAACATAACGGTCAGATCCTATCTTTTAGTTGAGTCGGTGCCAACGATGCAACGATATTCTATAACTACTCAACGATGGTTAACATAGAAAGTGGTTACGTTACAAAACGGATCTGTCTCTTCTTAAAATCTGGCGTCAAACAGATCTGCTAGTTTTACAAGGAATTTAATAAATGAAATCCACCCTACGTGGATTTCTTCAACATATTTCAATGAAGATCACTTCCTCTTAACGGTGATTAGCCACCTAAAAGCCTAAAGTTTTGATTTGATTTAGAGGGGGATCGATGCCCCTGCATCAGACTCCCGAGGTACAAAAGTTTATGATCTCCTGGTCATATGTCTTCTTGTAACAACTTAACTTGTGAGATGCAATGAAACCTCTGCAGTAACAAATCTCTCCCACTTGTTACACGATACCTCACTAAGCTTCTCTCCTTTGGCTTAGTCTTTTGGCATCTTCGCGGTTCTTTCTTCTGGAACCGTATGAGCACTCCTTGCTCTAGGCCACTACAAATATTCTCACCTTCATCTTTTGTTACCTGTACAACCATAAAGAAAACAAGATTTCTTAACACAAACTTGTACCTCCTTCTGCTTCACCCAAGAATCTTTCGGCTCTGATACCACTTGATGAGGAGTGAATCTGGCGGTCCTTCGTTTCCAATACTCTGCCAACCCAAAAATTACAGCAATGTATAGAGGCTATCAGAATCCCATAGACTACAGGAAAGTGCTAGAACTGGAACATATAAAACTCATTCAAATCACAAGAACTTAAATATAGAAGTATCACACAATGATCATACACAAAAATGGAATTCTATTTAATCACTACACAGTCATGGCACCAAGGCAGGCCTGGTCTTCATTTCTTGGTCGCTCCCTCAAATGCCCACAGGCTACAACTTATAAAGGATTCAACATAATGGTCGGATCCTATCTTTTAGTTGAGTTGGTGCCAACGCCGCATCGATATCCTATAAATACTCAACGATGGTTAACATAGAAAGTGGTTACGTTACAAAATGGCTCTATCTCTTCTTAAAATCTGGCGTCAAATAGATCTGCTAGTTTTACAAGGAATTTAATAAATGAAATCCACTCTACGTGGATTTCTTCAACATATTTCAATGAAGATCATGTCCTCTTAATAGCGATTAGCCACCTAGAAGCCTAAAGTTTTGATTTGATTTAGAGGGGGATCGATGCCCCTGCATCACTGTTCACAAGCCAATCAAAGAAGCTTGATCTCAATGCAATGTGAATGGGTGATTCCACGAAGGTGGTTCACCATTTTTGGTGGATGGAAGCTAAAAAAATTGTTTTTCGAACCCTCGATCGAGGTATTTTCAAGCCCTCGATAGAGGTTTTAAAAGCTCGATCGAGGGTTTTAAAATAGCTCGATCAAGGGTTTTAAAACCCTCGATTGAGATTTTGAAAATACCTCGATCAAGGGTTTTAAAACCCTCGATCGAGCTTTTGAAAAGCTCGCAAAAGATCGAACTAGCTTTTGAAAAACATAAAAAGGTTCATTTTAGGCCCTCGATCGAGGTATTTAGCTCGATCGAGGGCTTAAAAAACAAGCCGAGAGCCCTTTTCACTGCAGAATGAAAGTTTTGTCTGCCTTCCATGGAGTTAAACCATGTCATTAAATGCTCATTAATGAGCGGACTTGATACCGTTGGATTCATCAACGAATCCTCTATCCAGATATATACAATTTATGAATTTTTATCTTCATATGTCTATTGTTTTTAAATTTCTACTAAAACTTTCCCTAAAAAACCATGCCGACAACTTCAATTGAGTTCAAAGATAAATCCACAACATTCAAAATACATATCCAAAAAATTTGAAAAAATACACAAGCCCCAGATAAACGCGTCCTCTTTAAAAGGGTATTTTTAGTTTTGCAAATTATGTAAAAAATCAAAAGATTTTGTGCACACACACACATGTGTGCAAAATGCGACTTAAATATTCATTGGTAAGTTTCGAAAAATAATAATAAATATAATTTTTCGAGAAAAATTAAAAGAAAAATATGTAAGCCCCAGTGCACTTTGTCTAGATCATGTTCACATATTTCATTTTTTTAAATTATTACTTTAACATTAATTTATTGTTCACGTACACAAACTACTTGTTAATTGCTCTTCAAATTTTTAAGTACACACATTTCATTAAATGAAAATTCGACACGATATATGGCATTGGTATATTTCGAAAAAAATATCATTGGAAAGCCAACATAATTATCTACATTTCGTTTTTCAACCGCATGTCAAAATTCATGTGGCAAGTATGAGTTTCGAGGGCTTCAATTTAATACATGGGTAAAATTTCTGTTTTTCACCATCATATTTGGCCAAAAAGAGTTACCCATCTTCATATCTTTTATCAATAATATTTCTAGTTTGGTTTATATTTTCCATGTTACATATTATTGAAACATGGTATTAGAGCTCCCATTTTATATGAAGTAAGTGAGCAAGCCATGGATTCAAAGGTTCAAAATCTAGTCAAGAGATTCATTGCGCAGAATTTGAGCTGAGCATTAGCCGAGGTAGTTGTCTGTGTGCAGCAGAGAAAGATCCCCACGAAGAGTTAAGTCAAGGAATTCATTTGCATGCAGAAGAGGAAGAGCCCCCACAAAGAGTTAAGTTGAGGTGGTTACTCGTGTGAAGGAAGGGGGAGCGACAATCCCAAGTTGTCGACCTGCGTGAAGATCCAAGAGAGGGGAGTGACAATCAACAAAAAAGGAAAGAACTGAATTTGTGATTGCCCCATTAAAATATTTGTTTATTCTGAAGTCTACGCATACTTTGAAATATTGCTTCACCTTATTAGATATTACATATATTATGTCTTTGTTTCAATTTGTTTTATCCATTTTGAAATAGTGTTTAAATAAGATATTCTTGGATAGCTATAGTGACACCTCACCACTTATAAGTTGGGAATAGTCAATAAAGTAAAGTGATTGCATTATAAGTGATATAGTTATTAATGGGATTAATTTTCAACTTATTCTTTTCATTAGATATTATTAAAAGCAAGCGTATGCCCCATTAAAATATTTGTTTATCATGAAGTCTACACATACTTTGAAATCTTGCTTCACCTTATTAGATATTACATATATTATGTCTATGTTTCAATTGTTTTTATCTATTTTGAAATAGTGTCTAAATAAGACATTGTTGCATAGCTATAGCGACAACTCACCACTTTTAAGTTGGGAATAGTCAATAAAGTAAAGTGATTGATTTCATTATAAGTGATATAGTTATTAATGGGATTAATTTTCAACTTAATCTTTCATTGGATATTATTAAAAGAAAGTGCATGCCCCATTAAAATATTTGTTTATTCTGAAGTCTACGCATACTTTGAAATATTGCTTCACCTTATTAGATATTACATATATTATGTCTATGTTTCAATTTTTTTTATCCACTTTGAAATAGTGTTTAAATAAGATATTGATGCATAGCTATAGAGATAGCTCACCACCTTTAAGTTAGGAATAGTCAATAAAGTAAAGCGATTGCATTATAAGTGATATAGTTATTAATGGGATTAATTTTCAACTTAGTATTTTCATTAGATATTGGGCGCTCGCACGAAGTTGGTTCCACTTTTTAGTGTCACTATAGAAATAAAAAATGCACATCCGAAATGAAAATCCATAACGCATATGCGTTATTGTGACTAGGTTCGGACAAACCCGAGCCGAAAACCGAGGCTAAGCTTAGTTAGCCCAAATTGCATATGCGATATATCAGACTTGCGTTTTTTAATAGTTACAAATTGCAAGTGCGATATATCCCACTTGCGTTATATCGCAAGTGCGATATATCCCACTTGCGTTGCAACGTAAGTGTGATTTGGATCATGTGGATCATTTTAAATTTTATTTTCTTTCACAATGATCAAAATACAGTCTAAGAATCATGATCTATATTGGCATAGATACTCCCAATTCCTCTCATTCCTCTAGAAGGATTGAATCCCTCCATATCTCTTCCATATTTCAAAGTTGTAGTCGAACTAGGGTTCGATTCATATGGTATTCTTATTTCACCATCATTTGTGTTTTTGTTTTTTTTCTCCGTTTGTTTGAATGATTAGAGTTTCATTTATTGTACTAAATTTTTTGTCTCTATGCATATAATTTTACTTGCAAAGGCGTAGTTAGAGAGATTCAATTGATTTATGAGAGCGGGGACCATATACAAACTTTGTTTGTTCTCTAGATGTGAATACTAGAGATGATTTGAAACATTAGTTTTCTTTTCTTATATCCGTTCTTATTTGAGATGTTATCCTTCTGTACAAGGCACCGTGGATCTCTTCTACAACTAATGTCACATGTACAATTTGTGAACTAAATTGATTTCTTGTTTCGATATCTTCTCCTCTAATTTTTCTTCTTCTTTTGATGTCTTCTATCATACCCTTCACCATATAACTCCCTCATTGCTTATCCAACCACACCATGTTACCCATCCATGCACCCACTATTTCAACTAAAGTTATTAAAATGGAGGCTAATATCTCTTATTATAGATCATAAAAATAAGAAACCCACTTCCTCTCTTCTACCATTACCTTTTCTCCCTTCAAACCTATTTGCCCCTATCCTACAAAGATATAAAATTAAACATTTGAAAAAACTACTCTCTATCTTTATCTCATTACTCACATGATCTCTTTATGAAAATATATTTGATGACTACAAATATGGTAATTCAATTACAAATAAACTCCATGGAGATAAAATAACACATTTTGGTAATGATGTTTTGTAATCAATACTTATAATGAACATTACTAATTTATAATACATATCCTAAGGTATTTTGAGTTCTTTTCTTCGATGAAAATTTATTTGATTAATTATGTATTCTACACAAGCATACGATAATTAACATGAAGGAGAAGAGCATTCCTTGAATTACTCTATATCTAGTATAATTTTATATGAGGATGTTGATTGTTTGGTAAACCATTGGAAGATAAAAGGGGCTCCATAAATTTATATAATATAAATACCATTAATAGCAAAGGAGAAATTGTGACACAAAATCCCAGAGGGTTAGCTCAAGTGGTTGAGTGTTGTAATCGCAAGCAAAAGAAATCCCTAGGTGGCTATGCAGGGCCTCACTTGATGTCCAGGATCAAATGGTGCAAACATGATTATTGCTCCCCTAAGGCAAGACATAGAGTGAAAATGTTGTAATTATCACTCCCTAGTAGGCTTGCAAGGAGTGACGATGTTGTAATTGTCCCTCCCTAGTCAAGGAGAAAGGGGTGAAAATCCTTATACATTGGCAAAAATGAAGGTCCAAATGATGGGATTTCGACATACTAATTAAGGATTTGTAGAATTCAATGTGCCCTTGTCTCCGTCATCCTTGGTCCAAGGAAATCCCCAATCATTTATTCATTCATATATAAAGGATTAGTAGTCCAAGGAAATCCCCAATCATTTATTCATTCATATAAAAAGGATTAATAGAGTTAAAAAACGCGGCTGCGATATATCTTACTTTCGATATATCACACTTGCGATATATCGCAAGTGCGATTTGTAATGCAAAAAAAATATATATATAAAATAGAGTGACCGCTGCCTCATTTTCATTCATATATATCTTAAAGGATTAATAGAGTTCAAAAACGCACTTGCGATATATCGCAAGTGCGATTTATAATGCAATATATATATATATATATATATATTTAACAGAGTGGCTGCGACCTCATTTTCATTCATATATATTTAGGATTAATAGAGTTAAATAATGCACTTGTGATATATCGAAAGTGCGATTTGCAATGCAATGCAATGCAAAAAAAAAACACAGTGCTCGCGGTCTCATTTTCAAATTCATATATATTTAGGATTAAAAAACGCATTTTCATTAATAGAGTTACAAAACGCACTTGCGATATATCGCATGTGCAATTTGTAATGCAATATATATATATATAAAAAACACAGTGCCCGCGGCCTCATTTTCCCAATCTACACAGTGAAGGACCGGCGATATCGGGAAGGCGAAAAAACACACCTGTCGATTTGTGTTTGAGAGAAGGAGGGGAAAGCCACTTCACAATTCGAATAAAATGGAAGGTGGGTGGAAAGATTTACTAGTTTGTTAATTCCTTTTGAATTTTTCGTTATTGTGTTTGTTAATTTACTAGTTTTTGTTTTTTTTTAAACCAATTTAATTAAATTTGTTATGTGTGTTAAAAAAAAAACAATGAAATTGATTAATTAAATTTTGAAATTGAACTATTTTGTTCTTAATAGAGAGCACAAAACCAGACACTAACCCCAATCCAAACCAAAATCCATACACAAACCCAAACCCAAACCAAAATCCAAACACAAACCCACACACGGAGGAGGAACACGATCGTAATTCTGAGATTCTAGCTCGTTTGGGTTCATTGAGGCACCTTAGCTCACTCTTTAGGGGGGGACCACTTAAGACAATCTTTAGCTGAGGCATTAGACTCCATAACAAATACAATTGCCAATGCCCAGGGAGCACTGTACAACATTAGCTCGTATAGAGATTCCCAGACGCAATACTATTCCACTGGGTTGAGCTACAAAGATGTCAAAAAATGAAAGATAACCAAAGACCAATTGTTTTCCTTATTCCAGGACCCCAGCACCGGATTGGTTCCACCCACCATTCGACCACACATTTCCATAGACTGGTGCGTGGAACCAAATATTAAATCCAATTAGATGGATCGCTGGTACATGGTCTTTGATGAAGACCCTCACGAAAATAGAGACATCCCATTTTATTTCCTTAGGAAGGTGTATGCAGAATTTATCCTGGGGAAACATGTGAACTATTTTGACATTTTAGAGTTCCAGGGTGTAGGTCATGGGATGCCCCAAGATAGGGAAGGGGCTAGGACCGATCCTAACCATGTGCGACGCTCTCCACACACACCAAACCCCCTCAGTTATATCCTCCAACAGGTCCAGTTCTTGATGATACGCAGGATTCGTTATTAGATTTGGCTGATACATTGCTTCGACATGGGACTTCCGTCCAAGGCATTGTAGGCCAAGGGGTTGGCACTTCCGAGGCTGGCCCATATGGGGTTGTACCAACTCGGAGTCAGTATCCACCTTTTAGGTCCCCAGACCAAACCAGAGGTACACATCGCACCGATGATGCGGAGTCTTAAGAGCATCGAGTTATTCCACACCCTTGCACATCGTGTCGAAGCATATGCTATGGGCCTGCTTCAAAGTTTCAGGGCGATGGATTACTCCGATATTTAGGTAACATTCATTCTTTACATAGTATATATATATTGTTTTATATCACAGATTTCAATTGTTTCGTAATTTATTTCTATTTAAATAATTATCTGACAATTTACGTGAACAAATATATAGTTGGTGTCCAATGACACCCCAGATTCACATAATCCGGCCGTTGATGTTGATGCCATTAATGCAGCGGTCAATGCTGCATATGATTTTGGTGCTTCACCATTAGTTGTAAGAACTTTATTTTTAATTTGTCATCGAGTAATTTACATATTTATAATTTAGAGATTGCAACATTCAATACGTCTTAAACTCGATACAATATGTTTTATGCACGGTGGGCACGATGAGTTTGTGGAATCCCAGGTCAGTCCCTCCCATGTAGAGGAAGATTCCTAGACTCAGGTATTCTTTTCATTACATGCTTTTAATGATTTGAAACATGTATGCGTTTAATTATTTAAGGAAATTTTCTAATTGTATTTGTATGTTTTGTTACGTAGCATGGTTATGGTCAGGTTTTTTTTTTTACCGTCTAGTAAGGCCAATGTTTAGTATTCCACCCACCGGTGACCCTCTTCCTCCCCCCTAGGTACGTGTACATGTCTCGCTTTCTTTGAAAAAGCCATTTTCCATCCATGTAGTATATATATGTAGTCTTGTTATATCTTTGTATTTGCTGACATTGACATATATGTTACCTTATGCAGGCATCTAGTAATGCAATGGTGCTTGAAGAGCACCCAATCGATGTTGTTGGTGACCCACCTCTCCCCCCCCGCAAGTACGTGTATGTCGAGCTCTTTCTTTGAAAAGGTCATTGTACGTCCATACATAGTATATATACAGTCTCATTTTCTTTGTATTTGCTGACATTGATCCATATGTTATTTTATTCAGGCATCTAGTGATGTAGTGGTGCTTGAAGAGCACCAAATCGACGTTGTTGGTGACCCACCTCTCCCCCCCCCCAGGTACGTGTGTACATGTCTCTCTTTCTTTGAAAAGGTCATTGTACGTCCATACATATTATATACAGTCTCATGTTCTTTGTATTTGCTGACATTGGTACATATGTTACTTTATGTAGGAATCTAGTGATGCAATGGTGCCTGAAGAGTACCCAACTGAGGTTGTTGGTGACTCATCTCTGCCGCCCCCCCCAGGTACATGTATGTCTCACTTTTTTTGAAAGAGTCATTGTCCGTCCATGTAGTATATATGTCATGTTTTCTTTGTATTTGCTGACATTGACATGTATGTTACTTTATGCAGGCATCTACTAAACTAGTGGTGCCTGAAGAGCATCCAATTGGGGCCACTGATGACCCTGCAAGCCTCGCCACCCAAGTACATGCAGTTTTCAGTGCCGAGGACTTACACACACATGGTAAGTAAAAATGTTATATTTGCTTGGAATTTGAACAAATGTATATAGAGTTGTATTTATTTTTATAGCGTGGTAAACTAACATACAAATTTTGGTTTGTGTGTAGTCTCCGATATTGAGAATGCGTCCTCCTATGGATCGTTGGGGAACGCCATCAAGCAGCTGCAAAAGAAAGATAGACTTCTCATTAGCCACTGATATTGGCAGTGAAAAGAGGGATAAATAGAAATCATGTATAGGGGGGATACATATAGAATCCATGTATAGGGGGAATACATACATGTACCATTTTGCTTATATGTACACACAGATGTATAGTATGATCCACAAGTACATGAAACAAAATAAATAGGGTTGAACATGGATCACAAGTGGAATTTCACATGCATGCATGACTAAGATGTAGAAACACATGTACATATTATATGCACATACATGAAACAAAATGCCATATACCTAGGGCTATGCACATACATGAAACAAAAAGGCCATATACCTAGGCTATGCACATACATGAAACAAAAAGGCCATATACCTAGGCTATGCACATACATGAAACAAAATGAGGTATTGAAAGAACTTAGAAGAGAACTATTGTAATTGTTGATAATTGCTAGTTTTAAGGTTTATTGGTCATATGTGAAAATTGGCATAAATATTCATAAACTTGATATACAAGAGAACTTTTGGCATATGAAGATGATGAAGATAAAATTGACTCGAGAGCATGTTATTTTTCGATTTCTATTTGGTGGTGTCTAAAGACACTGGTTGTTCTTGGCTCCTCCAATGTGCCATAAATAGTGTTTGTATCCTAGGAACAGGAAAGGCTAAACATTAGTACTCTCATAAGAAAATAAGGAAAATGTGCAAACATTATTTATAGATAACTCACCTGAGGTTGTAGGATCGTGTTTATAACTTGTACAGTAAATTATGTCTGTGAATGGTATCCGACATTCACAAATTAGTACATTGGGAATAAACTGAAGGCTAAATAATTGAAATTGTGCTTCAACACACACTTTAAGGATTAAATTTAACGCACCTAATAATCTAGCCACACTGGAAAATCTAGTAACACTTGACAATGAACTCACTCGAGTAGGCCATCTGGATCATCTCTGCTGCCGATGGTGTCCATCAATCTCTCATGCTCTAAATGTGGTAGCAAGTATTGTACATGTGACTTTTTTTTTTCAAAATTGTGCACAACTTTATGTTTATACCAACTACCAGGTTGGTGAAGTGGTATACAATAGCTCCTGGTTTATAATCCTGATATACATACCCACCCTTCCTTTTCTGTTGTGCTGCTAGTGTGAGGTACTCCCCTTTCATAACCATCGAGCCAGTTGGGTATTCAATATTTTCATCATCTGTAACAGGTTCGAGAAGCGTTTGTTTCCCCTCTAAGCAATGTGTGAACCAATAGTCAGAACCCCATTCTTTTTTTTGGGGGGCAACCACTGCATATATCTGACCTGTGAAAGGAAATCGAAAAAGGTTAAAAATACATAAATATTAAAAAAGGTCTTGCATGCAACATAAATAAAATTTCTTTCAATGTAAGGGCTTGTAGTGATTTAGGTACTACTAATTTATTTTTTTGTACCTGCTTGTATGAGATCCAATATGTGATCATAGTCTGTAGAAATATATGTCTGATCATCTTCCAAATGGTCTATTTCATTAACCCCCTTGAAATTAGTGCCAAGTGTCACTTGATCCCCTGTATCAACTGTATCTGTATACTCACAATAATCCCATTCATCTATGCTATAGGAACTGCAAAAGCAAGCCTTCAATCTTGTCCAAATTTGTAGGGCCGAGTTCTTTGAGCTTCTAATTGAATGAAAACCTCGAGTTCCATGCACTGTGTTCACCCGATGTGTTTGGGATCGGTCCACATCTGTCACCTCCCAGAATATTCTCCGCACTAGGTGTTTCCTTATTGCTTGTTCTCCCATCAGATATGCACACCATTCGACTATAGATGAAGCGTCTCGAAGGCGAGCACCTGTAAACTTCATCTCTTCCCTTCACAGGGCAGTTTTTATGCATGCACTAGCACCATCGTGCTCTCCTTTGCCATGACTTGTTTCAAAGTAGTTCCATGTATGTGGCACCTTGTATTTTATGTGCAATAAACACAACCATTGAAATACACGTGCATTCTTGAACTGTCCAGCACAACCATCTGACCAAATCAAATGATGATAAAATGGTATATCCATAGCTATCACTTGATCATAGAACAACTGAAAGAAATGTTACACGTAATGGATGTCATCGGTCTGGTCATCACTGATGTAAAAGTGACTCTCTTTCAATATCACACGTTTCTCTTCACTGCTATCTGCCCATGTCGATAAGTCATATGGACCATTATGCTCACCTGCTCTGAGTGATAGTATTGACTTTGTATTTCATTTTGTGGTTGTAGGGTGTAATTTTCCACAAAGTCAACCATTGATAGTATTGTTCCGAGAGGGAAGGTGTCCCGGCATATTCTTAATTGCTCATCTTGCCACCGTGCCATATCGACATGATGAATGTATTGTTGGATCTTTCCACGGAACTCTGGAATAAAATCACATACTTGCACCTAGTGGAAAAAAATAAACAATGTTATAAAACAACATAAAAATATTTACATGAATATTAAAATATACATGAATATTAAAATATACATGAATATTTAAAACAATGTTATAAAACAACATATAAACAATGTACACTCAGTTAAATGAACATTTTTCGTGTAGATTGTCACCTGTGAAGTCAACAATTTAATCTTCTTGCTTTCTTTCCCATCACGTAGCTGATATGTCTCATACTGAAAGTTCTGCTTCTCGACCATTACATTACTGAATGCTTGATCTTCACTCTCATGGATGCAATCGGACCATAAAGATAGCCCACCACAATTGTTGTAAGAACCCTCTACACATTGTTTTAAGTAATGTGTCTGCCCATCTTGCCTCGGACACATTATGCTATGGATGAAATATCTAGATGACATTGGCGGTACTGTACTTGAGCATTCTTGCACATGGTTAGGATGCAAAAAACAATGTATATGTGCAAATCTATGATATATAGATCAAGCTCTATGTGGTATCTACAACAACGAGTGTTCCGGATTCTATTGATTCTAACATACCAAGGCTTGCATTTTTCAAAAGATCTTTTCCCGAGCCTTAGCTCTACGTGGGAAACTTTAAACATCTCGAACAGTTGAGTTTGTGTCATGTCAAGGTAATGTTTAACATGCCCTTCATTGTTCATAGAACCCCTATAGTGTTTTAACACATCCTTTGTGTTAGAAGAAGGCCTAGTGTGATCATGCCAAAAAGTGTGCACTAGTCCCTTCACTGCTTCGACCAACTTCATGTCTTTGCGAGGCAACCTACCGCTAAATGCCCATAATGTATCCATTTGTCCCTCTACATCAAGGTTGTCTCTTCTTACTGAATATTTTTTAAGTGTCTTTGGATGTAAAGGGACAATTTCTGATGTGCATTTAAATAAACGACGTTGCCTTGTGGATCTAGATACAATTGATTCAGCCAATACGCGGCGAGCTACATTACAGTCTTTTGAATGAGTTTTTTTACCTATTTATGTGAATGCAGCAGCAAGAGATTTAACAATGTGATTACTTGATCCGGTATTCTTTAATATTCTTATGCCTTACTTTTTTCTATCATTTTCCATACTTCTAGATTTAATCAAAGCTAAAAACAATTGACATTTACCGGCTTCATATTTTGGTTCAAAATATTGTTTCATTATTTGAGAACAATGACGAATGATTGTGCGTTTAGCCACCTTACCTTCCATGGAAGTCAATTCGCTCTCGTCCACTTGTATGTGTTTAGGAGTTCTCTTTCGTTTTGATGCGAGATTTCTTGTCATTTGAAATGCTGGAGAGACGTTTACATCCACTGTAGGCTGACAACTTCGATTAGGAGATTGAACCACCTAGCATGGTTGTTGCAGAGTCTCGTCAGGAACATAATGATTGAGCTCTACAGAGGGTTGTCCAGTTAATAATGGACCAAAATTTTCATCTTGGTTATAACCAACTTGCATTAAAGTTGCAATATCTTCCTCAGCCTCTTCATCAGGTATCTGTTGAGCGGGAATGGGAAGTATTTTCTCATCCAATGAATGTCGACGATTTCTTGAATGTTCCCTCTTCTTTTCTTTTTTAATTTCAGCTTCTTCGGGTGTAAGCATCTTCCTCGCTAACTTCCAAACTCTATTACGTGGATTCCCATTGAAATCCACCCAAAATTGTACAAAACCTATGGATCTGTGTAATAAATGATTAAATTGCAGTTTGAACAGTACGCTCTGCACAGGTTTCAGAAGAATTATGTCTTTTCGTGTACAGTAGAAATGGCCCATGACCCGCAACCCAAGATTATTTATTAAACAAATATCGCATACGCGATATAACGCATCTTTGTTTTAATGCATATTTGTTATATCACATATGCGATATGAACTATATGCTTTTTATGCTTTTTACAAACGACTAGTTTGTTAAAAACATGATCACTAAATCACATATGCAATATATCGCATATGCATTATATCGCATATGCGATTTAGTGCATATCAACTATTGAAACCTCATTTAACCATGAAACATGAAAACATCATTTAATCCCTAGAAGATTGGATTTACCCTTGGACCATGGTACAGTGTCTTCAGAACTATGTTTTGTCTGGAAATATTCGTAATGGTTCCTATATGACCATGGTCAACGCCTCGAGAACAATCTTCAATGCATAAAAGAAAAATTTAGAATCTTAAAAGAATGAATTTTGATTGTAAAAGTGTGAATTTCAATTTCAAATTTTTATTTTTCATTTTGAAATTGTCACATTTTGATACCAATATTTTTCTTTTTAATCCAAAAATATCAATTTCATTGTTTCATTCCATACCTCTTTTGCATGTGGAGAATATGCAAATAAATAGTTCATAGATTCTCTATCTTTTTTACACATTATACACTAATATGGCCCATGCTAGTTTCTTTTTTTCCATTGTATAGGTAAGGATTTTATTAGAAATCCTATCTTTTGAGAGGAAATGCTAACTTTCATATTCTTCCCCACTACCATCTGTTATTCCCTACTTCCTTGTCTTAAAGTTTATGTTACATATGAGCATTTAGCTTAGTAAACTGTCAAGCTTTTGTTCTTTCACTAAGAAATTAGTTAATTTTGATACTAAAAGTGTGATTATACTAATTTTTTTTAAAAATATCAATATATGATATGATTATGTGTTATACTTATATTCAGTCAACCTTAATCAAAATAGTTGATTTAGGACTAAGTACATACTTTTTCCAAAGGTTATCAAGCTTCCTTGGACTTTTAATTAATATTTTATAGCTCACTTATGGTTGTTCCTAGAAACATTTGTGACTATCTCATGAGCATGGAGGTTTCCCTAGAAATATTTGTGACTATCTCATGAATATTTAATTTCAAACTTATGAGAAACCTTTAAGATACCTTAAAAACGAAAAAGTGTACAATGGTACATGAAACATTATTATGAAACATTATTAGAGTATAACATTTTAGACAAATAAAAAATATATATTTTTAATTCTCTTTTAGTTATATAGTTATGTAACTGTTTGATGGGGAGTGAATCTAGGGGTCCTTTGTTTCCAATACTTTACCAACTCAAAAATTATAGCAATGTATAGAGGCTATTAGAATCCCACCGACTACAGGAAAGTGCTAGAATTGGAACATATAAAACTCATTCAACTCACAAGAAATTAAATATAGAAGTATCACACAATGATCATACACAAAAATGGAATTCTATTTAATCACTACACAGTCATGGCACCATAGCAAGCCTGGTCTTCATTTCTTGGTTTCCCCCTCAAATGCCCACAGGCTACAACTTATAAAGGATTTAACATAACGGTCAAATCCTATCTTTTAGTTGAGTCGGTGCCAACGACGCAACGATATCCTATAACTACTCAACGCTGGTTAACATAGAAAGTGGTTACGTTACAAAACGAATCTGTCTCTTCTTAAAATCTGGCGTCAAACAGATCTGCTAGTTTTACAAGGAATTTAATAAATGAAATCCACCCTATGTGGATTTCTTCAACATATTTCAATGAAGATCACTTCCTCTTAACAGCGATTATCCACCTAAAAGCCTAAAGTTTTGATTTGATTTAGAGGGGGATCGATGCCCCCACATCAGACTCCCGAGGTACAAAATTTTATGACCTCCTGGTCATATGTCTTCTTGTAACAACTTAACTTGTGAGATGCAATGAAACCTCTGCAATAACAAATCTCTCCCACTTGTTACACGACACCTCACTAAGCTTCTCTCCTTTGGCTTAGTCTTTTGGCATCTTCGCGGTTCTTTCTTTTGGAACCGTATGAGCACTCCTTGCTCTAGGCCACTACAAATCTTCTCACCTTCATCTTTTGTTACCTGTACAACCATAAAGAAAACAAGATTTCTTAACACAAACTTGTACCTCCTTCTGCTTCACCCAAGAATCTTTCGGCTCTAATACCACTTGATGGGGAGTGAATCTGGCGGTCCTTCATTTCCAATACTCTGCCAACCCAAAAATTATAGCAATGTATAGAGGCTATCCGAATCCCATCGACTACGGGAAAGTGCTAGAATTGGAACATATAAAACTCATTCAACTCACAAGAACTTAAATATAGAAGTATCACACAATGATCATACACAAAAATGGAATTCTATTTAATCACTACACAGTCATGGCACCAAGGCAGGCCTGGTCTTCATTTCTTGGCCGCCCCCTCAAATGCCCACAGGCTACAACTTATAAAGGATTCAACATAATGGTCGGATCCTATCTTTTAGTTGAGTCGGTGCCAACGATGCATCAATATCCTATAAATACTCAACGATGGTTAACATAGAAAGTGGTTACGTTACAAAACGGCTCTATCTCTTCTTAAAATCTGCGTCAAACAGATCTGCTAGTTTTACAAGGAATTTAATAAATGAAATCCACCCTACGTGGATTTCTTCAACATATTTCAATGAAGATCATGTCCTCTTAACAACAATTAGCCACCTAGAAGCCTAAAGTTTTGATTTGATTTAGAGGAGGATCGATGCCCCTGCATCACTGTTCACAAGCCAAATCAAAGAAGCTTGATCTCAATGTAATGTGAATGGGTGATTCCACGAAGGTGGTTCACCATTTTTGGTGGATGGAAGCTAAAAAAATTGTTTTTCGAACCCTCGATCAAGGTATTTTCAAGCCCTCGATAGAGGTTTTAAAAGCTCGATTGAGGGTTTTAAAATCTCAATCGAGGGTTTTAAAATACCTCGATCGAGGGTTTTAAAACCCTCGATTGAGCTTTTGAAAATACCTCGATCGAGGGTTTTAAAACCCTCGATCGAGCTTTTGAAAAGCTCGCAAAAGATCGAACTAGCTTTTGAAAAACATAAAGGTTCATTTTAGGCCCTCGATCGAGGGCTTAAAAAACAAGCCAAGAGCCCTTTTCACTACAGAATGAAAGTTTTTCCTGCCTTCCATAGAGTTAAACCATGTCATTAAATGCTCATTAATGAGCGGACTTGATACAATTGGATTCATGAACGAATCCTCTATCCAGATATATACAATTTATGAATTTTTATTTTCATATGTCTATTGTTTTTAAATTTCTACTAAAACTTGCCTAAAAAACCATGCCGACAACTTTAATTGAGCTCAAAGATAAATCCACAACATTCAAAATACATATCCAAAAAATTTGAAAAAATACACAAGCCCCAGATAAACACGTCCTCTTTAAAAGGGTATTTTTAGTTTTGCAAATTATGTAAAAAATAAAAGATTTTGCACACACACACACGTGTGCAAAATGCGACTTAAATATTCATTGGTAAGTTTCGAAAAATAATAATAAATATAATTTTTCGAGAAAAATTAAAAGAAAAATATGTAAGCCCCAGTGCAGTCTGTCTAGATCATGTTCACATATTTCATTTTTTTTAAATTATTACTTTAACATTAATTTATTGTGCACGCACACAAACTACTTGTTAATTGCTCTTCAAATTTTTAAGTACACACATTTCATTAAATGAAAATTCGACACGATATATGGCATTGGTATATTTCGAAAAAATTATCATTGGAAATCCAACATAATTATCTACATTTCGTTTTTCAACCACATGTCAAAATTCATGTGGCAAGTATGAGTTTCGAGGGCTTCAATTTAATACATGGGTAAAATTTCTGTTTTTCACCATCATATTTGGCCAAAAAGAGTTACCCATCTTCATATCTTTTATCAATAATATTTCTAGTTTGATTTATATTTTCCATGTTACATATTATTGAAACATGGTATTAGAGCTCCCATTTTATATGAAGTAAGTGAGCAAGCCATGGATTCAAAGGTTCAAAATCTAGTCAAGAGATTCATTGCACAGAATTTGAGCTGAGCATTAGCCGAGGTAGTTGTCTGTGTGCAGCAGAGAAAGATCCCCACGAAGAGTTAAGTCAAGGAATTCATTTGCATGCAGAAGAGGAAGAGCCCCCACAAAGAGTTAAGTTGAGGTGGTTACTCGTGTGAAGGAAGGGGGAGCGACAATCCCAAGTTGTCGACCTGCGTGAAGATCCAAGAGAGGGGAGTGACAATCAGCAAAAAAGGAAAGAACTGAATTTGTGATTGCCCCATTAAAATATTTGTTTATTGTGAAGTCTACGCATACTTTGAAATATTGCTCCACCTTATTAGATATTACATATATTATGTCTATGTTTCAATTTGTTTTATCCATTTTGAAATAGTGTTTAAATAAGATATTCTTGGATAGCTATAGTGACACCTCACCACTTTTAAGTTTGGAATAGTCAATAAAGTAAAGTGATTGCATTATAACTGATATAGTTATTAATGGGATTAATTTTCAACTTATTCTTTTCATTAGATATTATTAAAAGCAAGCATATGCCCCATTAAAATATTTGTTTATCATGAAGTCTACACATACTTGGAAATCTTGCTTCACCTTATTAGATATTACATATATTATGTCTATGTTTCAATTGTTTTTATCTATTTTGAAATAGTGTCTAAATAAGACATTGTTGCATAGCTATAGCGACAACTCACCACTTTTAAGTTGGGAATAGTCAATAAAGTAAAGTGATTGATTTCATTATAAGTGATATAGTTATTAATGGGATTAATTTTAAACTTAATCTTTCATTGGATATTATTAAAAGAAAGTGCATGCCCCATTAAAATATTTGTTTATTCTGAAGTCTACGCATACTTTGAAATATTGCTTCACCTTATTAGATATTACATATATTATGTCTATGTTTCAATTGTTTTTATCCATTTTGAAATAGTGTTTAAATAAGATATTGATGCATAGCTATAGAGATAGCTCACCACCTTTAAGTTAGGAATAGTCAATAAAGTAAAGCGATTGCATTATAAGTGATATAGTTATTAATGGGATTAATTTTCAACTTAGTATTTTCATTAGATATTGGGCGCTCGCACGAAGTTGGTTCCACTTTTTAGTGTCACTATAGAAATAAAAAATGCACATCCGAAATGAAAATCCATAACGCATATGCGTTATTGTGACTAGGTTCGGACAAACCCGAGCCGAAAACCGAGGCTAAGCTTAGTTAGCCCAAATTGCATATGCGATATATCGGACTTGCGTTTTTTAATAGTTACAAATTGCAAGTGCGATATATCCCACTTGCGTTATATCGCAAGTGCGATATATCCCACTTGCGTTGCAACGTAAGTGTGATTTGGATCATGTGGATCATTTTAAATTTTATTTTCTTTCACAATGATCAAAATACAATCTAAGAATCATGATCTATATTGGCATAGATACTCCCAATTCCTCTCATTCCTCTAGAAGGATTGAATCCCTCCATATCTCTTCCATATTTCAAAGTTGTAGTCGAACTAGGGTTCGATTCATATGGTATTCTTATTTCACCATCATTTGTGTTTTTGTTTTTTTTCTCCGTTTGTTTGAATGATTAGAGTTTCATTTATTGTACTAAATTTTTTGTCTCTATGCATATAATTTTACTTGCAAAGGCGTAGTTAGAGAGATTCAATTGATTTATGAGAGCGGGGACCATATACAAACTTTGTTTGTTCTCTAGATGTGAATACTAGAGATGATTTGAAACATTAGTTTTCTTTTCTTATATCCGTTCTTATTTGAGATGTTATCCTTCTGTACAAGGCACCGTGGATCTCTTCTACAACTAATGTCACATGTACAATTTGTGAACTAAATTGATTTCTTGTTTCGATATCTTCTCCTCTAATTTTTCTTCTTCTTTTGATGTCTTCTATCATACCCTTCTCCATATAACTCCCTCATTGCTTATCCAACCACACCATGTTACCCATCCACGCACCCACTATTTCAACTAAAGTTATTAAAATGGAGGCTAATATCTCTTATTATAGATCATAAAAATAAGAAACCCACTTCCTCTCTTCTACCATTACCTTTTCTCCCTTCAAACCTATTTGCCCCTATCCTACAAAGATATAAAATTAAACATTTGAAAAAACTACTCTCTATCTTTATCTCATTACTCACATGATCTCTTTATGAAAATATATTTGATGACTACAAATATGGTAATTCAATTACAAATAAACTCCATGGAGATAAAATAACACATTTTGGTAATGATGTTTTGTAATCAATACTTATAATGAACATTACTAATTTATAATACATATCCTAAGGTATTTTGAGTTCTTTTCTTCGATGAAAATTTATTTGATTAATTATGTATTCTACACAAGCATACGATAATTAACATGAAGGAGAAGAGCATTCCTTGAATTACTCTATATCTAGTATAATTTTATATGAGGATGTTGATTGTTTGGTAAACCATTGGAAGATAAAAGGGGCTCCATAAATTTATATAATATAAATACCATTAATAGCAAAGGAGAAATTGTGACACAAAATCCCAGAGGGTTAGCTCAAGTGGTTGAGTGTTGTAATCTCAAGCAAAAGAAATCCCTAGGTGGCTATGCAGGGCCTCACTTGATGTCCAGGATCAAATGGTGCAAACATGATTATTGCTCCCCTAAGGCAAGACATAGAGTGAAAATGTTGTAATTATCACTCCCTAGTAGGCTTTCAAGGAGTGACGAAGTTGTAATTGTCCCTCCCTAGTCAAGGAGAAAGGGGTGAAAATCCTTATACATTGGCAAAAATGAAGGTCCAAATGATGGGATTTCGACATACTAATTAAGGATTTGTAGAATTCAATGTGCCCTTGTATCCGTCATCCTTGGTCCAAGGAAATCCCCAATCATTTATTCATTCATATATAAAGGATTAGTAGTCCAAGGAAATCCCCAATCATTTATTCATTCATATAAAAAGGATTAATAGAGTTAAAAAACGCGGCTGCGATATATCTTACTTTCGATATATCACACTTGCGATATATCGCAAGTGCGATTTGTAATGCAAAAAAAAATATATATAAAATAGAGTGACCGCTGCCTCATTTTCATTCATATATATCTTAAAGGATTAATAGAGTTCAAAAACGCACTTGCGATATATCGCAAGTGCGATTTATAATGCAATATATATATATATATATATATATATATATATATATATATATTTAACAGAGTGGCTGCGACCTCATTTTCATTCATATATATTTAGGATTAATAGAGTTAAATAATGCACTTGTGATATATCGAAAGTGCGATTTGCAATGCAATGCAAAAAAAAGAAAAAACACAGTGCTCGCGGTCTCATTTTCAAATTCATATATATTTAGGACTAAAAAACGCATTTTCATTAATAGAGTTACAAAACGCACTTGCGATATATCGCATGTGCAATTTGTAATGCAATATATATATATATAAAACACAGTGCCGGCGGCCTCATTTTCCCAATCTACACAGTGAAGGACCGGCGATATCGGGAAGGCGAAAAAACACACCTGTCGATTTGTGTTTGAGAGAAGGAGGGGAAAGCCACTTCACAATTCGAATAAAATGGAAGGTGGGTGGAAAGATTTACTAGTTTGTTAATTCCTTTTGAATTTTTCGTTATTGTGTTTGTTAATTTACTAGTTTTTGTTTTTTTTAAAACCAATTTAATTAAATTTGTTATGTGTGTTAAAAAAAAAAAAAATGAAATTGATTAATTAAATTTTGAAATTGAACTATTTTGTTCTTAATAGAGAGCACAAAACCAGACACTAACCCCAATCCAAACCAAAATCCATACACAAACCCAAACCCAAACCAAAATCCAAACACAAACCCACACACGGAGGAGGAACACGATCGTAATTCTGAGATTCTGGCTCGTTTGGGTTCATTGAGGCACCTTAGCTCACTCTTTAGGGGGGGACCACTTAAGACAATCTTTAGCTGAGGCATTAGACTCCATAACAAATACAATTGCCAATGCCCAGGGAGCACTGTACAACATTAGCTCGTATAGAGATTCCCAGACGCAATACTATTCCACTGGGTTGAGCTACAAAGATGTCAAAAAATGAAAGATAACCAAAGACCAATTGTTTTCCTTATTCCAGGACCCCAGCATCGGATTGGTTCCACCCACCAGTCGACCACACATTTCCATAGACTGGTGCGTGGAACCAAATATTAAATCCAATTAGATGGATCGCTGGTACATGGTCTTTGATGAAGACCCTCACGAAAATAGAGACATCCCATTTTATTTCCTTAGGAAGCTGTATGCAGAATTTATCCTGGGGAAACATGTGAACTATTTTGACATTTTAGAGTTCCAGGGTGTAGTTCATGGGATGCCCCAAGATAGGGAAGGGGCTAGGACCGATCCTAACCATGTGCGACGCTCTCCACACACACCAAACCCCCCTCAGTTATATCCTCCAACAGGTCCAGTTCTTGATGATACGCAGGATTCGTTATTAGATTTGGCTGATACATTGCTTCGACATGGGACTGCCGTCCAAGGCATTGTAGGCCAAGGGGTTGGCACTTCCGAGGCTGGCCCATATGGGGTTGTACCAACTCGGAGTCAGTATCCACCTTTTAGGTCCCCAGACCAAACCAGAGGTACACATCGCACCGATGATGCGGAGTCTTAAGAGCATCGAGTTATTCCACATCCTTGCACATCGTGTCGAAGCATATGCTATGGGCCTGCTTCAAAGTTTCAGGGCGATGGATTACTCCGATATGTAAGTAACATTCATTCTTTACATAGTATATATATATTGTTTTATATCACAGATTTCAATTGTTTCGTAATTTATTTCTATTTAAATAATTATCTGACAATTTACGTGAACAAATATATAGTTGGTGTCCAATGACACCCCAGATTCACATAATCCGGCCGTTGATGTTGATGCCATTAATGCAGCGGTCAATGCTGCATATGATTTTGGTGCTTCACCATTAGTTGTAAGAACTTTATTTTTAATTTGTCATCGAGTAATTTACATATTTATAATTTAGAGACTGCAACATTCAATACGTCTTAAACTCGATACAATATGTTTTATGCAGGGTGGGCACGATGAGTTTGTGGAATCCCAGGTCAGTCCCTCCCATGTAGAGGAAGATTCCTAGACTCAGGTATTCTTTTCATTACATGCTTTTAATGATTTGAAACATGTATGCGTTTAATTATTTAAGGAAATTTTCTAATTGTATTTGTATGTTTTGTTACGTAGCATGGTTATGGTCAGGTTTTTTTTTTACCGTCTAGTAAGGCCAATGTTTAGTATTCCACCCACCGGTGACCCTCTTCCTCCCCCCTAGGTACGTGTACATGTCTCGCTTTCTTTGAAAAAGCCATTTTCCATCCATGTAGTATATATATGTAGTCTTGTTATATCTTTGTATTTGTTGACATTGACATATATGTTACCTTATGCAGGCATCTAGTAATGCAATGGTGCTTGAAGAGCACCCAATCGATGTTGTTGGTGACCCACCTCTCCCCCCCCGCAGGTATGTGTATGTCGAGCTCTTTCTTTGAAAAGGTCATTGTACGTCCATACATAGTATATATACAGTCTCATTTTCTTTGTATTTGCTGACATTGATCCATATGTTATTTTATTCAGGCATCTAGTGATGTAGTGGTGCTTGAAGAGCACCAAATCGACGTTGTTGGTGACCCACCTCTCCCCCCCCAGGTACGTGTGTACATGTCTCTCTTTCTTTGAAAAGGTCATTGTACGTCCATACATATTATATACAGTCTCATGTTCTTTGTATTTGCTGACATTGGTCCATATGTTACTTTATGTAGGAATCTAGTGATGCAATGGTGCCTGAAGAGTACCCAACTGAGGTTGTTGGTGACCCATCTCTGCCGCCCCCCCCAGGTACATGTATGTGTCACTTTTTTTGAAAGAGTCATTTTCCGTCCATGTAGTATATATGTCATGTTTTCTTTGTATTTGCTGACATTGACATGTATGTTACTTTATGCAGGCATCTACTAAACTAGTGGTGCCTGAAGAGCATCCAATTGGGGCCACTGATGACCCTGCACGCCCCGCCACCCAAGTACATGCAGTTTTCAGTGCCGAGGACTTACACACACATGGTAAGTAAAAATGTTATATTTGCTTGGAATTTGAACAAATGTATATAGAGTTGTATTTATTTTTATAGCGTGGTAAACTAACATACAAATTTTGGTTTGTGTGTAGTGTCCGATATTGAGAATGCGTCCTCCTATGGATCGTTGGGGAACGCCATCAAGCAGCTGCAAAAGAAAGATAGACTTCTCATTAGCCACTGACATTGGCAGTGAAAAGAGGGATAAATAGAAATCATGTATAGGGGGGATACATAAAGACTCCATGTATAGGGGGAATATATACATGTACCATTTTGCTTATATGTACACACAGATGTATAGTATGATCCACAAGTACATGAAACAAAATAAATAGGGTTGAACATGGATCACAAGTGGAATTTCACATGCATGCATGACTAAGATGTAGAAACACATGTACATGAATTATATGCACATACATGAAACAAAATGCCATATACCTAGGGCTATGCACATACATGAAACAAAAAGGCCATATACCTAGGCTATGCACATACATGAAACAAAAAGGCCATATACCTAGGCTATGCACATACATGAAACAAAATGAGGTATTGAAAGAACTTAGAAGAGAACTATTGTACTTGTTGATAATTGCTAGTTTTAAGGTTTATTGGTCATATGTGAAAATTGGCATAAATATTCATAAACTTGATATACAAGAGAACTTTTGGCATATGAAGATGATGAAGATAAAATTGACTCGAGAGCATGTTATTTTTCGATTTCTATTTGGTGGTGTCTAAAGACACCGGTTGTTCTTGGCGCCTCCAATGTGCCATAAATAGTGTTTGTATCCTAGGAACAGGAAAGGCTAAACATTAGTACTCTCATAAGAAAATAAGGAAAATGTGCAAACATTATTTATAGATAACTCACCTGAGGTTGTAGGATCGTTTTTATAACTTGTACAGTAAATTATGTCTGTGAATGGTATCCGACATTCACAAATTAGTACATTGGGAATAAACTGAAGGCTAAATAATTGAAATTGTGCTTCAACACACACTTTAAGGATTAAATTTAACGCACCTAATAATCTAGCCACACTGGAAAATCTAGTAACACTTGACAATGAACTCACTCGAGTAGGCCATCTGGATCATCTCTGCTGCCGATGGTGTCCATCAATCTCTCATGCTCTAAATGTGGTAGCAAGTATTGTACATGTGACTTTTTGTTTTCAAAATTGTGCACAACTTTATGTTTATACCAACTACCAGGTTGGTGAAGTGGTATACAATAGCTCCTGGTTTATAATCCTGATATACATACCCACCCTTCCTTTTCTGTTGTGCTGCTAGTGTGAGGTACTCCCCTTTCATAACCATCGAGCCAGTTGGGTATTCAATATTTTCATCATCTGTAACAGGTTTGAGAAGCGTTTGTTTCCCCTCTAAGCAATGTGTGAACCAATAGTCAGAACCCCATTTTTTTTGGGGGGGCAACCACTGCATATATCTGACCTGTGAAAGGAAATCGAAAAAGGTTAAAAATACATAAATATTAAAAAAGGTCTTGCATGCAACATAAATAAAATTTCTTTCAATGTAAGGGCTTGTAGTGATTTAGGTACTACTAATTTATTTTTTTGTACCTGCTTGTATGAGATCCAATATGTGATCATAGTCTGTAGAAATATATGTCTGATCATCTTCCAAATGGTCTATTTCATTAACCCCCTTGAAATTAGTGCCAAGTGTCACTTGATCCCCTGTATCAACTGTATCTGTATACTCACAATCATCCCATTCATCTATGCTATAGGAACTGCAAAAGCAAGCCTTCAATCTTGTCCAAATTTGTAGGGCCGAGTTCTCTGAGCTTCTAATTGAATGAAAACCTCGAGTTCCATGCACTGTGTTCACCCGATGTGTTTGGGATCGGTCCACATCTGTCACCTCCCAGAATATTCTCCGCACTAGGTGTTTCCTTATTGCTTGTTCTCCCATCAGATATGCACACCATTCGACTATAGATGAAGCGTCTCGAAGGCGAGCACCTGTAAACTTCATCTCTTCCCTTCGCAGGGCAGTTTTTATGCATGCACTAGCACCATCGTGCTCTCCTTTGCCATGACTTGTTTCAAAGTAGTTCCATGTATGTGGCACCTTGTATTTTATGTGCAATAAACACAACCATTGAAATACACGTGCATTCTTGAACTGTCCAGCACAACCATCTGACCAAATCAAATGATGATAAAATGGTATATCCATAGCTATCACTTGATCATAGAACAACTGAAAGAAATGTTACACGTAATGGATGTCATGGGTCTGGTCATCACTGATGTAAAAGTGACTCTCTTTCAATATCACACGTTTCTCTTCACTGCTATCTGCCCATGTCGATAAGTCATATGGACCATTATGCTCACCTGCTCTGAGTGATAGTATTGACTTTGTATTTCATTTTGTGGTTGTAGGGTGTAATTTTCCACAAAGTCAACCACTGATAGTATTGTTCCGAGAGGGAAGGTGTCCCGGCATATTCTTAATTGCTCATCTTGCCACCGTGCCATATCGACATGATGAATGTATTGTTGGATCTTTCCACGGAACTCTGGAATAAAATCACATACTTGCACCTAGTGGAAAAAAATAAACAATGTTATAAAACAACATAAAAATATTTACATGAATATTAAAATATACATGAATATTTAAAACAATGTTATAAAACAACATATAAACAATGTACACTCAGTTAAATGAACATTTTTCGTGTAGATTGTCACCTGTGAAGTCAACAATTTAATCTTCTTTCTTTCTTTCCCATCACGTAGCTGATATGTCTCATACTGAAAGTTCTGCTTCTCGACCATTACATTACTGAATGCTTGATCTTCACTCTCATGGATGCAATCGGACCATAAAGATAGCCCACCACAATTGTTGTAAGAACCCTCTACACATTGTTTTAAGTAATGTGTCTGCCCATCTTGCCTCGGACACATTATGCTATGGATGAAATATCTAGATGACATTGGCGGTACTGTACTTGAGTATTCTTGCACATGGTTAGGATGCAAAAAATAATGTATATGTGCAAATCTATGATATATAGATCAAGCTCTATGTGGTATCTACAACAACGAGTGTTCCGGATTCTATTGATTCTAACATACCAAGGCTTGCATTTTTCAAAAGATCTTTTCCCGAGCCTTAGCTCTACATGGGAAACTTTAAACATCTCGAACAGTTGAGTTTGTGTCATGTCAAGGTAATGTTTAACATGCCCTTCATTGTTCATAGAACCCCTATAGTGTTTTAACACATCCTTTGTGTTAGAAGAAGGCCTAGTGTTATCGTGCCAAAACGTGTGCACTAGTCCCTTCACTGCTTCGACCAACTTCATGTCTTTGCGAGGAAACCTACCGCTAAATGCCCATAATGTATCCATTTGTCCCTCTACATCAAGGTTGTCTCTTCTTACTGAATATTTTTTAAGTGTCTTTGGATGAAAAGGGACAATTTCTGATGTGCATTTAAATAAACGACATTGCCTTGTGGATCTAGATACAATTGATTCAGCCAATACGCGGCGAGCTACATTACAGTCTTTTGAATGAGTTTTTTTACCAATTTATGTGAATGCAGCAGCAAGAGATTTAACAATGTGATTACTTGATTCGGTATTCTTTAATATTCTTATGCCTTACTTTTTTCTATCATTTTCCATACTTCTAGATTTAATCAAAGCTAAAAACAATTGACATTTACCGGCTTCAGATTTTGGTTCAAAATATTGTTTCATTATTTGAGAACAATGACGAATGATTGTGCGTTTAGCCACCTTACCTTCCATGGAAGTCAATTCGCTCTCGTCCACTGTCAATTCGCTCTCGTCCAATTGTGTGTTTAGGAGTTCTCTTTCGTTTTGATGCGAGATTTCTTGTCATTTGAAATGCTGGAGAGACGTTTACATCCACTGCAGGCTGACAACTTCGATTAGGAGATTGAACCACCTAGCATGGTTGTTGCAGAGTCTCGTCAGGAACATAATGATTGAGCTCTACAGAGGGTTGTCCAGTTAATAATGGACCAAAATTTTCATCTTGGTTATAACCAACTTGCATTAAAGTTGCAATATCTTCCTCAGCCTCTTCATCAGGTATCTGTTGAGCGGGAATGGGAAGTATTTTCTCATCCAATGAATGTCGACGATTTCTTGAATGTTCCCTCTTCTTTTCTTTTTTAATTTCAGCTTCTTCGGGTGTAAGAATCTTCCTCGCTAACTTCCAAACTCTATTACGTGGATTCCCATTGAAATCCACCCAAAATTGTACAAAACCTATGGATCTGTGTAATAAATGATTAAATTGCAGTTTGAACAGTACGCTCTGCACAGGTTTCAGAAGAATTATGTCTTTTCCTGTACAGTAGAAATGGCCCATGACCCGCAACCCAAGATTATTTATTAAACAAATATCGCATACGCGATATAACACATCTTTGTTTTAATGCATATTTGTTATATCACATATGCGATATGAACTATATGCTTTTTATGCTTTTTACAAACGACTAGTTTGTTAAAAACATGATCACTAAATCACATATGCAATATATCGCATATGCATTATATCGCATATGCGATTTAGTGCATATCAACTATTGAAACCTCATTTAACCATGAAACATGAAAACATCATTTAATCCCTAGAAGATTGGATTTACCCTTGGACCATGGTACAGTGTCTTCAGAACTATGTTTTGTCTGGAAATATTCGTAATGGTTCCTATATGACCATGGTCAATGCCTCGAGAACAATCTTCAATGCATAAAATAATCCGATGGCACATATATCCCATATTAAGGCTAAATATCCCCTTTAAAGGGCATGTGTAGTGGTTTAAGACTTGTTTCTGTTACACTTTTGTCCCATTACCATGGTTAAGACCCTGAGACCCATCCTTAGTGCATAAAACTTCATAATGACACCCATATCCCACTAAAGGCCAAATATTCCATCTATAGTGCATGCGTGTTGATTTAGAGACTCACTGGACCATCTTTTCTTCCATGACTATGGTCAATGTCCAGAGACCCATCCCTACCATCCAAAACCCTATAATGTCACCCTTATTCCCTTATAATACAATTTAGACTCCCAAGATTCCATCCAGACGATCTGTGGGGTGGCTCATGCCCCAACATTACATTGATTAAAAGCTAAAAGAGGTGTGGGGGGAGTCAAAGGAGGGAGAGGAAGTTGTAAATGGAATCATGAGAGGGAGGGATGGGTAGGGGAGAAATATGGGGGGGATGAAGGGAGGAGAAATATAAAGGGAAGGGATGGATTTGTCTCTGGACATTGATATGAGGGGGAACTAAAGGGAGGAGAAATATAAAGGGAAGGGATTGGTGGGAGAGGAATAAATATAAGAGGGAGGGAGGGAGGGAGGGAGGGAGGGGAATAAATATAAGTGGGAGAGAAGAGGGTGATATATAAAAGGGAGGGATGATTGGGTGCAAGAAATATATAGGATAATGGATGGAGGAAAGATATATATCATAATGGATGGAGGGACAAATGAAGGGGGACCATTAAGGAGTGAGAGAGAGGAGAGGGATGGATGGAGTGGTGGTATAGATAGAGGTATAGAGTGAGTGAATGAGAGAGACAAATGGGGGGTTGTTAAAGAGTGAGAGGGGGAGACAAAGAGAGAGAGAAAGAGAGAGAGAGAGAGAGAGAGAGAGAATGATGGATGGAGGGATGGTTAGAGGGTGAGAGAGTGGGATAATAACAATGAGAGAGTAGGGATTTATGGAAATGAAGGATGGTCAAGGATGGTTACACCGAGGGATAGAGATGAGGGATTGTGTGTGTGTGTGTGTGTGTGTGTGTGTGTGTGAGAGAGAGAGAGAGAGAGAGAGAGGGAGGGAGAGATTATGGATATTAAGGAAAGGAGAGAAAGATAGAGAGATGAAGGAGGGATGAAGGATTGAAGGTGGAGAGAGGAGGTAGGGGGAGAAAGTGATGGATGGAGTGAGTGATAGGATGGAATGCATGGATGGAGGGATGGAGGGAGGGAGGGAGAAATAGTTTTTGCAGGAGGGAGGAGCAACAAAGGAATTGTTTTAGAGGGTGTGTGGATGTGTGTGATAGAGAAGGGGATGGAGAAAGAGAGAAGGAATTATGGGGGGAGATAGAAGGGGGTGGAGAAAGGAGGTAGGGGGAGAAAGTGAGGTATGGAGTGAGTGAGAGGATCAATCATCAAGATTTCTAGTTAAATTATTTGTTGAAAAATTTCTAGTTAAATGATTTGTTGTTTTTTAAACAATAGTGTAATGTGATTAAACTATTACAGATCATATAGAAACAAATCACATTAAAATGTCATGTGTACACCCACATTTCATCCCAAATTCAAAATATTTGTTACAATACCAACCTTCCTAACATTTTAACTCATCAAAACTATGGTGATTTATGAATGTTTCTCTTAAAACTTTAGAGCACAGAAATATAATTATAAAGAAAACCAAGTGACTCCTTACCTTTTTAAAGGTTTGATAGATCAAAATTAGTCTCAATGGACGTTAATAACAACAATAATCCTCATCAACTCAAGTAGAGCATTATTAAGTTATATAATAAATTTGTCATTAAATAAAAAACCCTACTTGAAGTCATTTAACTACACTAATATCAAAGAAAGTTTGATTAACAAAGTAAGTGCAAAGATATGTTGGTTCTCATCAATAACATCAATCAATAGATGCATAGTGAACTATAAGTCGAAGCCACAAACTTCAACTATCTTAGTGTAGTAAGGTGAAGTTCTATACTAGGAGACTACACAATAGTGAAGATGGAATTCTCGAGATATATTTGAATCGATTTTTCTTCGGTGCCTATTAAATCTCATACCTAGGATAGGATACAAGGAAAATTATTAAAACGGCCAGGATGAAATCCCTAACCCTTGAAAATGGATTGAAAACCAAATTATACTCACCACGATATCCCAATTACTTCATCAATAACAATCCACCATTTGGCTTCTTAGATGTCCCATTCACTTTGATGTGAATTTATACTTTATACCATACTACCCCATACTACCTAATATATCAAATATAACTTAGTTGAAAATAGAGATGTATTGTTTCCGAACCCATTTGTCATGTTAAACAATGTTATATTAACCATGATGGGATGTTATCTTACATTTCAAAAGAATAATCTTTATGCCACTCTTTTATCTAATAATCTTTATTCTCTATTTACTCTTTTGTACTAAAACAAAACGCATATGCGATATGAACAAGTCTAAACCACATATCCGTTATAACACATATGCGTTAATTTAAAATTTAAAAACTCGGTGGGAACAAGGCTTGGGATGATGTTCGGAAATAGCTTCGGACTACCGAACCTATTGGCTAGAACAAAAAAACCAGGGCCATTGCCTGTATTTTTGAACTCTATCAATATGCTCAGTTTCAATGGCGTGTTTTGCTATGAAAAACTCAATATTTTTTTATGAAAATATAGAATATTGTAGAGTATGATCTAACGATTCTGAATATTTAATTTTTTCATAAAAATGTATGTTTTATTTATTTATTATTAATTTTCTAAATGACACACGTCAGTTTTTGAAAATACATACATCGATTCGTTTTTATATAACTTTTTATTTCCTTCACCATTTCCCAATAAAACTATATGGTGCACTAGAGGATACTGAGCTCTACAATCTCATATACAGAAAACAATGATTTCATTAAATTTTGCCCCTAAAGTGTTGCACCCGCACATAATGTTTTAATTTCAAGGTTTTCTGACTTCAATAATTAATAATAATAAAAATAATTCATGAAATTTTTTGAAAAAATAGTGTTGCACTAGGCCCATATGTCATTTATATGTCTGCAAAATTTTATTCAAAATGGACATCATTTACCTAAATAAGTGCTGCACCCGCACAAACATATATGTTATGATGTGCTGAAAATTTGAAAACCCAATTTAATGGAAACTAATTTTATAATCATTTACACAAATTTTTTATAGATAAATGTTATATATTATGAAAGCCGATTCCATTACTTATCTTTTGTCTTTTTACTTTATCTTCAAATCCGTTACGGAAGTACCTCTAATTGTCACCTAAAGTGAGAGGTTCCAGGCTTTTTCAGTATTATGTGGCATCTAAAGTGTCTTTAAAGGAGTCCATGATTTTGCATCAGCCCTATTATTAAAAGCAAGCATATGCCCCATTAAAATATTTGTTTATTCTGAATTCTATGCATACTTTGAAATATCGCTTCACCTTATTAGATATTACATATAGTATGTCTATGTTTCAATTGTTTTTATCCATTTTGAAATAGTGTTTAAATAAGATATTGTTGCATAGCTATAGCGGCAGCTCACCACTTTTAAGTTGAGAATAGTCAATAAAGTAAAGTGATTGCATTATACGTGATATAGTTATTAATGGTATTAATTTTCAACTTAGTCTTTTCATTAGATATTATTAAAAGAAAGTGCATGCCCCATTAAAATATTTGTTTATTCTGAAGTCTACACATACTTTGAAATATTGCTTCACCTTATTAGATATTGCATATATTATGTCTACGTTTCAATTGTTTTTATCCATTTTGAAATAGTGTTTAAATAACATATTGTTGCATAGCTATAACGAGAGCTCACCACTTTTAAGTTGGGAATAGTTAATAAATTAAAGTGATTGCATTATAAGTTATATAGTTATTAATGGGATTAATTTTCAACTTAATATTTTCATTAGATATTATTATGAGTTTATTTTTAATATCTAGATATAGAAAACTATAAGATTTCTCTTTTTGAGTGTAGGTGTGCAATAAACATGTATAAAAAAAAACTCACTAATATACAATATTGGAGTAGTCGCAAGATAAAAATAATTATTAGCATTTTAATGTAAGGATGGTGGCCAAAAAGTTTGACAAATAAGACTTAGAAGTAACTTGGAATACAAGTAGTAAAGGAACACGATTAAAAAAAAAATTGTTGGTAATTGTTAAAAAATAAATAAATACTATACCTTTACCCATAGTACACAATTTATTTTTAGATCTATTAACAAACAATTGTGCGTAGTGACCTTTTATCATTATAAAGGTACGTTAATTTATTGTATTGATTAACTATGTATGGACAAATATATAGGTGTACTTTCTCAAGTCGAAGTTAGATTCTTTAAAGCCTTAACATAAAGTAAAAGAAATATAGATATAATTTATTTTTAAAGGAAGATAGGTATAATGATAAATATAAGGTAGGGTTAGTGGTTAAACTATTTGAAAAAAAAGGTTTTGATTTTTAGTATTTTTATAGGTTTGATGAAGACAATTAGATCGGTTTAGGCATGACAATTCAAATATTGGGTAATAGAAATACTATGGGTAATATCATCACTTAGCTTATGCAATTCATCACACATGTGGTGGACTACCAAGTGAGTGTGTTCCTTCGAATTAAGATTATGGCGTTGGTTCTTTGAATTACCTTGATGTTTTTTTTACTAGAGATTTAAGCTAGAGCTATTAATTAAATAATGTATATTTTTTTGTTTAGTGCACACTTCCCTTGAAATGAGTGGTCATTCTTTGCTAAACATATAGCATAACCAATTGGTAGTGAGAAAAATGAAACATTTCTTCCTTGGGTATTCTTCATGGGTTCCAAAAGGCCATACTAAGTAATATTTATCACAAACAGTGAAATCAAATTCATAAGTAAATATGATATGCTCTATTCTCAATTCAAAATGGAAGGTTTTAACATATCCAAGTCATATGTACATCCTCAACGACACACAATAAGTGACGTTAGAAGAGTTAACGAGCATTTAGCAATGCTTACTTAGCTTAGAGAGTGGGATGGTACTAAGCCAAAAAAATAAAAATAAAATAAATAAAGATAAAATATAAAATCCATAACTTCTCTTCATTATCACTATTGTTTTGATATATATATATATATCCCAATAATATTCCTCATACAAGCCAAGTTTTCTATAAAATAGTTATTGCATCTCTTACTTCAGCCAAAGTCATTGTTCTTTTAATCTCCATACTTAAAGTTTCCTTGCCTTTGGCTTTCTCTCATCTTTTGTTGACACATTTTTTACCTTCCTTTATCCTTATGCTTGATATAAAGGCATGTTTACAATTTCCCTCTTTATCATAGCACTTATTATTTTTCTCGTGCTTGCAAAGGCATATATACAATTTCCCTCGTTATAACCCTTAATATTTTTCCTTAGTTAAGTCGTTGTAGCATGTTTCATCTTATAAGAATGATTTGTATATATATTAATCAGTAACTTCACCTATCTTATAATAAGCATTTTAGAAAAATATAATCTAAATAATAATAAAAATAATAATAATAATAATAATAACAAGGAAAACAAATCACAATTTACCTTTTGACTAAATTTGTCTTTGGAGTACTAGGGTTTGTTGTGGCGCTCTGCATCCTCACTAGGGTTGTCGCATGGCTTCCTCTCCTCTAGATCCATCTCTGGAGGAGCATTGACGCTTCCTGGATCTCGCATTTCGGGAGTTGGTTTCTTCCACGCCCCTCCCTCTTACTACGGTTCCCCCTCCCTCCTCCTTTGTGAAAGGCGTTGATGCGCCTAGAATCCAGATCACATCCGCATATTCAAGAATAAAAGCGCTTGCTCTCAGAGAAAGATGTCTTATCAGTCAATTTTCAGGAATCTGGCCCTCGCCAAAATCCATGGAGATCTGGATCTCTAAGAATTGGATGCCTCTCATCTCTGGAGGCCTGCAACACTGCTTCTGTGGAAAATGTTTTTTACTTTCTTATTTGAAAATAAGGAAGACAAAGATCTCATTTTTAGAAGCAGTCCATACTTCATGGGCCCAAGAGGGATCTACCTCAATTGATGGAGCTTATCCTTCGATCCAAAAAAGGATGTTCCCTCAGGTGTCCCGGTCTGGGTCCGTATTACTCATTTTCCCTTGCACTACTGGAATGATGAAGCACTCAAGGAAATTGGAAACTCCTTGGGCAGATTTATTGACAAAGATGAACCAAAAGGACCACTTTTCTCATGCACTAGGATCTGTGTGGAAGTCGACCTAGAGAAAGGGATGCCAAAAGGAGTAACCGTATTCATGGATGGATGGGAATTTTTTCGAAAGGTAGACTGTGAACAACTTCCTTTCAAATACAAAAAGTGTCACGAGTACAAGCATTTTGTTAAGAAATTCCCTAAATCATCCCAGGAAGCCATTGAGAAAAATCAAGAAGATGGATGGGAACAAATTAAAAGAGGGAAACAAACGAACCCTACTCCTTCCAATAACAATCTTGAAACACAATCAGAAAAAAACAAGGATCAAGCCATAGAAAACAAGGGATCCTCTACTAGTAACCAATTCGAAACCTTGCTTACTGAGGAAGGATAAATTCCAGATCTTGAAACCCCTACAATGGTTGTTGGGTTGGAGGACAACATGATTCATCCCTCCACTATCCCCTCACTTGCAATCATTGATGATATTATTGAAAAGGTTCGTGATGGATCGACCTCCTCTGAGGGAACTTGGGAAAAGATGGTAAAGCACAACAGATTCAATCCAATGTCTATAACTCCAGGTCACTCATCCTCTCAAAGGACTCAGGAAATCTTAAATTTAGGTCCATCTCTGTCTACTTGGGGAAGAAACTCTCAAAGACACCATCGAGAGCAGGAAGCAGAGAGAGAAATGGAACTTTGGAGACAACTGAGCAGAGAGGACACTAAATTTATATAGAATTCTAAAATTGTTGGTGGAACTAAGGATAACAAGTCTCTAGTAGGACCTTAAGCATCCAAGAAATAATGAAAATTGTCTCTTGGAATTGCAGAGGTTTTGGAGGCTCAATCAAGGTGGAAGCTTTGAAAAATATCTTAAAAACTGAGAAACCAGACATCTTGTTAATTCAAGAGACAAAGATGACGAAAGAAGAGGTAATGAGCCATTCTTTCCTCTTCTAGAAAAATAGTATAGGAAAGGCCATCAACTCCAGAGGTTCTTCAGGTGGAATCACAACTTTTTGCAGATCGGACAAATATAAAATAAGATCAGTAAAAGAAAACAATCATTGGCTTCTGGTAGAACTACAAAACGAAAATAGTCAAGATTTAATCTATATTTGTAATGTGTATGGGCCAACACAATACAAAGATAAATTGGCCTTCTGGGACTCCTTATCCATGTTAAGTACATATTTTCAAGGGAAAGAGGTTATTATAGCAGGTGATTTCAACACCACGAAATCAATTATAGAAAATAGAGGAGGCTCGATCGTTAGGGATCATTTTGGAGAAAAGTTAGAAAGATTTGATGGATGATCTGTATTTAATGGATCCCCTTCCTAAAAATGGGAAATATCCTTGGAACAACAAGCGGACTGGATCGGGGCACATCGCTGGTAGACTTGACAGGTTCCTGGTAAGTTCCTCTCTTCTCCAAAAATACTTGCTTGTGATCTCTACCATCATTCATTCAGCTACCTCTCATTATAAATGAGTCTCCCTATCCTTATCCCATTCCAAAAATCTAGGCCCTATTCCTTTTCGATTTAACTCTCTATGGCTTCACAATGATAAGGTTCTCGATGTAATACAGTTGGCTTGGAACTCTTCCTTCTCTGGTTCTCCTAGCTTTATTTGGGAGTCAAAACTAAGGGCAGTCCAATCTGTGCTTAAAATCTGGGCCATTTCTTCCTTTATTGATCCTTCCTCCATCAAAAAGAACCTTCAAGCAGGACTCGCTACTCTCCATTCTAAAAAGTAACATGAAGAGATTACTAATGTCTCCCTAGCTCATGAAAAAGATCTGAACTTAGAAATCTTAAAAGATGTTAAGCACGAGGAAGAGGTGTGGAGAATAAAATCCCAGCAGCTTCGGTTAAAAGGGGGAGACAGAAATACAAAGTACTTTCACAAACAGACTAAGTCCATACTGAGTTACAACTTCATCAAGGAGCTGAAGGACAAGAATGATCAAAGAATCACAGGACATGATGCCATTAAAATGTTGGCCTTCCAACACTTCAATAAATTTATACTGAGATAGCAGAGAAACCGATCCAGTCTGCCAAGATGATCTGCTTTCAGGTATCCCCTCTTACATCTCTGACTCAGAAAATAAGGAAATGGAGAAACCAATCTCGAAGCAAGAAATTATTGAAGCAATTTGGTCCCTCCATCCTGACAAATCTCAGGGGCCAGACAAATTCACTATCAATTTTTATCGAGTTGCATGGTATATCATTAAAGATGATCTAAGAAGGATGCTAAATTGGACTAGAAAAAAGACAAAATTGGTGGAGCTACAAACTCCACTCTTTTGGCCTTGATTCCAAAAGAGAAAAATCCCCTTTTGGTGGAAATATTTTAGCCTATCTCTCTGTGCAACACTTCCTACAAGATCCTCACTAAAATTCTCGCCATAAGAGTGAAAAAGATCATGGCTCAAATCATCTCAGATACGCAAGGAGGATTCATCCCTGGCAGGAAAATCATGGATAACATTATTATCATCCAAGAATCCATTCATTCCATCCTGGAACAAAAGCAACAAGGTGTGGAAATTAAGTTGGATATGGAAAATGCTTTCGATAGGGTTAATAATTTCTTCCTGTTGAAGATAATGCTAAGATTGGGTTTTTCTTAGAGATTTATTAGATGGATTAAAGCATGCATCAATAGACCATGGACCGCCCCCCCTAATTAATGGTAGACCTGCTCGGTTTTTTCAAGCCTCTCGAGGGTTACGTCAAGGATGTCCCCTTTGTCCTTTTCCCTAGCTTCTAGTAGCAGAATATCTAAGCAGGAATTTGCAGGCCCTTCAAGACAGCGGTGAACTGAAAGGTCTAAAAATTTCCAGAGGAGTTAAAGCTGCAAATCATGCTTAGTTCGCAGATGATACAATTCTTCTTGGGGGGGCCTCTATAATAATTGCGGAAAGGTTTGGGGAAACCCTATCCATTTTCCTTAAAGCATCATATGGAAAAGGAAACTCTAAAAAAACAAAAATTTAGGGATGGAATTTCCCGGAGAGAACAATGGCAAGAATAACAAGGAATCTTGGATACGAAGGAAAAAAAAATTGGAATTCTTTCAACTACCTTGGTGTTCCTATTCATAAGGGGAAACAAATCATCAAAATGGCAGGGACTAGTTGAAAAGATTAAAAAAAAGTCTCTTATTGGGGAGTAAGATGGCTCAACCCTACTAGAAAACTTGTTCTTATCAATTCCATCCTTGTTGCCTTCCCTATCTATTCCTGCTCGATCTCTCTAGCTCAAAAAATGATAATTCGGGACATCACTAAGGAATTCAGAAAATTCCTCTGGCAAGGTGGAAAAACCAACGGTACTAAGAAGTTTCACTTGGTCAATTGGGAAACTGTTTGCAGCCCAAAATGTTGCAGGGGAGCTGGAATTAGAGACCTAGGATTGATGAACCTTGCCCTGGGAGCCAAAATCTTATGGATAATTGTCTTAGGAAAAAGAGCATGGTGGAAGGATATTTTAAGGAAAAAGTACTTGAAAGGAAGAAGAAACAGATGCATGCAACAAAGAAACATATATAATAGAAAATAGACAGCACTGGTCTCTAGGAAATGGACGACAAATACGAATATGGGAAGATAATATTCGACCATCCTTTCCTGTTCTTCACTTAGAAGCCTTCACGACTCTTAATATTTTGATGGATCAGCAAAATGTTTACACTATCTATGACATTTATAATTGGCACAACAATGGCAGATGGGCGGGATGGAAAGACTTAGAAGTACCAGAGGACTTGACTTTGGACTTTTCAGTGCTTCAGACTTTTCTTCAAGGCTCAGCGCCTGTCCACCATAATCTAACTGATTCCAGGAGCTGGCGGAATTGGGAACATACTCGGTAAAGGATGGCTACAACAATATCAAAGAGAACAATGGGAAAGAAGCTATGTGGGGAAATGTTTGGTGTAAGGACAACTTGCCTAAAATTAGCTCCTTTTGTTGGATATTAGCACATCATAAAATCTTGACAGTTGAGAATCTAAGAAAAAGGGGAATCGAAGGACCTTCTCATTGTATCCTTTGTAAATACTCGGAAGAAACTCTGGAACACCTTCTTTCAGAATGTTCCTTCTCTAATGAGGTTTGGTCCATAGCACTTAAAGAGCTTCACATTAATATTATCCTTCCAACAAACTAGAAAGACTTATTTTCCTGCTGGAAAGATTATCATCAAGGATCTCTTTATCAGAAACCAGATTTCTCCAGCATCTGGGTCGCTCTTCCCAAGTATATATGTTCGAAGATTTGGATGGAAAAAAATAAAGGAACCTTTGAAGGATCGATACTCCCCCCAAGCAGAGTCTCCTCCTCAGCAAAAGCATTATGGGTTGAAACCTTGCTCTCAAAAGGAATAAGGCACATTCATCTTGAGCCTTTGACTGTTGAAGAAAGAGCATGGATATATGACTTCCATTGATTCCCCCCCCTTCTCTTTGGAAATCCCTCCCCAAAAAATCCAAACTGTCTAAACTGGTAGATTTGAATGAGCTCGGAAGCTTTCAGCAGTTGGTGGACAAATCTAGGATGTCACTCCTTATTTTTTCATGGTGCTTATAAGGGAAACCCTAGGATGGAAGGTGCAGGAAGGGTCATCTTTGACCTCGGGGAGAATAGGCATAAATATTATGCATGGGGGATAGGGAAGAATTCGAATAAATGTGCGAATTGGCTCACTTTAATTAAGCGGTCGAAGATTGCTAGAAACACAGGAATAAAATATTTCGTAGTATTTGGTGACTCTCTTCAAGTCATAAGAGAGTATAGAAAGCTAATCATGAACTATAAAAATCCCTCTATGAAGTTACACCATATCTTCAAAAATCTTATCCACGAATTTAGTGCTGTCAAATTCCTCCACATTCTCCGGACCAACAATCAACTGGCGGATCAAATGGCGAACAAGGTTGTTAACTTAGAGTTCGGATACACTGTTTACAATGAATACAAGCATGAAAGTTTTTGGGTCCCTTGACCCATTAAGGATCCCTAATTGGGATGTTCCTCCTCCTAACCTTTTGCAATTGATAAACTATACATCCTTCCCTCGCATGGATCAAGACAACCTCCTGAGACATGGCATTATTTACTTGCCTCTCCAGAACCTACCTGAGCATGCATTCATTGAATGGAGGCGTACAACTGGGAAATATTAACTTTGGTAGTGGGACGACATGCTTGAAATAAATCCGGTGGGTGGGAATTTGACAACCCTTCTCCTTCATCTGGCCTTCATTACCTCCCTATTCTGCTTTGGATTCTTGTGAAAGGATGGCTTCGGGAAGATTGTGTAATGGGTGACTCGCTCCATGCCCCTCTTCTAGCATCCACTGTGGGTGTTGGGCCTCCAAATATGGATTTCGACCTACCACTTCCACTTCAGTGTCTTCTCTATGAAAAATCATTGGCTTTGGTACAGGAGAACGAGCCTAACTCCTTCGTTGTTTGCTTGAGATTCCCCCAGTTTGTACACTCCAGTGAAATTTCGAAGTTCAACCTTCTGTCCTTGGAAGGAGATAGCAAGATTACTAATTTATCTCAGAATATAGACACTGAGATAAAAAAAACTTGATGGAAAATATGGAAGATCAAATTCGTCTCCTTAGGGCAGAAAATTCGTAGATGAAGAAAGCAATAGCAAGGTTGTTCTCTTTAGATCAAGCAACACACTCTGAAATTAGGAACAAAAACCATTTGATGCATGGGCGGATCTCCAATCTGAATGATACTCTATACTATGTTTCAAATAACATATCGAATGTTGATTCAAAAAATGATGACAACAATCAGAAGATTGTGGATGTGGATGGGAAAATTGATAGGCTCAGAGAAGATATAAATCTATGTATCCCAGGATTTCAGGACAGCAGTGGCTCGATCATCGGTAGACAAAAGGAACAATCTGTGGAAAGCATTCCAGGTCCACCTGCTTAGCATTGACAACGCTAATTGGACAACCTCCCACACTTTTTGGTTTTTCACTGCAACTGATGGTTTTTATTATGCAAAATATGACTGCTTATCTTTGTTTTACTATATCTAGAATAGGAGCAATTTTTGAAATCCATGTCACAAGAAAGAAAAAGGTTTTTCCTTATTTGGGCCATGGGGCCAACACCTAGATCATTTTTGACATGTTTTGTTTATGTGTTCTACTCCTTGGACAATTTGTAAGGAGGTATAAACTCAATAGATTAGGTTTTTTTCGTGACAACTTCAAGTTTGTAAAATATGAACAAGGTATCTTGGACATAGCTACCTTCTGGGAACAGTCCATCACTATATTTTTGTAATACTTTGACTATCCTTTTTATTACAAATGCTCCTAAACCATTTCTGTTAAAAAAAAAAAAATTAGTCTTTGGAGTAAATGGGCGACATTTACCTCAAAGATATCTTACAGAATTAGACACACACTTGCATTAATGGTTTCCACTAGGAGGTGTAGTTGTTAGATCTTCCTCTTAGTTGTAATAGTGAATTAGATCATAAACCTTGATTTTTGGCAATGTCTAAAATTTGTCATTTAGAGGCTTCTAAGCTAAGTCACATGGTCCATGTTCAAAGTTGGTAGTAATAAATTTTTCCTAGAAATGAATTAGTATCTATACATTTAGTGTAACATCTATATACATAAAAATGGGTGTAGATTAAGGAGTACAAGTTGGACACTATATAACATTTTCCATCTAACAAGGGGTTGGCATGCACTAGGCTATGAGAAAAAATTAAAGCATTAGAAATAATATTATCTAAAACGACCAAGAAGTAAGGAGGCTTGTCTGACGGACCCTATAATGAAATTGATCTTTGTTGAAATGATTTGGCATTTGATGAGATAATGTTGTTTTAGTTATTGATTACTAGTCATTATATTTGTATATGATGTTCTAATGATAGGAGTTAGCTCTTGTGTGATAAAGTCATGGTAGTTTTGCTTATGTTCCACTTACATCTGATTCGTGATGTATTACAATATTTATTATATCTTATTGGCATGGGTTGTTTGCGTAAGAATTGTTCCGTCATAAACAAAGGAGTAATTAATCATGGTAATTATCTGCAACAACATTATGTTCTTGAGATAAAATATCCAGAAACAATGTTCATACTCTGGTTTGTTTAGATCATGATATCTTTGGGATATGTGATGTGCTTAGATTTGCATGTGGTTTTGCATAGATTTATTCCATAATAAAAGAAGACTAAATGAGCATCCTAACATATGGTTTACATGCCAATTCCTCATACTCATGATGAATTAAATGAGGTTAGGAAATATTATGAGATCTTGATAATAATGACATCTTTTCTTATGATGTGAGATGGTCTATGGTAACATGTCCTTCTTGATTGTCTCAATACATATGAGGTGATGCAATAGTGGCACTTTCTTTGTTTATATGAAGTAATGAGTTATGGTATGTGGAATTATTTTTTGAAGATTAATGTCTGACTATATGATGGTGAGTGGAAGTGTTACAGGAATTCCACTCTAGGGCCTTCAAGGCCAAGACATTCTAGAAACCACGATCTCGTGGGATCCCATAACAACGAGAGAGTATGGGCTGGGGAAAAAATCACTCAGTAATACCTTTCCAGCTATAGTTCGGATTCCTCGTCGACCAAAGTCTGGCGTGGTCGATGAGGTGACCAGAGGAGACCAAAATCCGATGCGGCCGATGAGATCTGATATCAGAAGTCCACGACTTGAGGTATATCGGCCATAGAGGGAGGTATATGGAAAAGGAATTATGATTCCTGGGGTTGGTTTCCTTAGACATATATGGAGAGATTCAGGGATAACCTTTCGAGATGCCTAACTGACCAAAATACAGTGCGGCCGATGAGGTGACTAGATGTGCCGAAAATCCAATGCGGCCGATGAGTTCAAAATAGATATCGAAAGTTTACCAAAATCTGGCGTGGCTGATGAGGTCCGTAGATCGGTTTATCAATTATGCTAATCGTGAAGCTTTTGATGCCTATTGTACTGTCCACAGATAGGTTACAGTAGAGGGCCCATGCCATGGAGAGCGGGACCACTCAGAGTGTTGGTGTGGATGGTTATGGAGGTTTCTCGGGTGGTATGATTCTCAGGGAGAGGGTGAGTAAGGAATGAGGAAGCTTTGGGGGGGATGTGTTAAGTATTTATATTCCATTAAGTTGGTTTTGATTTATTGTTTATGTCATGTTTATGAAGTGTATTGTGAAGTTAATGCATAATTTGTATGAATGGTTGCATATTAGAACATAGGTAATTAAACAAGAGCATGCAGTAATTAGGATGTTGAATGTATGAAAGTGGACGAAAATTATTGCATGCTGGCCACACACAAGAGTTTTTATCTTCACAATAATATTAAATAATTATAAATATATTATATTAATTAAGTGAGTATTGTTTTGTGTATGATGACATTCTTTTCTATGAACCTATCTTTGTGGGGAGTATAAATTTGGGGCGAAGTTCCTCAAAGGGGGAAAGTATGTAACACCCTAGAATTAATTAGACAATTATAATTATTAATCCCTCATAAAATACTAATAAAGTAGTAATAAAATGGGATTTTTTTAAAATGAAATAAAAGAGAAATATTAATAATAGTTAACCTAATACTAATAAAGAAAATTAACAATGATTAAAGATAATTATACTGATTAGGTGCATGGAGGCCATGTGGCCCACATGCATAATTAACTTTAATTAAATTTTAATATGAAATTTTATGCATAAATAAGGGAATTAGGGGTTGAGTTAGGGGTCCTTTTTTATGCTCTTGTTCTTTGTTGGGAGGTTTTTGGGTTTGAGTTGCTGTCTTGTTACATTTTTGAGAGGGTTATATGGGTGCGGTGTGGTGGATATGGGGGTTTGGAGGTGGAGGGTAGAATAGGATTCTGATCAGTGATGTCTGGATGGCATGGTATTGCTGAGTGATGGTTCGGGGGCTCTCAGTCTCTATGGATGAGGAGTTAGTTGGGAGGAGACGACCCCCAATTTTGAGGTTTCCATGTTGTCTTTATACTTCAGTCAACCACGGGGTCGTCGATGCAGCTGTAAGTTCTCTTTATGTGCAACTGTAAGTCCTTCTCATCGGTTTAGATATGTACTCATAATTTCCCACCTCATGATTTATTTGGAATATTGAACAAATATAGACATTTTGAGTATCATGTAATTTTGTTAGTGAGTATTCAGTTCTCTTGAAATTGTTTGTTTTTAGCTTTATAATTATTGATAATGTTAAATAATATTCAATTTTTGTATAACTCGTGACTTGAGTCTTACCATCAAGCCGCCATTAAAGAGCCTACAGAGAAGGTGAATATCAATTTATAAAATTTATAATTAATTAAAAAAAAATTATTTATATTGCTCAGTTGACATCATAGACTGGAAATTCTGAATTTTCAATTGCTTCAAATGTTTGAAAGACAGAAAGGGAAATATTAGGGTTTAATGATCAAAAGCCATAAATTAAAAATTCTAAGAAAGTTATAACTTCTTAAACTCTAGAGACTAAATTGCAAGGATTGTCAATTAAAGACAAGATCAGACAAGATTGTAGAGGAGATACATTCAAGTCGAGTCAGGAAACAAAATTACAACCAAAGTAATATGTGCATCAGAGCAGTCTAAGTTCATTGATTTAGAAATACATAAGGGATTCTAGAAGTCACAAGCAAATATAATTAAAATCATTTTTAGAAGTATCTAAAGTGTTAAAGGCTATTTTCTTTTTTAGCATTCCAAGTTATTACAATGGACATTTCTCTTGAAAAAATTAATGGTTATAACTTTCATACTTGGAAAGTAAAGATTAAGAATTTATGGGGAATTGTGTAGGGTACTGAATTAGATTTAGAACTTGAATCACTTAATAAATTAATTGATTGGAAAAATAGGGGTAACAATTCCAATTCAATCATTGGTCTTGCAGTCTCAGATTCTAAATTACATATTATTGATCTAAATAAATCTTCTAAGCAAATTTGGAAAGAATTACAATAGTTGTTTGGCGCAAAGACATCAAATGGAATTTTTTTCTTTAAAGTTACATATTTTTAGATTCAAAATGGTTGATAGAACCACCATGTATAGCCATATTAATGAGTTAAAGTCCCTTATAAAACATTTATCTTAAATTGATGCAAAAATAAATGAAGAAGATATAACAACTATATTATTAAATAGTTTTTCTTCGACTTACAACAATGCAGTTTTGACATTAAGTCAATTTACTTCACAATCATTAGATGATATGATATCATGTCTCTTAGTTGAAGATAAAAGGCTAAATGCAGAAGATTTAGACAATGTAGCTCACCTTGAGCAAGCACTACTTACTAAGAATTGAATAGACAAAAGAACATTGAAACAAAAAGTTAAATAAGATGTTGAATCTTACTATTGCAGAAAATTAGGCCATACAACATGCAATTGTAAAAATCAAGCAAATGATCTTCTATAAGGGAAAATTAGATTCGAAGGAAAACAAAATTTGGCATTAATAGTAGAAAATTTCATTGTAAAGGAATCATCAGAATCTGAATGTGAGATTGAGAAATGTGATTATGAACCAAAGGGAGATTACTTATTTTGAACAAGAAGATGTTCGCTATAGGAAGGAATCTAGGAAGATTTAACTCAATATGGATTGTTGTCCAAGTAATTCAAGAATTTTGGAATTTTGATAATTCCGGAGTTTGGGAATTGAGGAATTCATAAACTTCAGAGTTTGGGATTTTAAGGAATTCGGAAACTTGAGAATTTAGAAGATTCAGGAATTCAAGAATTCTACCCTTATGAGAGAAAAGAGACAACATGATAGAGTACCGGAAAGATTCCAAATCTGTATAGAAGAGAAGCTTCTTAAAGAAACGTTTTCTTCCTTTTATGTTTCATCAAGTCTTAGAGTTGTAGCGTTAAGAGAAGGTGTTGGAGTATAACACCCCAAACAAATAAAAGATGTTTATTTTTAATTGTATTTTAGTTATACAGTAATGTAATCATCCACAAGCCAAATAAAAGAGGCTCGATCTCAATGTAATGTGTTCCTCTTCTATCAATAATATGTCTAATTTGATTTATATGTTTGTTGTTCCATATTGCAACACACACAAGCTTTGAGAAAGGATAATGTATTAAACACATTTCACTTATCCTTGAACATATAGCCTCCATTCATACAAATAAGAGGTCTAGGGTTGAGGAAAACACATTACAAATATGAAGAAAGTACCATTACTCTTAAGAAATCATTAGACTTCAACAAAATATATTCGGTACTTGTATTCTTCCTACTTTAATAGAACTAGGCATTGGTTCTCCAAGTTATGATCTAGCCTTGGGTAGATTTTTTGTATCCATTCTATGGCTTCTCTACCAAGGTAATATTGATATTTTGTTAGTGGAAGGCTAATTACTTGTGGTTAAGGACAAGAGGGTTTAAGAATTTATGAAATAGGTCCACAAGTGATATTTGGGTATATAATTGTTTCTATATCATCAATAATAAAATACAAGTCTACATTTTTCTTCCACCTTCTCCTCCCCTCCCCTCCCTTTATGTTCGTATTTATTTATTGATTATTGTCATGCATATATATTTATTTATATTAAACTGAACATAAATTAAGGTTTTTTTAATGCATTGGAAATTTCATTTTTATTTAACAATCTTAAGGTATAATAAGAATGCTTTATATTACATTATTTATGTGCATATTTGTTGAGGATACCATGGATATGGAAGAACATCAACCAAGCTTATCGCAAAAATAAGGAGGAACTTCAGTGGAACTTGGTACTCCCCTTTATTTTTTACTTTATTGTTTCTATGCATGAGAAACATAGGGAAGGTTAAGTAGATATGCATCCATATATCTATTGTTGTCCAAGTGATTCAAGAATTTGGGAATAATGATAATTTGGGAGTTTGGGAATTTGAGGAATTCAAAAACTTTGGAGTTTGGTATTTCAAGGATTTCATAAACTCAGGAATTTAGAAGATTCGGTAATTTAGGAATTCTACCCTCTTGAGGGTGAATATACAACATTATGGAGTATCGAAAAGATTCCAAATATGTATAGAAGAGAAGCTTCCTAAAGAAAAAAATGTCTTCCTTTTATGTTTCAATCAAGTGTTAGAGTTGTAGCGTTAAGAGAGGGTGTTGGAGTATAATGCTCGAAACAAATAAAATATTTTATTTTTAATTGTATTTTAGTTATACAGTTATGTAATTGTCCACAATCCAAATAAGAGAGGCTTGATCTCAATGTAATGTACGCCTATTCTATCAATAAGATGTCTAATTTGATATATTTTTTCATTGTTCCACATTGAAACACACACACACAATCTTTGAGAAAGGATCATGCATTACACACATTTCACTTATCCTTGAACATATAGCCTCCATTCATACAAATAAGACGTCTAAGGTTGAGGAAAACACATTACAAATCTGAAGAAAGTACCATTACTCTTAAAAAATCATTAGCCTTCAACAAAATATCTTCGGTTCTTGTTTTCTTCCTACTTGAATAGAACTAGGCATTGGTTCTCCAAGTTATGATCTAGCCTTCAATAGAGTTTTTGTTTCCATTCTATGGCTTCTCTGCCAAAGTAATATTGATATTTTGTTAGTGGAAGGCTAATTACTTGTGGTTATGGACAAGAGGGTTTGAGCTTTTATGAAAGGGTCCACAAGTGATATTTGGGTATATAATTGTTTCTATCTCATCAATAGTAAAATATAGTCTTCCAAGCTCTCCTCCCCTCCCTTTATGTTCCTATTTATTTATTGATTATTGTAATGCATAGATATTTATTTATATTAAAATGAATATTAATTAAGGTTTTTAATGCATTGGAAATTTCATTGTTGTTTAACAATCTTAAGCAGGAATAAGAATGGTTTATATTACATTATTTATGTGCATATTTATTGAGGATACCATGGATATGGAAGAAGATCAACCAAGCTTATCGCAAAAATAAGGAGGAAATTCAATGGAACTTGGTACTCCCCTTTATTTTTTACTTTATTGTTTCTATGCATGATGAACATAGGGAAGGTTAAGTAGATATGCATCCATATATCTATTAATGGGATCAACCCACTAACCATGAGATTTTCATAGTTAATCCTAGTGGTATTTCCTTTCAACACAATTGGTGAATCCACTAGGGATAATTCATTAAATTATCGGTTGTTCTAATTAAAAGAATCCACTAGGGATAGTTCATTAAATTATCTTCTTTGTTTGGGTTGTTCTCATTAAAAAAAATTAACCAAAAGATTTTATAGTTTCTACATGGTGTGATAGATTCATTATTTAATCAAAATATTCTATAGTTTCTACATGGTGTGATAGATTCATTACTTATATTAGGATAGAGTATAATTGTTTAATTTATAATATGATTGGTTCTTTTGTTTTACCTAGCTTACCCCTCACTCATGATTGTTCTTAGTAATAGTCATAACCAACCACAGTTTTTATTTTAGACAACTATGAGCTTATGCATGTACTTGTGGGTTTTTGTATTAAAATTTGCTACCATTTCCTATAGGTGAAGAAAAGATAAAATTTCCACCCTCAAATATAATTATTCTTTTCTTTTCTTTTTTTCCAAAGATATAAGCTTTTTATATTGGAATATGAGTCTATTTTACTTTCATAAGACCACATTTGAGGCTATGTTGGAAAGAATTAAACACACTTAAAAGTTGTTTATTTATCTTTTAGGCAATATTATAAGGTGAAGACTCAAAGTGCATGGGAAAATAAATATTTTTATTTAGTTTCTTGCATAAAAATTAAAGCAATTTCAATATTTTTGGTGATTCATCAAAATAAATAGAGAATTTGCATTTTACAATGATTGAATTTTTAATTTTTTAGAAAATTTTGTCTATAACACCATAATAGTTTCACTCTATATCCTATTGTTGAGTAACAAACAGATCCTAAAAATAGTTTAATCTACGAATCAGACTCATTTTCTTCCTAGAAAATTCATATAGTTTAGGTTGTAAGGCCTTGGTGTAGGTTTGGTAGTAATATCTCCAAGCCATGACACTACCAAAATAAAAGTAGACCTGATTAAAGTGTGTTAAAATCAATTAATAGAGAATAATATTTTCCCCAAAAGTATCTCTTACAAAAGTGCCAAGAATTAGGTTTAGCTATTTCAATTGTCAATATTATCCCTTGACTCTAGGAGTAGTGGGTGGATGTAGTATTTGGGGACTTTGAGATAAGTTTCCATTACTTGGTGTTAACAACCTAATTTTTCTCACTTGTTTTGTCCCAAGTTTCATCACCATTGCACATCATTATTATCAGTATTATCCCATTTCCATCTCATACATCTCCACATGACCTCAACAATGTGACCAAAAACCACAATAAATTCAAAGTTTGACCCTTACTATTGCATCGTGACTTTTCCCTAAAATCATGTGATAGTGTGTCATACTAAAATCCTTAAAAAACATGATAGTGTATTAAAATGATAATTCAATAAATCATCATTGTTGTATGCTTCCCAAAATAAGTGGTAGATAAAAGTGGACAAGCCCTAACAATTATGGTAACAAATAGTTCTTAATTTGGTCTTCAAAATCCTAACTCCCCACTAAATCATAAATGAGATGGGGATCATCTACATTGGAAATGGATCTTAGTGGTCTCCATATTATTTCCTATAATATATCCCTTAAGTTTACCATTTAATATCCATCCTCATAGTAAGGTTATGCTTTCGGAATTCCCACTAAAAGTAAGTGAAATAACCATTATTCATTTTCCCTCCTTCACCAGTTGGGGATCAACCACAAAATCACTTGGATTAAATTCGTGATTAAAGATTCAGAACAAATGAGATAGAATAAATCTCCCTTGGGTTATCTTTGGAGTTCCATTACCATCTACAACTAATATGAAGGGTCTATCATATTCCTTGCTTATTTGTGCAATAAAATCAAAATTATTTTTTACATTTGTTGCATCTACTCTTTTTAGCTAGTTTCTTATATGTTATTCATGCATGGTTAAAGGATTTAATTAGTCTAGTTTAGTTTCTATTACATATGTTGATTTTTTACCTGAGATGGCACAACCTTTGAGTAAGTACTTTTGGAACTTATGGGTGAGAAATAACCTACAGTAGGTTTGGTGACTCCATTGGGGATAAATCCTTTTATTCATCCTTGGTTGTGTTAAGGCCATTTTTTATCCTAATCCATAAGTGATAAGGGTAGTTTCTTGTTGTTTTCTATTATCTTTTTGCAAATAGGGAGCATGGGAAAAATCCCTACATTTTTTCGACAACTGCAAGATGCATTTTTATATATCAGGTTTCAACTTTGTTTGTGTTTTTCCCAGCTAAAAGTGTGACGTGCTACATGGAACTTTTTTGAAAACCATGATGTCGGAGAAAAAAAATTGTTTTTGTTGCCATGTGTTTGATTTCAATATCTCGCCCTTTTGTCTTGATTCAAATTCCTATTGCAATTTGTCAGTCAATTTTGGTTTTCCATTGATAGCCATATTTTTTGTTGTTTTGGTTGATTTTTATTTCAATCTGGATGATGTAGGTGGAGAAAGGATTGAAAAATCTAGTATTTAATTTTTTTAGGATTCTAGATTGCATTTATTTTTAGTCTCTTTTTTTAAAGCAAAGTGTTTTATAGTATTGAGATTTAGTTAGTCTTCTGATTTTTCTTAAAGCCATTTTTTTTTGTTGGTAGATATCCTTATTTATTCTTCTGTACAAATTCATTTGAAATTATCTACCACTTCTTTTCTTGTTAGAAAGAAATTGATTGAGAAAATATTCCATTCTATTTATCCTAGTATCAATTGGTAGTATTTATTAGAATCTCTATTTACTTAAATTGCATTAGACAATTTCTAGTCACTGTTTTAAATTATTACTTTCCTAAAAATTTAGAAATGGTCTTTTACTCATTAAAGTAAGAAATGTATTTTATTTCAAGAAATATTGTTCTCTTTTTTTTAGCATTGATTATCATCTTCCTTTTTTTTATGCTCTTTACTTTCAAGAATTTACATTTCCTTGCAATTTAAAGTTCTTGTTGTACACACCACTTGTGCACACACCATCACAGCTTATGTTCAATATTACTTGGTTTATGACCCTAAGTGGAGTCTAGAAAATTAACATCTAATCTAAAGTCACTGAAATATCTTGCTTGAGGGATATAATAGTATTTTAGTTATCTTAGGACTCCAGGGATAGGTATACAAATAATTCCCCTTATTCATTTCACATCTAAGACATAGAGGTTGTGAATTTAAGGAACTTACAATCCTTCTTTTGGGTGCATTTCACAACTAGTTTGATAACAAGTGCACTCTTTGTAGTGTATAATTCCAATGTTAGGACTAGATTTTTGATTGTAACTCCGATACCTTTCAATACTGAAGATGTCTTTACCATTTGATTTAATCTTAAATTCAAGGTAACCTATTACACGTACCTGAGAAAAGGTATCTTAGTGGATATCAATTTAGGCACCTACATAAGTGGTTCTCATCGGAGAGAGGGTACATGAGGTAGATAGTAGTAGGCCAACTGGATTTTCTCCTAATGTCCTACTTTATAACTATATTTTTTTCACCTTCACTCACTTGCTTGGTTTAGTTGAAATTCCATAAAGTGTTTTTTATTCAACCAAGTCCCAAAAAGAGCACGAAAAGAGCATAAATAAAGCAGAAAGAGAAATCCACACCTTAATAATGAATAAAATAGATGAATAGCAAGCCTCTTTGAGGGGGAAACCTCCGTGTACAATGTACTAATTACATAATACAAGACAATATGAGATAAACAAATAAAAAGGTCTCCTTCCTATATATAGGAGGCAAAGCGGTACAATTACAACTAATGGACCCAAGCTGACACAACTAATATAATAATACTAATGACAATTACAACTAATAGACCCGACATGACATTAATAATATGTAATAAGCCACAATATAGGGGGTAATGTGCCAACATTTAGGGCTTAACATGCCCCTTGCCTTCAGACAGGTTTTTTCCTCAACACTTGATTAGTTGTGGATGATTTTGTATGAAGGACTCATATTCCCATGTCGAATCTTCTACTGGTAAGTTCTTCCACTTTATGAGGCACTCAGTAATAGCCCGATTGCATAGTTGTTTGGTACTTATCTCAATGACTTTCAAGTTTTGATATGGATTTTCCTTCTTCATGAAGCTCTAACAAGATAGTTTGAATTGGGAATGTGTCTCCTATTACCTTCTTTAAGCAAGAAACATGGAAAACTGGGTGTACCCTTGAAGATGAAAGGAGCTCCAATTTGTAATCCATACTACCAATATTCTGCAACACTTTATAAGTACCATAGTACTTGGGTGCTAATTTATTGGATTTATTTAGTTACTTGAGGGACATCTTCTTGTGAGGTTGTAGCCTCAGAAATACTCAATCCCCTTCTTCAAAACTCCTTTAACTACGATGTTGATCTGCTTGTTGTTTCATCCTGTTTTTTGACATAGCCAGGTTGTCCTTTAGTAACTGGAGAAATTCTTGTTGGTTCTCTAGATGATCTTCCACATCTTGAACTTTAGATTTTCCTTTTAATGGAGATGTGATAGATGGAGCATGGAACCCATAAAGTTCCATAAATGGAGACATTTTTTATGATGTATGGAAGGAAGTATTGTACCACCATTTTTCCAAAGATAACCATTACACCCATTATGTTTTTTTATCGGATGCAAAACAGTGAATATAGCCTTCCAAACATTTGTTCACTACCTCAGCTTTACTATCATAATGAGGATGAAAAGAATAACTGTGAGCCAACTGGGTACCCAAAAAAGAAAATTTTCTAGTCTAAAATTTTCTAGTGAAAATTGCATCTCTACACTTACAATAATCTTCGGGTTTCCATGTAACTTATGAATTGTTTCCATGAAGGTTGCAACAACTGTACTTGCATTAAATGGGTGAGAGAGTGCAAAAAAAGTGTGCATACTTTGTGAGTCTATCAACAACCACCATAATAAAATTCTTCCCTTTTTACTTGGGTACACCTATGATAAAATCCATTGAGACTTCCTCCAAGCACTGACAAGGTATTTCTAGTGGTTGCAAAAGACCTGGGGTATTAAATATTTCATCCTTATTTTGTTGGAAAACCAAACATTCTGCCATGAACCATTGAAAATTAGATTTAAGACCTTCCCAAAAGAATTCCTTCTTGACCCTGTGGTACATTTTTAGGAATCTTGAGTGCCCACCCATAGGAGAGGTGTGTAATTCCAAAATGATCTTTTGTTTGAGTTGGGAGTTCTTACATATATATAAGCGATACTTATACCATAGTGAATCATTTTTCCGCACAAAAGTGATACATTGGGATCATTTTGGAGCTTTTGAATGAGTGTCTGCACAGATAGGTCATTCTTCCATTCTTCCCTTGTTGCTATTACCCAATCAGTTTGCATAATCGAAATCAAACAAAGTAATGCCTCAACATCCTCATCTTTTCTGGGGAGTTCATCTGCCACCACATTCTGGTTCCCTTTTTTATATATGATTTCAAATTCATCTTCCAACATCTTGGTTACCCATTTTTGTTTCTCTTTTGAAGATAGGTGCTTCTATTCTTCCATAGTTCCAAACAAACTTGCGGTAGTACTCTGGAAAACCTAAGAATCCTCTAAGATTCTTCAATTTTTTGGGAATTGGCTAGCCCATCATGGATTTAATTTTTTTATGGTCTACCTTGACACCTTCATGAGATATAATATGACCCAAATACTCTACCTCATTTGCCCCAAAGAAACATTTGGAAGTTTTTGTATATAATTGTTTCTCCTTTAGTAGATGTAGCACCTTGTCAACATGTTGAACATTTATTCCCAATAATTTCTATAGATTAGTATATCATTAAACAATACTAACACAAATTTGCTAAGGAAGGGATTGAAAATGGAATTCATCAAACTTTGAAATGTGGAATGTCACATACCCCAATTTTGCAAAAATAATGTAATTATTTTATTATATTCCTGAGACATTATGTTAAATTTAATGCTAAGTAGGAATTGATGACTCAGCAGAGTCACCAGAAATGGAATGTGATTCTGAATATTTTATTACTAATAAATAAATTATGGAGACAACAGCATGGGAAAGCTGTTAAAAGAGGTTACTGGTCTAACTGGTGGAAGGAACTAGGTGGAAAGGGAAAAGACAAGTGGCAGCATCCTCAAACACTTCCTAAGTTGCAGGTGGCAACTTCCCTATATTTTGGGGTCATGATTCCCCAAGAAAGTGGAATCTGAGCAGGTGGCTCATTAATGACAGTTAACCCAACTAAGACCTAGGCAATCTTTTAAATAGTACTCAATGAACTGAGCTGGGGGTTCAACATAGTTCTGGAGGGAGAATACATTCAGGTGAATGTTATTCAGGAGTCCCATTGAGGAAGAGGGAATTACAGTAAGGAAAATTGTTTGAGTGGGATGCTGCAGTAACTTGGTTCCAATTTAGCTGCTTTGGTTGAGTGAATTGTTTTGCTGCACCTAGTTCCAGCCAGGAAGACCAGAGCAAGCTCGGGGGTCCTGAGAAGTGCTGTCTGGGCACTCTCCAGGAATTGGTAGGGAGGAACAGCCCCCCGTTGTTGTTGTTGTCCACAGTTTTGAAACAGGTTCTGCTACTTATTCCTGTTTTTTATTAAATATAAATGTTTGTATATTATGTTTACCTTCATTATGTCTAAGTAGTATTAAATTCATCATGAGTCTGCAATCCCTGATTATCAGGAGAAGATTTAATAAGAATTACTGTGTTTCAGCATTCTTTCATACTATTATTACTTTGCAGATAAAGTAGTTACAATACATGTTATACAGTAGTAATACTGTAAGCTTTAGTTAATGGCTGTAATTATTAATCTAGTTTATTATAATAATTGTCGTTAGCATTATGATTATCTTTGCAGAATATTTATAGCTACAATTAGGGTATGTTTTTCAGAGTATTAACTTTAGCTAAATATTAAACTTTGTTATCCTTCAACAAAACGATTATGTAGTAAACATTACCAAAACTGTATCATACAGATTTTATTAACAGATAAATAACTAGTTATTGTTTTAGGATTTGGGGAATCAACAGAATTATTTCTTAGCTCGATGTCGAGCTTAACTTGTTTAGTATTATTTTCCAAAGCTTCCATGTTATCCACAGAGTAAGTAATCTGTTTAACTGAGTTAGTAGCTAAACAATATCGTGATAGGGGATGAATCCTATCACCCTAGTTCTATATTACTAATTCCACAACAGAGGAATAAACCTAATTACTGATTTAAAAATTTAATAACTACAGAAAAGTATTTTAGCTCAGTTATCGAGCTCATATGTTATTCCCTATATATCTTTCACATGTTTTCTCAGTTACTAACAGAAACCTTTTCAGAACAATATATTAACTTCTAAACACAAAAATCGTAAACATAGATTCCAACATCTAAACAAAACCACTATTGTCATTTCGGAAACAAACCCTACAGAACTCTGTTGTCGAGTTAAAACATCCCATAATATCCTACTCCAAGCTCACTATCACTACATAATCTTAAAAACGTGACACTAAATGACATCACGACTGAGGAGTGACATGAAACTGATCATTCCAATTTTTAAACAGTAAAAATTTATTTAGCAGAGAAAAACATAAACCAAACCCAACAGAGAGAACAGATTTACAACTCAGTGTCGAGTTCCCTCTTTTTACAAACCCTACATGTTATTTCAACAAGCGTTACATTACAATCCTCTTATTAAACCCTACTGAGAATTTTATAATTAAAACAATAGGTTTAGTAGGAACCTCTTAGGCTCGGTATCGAGTTCATTAAAGGTATTATTAACTTCCATTTGACTCACTTATTTGACAGAGTTTATTTACAACACTAGACACTCAGAACAGTAGTTTTTGCTCATTGCCGAGCTTCTGTATTATTACATTATCTCTTGTTAGTTTAATGACTATCAACAGTAGGAAATCACAATGATAGAATCAACTATTAAAAACAAAACACGAAATAGAAAAAACCTTATTCCGAACTCAGTATCGAGTTCTTTTAATTCATTTTCACAATCAAAAAAACCATCCACGATAGCAGAGGTCGTGTAGAACCCTTTTTCCTTCTGCATGCTTTTCCTTTTAAAAATAAACACCAGGGTTGCAGACACTAAGTTTTACTTATGGCAGCAGTATAAGTACCTAATATAAACATCTACGAGAGCATAGAAATCACAAACTTATGCATCAACATCAATTAAAATTATACAGGAAAAACACATACAAGTTTTCAACAAAACTCGTGTTTTCAGGTATTGTTAATATCTAACACGCATTAATAAACCCTGAATGCTTTTGTTTGAGCCGGTACTAAAAACTACGAGGCCCTAATACCACCTACAGTCCAGCTCCAAAGTTTTTACAGTAATTCCTCCACAGGAGTTATCAACACAATAATAAAAACTAGAAATTACAATTTGAACCATAGCCGTAGTGTTCTATACGACCCGGGACCTATGCCCTTAACTTATCATTACAACCCATAACAAACACTGCTGTAGACCCTATATCCTCTTACGCAACACAGACCCAAAACCTACAACCAACAAGAAGGAATGCCATGTCTATCGACTAGGCTTACCTGGAGAAGCCCACCGATTGAAGGAAGCGCTCTGTACACCATCGCGAGCAGACAAGTCCTGTATTCACATTTTGCTATTAGTTAATAAACGTGGAGATATAAGAAATCCAATCTTTAAATATGAACACAATGATGAAGACCTGTAACTTACCGAGCTTGGGTAGTAGTTGAAGCACTGTATTCAGTATGGAAGCTGCAAGTATGATGAGTGTAAGAACCCCATTATCATTATTGCAAGCCACAAGCTGGCAGGGACTTGGGTAGCTACAAAAATGGAAGCTCCAACCGGACTAATCCGAGGGTTGTTGGAACGCAGAGGCGAGGTGAACTTGACATTTAAAATAAAAAGATAAAAACCCTGGGATATCAACCGAATACAGTGCCATTAAAACAGTATATTGACACTCTTATAACATAGACACCAAGACTGAACGATCACAGATACAGTAATACCATACTCATAACATATCGATGGGGTTCGGACAGGAGGGTTTCATAGGGAGGCCGAGCCCAAGGGCGAGGGAAATGTGCCCAGTTAGGATTGAGTCACACTTAAATATTCCCAACACCTGGCGTAGAAACCAACACGTCGCCCTTTAAATTTTTGCATGCTGTGGGTCGACACCTATAGTCCATGAAGTGATCTTAATCATTCTTACGATCATTTAAAAATTTCAAATTGACAAACCTCAATCATAGCAGGGATGACTATTACAAGGTCATGATATCATGCTTAAGACTATTTAGTAGTTACATATTGAAACCAACGATATCGAAATTGCATGGTGCACAAATAAAATAAGTACCCGTCATACAATCAATTGAATTATACATATGACAATGGTATCCGAGACACCAAAAGGTTTATCCATTAAGTTGTAAATAAAAATAATAAATAAGCATGAGTAATACAAGTTTGGCATGGAGTCCTTATAAGTGGGATCGATACAATTATCCTAGGTCATCCTTTAATAACCAAGACATAGGGTAATATCCTTGAATCCCTAATTTTTGTGTAGATTAAACCTTGACTCCATGATTCATACAACATGTAAATTGAACAAAACTCAGACCGGTGTTATTCTAGAAATAGAGGAAGGAAGAAAATATGAACTGACATATTATTATACAGTGCAAATAATAAGTAAATTATACATTGCCAAGTTCTATACCTTGTAAGTGTATTCATTAATCACACAGTAACAACAGTTAAGCAAATGGTTTGATTTCCATTTCCCGTGACATTATATAATGATAGATAAAAGATATTATTACAACACAATAATAATATCAACGAACAGTACTCCCTGGTGGAATTTAAGACAGCCTGATAAAGAACAAATATCAATCACATGCTCATGCAAAAATGGTCAACTCTCTAATAGTAAGAATATATGAATATTACAGGAATAAAACTTCTACCTTTTTACATTCGACAACCCGTCTCGCATGATTAAACTTTACTGGACGTTATGGTACAATTAAAGGAGATATAATGCTTTAAAAAGTAATTGCAGCGACCCGTACTTTACCTGTGTACCTGTAAATGAAAGACATTTGGATGCATTAGCTCGAAAGCTAAGTAAGCCCAGTCTGCGATGACAACTCCCCCTTGTGGTTGCAAACAGAAAAACTATCAGTAATGATAAATAAGACACACATTAGAAATTTAAGTACAAAGACAGATTACTCAGACATAGCTATGATCCCCTTCACTAAATCAAACAGATCAAGGAATGCATTTAGTAGCATTTATTGCTATCTTAAAAAATTTTAAATTTTTCGGAAATTATCGGGTTTTGACATGTGGTATCAGAGCATGGTTCATATACTAGGCCTGGATGTGACTCCACTAGTTTCCGCAAAATAGTGACCATGAAAGAAAAATTTAAATATATAATGTACTAACTTATATTTTATGTTTGTTTATTAGACAGAAAATTTTCCTTTCTGAATCTAACAGGTAGGTATGGAAAAGCTGGGAGAATATGCTGAGGAGGAATCTCCAAACACTGCAACAAGACAGATATCAAGAGAACCTGTGACAGAGGAAGTAATTGCTCACTCCTCGGAATTGATGCAGACCATAAGAGGTTTAAAGACGGAAATAGAGACAGTCAAGAAGGATAACGAAAGAATTCTGAAAACTCAAGAGCAGCTAAATCAGTTATTATTAGAAAAATTTCAGACAGAAGGAAAAAGCGAAAGAGCTGAATCTGAAGAAGCTAGTCATCAAAGAGGGTCTAAAAGGATGAAATCAGCTAAATCTGACAGTAGTTCATCATCCGAAGAAAGAAGGGAACAACACAGTCATCACAATACTAGTTATAGCAGTGAGGCTGAGTTATATCACCGAAAGAAAAAGTACAGGCCTTACAAAGAAATTTCCAGGGAATTTAAGAAAATAAAACCCCCAACATTCAACGGAGAATCTGAAACAGGAGAGGAGGCAGAATCTTGGTTATCCGGGATGAGAAAATATTTTCAGATTTATAACTATTCAAATCAGCTGAAGGCAAGAATGGCCATCTACAACCTTTCTGGAAAGGCGGACATATGTTGGCAAGACCTGAAAAGGGTCAAGGGGATCAAAGAAAAAGAAGTCAATTGGAGTACTTGTAAAAGGTACTTCAAAAATAAATTTCTGTCCGAACAGTACTATGAGGAGAGGGCCAAGGAATTTTATGAACTGAAGCTAGGATCTATGACTATGAAGGACTTAAACAGTAAATTCTTGAGCCTGTTAAGGTATGTGCCGTATTTTGTCGAAGAGAAACCAAAAATACAGCGGTTTCTTAGCTGCCTGCCATATCATATTAAGGACAGAATTGAATATGATAACCCCAAAACACTGGAAGAGGCTATGCGAAAGGATAATTTCTGTTTTGAACAGAATAAAAAGAAAGAAGGGATAGCTAACTGGAAGGCTAAAAAGAACAGTAATCAGCTTGAGTACAGGAAAAAGGAGTTTGTACCCCATAAAAGTTTCAAGAATAACAAGAACGGAAACCATTTTAATGGTAAAAGCTTCCAGGGAAACAGAAATGGAGCTGCTAATCATTCCAACAATTTCAAAAGCAACAAGGAGGCTCCTAACAATCATGGAAACTACACTAAGAATTTTGAGCGAAAGGAACCTGTTAAGTGCTGGGAATGCAATGGCCCACACTATGCTTCAGTTTTCCCAAATCGAAAGAAACCAATCAACAATATTCATACTATACAAGATGAAATGACTGTTGGAGACTTTGCAGGAACTATGCCCCGAATCAATGCAGCATTGGAGAACTGCCAAGCTGATTATCAAACTTCCATGGTGGAAGTAGGAGGTATGATTAACAAAATACCTGTAACTATATTAATAGATCCGGGTGCTAGTCTTAGTTATATTTCACCCCAGCTAGTCGAAAAATGTAATTTGACTGTTGAAAGGTTTGATAATTCTTGGTCTGTACAACTAGCTACTGGGGCAAAAAGGAAAGTAAACTGTTATGTTAAGGAATGTATCCTAGATATGAATGATTTTAAGACTACAGTTAAATTAGATGTTTTGCCACTTGGATCTTATGACATACTCATCGGGATGGACTGGTTAGAACATCATAGGGTAGTTGTAAACTGTTTTGACAAGACTTTTAGGTGTGTAAACAATAAAGGACAGCCTGTAACTGTTAGGGGTATTCCTAGGAAAACAGTAGTCAGGCAGATTTCTGCTTTACAACTTAAAAGGGCAGTCAGAAAAGGGTGAAAAGCCTATGCTGTAACTATTACAGATGAGACAAATAAGTCTGAAAGCAGCAAGATAACAGTAGAGAACATCCCTGTAGTCAATGAATTTATTGATGTTTTTCCTGAAGAAATCCCAGAATTACCTCTCAAGAGAGAACTGGATTTTACAATTGAGCTGGTACCAAGTGCTGTACCCAGTTCGAAAGCCCTGTATCGTATGAATATTTTGGAGCTTAACGAATTGAAAACTCAGTTAAAGGAGTTAATAGACAAGAATTACATTCGACCTAGTGTATCTCCTTGGGGAGCACCAGTAATTTTTGTTAAAAATAAGGACGGAACTATGCGACTTTGCATAGATTACCATCAACTGAACAAGATGACGAGTAAAAACAAATATCCATTTCCTCACATAGATGATCTGTTTGATCAGCTACGTGGAGCTACGGTGTTCTCTAAGATAGACCTGAGATCGGGTTATCATCAGGTGAGGATTAAAGAAGAAGACATTTTCAAAACAACTTTTAGAACAAGGTACGGAAATTACGAATTTGTCGTAATGCCATTTGGGCTTACTAATGCCCCAGCTGTCTTTATGTGCTTAATGAATAACATAATGCATAAGTACTTAGATAAATTTGTTGTCGTATTCATCGATGACATTTTAGTTTATTCTAAGAATGAAGAGGAGCATAAAGAACATTTACGGATAGTCTTACAAGAACTACGAGAGCAACAACTCTTTGCGAAGTTCAGTAAGTGTGACTTTTTCAAAGATGAAATCTAGTACTTAGGACATGTAGTCACCAAGGAAGGGATTTCAGTTGATCCTGAAAAGATCCAGGCAATTGAGGATTGGCCAGTACCAAAAGACGTAACAGATGTTAGGTCCTTCATGGGAATTACCGGTTACTACCGGAGATTCATTGAAGGCTTTTCAAAAATAGCCAACCCAATCACTTCCTCGCAAAAGAAAGGCAAGAAGTTTGATTGGAACGTGAAGTGTGAAGAAAGCTTTAATAAACTTAAAACTTTATTGACAACTGCGCCTATTCTCAGAATAGCGGACCCTAATAAAGATTTCGTGGTTTGCACCGATGCTTGTAATGATGGTCTAGGCGGAGTGTTGACTCAGGATGGACATGTCATTGCCTACGAATCTAGGAAGCTGAAAATTCATGAAAAGAATTATGCCACTTATGATTTGGAACTGGCTGTTGTTATCCATGCTTTAAAGATGTGGCGACACCACTTAATAGGCAGAAAATTTACTCTATTGACTGATAATAAGGGTCTGAAATACCTTTTGGATCAGCCTAACTTGAATGCAAGGCAAGCAAGATGGTTGGCCTTCTTAAGTGAATACGATTTTGAAATTCAGCACATAAAAGGAAAGGAAAATAAGGTGGTTGATGCTTTGAGCAGAAATGCAAGGCTGAATTTTGTATCAGCTAGCAACACTCATACCTCGGATTTGAATGAACAGTTGGCTGAAGGGGTAAAATCAGATGAAAATTATCAGCACTTACAAGCTACAGCTAAAGAAGCACCTACAGAAAGTTTGATAAAGGGTTATAGTCTAAATGAAGATGGATTTTTATTGTTTAAAGACAGGCTGTATGTTCCAAATATACCTAAAGTTAAACTGTTAATTCTGGACGAAGTTCATAAAACCCCTTACTCAGGGCATCCAGGCTACCAGAAGACTGTCACCATGTTGAGAAAAGAATATTTTTGGCCTAATATGAAATCTGAAACAGCTGAGTATATAGCTAGATGTTTGGACTGCCAACAAGTGAAAACAGAACACCAACATCCAGCTGGGTTGCTGCAACCTTTACCTATTCCTAACTTGAAGTGGGAGATAATTAGTTTAGATTTCATTACGGGATTACCCAAAAATCAGCATTAGAATGATTCAATTATGGTGGTAGTAGATAAATTAAGTAAATCAACGCACTTTATTCCTGTTAAAACCACTTACAAGGCTGCAAACATAGCTGATATTTTTCTGAAACATATTTTTCGGTTACATGGTGTACCAAAAGTTATTATTTCAGACAGGGATCCTAAATTTACAGGGAATTTCTGGAAATCCTTATTTAAAGGATTAAACACCACATTGAATTTCAGCACTTCCTTCCACCCTCAGACGGACAGACAAACTGAAAGAGTTAATCAGGTATTAGAAGATCTACTAAGGATGTATGTTAAAGATCAACCAGGTAAGTGGGAGCATTATTTACATTTAGCATAATTTGCATACAATAAGAGGTATCAATCGTCAGCTAAGTTTAGTCCTTTTGAAATTCTGTATGGACGTAAATGTAACACTCCTATCTCTTGGAGCAATCCAGTAGATAGATTAGTGTTAGGTCCTGATTTGTTAAAAGAGATGGAACAGATTGCGAAACAAGTGCAGGTAAATTTGAAGATTGCCCACGATCGGCAAAAGAGTCAAGCAGATTAGAAAAGAACTCCTAAAGAGTTCCAGGTAGGTGAACATGTGTTCATCAAGGTAAGGCCAAAGAAGAGCTCCCTAAGACTGGGAAGTTGTGCAAAATTAGCGCCACGTTACTGTGGTCCATTTGAAATTTTATCTAGGATTGGTCAAGTTGCTTATCAACTAGCCTTACCACCTAATTTAAAAGTACAAAATGTTTTTCATATTTCTGTTTTGAAAAAGTATGTTCATGATACTACTCATGTTATTCACTGGAACATTGTACAGGTAGAACCAGAAGGGGAAGTTCTGGTGGAACCGGATTGTATCCTCAAGAGGAGGGAAATTACTCTGCGGAACCGCACCATTGGAAAACTGAAGGTGCAATGGAAGCACCTTAGTCCCGAGGAAGCTACCTGGGAACTGGAAAGTAAGATGCGGGAAGCATACCCAAATCTATTCCAGCAGGTGGCTGAGGATGAAGAATAAGTAACATCGAGGACGATGTTACATTTTAAGGGGGTGTGTATGTCACATACCCCAATTTTGCAAAAATAACGTAATTATTTTATTATATTCCTGAGACATTATGTTAAATTTAATGCTAAGTAGGAATTGATGACTCAGCAGAGTCACCAGAAATGGAATGTAATTCTGAATATTTTATTATTAATAAATAAATTATGGAGACAACAGCATGGGAAAGCTGTTAAAAGAGGTTACTGGTCTAACTGGTGGAAGGAACTATGTGGAAAGGCAAAAGACAAGTGGCAGCATCCTCAAACACTTCCTATGTTGCAGGTGGCAACTTCCCTATATTTTGGGGTCATGATTCCCCAAGAAAGTGGAATCTGAGCAGGTGGCTCATTAATGACAGTTAACCCAACTAAGACCTAGGCAATCTTTTAAATAGTACTTAATGAGCTGAGCTGGGGGTTCAACATAGTTCTGGAGGGAGAATACATTCAGGTGAATGTTATTTAGGAGTCCCATTGAGGAAGAGGGAATTACAGTAAGGAAAATTGTTTGAGTGGGATGTTGCAGTAACTTCGTTCTAGTTTAGCTGCTTTGGCTGAGTGAATTGTTTTGATGCACCTAGTTCTAGCTAGGAAGACCAGAGCAAGCTCAGGGGTCTTGAGAAGTGCTGTCTGGGCACTCTCCAGGAATTGGTAGGGAGGAACAGCCTCCCATTGCTGTTGTTGTCCACAATTTTGAAACAAGTTCTGCTACTTATTCCTGTTTGTTATTAAATATAAATGTTTGTATATTATGTTTACCTTCGTTATGTCTGAGTAGTATTTAATTCATCATGAGTTTGCAATCCCTGATTATCAACGGAAGATTTAATAAGAATTACTGTGTTTCAGCATTCTTTCATACTATTATTAGTTTGCAGATAAAGTAGTTACAATACATGTTATACAGTAGTAATACTGTAAGCTTTAGTTAATGGTTGTAATTATTAATCTAGTTTATTATAATAATTGTCGTTAGCATTATGATTATCTTTGCAGAATATTTATAGCTACAGTTAGGGTATGTTTGTCAGAGTATTAACTTTAGCTAAAGATTAACCTTCGTTATCCTTCAACAAAACGATTATGTAGTAAACATTACCATAACTCTATCATACAGATTTTATTAACAGATAAATAACTAGTTATTGTTTTAGGATTTGGGGAATCAACAGAATTATTTCTTAGCTCGATGTCGAGCTTAACTTGTTTAGTCTTATTTTCCAAAGCTTCCATGTTATCCACAGAGTAAGTAATATGTTTAACTGAGTTAGTAGCTAAACAATATCGTGATAGGGGATGAATCCTATCACCCTAGTTCTACATTACTAATTCCACAACAGAGGAATAAACCTAATTACTGATTTAAAAATTTAATAATTGCGGAAAAGTATTTTAGCTTAGTTATCGAGCTCATCTGTTATTCCCTATATATCTTTCACATGTTTTCTCAGTTACTAACAGAAACCTTTTCAGAACAATATATTAACTTTTAAACACAAAAATTGTAAACATAGATTCCAACATCTAAACAAAACCACTATTGTCATTTCAGAAACAAACCCTACAGAACTCTATTGTCGAGTTAAAACATCCCATAATATCCTACTCCAAGCTCACTATCACTACAGAATCTTAAAAACGTGACACTAAATGACATCACGACTGAGGAGTGACATGAAACTGATCATTCCAATGTTTAAACAGTAAAAATTTATTTAGCAGAGAAAAACATAAACCAAACCCAACAGAGAGAAGACATTTACAGCTCAGTGTCGAGTTCCCTCTTTTTACAAACCCTACATGTTATTTCAACAAGCGTTACATTACAATCCTCTTATTAAACCCTACTGATAATTTTATAATTAAAACAATAGGTTTAGTAGGAACCTCTTAGGCTCGGTATTGAGTTCATTAAAGGTATTATTAACTTCCATTTGACTCACTTATTTGACAGAGTTTATTTACAACACTAGACACTCAGAACAGTAGTTTTTGCTCATTGCCGAGCTTCTGTATTATTACATTATCTCTTGTTAGTTTAATGACTATCAACAGTAGGAAATCACAACGATAGGATCAACTATTAAAAACAAAACACGAAATAGCAAAACCCTTATTCCGAACTCAGTATTGAGTTCTTTTAATTCATTTTCACAATCACAAAAACCATCCACGATAGCAGAGGTCGTGTAGAACCCTTTTTCCTTCTGCATGCTTTTCCTTTTAAAAATAAACACCAGGGTTGCAGACACTAAGTTTTACTTACGGCAGCAGTATAAGTACCTAATATAAACATCTACGAGAGCATAGAAATCACAAACTTATGCATCAACATCAATTAAAATCATACAGGAAAAACACATACAAGTTTTCAACAGAACTCGTGTTTACAGGTATTGTTAATATCTAACACGCATTAGTAAGCCCTAAATGCTTTTGTTTGAGCCTGTATTAAAAACTACGAGGCCCTAATACCACCTACAGGCCAGCTCCAAAGTTTTTACAGTAATTCCTCCACAGGAGTTATCAACACAATAATAAAAACTAGAAATTACAATTTGAACCATAGTCGTAGTGTTCTATACGACCCAGGACCTATGCCCTTAACTTATCATTACAACCCATAACAAACACTGCTATAAACCCTATATCCTCTTATGCAACACAGACCCAAAACCTACAACCAACAAGAAGGAATGCCATGGCTATCGACCAGGCTTACCCGGAGAAGCCCACCGATTGAAGGAAGCGCCCTGTACACCATCGCGAGCAGACAAGTCCTGTATTCACATTTTGCTATTAGTTAATAAACACGGAGATATAAGAAATCTAATCTTTAAATATAAACACAGTGATGAAGACCTGTAATTTACCGAGCTTGGGTAGTAGTTGAAGCATTGTATTCAGTATGGAAGCCGCAAGTATGATGAGTGTAAGAACCTTATTAGCATTATTGCAAGCCACAAGCTGGCAGGAACTTGGGTAGCTACCAAAATGGAAGCTCGAACCGGACTAATCCGAGGGTTGTTGGAACGCAGAGGCAAGGTGAACTTGACATTTAAAATAAAAAGATAAAAACCCTGGGATATCAACCAACTACAGTGCCATTAAAACACTATATTGACACTCTTATAACATAGAACACAAGCCTGAAGGATCATAGATACAGCAAGACCATACTCATAACGTATCGATGGGGTTTGGACAGGAGGGTTTCACAGGGAGGCCGAGCTCGAGGGCGAGGGAAATGTGCCCAGTTAGGGTTGAGTCACACTTAAATATTCCCAACACCTGGCGTAGAAACCAACACGTCGCCCTTTAAATTTTTGCATGCTGTGGGTCGACACATATAGTCCATGAAGTGATCCCAATCATTCTTACAATCATTTAAAAATTTCAAATTGACAAACCTCAATCATAGCAGGGATGACTATTACAAGGTCGTGATATCATGCTTAAGACTATTTAGTAGTTACATATTGAAACCAACGATATCGAACTTGCATGGTGCACAAATAAAATATGTACCTGTCATACAATCAATTGAATTATACATATGATAATGGTATCCAAGACACCAAAAGGTTTATCCATTAAGTTGTAAATAAAAATAATAAATAAGCATGAGTAATACAAGTTTTGCATGGAGTCCTTATAAGTGGGATGAATACAATTATCCTAGGTCATCCTTTAATAACCAAGACATAGGGTAATATCCTTGAATCCCTAATTTTTGTGTAGATTAAACCTTGACTCCATGATTCATACAACATGTAAATTGAACAAAACTCAGACCGGTGTTATTCTAGAAATAGAGGAAGGAAGAAAATATGAACTGACATATTATTATACAGTGCAAGTAATAAGTAAATTATACATTGCCAAGTTCTAGACCTTGTAAGTGTATTCATTAATCACACAGTAACAACAGTTAAGCAAATGGTTTGATTTCCATTTCCCGTGACATTATATAATGATAGATAAAAGATATTATTACAACACAATAATAATATCAACGAACAGTACTCCCTGGTGGAATTTAAGACAGCCTGATAAAGAACAAATATCTATCACATGCTCATGCAAAAATGGTCAACTCTCTAATAGTAAGAATATATGAATATTACAGGAATAAAACTTCTACCTTTTTACATTCGACAACCCATATCACATGATTAAACTTTACTGGACGTTATGGTACAATTAAAGGAAATATAATGTTTTAAAAAGTAATTGCAGCGACCCGTACTTTACCTATGTACCTGTAAATGAAAGACATTTGGATGCATTAGCTCGGAAGCTAAGTAAGCCCCGTCTGCGATGACAACTCCCCCTTATGGTTGCAAACAGAAAAACTATCAGTAATGATAAATAAGACACACATTAGAAATTTAAGTACAAAACAGATTACTCAGACATAGCTGTGATCCCCTTAACTAAATCAAACAGATCAAGGAATGCATTTAGTAGCATTTATTGCTATCTTAAAAAATTTTAAATTTTTTGGAAATTATCAGGTTTTACATGGAAGGTGCATTCGTAAGGCCAAAAGGTATGACCAAAAATTCATAATGACCGTCATGAGTTCTAAATGATATTTTTGGGATGTCTTCTTCCATCATTCTAATATGATGATACCCTGAATGCAGATCCAACTTTGTGAAGTAAACTACTCCATGTAGTTCAACTAAAAATTCATCAATAACAGGAATGGGGAACTTATATTTAAGGGTGATCTTGTTGAGCTCTCTCTAATCTGGACACATATTCCATGATCCCTCATTCTTGTGTACCATTACCATTGGTGCAAAGTAAGAACTTTGTCTAGGCCTAATTATTCCATCCTCTAACATTTCTTCAACCATATGCTCAATTTCACTCTTCTACACATAGGGGTATCTTGAAGGTCTAATGTTAGGAGGAACACTTCTTGGAATTAAGTGAATAACATGATCAAAATATTGAGTAGGTGGAAGACCTTTTGAAAGATATTCAAATACCTTGAGTGCTTATCAATGACCCTTTGGATATCTAAGGGAATAGGAGGATTAGATTTCTGAACATCTAATGAGCATAACTGTGCAATTACACCTTGATGTCCCTTTTTCAACAATTTTTTCATACAATTAGAGATTATCACCTTGATTGGCTTCCTTGTGATACCACTTAATTCTAATTATTTTCCTTCCTAATAAAATTTCATGAAAAGTTCTTGAAAATTAAAGCCATTTTTCCCAATGGTTGTAACCATTGAACCCCTAAGACAACACAACACCACCCATTGGGATAGAAAACACATGACTATTCAATAGATATTCCCCCATAGTAAGATTTATATTATGGAATTTCCATGAGAAATCGAGAGTTCTTCCATCTGCAATTATTACTTGAAATTCTAGTGTTGGATATACAAAGCAATTGAGAACTTTGGACAATTTATAATGAATGAAGTAATGAGTACTACCAAAATCAATAAACATTGTTACCTTTTCTTTCTTTTTGATGCGTCCTTCGATCTTAATATTTTGAGGAGTGCTAAGTACAACCAATGCATGACAATATATGGTGGGAGTGTCACGTCCCCTCCCCTTCTACCAGCTAGATGGAGAGGATCGTGAGGTTAAACCGGGAATCTAGCCCCATAATTTTTAAACCACTAAGCATTCACATAATACAACAGAGATATAACGATGCATAATTATTTGTTTATACACAGCAGAGGAAATTTCAACTACTCATTCACCATACATTCAAGACATTCATCAATTAAGCAATTGAAAGATAGCACAAGAGAATACTTATCTTAAACCAAGTAGTTCCCGAGCAACCAGCTACGCTTCTGCAACGTTCCACCCAACCGTAGGCCAGTGTGCTCTTCAATCTCTCAGCACCACTGCCACCCCCCGAGCTGGGCATGATCTCCACAAGGAAAAGGGGAAAACAGGCTCTCACATAGCCAAAGGTATATCAAACTCAGCCAAGCCCAATCAGCAATTGGATTTCTCAGGCCGTTAAGAGATGGGTGCATGCATCATCAAAAGCATAAGTGTTGGGCATGAGAAAAACGCCTATACGGTGAAGTTCCCAACAGTGGGTTTCTACCAGTTCCAGAAAAACGTGGGTGGACTCAAAACGAATTGGCCACTAGGAAAAATCGACTAGGCGAGCAACCCATTTCAGAAAAACGCCCCAAGGGAAAAAATGACCTCTCCCTCAGTCCAAAATCGCATCCCTCCTTCCCCAGCTACTCCAAAATACCAAAATGAGTTTCTGGGCATGGAAAAACGCAGGGTTATGGCCAAAAAACGTGAGGATAAACTTCAGGGAGCTCAAAACTGCGTGAGAACAAGAATGGCCATGGGTGAAGAATGGCTTTTGGGCCAATTTCGTGGGGTTTTCTTGCCCAACAAGCAAAAACACGATTTCCCAAGTTGAGGGCTTGCTCATGCACGAAAATTGACAGCCATACCTCTTCCATCCCATGGAATTTATTGTCTCAACCAATTCTTGGAAGAATTAAATGATTGGGTGCATGAGACCAAATGGGTAGTTGAGAGTTCATGGGCTTTCTCATTGACACATGGATTAAAACCATTGGCTCAAGGGTTCGGTTATTTTCCCTCCCTCTTCCTTGTAAAGATCATGCCCCATCTCTTTGTTGCATTGCGTAGCTGGTTGTGGGTTTTTATTGAAATGGCATATTTACATGATGTCTGATTTTATATTGTGCACAGCTAGCACAAGAACCATATGCATCTATTCTAATTGTCGATACATAAAACGACAAATCAATGGCGGGGCCTTGGCCTTGAGCTCCTCACCATGATTAAGTTACAATATTTACATCATTTATGATCTAATGCAAAGGGGTCAAAAATGGGGACGTGACAGGGAGTAATCTCTTCAAGGGTAATCTCTTATATTTCTTCAGTTGGAGATGGTTCATGTCCTTTTTCTTCTTCCTCTTCAGAATATATGTAGAATAATTTCTTCTCACCAGACTTGCATCCCTTACTATACTTGCTGTCACAATTAAAGCATAGAACTTTTTCTCTTCTTTCATCAAGTTGTTGAGGTGAAAACCTTTGAGGTGGGTTAGAATAAGGAACATTATGCTCTCTATATGTGTTGGAGGTTGTTTTTCTAGTATCTATCGCCATATTTTTACTTTCAACCTTCATTTCCAAGATGAAATAATTCTATACGGAATTTGGTTCAAAGAGGTGTACCTCATGTTGGATGTTATCCTTCAAGTTTCCAATAAATAGATCCAACAATTTATAATCTAGTATTTCCTCCACTCTGAGAATCAACATTTGAAACTATTGAATGTTCTCTATTACTAAACCCTTTTGCCTTAGATTTATCAATTGGGTAAAGAAGGAATTGCTCTTAACATCATCATGATATGATATCAATTCCTGTAAAAATGGACCAAGAGATAATGGATTTCTTTTTGTGTTCACAAAGCCATTGGTACCATACAAGCTGCTAAGGTTCTAAATATAAAGATGCAATAGTTACCTTTTGGAGATTTGGCACCTGGTGTATATCAAAGAGATTATCCATCTGAAATATCCATGTTATGGGGTCCTTGCCATCAAAATTTCTCATTTCAATCTTAGGGATTTGGATAACCCTTGGGGACTATCCCTGGTGACTTCCATTAGTAGGGTCAATTCCACTTGGAATATTCTTATTAATGGAAGGTTTCTCAACATAGACATTATATTTATATTCATGAGTACCCTGGAACACATCATCACCTTTAGGGAGATTTTCCTTTGAATTTTGTATGAGATTAACATTATTTTTCATATGTTCCTGCATTTAATTATCCATATGTCCCATCATCCTTTCTTCTAAATTAACTAAATCAACCATTTTCAAAGACCCTTTAATCATATCTTTCAACTTGGACACTTGAAAAGATAGGTTTTCACTTTCATCATAGGTTAGGGATGAATCCTCAGGTGTTTTGACTGGACTATGATTTTTTCCACTTCCTTTTGGTGTCATTTTTAACAATATAAATATATATCACACCTTGGGTTCGCCTCAAATAGATCCTTCTACTAAATGTTATTTATGTTTAAAATGGTGTACCTTTTTCAAACCATGATTTGAAAACTGATTTTATATCCGACCTTCCTACTGATATAACCATGAAATTTAAGCTCCTCCGAGTCTTAAATATTGTCTTGTGGTACCTTGATATGTCCTCTTTCCAATTCCATAGGTTTCGTTGAATTTGGATGTTCCAAAATAAAATTGTGACAATTTCCCCAACACTTGTTATTTTTTTTTCCTTTTCAAAAGAACAAGAGTGTATAGCCTTTCACGTGTCCAATTTTTTTATTCTAATTCTAAACTTAATACCCAATATACTATGGTATTTTTATTTCTGATGCAACACTTCTCACTGAATTTGGATCTTGCATGCTCTAGTTATAATCATTTTTCCCAGAACACATGTTTTAGACTAGTTAGAAAACCTAACTTCCAAAGGCTATATATCTTAATATATAACGATTAAGGATCTAAAACTCAGAACACATATGGTTTGATCTGTACTCTACATCTCCTACGAGTTTCACTTTCTGAAAATTTGTATAAGAAAATTTATAGCAAAAATTCCAAGATGACTCGTTTTGGAAGGGTCCAAGCTCTGATACCAAATGTTATGCAACCAAGTCTTAGAAAGAGCATGAAAAGAGCATAAATAAACCAAAAAGAGTAATCCACTCATTAATAATGAAGAAGTGAGATGAACAGAAAGCATATTTGATGTAGCAACCTCCTTATACAATGTACTAAGTACACAAGACAAGACAAAATGAGATGAACAAATGAAAATGTCTCCTTCCTATATATAGTAGACAAAGAGGTACAATTACAACTAATGGAACCAAGCCGACATAACTAATATACTAATAAAAATGACAATTACCACTAATATACCCAAGATGACATCAATAATATGTAATGAGCCACAATATAGGGGGTAATGTGCCAACATTTAAGGCTTAACAGTGTTTGGAAATCCCTTGTTCAAATTTCTACTTATTTTTCAATGGTGGATGTAACTACCACTTGTTGGGGAATATTTGAGAAAGATTTTTATTTTCACATTCTTCTCTTTTGATATCTCTTCTTCTAGGACTATCAAGTATTTTTCTTTCTAGGGTGTTCATTTCATAAATTATTTCTTTTCTTAGTTAGATCACTTGTTGCACCCACTTTGCACTTGTTGTTTAATTAAGTAAAAAATTAGAATTAACATGGTTTGTTTGAGCTCTATTTCATTAGTATTTCATATACTTATTGAGGTGATGATTAGTCCAATGTGTCAATATTTATCGTCCAAGGTACACTAGATTACTTTGAGGATTATCCCCCCTCTATGGGATTCTTGGATGGTGTATTAGTCCACCTCAATGTGTGAGAAGAAAATAAACTTCCCCCTCCTCTAATTTCCTTTCAGGATCATTGGATTTAGGCTCCCCATAGCTTGGATCACCACCTTCGCCTAGTGCCACACATACTTTTAGGAACCCAACAACCAACATGTTTGGTGTTATCCTATTCATGTCATATAGTGAAAATACTATCAATGGTGGAAACATCACACGAGGAAACAATTTTGGTGAAAATGATAATGGGAATGTGGCCTCATACACACTACCCATGTTGAGTATTTTATACATGGCTAGTATAAACCTACCTGATTTGGATAAACTATCCAATAACCTCATTGACATGTCCCTATCAAATTCCCACTAAATTACCTTTGGGAATCCCTAAGTTTGAAGGTGTTGTTAACATTTATGTTTGATTCCTACTGATTTAGAGAATCCCACAAAGAGGAAAAGATTTGGAAAATAATGGTGGATCTTAGCACCATCGAAATTTAAAGGATCCATGGTGATTAAGGTAAAATAATGTGAAGGCTCATGCAGATGGTCAGGATGGACCAATAAAGTCTATGGAATTTAATGCAGGTGTTCGCGCTCATAAAATAAGGCACGTTGTAAAGGGACGAGATATGCATGAACGAATAGCATTAAATGGGCAAGTTGAGAAGGTTCAATCACTACCATTCGTGCTGAGGCAACAACATAGGAGACCAAAAGAAGGGATCTATTCCAAATGGTTGTGATCAGTGGAGCTCCTTTTTACCACCCCCATTCAGGCCATTCATGCTAAAGAAAGTACAAGAGGGTTAAAGGAAGGGGGACCAACATGAAAGGTTGAGATCTAATTGGGCACGTTTTCAATTTTCCATTGGGGAAATTCACACACTCCCAATCCCACACGATGTTTAAGATTGATAGTTGGTGCCAACGGTATAGATCATTCGATGCTCATTCATGAATATAAATCCTGGCCATTCTTATTGAGGGTCTTTCTCCACTACCAAAGACGATACTTGAATGGGAGAGGGGTGAATTTGATTTGAAGGTGTTGAATTTGGTCAATTGGTGTAATAGAATTAAGTTTGAATTTAGATCTTTTAGCTCTATGTCCCTGGAGCATATATACAGAGAATTTAATTCTCAGGCAGATCAGTTGTCTAAGCTGGCTTTGGAGGGAGAGGAGGGCTACTTACATTGGGATGAATACTGTGAGAACATGTTGATAGACTTAGGCACCATGTACTTTCTAGACTAGAGACTCTTGGATCTCCTTTTTTGGTTTATGGATATTGTAATTATTCTATTTTTTGTTTATGGGGGGATAAGCGGTAAGCTTTGTTCATGAATTCTGAGAAGACAACATTTCATATATTGGCATCATGTACTATTTGATTCAGTATTGAATATCAATAGTATGCCTTTTTTCGTGGGAAAAAAAGACGATACTTGAATATCATCGGAATATCTGATATTTACAGGAATGCCAATTATCCCACCGAATATACCACTGGAATCTACATATTCTTGCACTTTTTCAGTCGAAACTAAATTTAAATAATCCTGTTAATCTTTGTTCACAAATAAAAAAAGAGATATGATGTACCTACATTTTAGACAGACTGGTGGTTCCACCTTAGTCTCCCATGAATGATGCGTTAATGCTCATACGAGGAAAATTTAATTCCTTTTTCTCCATCACATAAGTACCCCCAATTCATTCCTTAGAGCATTTTCATCGAGAATTATCATTTTCTACTATGTATTTTCACCTGAAGTCGAAAGCAAGTCTCTTACACCCTTCGAAGCTCGAGCTGCTGATAGCCATTGTCATCCAAGGAACATGTTCTTCACTTCCATAGTGAACTAGGTAAGTGATCAATAGCTCTTCATAACCATTTGAAAATTCCGTTGTAATTGTCTAGTTTTCCTTTATATAATTCTCTGAGAATTTACCCCATACATTGTCCCAAAATTCAACATGATTGGAATAAAAAGGCGATGTATGGAAGCTCCTCCTCCTTAGGTGTGTCTAGCAGGTCTGAGGCCAATGATATTTCCTTGTCCCAAGGGACTCCTTTTGTTGATGAATGGGCCACGCTAGCCACTCCCCAAATGACCAAAAGCACCCCTAAAAATCTCATTGGCACCACATACAGAAAATTATTGACCCGCAATTCTCTAAGTAAGCTTTGGAATTTTGGTTTATCCCAACATTTGGTCCTCGATACTTTTCCATCCCCTAAATTTTTCCATCTCTATGTTAAAAATTTCTTCCTTGACTATGTCGTTGTTACTGACGATGGTGGTCAGACCATATTTTTTCATGTCACTAGACCCTCTATTTTTCAATTTCTCAGATGTTGGGCACCAATCCTGGAAATGATGTAACTTATATCACATGAATAATAGGAGACAAGATATAGAAAGATGAACCAAGCCAGTAGGCGGGAATATTTTTCCACCTCATGTATAAGTATGGAAGGGATGAAGTCCCATCAACTCCTTGGAGGTTTAAGAGCTTTCTAGTTCAGGATCAAGAAATATTCACCACCTTCGCATTAATACTAGGTCAAGAGGCCAATGATTAAATTGACGAGGGAATAATGTCCCTTGTCAACACTTTCAATTCTCTTCATGCACCTCAATTTAACTTTGTTGAGGTTGTAGCTGCTAGGATGAGATCTCAATTGGAAAATTTACATGCCAATTGGCTGTTTAGATACCCCTCGTACCTAGAATACCTCCTTATCTTCTACCAATCCCAACATTTTGAGGTTTTAGGCCTCCAGAAAAACAAAAGGGATATCCCAAACAGAATTTATGACTGGATCCCATGGGTCAAAGAGGAAGAAGAAGGCACCAACTGGTTTCACTTTGTATCACAATTCATGCATAGAGCCACGTTTGTATTGGTAACAACGAGAGAACTTAAAATAATTCCCAAATAGATTAGGTGCTACCTACATGTGCAAGAGGCGGTACAAAGAGGGGGATGGTATTTAGGACCCTATTGCACTATGATCCAATTGTATGGAGAAAAACATGTGCCTCACACGTTTCCTACACTGCTTACCTCAAGAAAATTTGTACTAGAATACACCAAGCAAATGATGGAGGTTGATAACTTACATTCGTAAAGTCCAGGGAAAAAAGGGAGAACACAACTCCCCATAGCCATGGAAGGGTATGTTGTAAATGAAAAAAGAGGCCTGAAGGAAGTAATAGATATTTTGAAGGCATTGGACCTACCTCTGGACCATCCCTAGAATATGACCCTTTCTTACTAGTAAGGTGTGAAAAAGGGATAATTCTACCAAACCCTCAAGATCATGATCCCATACAATAAATTGAGAGGTTGGCAAACAAAGATTATTTTGAAGAGATAAACATGATTATCAAAGGGGAAGCAAACCTAACTAAATTGGTAGCTCAAGTGCCCCCCCCCCCCCCACATTCTACAAATCCATTAGAAGATCCCCTCTCCTATACATTTTATAGGGCAGAAGGAGAGGTGGTAACAAAGGAATATATGATTTTTGAACCACCCCCAAAAGAAAGAAACAAGCTTTAAAAATCATAAAGGAGGAGCGTGGTGGAAGATACAAAAGTACTTGGGAAAGATAATTTTTCCTTATCTTGGCATCTCTCTTAGGATATAAAATTCAGTAAGATATATAATGAATCTCATGAAGATGATGATGATGATGTGGAATAATGTGCCAAATGCCTAAGGAAGGGACTAGTGAGGTCTTCCCTATGTCATAGTTCAAGCATGGAGGAGGAGGGGGATGTGGAGAAATCCCCTGAAATAAATATTCCTCCTACTCCCAAGAAGGTGATACCCTATGATAAGGTTCCTCCCATAATGCAATCCATTTTTTATATGCTAGAACGGGGTCTAGGGAAAGATACCCAAGGGAGAACCCAACCCATCAAGATTGAAAAAATACCACACCAATTAGGATTGGGGGATGATGTAAATACACCAAGAGATGAGAAGGAAGAGTTCACAAGAGACCTTCTAATACAATCCACAAGGAACACATCAAGAAGAACTCATTACAACATGATCTATTGACCCTTATTTTACTCTTGACTTTGAGCAAGAGAAAGCTACTAAAAAAACAAGATAGTGGGATGGTAGAAAAAGAGAAATCAGGGGTTTCCTTATTGATTGAAAAAGTTAAACGCGATACCATGACTACTTGTAAAAGTAGGAAGGGTCCACCACCAATAGCCCCTATGATCATTAGCATTCAATCACTAGTGACAAAATAAGAAGGCCAAGTTGAAGAAGTGATGAAAAGAAAAGTCCGACGGGACCAAATCTCTTGATATAGAAGAAGTGTTATAAATGGAAAGTCATAATATTAGCAGGGATTTAATAGAGGTGGTTGATGAGTCTTCAAAAATAGCAAAGAGGAAACCACATGAGGTTTCTCAAGAAGAACCAAAAAATAGAAAGGAAAAGTTGTACACTAGTGAACTTTGAAAAATATGAGGAGGGAATTCATGAAGACATACCTCCCCTACAAAGCCTCCTACAAATTTTGCATATACCTTTCAATTTTGATTCTAATAATTTTTTATATGTTGTGACACAAAAGGAACTTCTAGCATGTATTTAACATCCTCAACCTCAGATGCAACACAACAAAACCTATGGGAAAAATTATACATCTAGCACGTATCACAAATCCCTTGGAAATATTGAAAGAATAGAAAGAAAGGAGGGAACATTCCCAAGAAGGGGCACGAGACATAGAAACATCAGACTCTTAGTCCCAGTCTAGAATGTTTCCAAGCAATGATCCAGTTACTAAGAAAGCTTGTAATTTCTACACTGGAGCCCCTTATCCAGAAGAGTTGTAAGGACATGCAGCCCCAAGAATGAAGAACTATGTATATAACCCTGTACATTGTAGACATACCTATCAAAGATGATGTGTCAATAACATAAGGGTCGAATAGTATCATTTATAATAAATAAATCCAAGTTACATCCATGATATCTGAATACAAGAAGAAGGAAAAAGTGATATAGGTTAAAAACCAATTTTTGGATGCCAAAGTTAAGAGCCTAGAGAATGAAAATATTAGGCTACAAAACATGGTAGCGACCTCAATTGAAGGGACCTATGGCTCAACAGAATTTGTTTCTATGTAAGATGAAAAGACAATAGGATAAAAGAACTAGAAAGTTCCCAAATGATCCATTCTTTCCAAGTCACTCAACAAATGGTAGAGACGCGGAAAAAGCTCACTGAAGAGCTATATTTTTTGTGTAAGGAAAACAAATCCTTCCTTGCTTAGAAAGGAATCAACGACAAGAGAATAAGAGAGCTTGAATAAATAGAGAATTCCACCAAATATTTAAGCTTCAAATTGGATGAAACCAATACTCACATTGATTCTCTGAAGAATGAACTTGTAGATGCAAGATGAAAATTGAATGAACCATCCTTGGGTAGTCAACAAAAAATACATGCAGGGACAATATATGTCTTAAAATAGAGGATCAAGCATATAGAATGAGAATGGGTAGATTAAAAAACCAAAGCTACTAATACAATGAGAAAGGCTATTGATATGGAATAATTGGTTGATAAAAGTAAAAATGACCTCACAATTCAAGAGGAAAAACTAGACAAATCTGAGCAAAAAACACATGAGCTAAGGAAAATTGTTGTTTTGCTAGAAGGAGAGATTAATAAGTGGAAGATGAGACATGAAGAAACATTGACAAAATCCAGAATGGTGAAAACCCTATCAGAGGCCAAGAAAATAATGTTGACTAAAATAGTTAATAATATTCCTTCAATAAGAAACCGACTTCAATTATTTTTGTAATTTTATTCCATTTACCAAGAATTCAAGAAATACTTGAAAAAATCAAGACTTGATACAAAACATATATCAAACTACTAGGGTGGCAATAATAGTGGTAAATTATTTAATTATAGATCAACTGAAAGCACTGGGCATAAGTGATAGAACATATTCTCACATGGACATAGATAATTTTATACATAAATTCACTAGTTTGGAGATCAATAAAAATAAGGTAAAAGAATCTGAAACAATGTTGTTCCCATTCTTTGGAATAATCAACATTATGATAAAAAAATGTTCTCCCTTGTCCATGGGATACCACCCTTAAATTAATTTTCACCATAACATACAATAAGATGATACAAGAAGCTCCACTTAAGCTCATCCTATAACCTAATAAGTATACGATTCCAACAACCACCAAGATTCTGAATCAATTGAAGAATTCTATCGATTCAACAATAATGTTGACAAGTCTGATAAACAAAATTAGGGGACGTTGATTACACACCCCAGTCAGGGCTAGATAAGTAATTTAGAATTTTGAATGGAGGAAGGGGTGCTACAGAGAAAACTTCATATGGCTTGGGGCAAACCACAACAGACAACTGACTACCAGAAAATGACTCAATTCCCAATACAATGCTATATAAATGACAATGCTAAGATAATGGAGAAAAGACCAACCTTCAACTGGATTTTCGATGTAGATCCCCGTTGAGCTTTCAACTTATACACTTGAACTTGCAGATTAGCTTCAACAATAAGTACAAGCAAGTGCATATAATATGTGAAAGACATTAGCATAATCAATAGCATGATCCATGATATAATAAGCAAATATAACCCGAGGTAATTAAACAATATTCACAATATCATTTTGGACGAGACAATGAGTATTTCCATTAATGAATAACAAGAAGTACAATATACGACCTCTTGCTGGCAACCAATCTGAACCATGAATTGGGTCTCTCCACTTGTGCCTCCATCACTTCAATCCTCCATGTAATGGCAAACTCAAACTAGGATAGGAATTTTGTAGGTGAACGTAAGGAGTTCACAACAACAAGGATCAATGAGTGTAGACTCAATTCACAGCAAAAATCCACCAGAGTTATCTTTCTCTCTATTTTTCCTCCCTTCCATATGCCATAAGAGCTCAATATATAGCCTTCCAAAGGTAAGTGAAAGGACACATAGAGGCATTTAGGGGAAAATGGAGGGCCAAAGGTCATCCTAAGACCGCTTTTTGGGAGTAAAAAGTAATTTTCTAATGATTTTTACCATTTTACTTCGCACCTGCGGGGTATAGTGGAACAGCTCGCGTGTACGCTGGCTAAAGTGGAACAACTAGCGTACAGGAAGAAAAATAGGGAAAAAGTGTTTCTAAAGGACATAAAGTGAATATGATTTAGTGAAATGGATCCTGAAGGCCAAAGAATGCTGATGCTCACAAGGTGGAAAATTACGTTGTAACAAGGGGTATAACTGTACTAGAGTGGATTTCCATGGAAAAATTGGAAACATTTGTAGAAAACATACAACATGAGTAGATCATAAAGCAAGATAGAACGAACTCTCAAGCTCCCAAAAGGTGACATATTAAGAAAGAAAATAGATGAATAATGTAATTCTAGAAGATGTTAATGTATAAAATTAAAACCAACAAAAAGGTTGAATTCAAGCAAGACCGTCTTAGAAAATGCCAAGTCATCACTTCAATAGGGTAGTGCACCCAAGTCTTCGCACAAAGGAAAAAATCAACATTTGGGAATATAAGTTATAAAAAGGAATGAAAGAAAAAACAAGAGAGATTCATGATGGTATATTTTAAAGGATGCTAAAATTTTCGAGAAATTGCATAGGGATCAGCAATACTAGTTTTTTATTTTCTTCTTTCTCTTTTTCTTCATTATAATTGGATTAGGGAAATTCTTCTCATAGAGAAAGATAGTAATAATATTAGGGATAAGATCAGTGGATCCCCCTTGTTGTAATTGTTGTGATAAATGAGATTGTTATTAATTTGAAGCCAAGGCTGAGGTGATTTTACATTGGTGTTTAAAGGAATTATGTCTCATGTATGCTGTTTATTTTTCCTCTCTTTGGCTAGATGTATTTATTCTATTGCTTGAACCTATGTATCTACAATTAATGTTCCCATGTGATTTTCTATATGTTATGAATGCATTTAGTGGAAATCCTAGAAATGATTTATTGTTGAATATGTTTATGGTGCTTCACGTTCTTTGAGAATTATGAACTATGATCAAGGAACTAATTGCTATATTTTCTTTACTAATTCTCATACTAAAAAATATATTTGCTCCTCCATATAAAAATAATATCCAAGTTATTTTTCAGCAGTTGAGATCAAATTTATGCAACCATAGATCTTGGTTGTAAATCCAATCAATAAATTACAAGTGAATCTATAGGCACCTAGGGTGACAAACTAGGATTTTGTGTCTCCTAATAGTAGGGTTCCATCCCTTGAATTGAGGATTGGATCAATGGTATAAAGTGGTGCAGGAATGGTTCATTCTGCACAGCTCTCCTTGGCCTTGTAACCCATAGTAGAATATCAATTGTTTCATATTTGATATCTATCTATGTCTTGAGAAGAGAAAACAACCATCATATGAAGGGGTACAACTTGAGGAACAACAGAACTTAAAGTGGGAGTCAACCCCTCTAACCACATCATGTCCTTCCATCTATGGTGCTTGTCTAATAACCTCATAAATGATTCCATCCATTTTTTTATTTGAAAGGGCCCTTACTAGAGTAGCAATAAAGTAGTACATTGAGTGAACCTCTAGAATACATCGTAAAATTTACTCTTTAGCCTCCACTTTCCTCACCTTTTTCGAATTACCATTTCATTATGACGAGGGTGTAGATATCCTTTTGTCATGTTGTTATACAATGACTACCCATATCATGGAAAATATCCATGAATGTTGAAGGTCAAGGAGTGTTTGCAATATCCAACTCAATGAATTCCTATATTGGTTCTTAAAGTCTTTACTAACCCCCCATAGTAAAATATGTCACTTCTAAGAACTCCTAATCAGGAGAGGAAGCCATTTTTAAGAATTAGAAATAAAATATGATCTATGCTTAGTCTGGTTAATTATAGTGTATCATCCCTGCTACCAATCCATGATCTCCAGAGGCAATTCCAGGACATACACGAATGGATTCAGAGTAACTCAGCTTGGGAACAACTTTCCCCAAGGGCGCAATGACCGACAAGGATCTCATACCAATAGCATAAAAATCGAACCACAAGTTCCAAACACAAGCACGCGAACAAAAGCACGAACCAACACATAAGTGTGACTAGCCAACATAAGCAGATCGAATTCCTTTATGAGCAATTCAAATTCGGAGAGAGAGGGACACAAGCATGAGAGTTACATTCCCAGAATAGTAAGCTAGAGTTACACATCAGGTGGCTACACCAAGAGACACACTAATCCAACTCATGAGGGATCACTAGGTGAGAGAGGGACTCTAATCCTCAAATAAAAAATTAATCTCAGGGTAAGTAAAATCAGTGAGTGACATAACACATCAGGGTGCATAACCAAGAGGGTCCATCAAGTACATAATAAGGGTGTACAACATCAACATAGGCTCAAAAGACATAGGTAAACACTTTTCCACAACCCCTTTCTCGTAACATTATGGTTCCTCATATTCTCTTGCGTGGCATCGATCATTCGATTGTCTTTATTTTATTAATTATTTTATAAGTTCAACATAATAAAAATAATAATAATGTGCAAACCATAGTCCAAGCACCTTGTGTCGCTATGTCCAACATAACAACAATAATAATATGTCCAGGGGATAAACCAGAATGTATTCAGCCATGTTCCCTTAAACCATGCATCGTCCTCGATGCATACACATACATGCCGCAAAATATCAAAATAGATGAGGGTATGCCTCCCTCGTCACATCTTCCAATTCCCAAATCGCATCCTCAAGAGTATAGTGGATCCATTGAAACTTAACCTCATGGATTTCTCTATTCCTAAGTAGCATGGTCTTCTTGCCTACAATGGAAACATGCTCTACTGGAAAGTCTCCTTCCGGCTCCACCTAGTCATATCAAATATATATACAAAACATAATCAACATCATGTATACCTGTCAACAAGAAATCATATATATACCAACATGATAACAAGGATCGTATTTCAATATCAAAATAATTCAAGCAACAATATATAATATCATATGCATCATCATCTAATGTAAAAAAAAATCAACTACTCTACAATTTACTTGTATCATATTCCAGCCAATTATATGCCTAGGATCATGCACATACTTTTTTCAACAAAGAGATATGAAAAAAATTATGCACTTTTATGCTAGGATGAAAATCTAGTTCATAAGAAACTGGTCCAATCTTTTCCAAAATCTCAAAGCGACCGCAATATTTAGTTGTAGGTTTATAACAATTCCCCAAGTTTAAAGTACTCTTTTTCGGTTTCACTTTCAAAAACACATGATCCCCAACCTGAAACTGTCTGTCAATCCTATTTTGATCTGCATAACTTTTATGTCTATCCTATGTGGTTTTCAAATTCTATTTAATCCTAACCATCTGATCATCCATTTCCTTTAATAATTATGGCCCAATGATAACTCTGTATGTCGGATTGTCCCAACTAATAGATGTGTTGCATTTTAGTCCATACATTGCTTCAAAAACACTTACTTTCAAAGAATAGTGATAACCATTGTTATAAGAAAATTCCACAAGATGCAAATAATTTTCCCATTTAGTAGGTTGATCCATTACATACATTCTTAACATGTCTTCAATAACTTGATTAACCCTTTCTGTCTGTCCATCTGTATGAGGATGATGTGAAGTACTCATATGCAAATATTTTATAAAACCTTTAAACAAACCTTTCCTAAAATGACCTGTGAATTTTGAATCCCTATCTAACACAATTTCTTTCGGAATACCATGCAATCTAGCTACCTCTTTCATATAAATATATGTTGTTTCAGTTGCTTTAAGTGTAGTCTTAACTAGTATAAAGTGAGCTACTTTAGTTAATTTGTCTACCACTACCATAATAGCATCATGTTGTGACCTTGTCTTAGGTAATTTTGTGATAAAATCCATAGTGACTACATCCCATTACCATTCTGGTATTTGTAACGGTTGTAACAAACCTGTAGGGTGTCTATGTTCAAATTTTACTTGATGACATTCTAACCATCTAGCTATGTAATCTGCAATTTCTTTTTTCATTCCTGGTCAGTAATGATCCTTCTTAACTGCCACTACTATCTTTTGATAACCATAGTGACCTGCATATGGTACATCATGCATTTCTTTTAAAACCAATTTCTTAATGTTTTCGGAGTTATGAATGTAGACCCTGTTCTTATACTTAAGTATTCCATCTTCCAGTTTATAGTGTTCAAACTTATGTGTTGTTCCCTGTTGCTGCAAACTTGCTTTAACCTGTTGAAAGAATTCATTTGTACTATTTGCCTCTTTTATTCTATCCTTCAAATCTGAAGAGCTAGTATTGATAACTACATGCATCAGATGCATTTTCCTACTGAGTGCATCTTCCACTTTATTTTATTTTCCTTTTATATGTTTAATGTCAAATCATATTCACATATTAGTTCCATCCATCTTATTTGTCTTGCATTTAGATTAGGTTGTTCGAACAACTATTTTAATCCATGGTGATCAGTTCTTAATTCAAATTTATTTCCCATTAAGTAGTCTCTCCATATCTTTAAAGCATGTACTACTACTTCTAATTCCAATTCATTTGTACCATAATTTTTTTCATGTTCCTTTAAATTCCTAGACTCGTAACAAATAACTTGTCCATTCTGAGTTATCACACCACCTATACCCTGTTGACATGCATCTGTACATACCACAAAATTTTCATCTAGATTCCCAATTTTCAAAACCAGTGCACTAGTAAGCATATCTTTAACCTTCTGAAAACTTTTTTCACATTTAGATTTCAAATCAAACTTTATACATTTCTTTTGCAAAGAAGTTATTGGATGTGAAATCATTGAAAATACTTCTATAAACATGCGATAGTAACCTCTTAATCCCATAAAATATCTAACATTTGACACATTCTTAGGTGTTGTCCAATTCATAATTGCTTCTATCTTTTCGGGGTCAACTGAGATTCCTTCTTATGATACAATGTCCCCTAAGTAGTGAATCTGGTTCTGATAAAAATATCACTTACTTAACTTAGCATAAAGTTGATTCTCTCTGAGTACCTGCATTACTTGTCTCAAGTGTTCTTCACGTTCTTTCTTTGTCTCAGAGTAAACTAGTATGTCATCTATGAAAACAATCACAAACTTGTCCAAATATTTTCAAAGAATCCCATTCATGAAGCACATAAAGGTAGCTAGTGCATTTGTCAAAACAAATGGAAGAACTGTAAATGCATAGTGACCATATCTTGTTATAAAACTTGTCTTACTGATGTTCTCTTCCTTAATTCTGACCTGCTGATAACCCTACCTGAGATTTATCTTTGAAAACACTGTGGAACCCCTTAACTAATCAAATAAGTCATCAATTCTTGGTAAAGGATACTTGTTCTTGATAGTTTCTTTATTTAACTTCCTACAATCTATGCAAGGTACAATATTTATTTCTTACAAACAAAACCGGTGCTCCCCAAGGTGATACACTAGGTCTGATATAATCCTTCTTTAATAATTCCTTTGACTACATCTATAACTCTTTCAGCTCAAGTGTACTCATCCTATAAGGGACTTTAGATGAAGTAATTGTACCGGGAACTGGATCAATAGTAAAGTCTATATCTCTACTGAGGCATTACGATATCTCTTGAAATACATCTGTAAATTCATGTAATACTGGTGAGTCCTATAACTGACGTTCCTTTTCCCTAGATTGTTCTATGTGAGCTACATAAATCTGACGCTCTTTTCTAAAACACTTCTTTAACTATAAGGCTGTAACATGTCTTAAATATATTGGTCTATGTGTTCTTTTAACTATTACTATGTTTCCTTCCTTATCTAGACATGTGTAATTCTTATTGTGACAATCTAAGATATCTCGATGTGTAGTCAACCAATCCATACCAATAAAAACATCATAAGAGACTAAGGGGATAACATTCAAATATGCTAAATTCTTTAATCCATTCATTTCCAAAGGACATTGTCTTACTATTTTTGTGACTTTTCTTTTAGTTCCAGTTGATAACTATACAAGACCTACTACCTCAAGGTTACTTTTCTTAAGAGAACAATTCAAAACTATACTAGGTGCAACATAATTGTTACTAGATCCTTAATCAATTAAAATAGACATAGTTCTATTACCATTATTACCTGCCACTTCTATCATGTGAGATTGATGATCTTCTTGCCTACCTTCCAAAGCTACTTAAATCCTCTGAGTCTTACCAACATCACCTACCATTGCTTCCTAAATGTTGTGAATGTTGTCTTCTTTCTTATGTGGGCAATCCCTTGCATAGTGATTCTCATTACAATTCCAACATCTAACATGAGGTCTCTTATCTGAATCTAGCTGCTTATGAAAATTACCACTTATGTTGACAAGAGGCTTGGATCTCTTCTTTCTTTGGTCTCGTTTAACACTCTTGTTATCTTTCAAGTTCTTATGTTCCTTATTCTTATCCAACTTATACAAATTGTTTTCCTTCCAGATTACTTCTTTAAGGGTCTTGGGAATATCATATTGAATCTTATCCTTGTAAAAATTTTGCAGTCCACTTAGAAATCTTTGAATCTTAACTTTCTAGTATTTTATATAGTCTGCATAAGTTAACAGTTCAATAAATCTCTTCTCATATGCATCCATAGTTAAATTGCCCAGCTTAAGTTCAAATAATTATTCCATCTTATTATCAAAGTATTTCTCTGAAAGGTATTCTTGTTGAAAATACTTTTTAAACTTTTTCCAAGTGATATTTTCTTCATTAATATATTTGAGTTTAACCAAATGTTCCCACCAAAGAGAGGTTCTTCCTTGCAAATGATAGATAGATATTCTTGATTCCATGTTTGATGAATAATTATGCAATTGGAAAAACTTTCGGAGCCTTACTAACCATGTTTAACTTCACCATCAAAGGTTGGAGGTTTAATATTTCTTAATTCTCCCATCACCTGACCATGTTCATACTTTCTCCTTCTACTATTACAGTAATCTGAAAACCTATCTGGACTAATCTCAGGACTTCTATCTCTTTTTCTCAAGGGAGGTGTACGATAATTGTCTAGTGGAAAGTGCATCCTAAAGTAAGTTTTCCTACTTTTCCTTTCTTCCTTGTCTTGGGTAGTATTTAAGGATCTTAGTTCTTTCATGATATGTTCTTGAAGGTGAGTGATCCTTTCATTACTTTTCTTAACCGAGTCTTCCAAGTCAAGGGATGAAATACTCCTCCTCCTTCCTACATACTCCTCTTCAAGGCCATAAGGGGTTGTTTGTCTATCTTCCATCCGCCACTATTTTTCTCTGCGAGGTATTCTTGGGTTAAATTATCTACTATGAGCCGCAACGTGTTCATTCTAAGTTTTGTTAACATTCCATCATCAAATTTATTTATTTTCTCAAATAATAATTATTTTTTTAGTTAAGAAGAAACAAATCATACTATACTAGTCTTCAATTTTTGAAATAAATAACTAAGCAAAATGCATAAAAGGATATAATTATTTTCAAACATACTCTAAATATTCAAAATAAAAAAATAAATTTTCATCTTTCACAAATATTGCGGCACTTTCATAATTAACTTTCATATAAGCAACATTTAACTTTTATTCAAGAGAGCAAATTTAAAGAGACCACTAGGCCCAACAGCCGCAGTGTTGCAACCGCAACTCTGATACCACCTGTGAAGTACCCTAGGGATATCAGAGTGTCTAAGGGACATATCATTAGCTCTATGAGGCTAATTATTTGATCTTTAGTGCAGCAGATAAACCATAAACATTTAATTTCTTTTTTTCCAAAATTAATTGAGACATAAAATCCAATAATTAACAATAATCTAATTTAAATTCATTAACACATCCAATATCTAATCTAAGGGTTGGAAATGATTATTAAAATAATCTAACACCATCAAAACTTCAATCCAATCCATATCAGACATGATAACTACTTCTAAAGGCTAATTATTCTTAAACACAGTTAACAAATAACCATATATTATCAATCCTAGTGGATTAATAACATCTAATTACATGTAAATAAGGCCTAATTACCAAGATTACAATAATTAATCTTAGTAATTACGAAAGAGAGTCCAAAAGACCAATTAACTAGTTTTCCAATATAAGCAGCTAGTCTTGCACAAATAAACTTGTAACCATGCCATTAAACCAAAAAGAAATACTAAATCCATTAATAACATATTTAATCATGCACCTACATCCAATTAAAGGTTTATTTGTATATCATCCCAATTGCACATAAGGTGATCTTTTCCATCAATTCTAATGAAACTAGTTAACATTCACCACAAGGAATTCAATCTAAATGTAATGCCCCATATTTTGATTAGGCATATTTATCAGTTAGACACACTATACTTTATTTTCTTGTATTATGTTGAACTCAACTCGACTGAGTAAACTATATTACAACATGATGGACCTAATTATATGATGTTACTGTGTTTTATGAGTTCACTATGATTATGATGTTACTATGTTATGCGGTTACAATGTCCTGATTATCATATGATTTCTTTATTTTACGATTACAGTATATGTTTATATGTTTTCATTAATAAGTTATGAAATATATGATGTGGTATGTGGATACCATCTTATGATATGATTTATTGAAGTGTTAGATGTCATATGCATCTATGATGAACTAAAAATGTTACATGAAATAAAATGATGTGATAATATGGATCAATTGGCGATCGATGGGAATGCTTTCTATAAAATTGTATTTTGTGAAATACTAACCTAGAGGACACAAGGGCTATCGGATAGCTAGTTACTTGATCTGATATATGGGATAAAAACTTGTTCGTACAATAAACCTTAGTAGCCAAAACTGATGATACGATGACACAAATTGATAATCTTGATAGCAGCGAAGTATGAGTTGATAAGGGCATAGGACCAGTATGTTGAGAGGGATGGATGTGTTTCCCACCCTATGTTTCCATGATACCCGAGGTCGTGGGAGGGTCTTGTTGAGACACGCTCCCCATGTTGTTTTGATGACGATGGTCGGATGCCTACTAGGGAAGGATAGGTCCGTTGTTCAGCCAATACTATCGCTCTTAGGTTCTATGTGGTCAGGTCGGTGAGTCCGACATCCACTTTTGTACTAGTAGAGGAAGGATAGGGAGGATGCAGGATGTAGGTTAGGATGGGAGGATATGTTAGTTAGTACTATTGACAGTTGGGTATTCCTTGATTCTGAGTTAGTGGTAGTAGGTACCCTTCCTTCTACATGATTGATTAAACTAATGTAAACATAAAGATAATGATGTGAAGTCGTAACAAATTAACTGTTAAATAACTGAGGATGTTAAAATAATTGTAATATATATATTATGCTTGTTCTTCTGCATGGGGCTAAATACTATTATTAGTTAGCAGGTATGCATAGGTGGGATGGGGTTTGTCTATAGTACATTTCTGATCTGTGCATATGCTGGCCATGCATGCACACTTTGCACATGTACACTAGTATTGATATACAAACACTTAACATACTAAATAAGTGTATAAGTTTTCATAAGTAAATATGTTAATTATGCATTAACCGGATTCAGATAACAAATATAAATTTATTTAATGTGTAAAACAAGTCAATTCAGATATGTATTAATTATAGGTAAACATTGTAATAAACAATTGAGACAAGTGTTGTTAGTTAGCATTGTCATATGAGTAATGTTGTGAATAAGGTAATGGTACTGTCTAATTAATTAGTAAAATTGTTTAAGCCCTTAAGGGTGCTTTGTTTATAAGGATGAGGATACTATGTTGATGTTAGGGTACTCATTTGATAAACAAATGATTTAAGAACATTGTTATTAATTCACCATTTATTATTTCTTCATGGTGATTTAATTAATATTATTACTTAATTAATGTTATTCTAATAATATTAATATCGCTGCCGTAAAAATTACATTATAATTTAAAATACTAATTAATAATTATTAAGTGTGTGATTATTTCCATTTCAAAGATTAGACATAATAGGATGATAAATCTTGAATGGATGTGATGTGATGCGATGGAACGGGTTTTAAATACTATTGTTTATTCAATATGAGTCTTAGAGTTTAAGTTACAAGATAAGTTATCTTGTGGGATTGGTAAACCATTAAGACATACCCTATCCCAAACTGAAAAGTCAACTAGAATATATATTATTTTATTATTTTATTCTAAAAACACTAAGTGCAAATATGGTGAATAAACGTACAATTATTAAAATAGAGCTCAGATAGAGAACCCTTAGGTAATATATCCTACCATAATAAATACTTACCATCAAACAATTAAAGTGCAATAAATTTACATTGAGTATATTTAATTGTTCGTTACATTGAGTGTGAAAAAAATATATTTTAATAATGTAACTTGTATGAATGAACTAAGTGAGGTTATTAAATGCTGGATGGGCTTGAGAGAATGAAATGGGGGACTGATCACGGAAGTACTGCTCTCAATATGTACTGCTCTCGGGATTATCAGTTTGGAGCTCGGGGACTTGTAAATCCTTTGATTTCCAAGGGCCATCAAGATAATAGCTAGTCGGTAGGGTGGACACATCATCTTGGCTGGCTAAGGGATCTACTAGCATCAGCATCAGGTAATTTCCTTGTTATCTATTTTATTTGATTATTATGCTAAAATGTACTCTGAAACATACATATACCTCGTTATTTACTTGATTATTATGCTGAAACACATTTTTTTTATGCCGAAACAAGCAGAAGGAAAAGATTGATATGTTAGTTTATTTTACATATGTATGTTGCATTCTGAAAGACCAAATAGTATACTAAATTTCACTTGAAAGCATAAAAATGTATTAAAAATTTACTGAACTAGGTTAGAATAAGATTAATAAATAGAAAAGTAACATAGAAAATGACTTAGGGCTCTTTTAAAAAACAGAGCGCTACACTTGGTATCAGAGCATAAGGCTCAGACACTTAGACTTTTCGGACCTGCACATGCCTAAACCACCATGAAGATTCACGATGTTAAATCCTACAAGAACTTAGAACATAAACCTGGATAGAATTGCTGTATGAACAACAGCAAACTTCAGCCTCTTTTACCTACATGAACACAAATTGGAACACCATTAGAAAATCTGGATATGTTAGAAAACTACATGTGTATACATATGTGTTTGTATTTCAAAATAGATACATATTTGAAATATATTTAGAAATAAAAATAACATGAGTGAGCAGTATTTTTTTATTATCATAGTACAACTTGTGTTAAAATTAATAACTAACCGAGGAAATTTAGAAGTGATAAATTTCTGTAAAGTTTGTGCAACCGAAAATCAAGGAGCCTAAATATTTAGGTAGCAAGAAATTTAAGACAGAAAATCTATAATTTAAATAATGCTGATATATTTTTAAAATATAGGATTTTATGCTCATATTTTAAACTAGCCTTATTTAAATAAGCTTAAGAGCTATCAAAATATATATACTACATAGTTGAAAGAATATATATATACATTTACACTGTAAAATACAATGAAAACTATCACAAAAATTTGATGGCTAACTGAGCGATGGGAATCCATAAACAAAAAGAAGAAATTTAAATTTTAAATTACAAAAAAAACAAAAGATATTTATATTGAAATCGATAGTTGCTGCCCAACCATGATTGCTGGATGAAATGGCTAGATGAATAACCTGAAATGCTATGATCCATCGACTTGCCTAAATAAAAATGAATTTTTTTAACCCGACCATCATGCTCCAAACCCTGATAAACGAGGTTTATATATATATATAAAATATATAAAAAGAAGCATCTGATAAACTCTTGAAGATTGACAGACAGACGAACCAAAAAAAAAAAAATATAATGAGCAAGTTCGCTCAGTTTAAAATAATCATAGATTTAGAGACACTATCCGAAGATCGATTTAGTTACCAAGTCGGAAATAATGTGAGCAGGACTAACCACAGTGCAGTAGATGCTAACCTTGGAGGTGGTTGCCATGTTTTTGGCAGCCCCTGCTAGCCATATGCTCCAGGTTTGCTTGGCTTTCGACTTCCAAGTATAGGGTTGGTGCCGAAGCCACAGGCAATAGAAATGATGACATTAGAAGACTCATAGAAATCATTCTAAAAGTTAAGAAGAAGAATTCAATTCTCGTAGGGGAGAAGAGCCTGAAGCTGTATTGAAAAAAAAAGGGTCTCAACGTAATTGAACTAAGAACTCCATACAACAAACATAAATACAAAAAAAAAAACTATCACCCTGGGGATTCATGCTGAAGACTCTAAGAAAATCCTCAATACAACCAGCATAAATAAGAGAGGAGCATATATTCCCATAGAGAACGCAGTAGAATCGAGGCAGCTGATGCAAATGCAAAGAGAAGACGAACTCGGTTGTTGGCCCTGGAGGACTGGGTAGAGGTGACCTTTAATTCTTAAATAACTGTATCTAACTCTGACATCTAACAAATATTAATATAGTTAGATATTATCTATAGTTATATGTTATATTTCTTAAATAACTATATCTAACTATGGCTAATGACCTAATTTATTTTAGGCTATTTTATACTTCATATTGATTTCTCAGCCTCTATGTAAAACTTGTATTTGGTTTGAAAGGAAACATAATATATATATATATATTTTTATATGACCAGCAAATACTCAACATGCAACCAACCTAAATACCATACCTATTACAGTTGTAAATTGGATATAGGAAAAAAAAAAAAATAGAAATAGAAACAGAAACGAAACTCAACGCTTAGCTTGAGTGCATCAAGAGGTGGATGGGCAATGTTCAAACCATTTTGTACTTCTAAAATATGTAGAGCAATAAAAAGAAATAAACCAAAATTCAATATGTTGATTATGATCCCCAAATTTAAAATAATGGCATATTTGATGCATTTCAATACGGATTTTTTTTTTAGACATTAAAATAACTGCAAAACTTGGAAAGCATAAGAAACAAGGGAGAACCTTAGAAACAATCTTGGAGTTGGTTTGGGAAAATAGGTAGAGGATACAAGTCCCAATATTTCTCCGTAGAAGGATGATATACTTGACAATGTAGGTATGTTTCACACGTGGCAATCCCAATCGGCCACTCGGCCAACAACACAGAAAAAAAAAAGGTGGGGGGGAAGGGAATTTGGAAGGCAAGGACATCGTTGGATTAGCAGTGAACTACAACAGCCAACTCATACAATCCTTCCAAAGGTGGAAGTTGGAACCACAAAGGGGTTTCAGAGCTTCATTTGTTTTCAAGATGAGGGGGAAGGCGCTAGAACAACATCCCGTACACATAATTATATTTTGACATATTCTGTCAAATATATCTGCCCTGCAAAGATTACAATCGGTTTAGGGTTTAGTCGTTCAGGAATTGAGAACACAGCGACTCCCAACTAAAAGAGGCGAATGCATAAATGACATTTAGAGTAAAAGAGGTGAATCCATAAATGACTTTTAGATCTCATCATAGAAAATGACATGACAAGCATGCCCCATATTTTGCTTAGGCATATTTATCAATTAGACACACTATACTTTATTTTCTTATATTCGATTGAACTCACCTCGATTGATTAAACTATATTATGACATGATGGACCTGATTATATGATGTTACTATGTTTTATGAGTTCACTATGTTTATGATGTTACTATGTTATGCGGTTACAATGTCCTGATTATCATATGATTTCTTTATTTTACGATTACAGTATATGTTTATATGTTTTCATTAAAAAGATATGAAATATATGATGCGGTACGTGTATAGCATCTTATGATATGATTTTTCGAAGTGTTATATGTCATATGCATCTACGATGAACTAAAAATGTTACATGAAATAAATTGATGTGATAATATGGATCAATTGGCGATCGATGCGAATGCTTTCTATAAAATTGTATTTTGCGAAAACTAACCTACATGACACAAGGGCTATGGGATAGCCAGTTACTTGATCTGATATATGGGATAAAAACTTGTTCGTACAGTAAACCTTAGTAGTCAAATTTGATGATACGATGACACAAAATGATAATCTCAATAGCAGTAAAGTATGAGTTGATAAGGGCATAGGCCCAGTATGTTTAGAGGGATGGATGTGTTTCCCACCCTATGTTTCCATGATACCCAAGGTCGTGGGAGGGTCGTGCTGAGACACGCTCCCCATGTTGTTGTGATCACGATGGTCGGATGCCTGCTAGGGGAGGATAGGTCCACTGTTTAGCTGACGCTATCGCTCTCAGGTTCTATGTGGTCATGTTGGTGAGTCCAACATCCACTTTTGTACTAGCAGAGGAAGGATAGGGAGGATGTAGGACATAGGTTAGGATGGGAGGATATGTTAGTTAGTACTATTGAGGGTTGGGTATTCTTTGATTCGGAGTTAGTGGTAGTAGGTACCCTTCCTTGTACATGACTAATTAAACTAATGTAAACATAAAGGTAATGATGTGAAATCATAAAGAATTAACTGTTAAATAACTGAGGATGTTAAAGTAATTGTACTATACATATTATGCTTTTTCTTCTACATGGGGGTAAATACTATTATTAGTTAGCAGGTATGCCGCCGGGTGGGGTTTGTCTATGGTACATTTCTAATCTGTGCATACGCTCGCCACACATGCACACTTTGCACATGTACACTAGTATTGATATACAAACACTTAACATACTCAATAAGTGTATAAGTTGTCATAAGTAAATATGTTAATTTTGCATTAACCGGATTCAGATAACAAATATAAAGTTATTTAATGTGTAAAACAAGTCAATTAAGCTATGTATTAACTATAGGTAAACATTGTAATAAACAATTGAGACAAGTGTCATCAGTTAGCATTGTCATATGAGGAATGTTGTGAATAAGGTAATGGTACTATCTAATTAATTAGTAAAATGGTTTAATCCCTTAAGGGTGCTTTGTTTATAAGAATGAGGATACTATGTTGATGTTAGGGTACTCATGTGATAAACAAATGATTTAAAAACATTGTTATTAATTCACAATTTATTATTGCTTCATGGTGATTTAATTAATAGTATTACTTAATTAATGTTATTCTAATAATATGAATATCCCTGCCGTAACAATTACATTATAATTTAAAATACTAATTAATAATTATTAAGTGTGTGATTATTTCCATTTCAAAGATTAGACATAATAGGATGATAAATCTTGAATGGATGTGATGTGATGTGATGGAACGTGTTTTAAATACTATTATTTATTCAATATGAGTCTTAGAGTTTAAGTTACAAGATAAGTTATCTTGTCTGATTAGTAAACCATCAAGACATACCTTATCCCAAACTGAAAAGTCAACTAGAATATATATTATTTTATTATTTTATTCCAAAAACACTAAGTGCTAATATGGTGAATAAATGGACAATTATTAAAATAGATCTTGAATAGAGAACCCTTAGGTAATATATCCTACCATAATAAATACTTACCATCAAACAATTAAAGTGCAATAAATTTACATTGAGTATATTTAATTGTTTGGTGCATTGAGTGTGAAAAAAATATATTTTAATAATTTAACTTGTATGAATGAACTAAGTGAGGGTATTAAATGCTTGAGGAGCTCGAGAGAAGGAAATGGGGGGCAGTGGAGTAGGCCCAAAGTTTTCTCGAGGAAGGAAATCTATATAGAGAATAGTGGAAGGGAGAAAGGGGGTTGGATTTTTGGGAGATGATGGGGAGGAAATTTGAAGGTAGAAGAAAAGAAAAGAGATCTAAGAGAAGAAAGGAGGGATATCACAAAAGTACTTCTCTCAAGATGTACTACTCTCGGGATTATCAGTTTGTGAGCTCAGGGGCTTGGAAATCCTTTGATTTCCAAGGGCCAGCAAGATAATAGCTGGTCGGTAGGGTGGACACATCATCTTGGCTGGCTAAGGGATCTACTAGCATCAGCATCAGGTAATTTCCTTGTTATTTATTTTATTTGATTATTATGCTAAAACATACTCTGAAACATAGATATACCTTGTTATCTATTTGATTATTATGCTGAAACACATTTTTTTTATGCTAAAACGAGTAGAAGGAAAATCTTGATATGTTAGTTTATTTTATATATGTATGTCGGATTGTGAAAGACCAAATAGTATACTAAATTTCACTTGAAAGCATAAAATGTTATTAAAAATTTATTGAACTAGGTCAGAATAAGATTAATAAATAGAAAAGTAACATAGAAAATGACTTAGGGCTTTTTTGAAAAACAGAGCGCTACACTAAATAGACGAACCAAATGAAATAAATCCATAATTAAAGGATCAGACCTAATAAGTATCCACACACAACACAATAACATGTTTTAAATAGAGCACATGGATGTAGCATTCCATTTTTACGAAAATAGAGATTTCAACCCACAACTAGTTATCAATTTTCACTGTAATGTACCTAGTTTCCAATTTAACTTTCCAAATTCCAAATAAAGAGAAATATATGACTACTATAGCTCATGGAACGCATATCAAGGGTAAACTACATTCATATGGCGCTATATTTATTCCCATATACAATCCATTAAATAATTCACAAAAGCAGCTAATTTTACTGATGAATTGACTCGTAATTCTAGGAATCGCTAGAATAATTAAATCCATGGTCCATACAATCATTCAAATTCCATTCCATCTATAAATAAAATGTTTTATCATTCATAATATATTTATATCTAATTCTAACATTTCTTCAAACACTTCATATGCAAAGTTACAAATCTACTCAAAACAATTCCATTGAAGGAGTTAGAAAATGGAAATTGATCAAGAATTTCGGTAGACATTTCCAAAACACTATTAAGAATATTTCCCCTCACATTCTTACACACATTTCAAGTTTAATTATCATACATAATCATAAAAATAACACTCGGGCATTTTTTCAAACACTTCATGTGCCAAGTCTCCAAACTATGCAAAACAATCCAATAGAAGAACTAGTTTTCAAATAAAAGGTAGAAGCATCAAAGAGAAGTGTCTTAAACCATTGTGAGGATGTTGTAACATAAAAATAGTAATAATATAATGAAAATGGGAAGAAATATTAGTTCTATAGCAGAGGTAGCCAACACAAGCAAATCAAATTCCTTCGTGAGCAATTTGAATTGGGAGAGAGAGGGACACAAGCATGAGATTTACATTCCTAGAATAGTAAACTAGAGTTACACATTAGGTGGATACACCAAGAGACACACTAATCCAACTCAAAAAGGAGCACTAGGTGAGAGAGGGACTCCAATCCTCAAATAAAAAAAGAATCTTAGGGTAAATAAAACCAGGGAATGACATAACACATCAGGGTGCATAACCAAGTGGATCCATCAATTACATATTAAGAAGGGTGTACAACATCAACATAGGCTCAACACACATAGGTAAACACTTTTCCACAACCCCTTGCTCGTAACATCATGGTTGCTCATACTCTCTTTCATGGAATCGATCGTCCAGTTGTTTTCATTTTATTAATTATTTTATAATTTCAACATAATAAAAATAATAATAATGCACAAACCATAGTGCAAGAACCTTGTGCCACTATGTCCAACATAACAACAACAATAATATGTCCAAGGGATAAACCAGAGGGTATTACATCCCTCCACCCTTAAACCATGCATCGTCCTCTATGTAGACACATACATGCCGCAAAATCTCAAAAAAGATGAGGGTATGCCTCCCTCATCACATCTTCCAAGTCCCAAGTCGCATCCTTAGGAGTATAGTGGCTCCAATGAATCTGTTGACTCAAACCCGGTCAATAGGGGTTCCACTCACTTTCGACACACTGACCATCGCAATCTCCCTAAGCACTAGCCCAGACAGGTTTTACCTCGTCCAGCAACACCTGGGGATTAGATGAGGTATCAACCGAGATGTTCAAGGGAGAATTGATGGAACCATGTTTTCACCAAATGAAGGAGGATGTTTCGGCTCAATTACACAACTTGTTTCAACATTTCAGAAATAGATCTATGTATTTAACTTCAACATCAATCATATTCATATCATCATTCAATAGAAACATTCATCATCGCAATAAATATAATAGTACAACATTAATTGCAGCAAGAAAACATAGCATCATTCATATATCGCAACATGCATTACAACAGAAGAAACACAGGGATTCTACAAAACAACTCTGTCATATCATATTAACTCCGCAAAAACCCAGATGCAACGTCTCCGCAAAATACAGATCTCGCAGATATCTCTTGATCTCAGATACACAACCAAACAACCACCTAATCCCAGATGCCTCAACACATATAACTCTATGACTATATAGAGGCTTCCGCTTGTACATTGCTTGTCCACTTACTAACAAATTCCTAACCAACACTTCGGGCAAATGACCCAAAAGCTAACTAACATGGTCCAAATGACCCAAAAACCTGCATACCGCGGTACAATTGACCCAAAAATACAAAAAATAATATCATTTGCACTCATCTTTCTTCCTTCCGTGGTATCACAGCACTTACGGTGCTGCAATAATGACCCTTCCTAACCACCTACCAACAAGCCCCCAACACAATATTGTGGTTCTCCCTTGAGCCACGTCAGTAGGACATGGTGTACTCCGTGGTCTTGACCTAGAAATCCTTGTACTGCTAACCGACTATTGTCACCTACTCCTTTGCCGCCATAGCCACCGCCTGATTGTCGATGACGTTCTAGGTAGATGGATGCACGGTTAGCTTCGCCGTAACTTCTTGACGACCTTCCTGTACCGCGTGGAGGACTTCACCAGCTTTTGTCATGAACTAACCACCAACTCCCTGTAACTCCTCCAACTGCACAGCGTGCTTCTTCTATCACTCGTCGGCCTTGGTGACACACTGCTGCAACACTTTGAGATCCACAGACTTGGAAACCTATTTCATTGGTAGCATCATTTCCATCGCCATCTTCATTGTCACCAACTGCCCCTCCGCCTCTTGCTGAAACTTGGTCAATTGTTCAATCTGCTCATCCTGAACAATTCGGACCCAAAAATGCATGGTGTCGGCTGTGAGTTTCGTTGCTGCCTTTTCTAGCTCCTCCATATGTGTTGCGACTCCTTAATGGCCTGTTTACGGTCGTCCATCTACTCATGGGGTGTACTAGGGTCCACCAGGGCTGTTAACTCTTGATTTTCGTGCAACAACTGGGCAATGACAGCCCCAAGTCACTGCACGTGTTGAATCACATCCAAATCTACAGTGGGCTTCGGCATATGGTGACAAGCCTCAGCAATGGCCGTCTCTATCCACACATTTTGATCCCACAAGTTGGACTTCTCCACAATAAGGCGATCTTGTTCCTGCTTCAATTATTCAATCACGCGAGCCTTCTCCACTCATTCTTTCTTGATTTATTCTTCCAACTCGTCCACATCCTGCCGCGCTGTAGCATCCCTCCCTGTTAACTCCGCGACCACTTCATTTGCTGCTGCCTCGCTTTCCTACAAGCGCCGACACTTACCGTTGATCTCGTGCATCCTGTCCGCCATCTCCCTGCTGGAAACCACCTGCATAGTTGTCAATTCCTTCGCTAGCAGCGCATTGACATTGATAGTAAATTTTCCTAACTGCTACAACAAAGATTTCAAAGCCTCGTCGTCAGTCACAATCATAGTTGGGGGAATATCAACATTCCTGACCCACAGCTCAGTGTTGATTATGTCAACTGGTTGCACCGATGCTTCTTTCAGTTCCTTCTTCACCACCATATCGCACATCGAATCCAGACAGGCAGTGAGCGCATGGAAACCTTCATCTTCCTTACCCATCATTATTTTAGCCGCTACGGTGGATGCATTAGTGATTTCTAGTATTAGTCGACCCAACTGCGCCTCTGACGACAAGGGCATCCCACTGATTGTCCCATGATCCTGGTGCCCTTTTGTTCTACCTTCTTCAACCTAATGCTCATCCTCCGAAGGGGTCGGTGATGATTCCTCATCAAACATCTGACGCGGTTCATCCATAACTGGCATATCAAATAGTATCCCCGTAGACTCCTCCTCCTGAATAGTTGGTTCACGCCATTCGATCGACCAGTCGTCCATGATCGCATCCAAGTCTTCATCTATTGTCTTATAGGCGGTCTACAACCACTGCCTATACTTATCATGGCGCGCTTTCATGTATATGTTGTGTGGTCTAATCATGAACCGGAAAATCCCCTTATACTTCTCAACCATGGCCTGAGTCAACCACGGAATCCACTCAGCAGCTACCTGCAGCACTTCCCAATAAAACCAGAACTGTGTGGCACAATCTCTGACCCACTCTAGTTCCTGCACCCACCACAAGTTTTGGTAGCGTGCTCCCTTGCGTTCCTCTACCCCATCCATGTCCATTCCTTGATAATTGTCGGGTTCCATCCAGGCGACTAATGAGACCAATATCAGTAGCCAACTATAAGTGAACGACTGATTTCTGGCTTGGGCTGCGAGAGCATCCTTCGTTAACTGGTTAAGTAAAAACAGGGACCAACTCATCTTCATGCCTACCACACATAGCTCTGCGTAGGAGACAACCCCGGAATTGCCTTGATTGGGTCGAGCATTCCGCAGGATTTTGGTAGCCAAGATGCGTGCCCCAATCTTGAATGTGGGCTCATTGATAGTGTCCAAGTGGTAAGCCTGTCCATCTTTCTACATTTTATACCACTTCCGCAACCTTGCTGCAAGTGCTATGTCATTGTTCTTTCCTTGAAAGTTTTGTGATGGGTCGAACCCATCCTTCGGCAAGCCCGTGATCTCAGAAATCAGGTCTACTGTCCAATGACCTACTGGTCCAACCATAGCACCCCGCCATGAAAACAAGCCAGCAACGGTTTGATGCAGGCATTGGCTTCCGTCAATCTCCCAAAATGTGGCATGTAGATCAACCCCAACAAACCAAACTTCTCCAAGACGTGCTCCCATTCAAATGGAATGAATGGCGCCGGACTGGTCTCCCCTAGTGCTCATGGATGAAAGGGTCCATCATAACATCTTCTAGCGCCAGTAGGTCATGATCATCGTACTGCAGCTACATCAATGCCAGTACGATGTTGGCGATACAACTCATCCCTGGAGGTATTGCCGACATCCATATTTGATATTGATGGTTCTTTGTGATCTTCCTTGGCACGAAACACCTGCACGAACTATGGATTTCACAACTCCCGAGCTCGATGGGATCTCCGTAGCGACACCTTCCAGCACTTGGGCAGTAGAACGGGTGAGCTACTTCTCGAACTGGTTGGAGCTAAGCTGCATCCCTCCTCTCTTCTGTCGGACCACAGAAGACGATCCCACCAGCATGTTGGCAACTTCATCCACTAAATTGACCTCTTCCTCAATAGGAGCAGGGATGAGAGGTGACTCAGCTTCACTGGAAATCTCCACCATCTCCGGCTCACTCGGCATGCCGCGCTCTATTCCTGTAATGCCAACAAAGGGCTTAGCCGCACCCAACCAAGAAATTTCCCAACACACTTCAACTTCTCTCTACAACACAATATCAACCTTGCACAATTCCTTAACTTGCAACTGAACTCACTGCTGCCTTTTGACCAACTTCAGCCTGTTTTTATAGCGCCCAACCAAATCCCTCGTAATCATAACTAAATCCTGCATTAACTCAGACTAAATCCTGTATTAATGACCCAAATATGTCGTCGATCCTGTCATCCAATCGGCCGGATATGCCATTAATTCTCATCATTCAAACGAGCGATGTTAATTAATTATCTTAACTTTTGGCATTTATTGTTGATTTGACCCAGTCGCGACCCTGCCATTTTCGCGGCGTGCTCCTAACTTGCGGCACAAGCCTCCCTGCTTACGCATTTTGTTCCTGTCTGTGTGCCATCCTACCACCGAGAAACCTATATTTATTTTTTTTCCGATGCGACTCAAGCATTGCACTGCTCTGAGCCCGACCTGTAGGGATTCAACCTACTACCATTGATCAACTTGGGAAGCATTGCTGTATCTAATTGTTGCAACTGTACTATGCCTCCTGAAGTAATGTGACTAATGCGATATGGACCAAGCCAATGCATCTACAATTTTCCTTGATGTTTCATAAAGTTTTTGTCATACAACAACACCAAGTCACCTTGCTGAAATTGTTTTTTTTTATATGGCGATCATGCCAAGCCTTCTGGCGATCCTTCTCCACACTCTGGTGGAATCCAACAATAAAGCGATCTTCTTCCAACTATACTAAATGTGCTAGACGTTCTTCTAATGCCACTGCAACATCCATACCTGTTGTTGCTGCTATGCGCAGACTCAGAACAATGTACTCCATAGGCATAATCACTTCTTTCCCATACACCAGCTTGAATGGTGTCGGTCCCATCAAGCTTTTATACATGGTGCGATATGCCCACAAGACTGTTGGGATTTTCAGATCCTAGTCATCGTGGTTTGCATTGCACACCTTTGTCAGTGCATGCTCTAATATCTTATTGAAAGCTTCCACCGTGCCATTTTCCTGTGGAAGATACGACGTACTCTTCTTGTGTTGTATCTATAGTTCCTCCATCAATGCGCTGATGGTGCGATTGAGAAAGTGGTTTCCCTGATCACTCAACAATATCTTGGGGCAACCATGAGTGACAATGTTATCAAACAAGAACTGTGCAGCTATGGCCGTGGAACAATCAACGACTGGTGCAGCCTCTACCCATCTGGTCAAGTAATCTGTCACCATGATGATGTATCTTGCACCAGTGCGCTTCCCAGGTGGGATGATTGGTCCCATGAAATCCACTTCCCATTTGTCAAATGGTTGCAGTGTCAATTGAGGCATCAGCGACATCTCATCCCTCCTAGATGGCTTCCCTGTTCTCGGACAAACATTGCAGGACTTCGCATAGTCTGTTGCATCGTTGTGCAGTGTGGGCCACCAAAGCCCCGCTCGAAGCACCTTCCTGGCAGTCGTACGACTTCCAAAGTGTCCCCCAACTACTCCTGCATGCACTTCTAACAAGATCTGTCCTTGATCATGAGGCAAAACACAATGTCGCAATATCTCATATGCGCCCAATTTGTATAACTCGCTTGCAATGAGATGGAAATATGCAGCCTTAACCACCAACTGCTTCTTCTGACTAGTGGTGAACTCTTCGAGTGCGACACATGTCGCCAAAAACTGAATGATTTCTTCAAAGTAGCCATCAATGACTTCAAATTTAAAAATCTGCACATCAGGCAACCCATCTTCGATGTTAGTCGGCTCCTCTCCTATTTCAATCCGCAATAGGTGATTAGTTCCAGCATTCAACCGTCACGGCTTCACAATCACTTCAAAATCGAACTCCTGAAAAAGAAGTAGCCAACGACATATCTTCCCCCCCAACATAGGCTTATTGACCAGGTATTTCAATGCAGAGTGATCTGTGAACATCTTAAAGTGGCCTCCTAATAAGTAGTGTCAAAACTTCTACAGTGCATAGACCATTGCCAGGCCTTCCCTCTCTATAGTGGTATAGTTCTGTTTTGCTGATGACAACTTCTGACTTGCGAAAGAAATGGGGTGATCTAGATCCCCTTCTCCTGGTTGCGCTAGCACCACTCCTAGTGTGATTGATGAGGCATCAACGTGAAAATGGAATTCCTTACTCCAGTCCGAAAATACCAGTATCGATGCTGAATCCATCTTAGCCTTCAGTGTCCCAAAAATATCTTGACATTTAGGGTTCCACTGGAATATCGCATCTTTCTTCAATAACTTCTCCATAGGGGCTGTGATCACTGCATAACCCCTAATGAACTTGCAATAATACCCAGTATGTCCCAACATCAGTCTCAACTGCTTGACATTAGTCGACAGGGTTAAGCTTAGAATGAGCACAATATTTGTTGGATCGACTAACAACCCCTGCTTGCACACAATGTGACCCAGTAGAATGGCAAACGGTGTACAAAAGATGCACTTCTTCAAGTTCATCAATATCTGATGTTGTCGACAGCATTCTAGCATCAATCCCAGGTTTTCTAGATGATCGTGGATCAAACCATAGACTGTCCAGTCATCCATGTATACCTGCAAAAACTCCTGAATGAAATCTTTGAATGCAGCAATGACTACCCGCGAGAATATCACAGGTGCATTCTTCACCCCAAACGGCATCAATGTGTACTAAAAACAGCCCCATTTTGTCAAAAAGTCATCTTGTGGTGGTCCTCCTTCGCGATGCGGATATGATGATAACCCGAGAACCCGTCCGTGAAAGAATACATCTCATGGCCACCCACACCTTCAAGTACCTCATCACTAAACGGGGTCAAAAAGGGATCATGCAAGCAGGCATCATTCAACTTCCGCAAATCGACACAAATGTGCACTTCGCCAATTTTCTTGTCCTGTACCACCATAGGACTAATCCATTCTGACTCCTCAACTGGTTCAATAATACCAGCATCCAACATGCAATCAAGTTCTACCTTGACCCTCTCCTTATGGTGTGTATTCAGTCGGTATGGTCGCTGCTTGATTGGTTTAGCATCTAGTTTCAAGGGGATCTTCATCTCCCCTAAGTCACCCAAAATACGTTTCATCTCATAAAACTTCGTAGGAAATAGGTCTTGGAATTCATGCAGCAAGTCAGTGACATTTCCCATCATCTCATCATCCCAATAGTCCCCAACATTCACGAACTTTGGACTGTCCTATGTTCCACTGTTGACCTTATGGAGCTTCAGCGGGTGACTGATCGGATCACTTGGCACATCAGGTGCTACAACATCGCGACTCTCTTCAGACTCCGGAATATTGACATTCCACAGATTGTCACCATCCTATGGCCCATTAGTGATATTGTAACATTCCATGATGGATTTCATTTCGAATTGCATATGCGGATTCACAGGATATGCCACTCGAACAACTTTAAGAACCACATCGCGAATGAGCTGCAGAGCATTGTGGGCATCCGGGTTGGGATATGCGAAACTGAATGTATGAGTAAAACAAACTGTCAACTCGAACCAAGTAGTGATTTCTCCTCGTAATTCAGCTGCAGTATACCATGATCGCGGCATTTCATCCAAAGTATGGATAAATGCATGGACCCACTCATCTTTTGGTCGCGATGTCCATAATGTATGGCACTCCGTCAAATGACTTCCAGGGTTATTCCGACCATCATATTTCCCTGTGTGTTAAACCTCGGTATCGTCGAACTAAACCATCATCAATCTCCTGCATTGCGACCATTTGTTGATTGATTTCTTATGTTTCTCCCACCAGTGTGCTGGAGCAGCCTTCAATGCTTCATCCAATGCTAGCAGTCGCTATGGTTCTGAAACTCTTTCCTCGAACTCGGTCAGAAATTTAGACAAGCCAGGAAGCCCCTCGTATACTGTTAGTGTAACCGTTTCAGTTGCAACGCGGCATAACGGATGCGTGATTAGCCCACACTTGCGGAGCGACACCTCATGCAAGCGATTTTGCCAATGTTCTAGCGCGTTCTCGGAGTCGGAAGACGCAGAGCTGTCACTGTGCCATCCAAGCTCACCATTGGCAGTCGGATGAATATAATCCTCAGAAATATTGAATGCATGGTCCCATTCACGGGGATCTTCGTCCTTCACTGGTTCAATGTATCTACATCCTTCAGTTGGATCCAACAAGGCTATAACTCTGATATCACAGTTTTCAAAAGTCATCATCCACCGCTTGAAGTTGATTACCACTCCACTGTCATTAGCCCATACGATCCCCAACAACGCAAGATAAGAGCTCCCGCCTTTAACTACTTCGATGAAATCAAAGTCAGCATACATCTTCATTCCCTCAATGTCCACCACCAGGCGTGGGACTCTCCCAATTGGTGTCACCTTGGCATGATTAGCTAGCCGGAGCTGTACAGGAGACCAGCTCAATGGGGGGCTCCCCATTTTCTGCAAGGCCTGCTTGGTTAAGATGTTGGCATCCGAACCAAGATCCAGGATAACCGAATCAACATCATAGTCCCCAATTTGTATGTTCATGCGAATCTCCTTACTGGTCTTTCGTCGCTGTAAGGATTTTACCACGGACTCCTGCCATCCCCTAGCTGGTCACTGCAACAATCCCTCGATCTCCGCAAGAGCAGCCAATAATAAACAACTCTCTAAAAATTTATGCAAGTTTCCAGATGGTGCTGATGGACCTGCCTCTGAAGTAGCATCAAAGACAGGGGGCATGTCGAAAATAATAGCCTTACAACGATCTTGGTCCATCGCACGACGCGCCTGAAAGAATGCATCACACTCGGACTCAATGTCAAATGACACCTTCTTCTTCCCTACCAAACGAATGAGCAGTTGTGATCTATCCCCTCTTGTTGCTGCACCACCCCGAGTGATAACTGCGATAGTCGCATCTTGTGGCCTTGGCTCTGCAAAAATTGTTACAACACTCACACCCTAGTTCTGGTTCAGTGGTGGATTCCCTGGTTGGTTCACATTAGAATTCTGTTTTGGGCATTGTTTCTAGTTCTGCGCTGGTTGTTGCACTTGCTTCTGTACCGGCTGCTGCACTTGATTCTGATTCTACAATTGTGGAACATTTCCTGCCTGCCATCACGCAATCAACTGTGGGCAGTTCTCCACTGTGTGATCTGTAACAAAGCAAAATGTATACTACGTCTGCAATAGTGGTAAATCTCACTAATAGTGTCCCCATACTGCACAGTGATAGCACTGAACAAGTCCATGACCTCCTCATCCTCCCCTATGACCAAAGCCTCCCCCTCATCCACCCCGGAATTCGCCCTGCTGCTAGTACTGTGTTTGATTGAGCTTCTGCTACATGGGATTTGGTTGCATGCCTTGCCCTTGTTGCACATACTGCGGTTGTTGAATGTATTGCGGTTGCTGTGGATCCATTTGCATCGAAGCATATTGCGGCATAAATTGTTGTTGTTGTTGTTGCGGTACAAACTGCACCTGCGGTTGAGGTAGCAGCTGGACTACCTATGGTTGTGGTTGCGGTTGTTGTACGGCATGTTGGTCGTCCTTCACATAGAATGCATCATATGTTTTCTCATGAAGCAACCCATATGCACAACAATATTTGTCTTCATATCCCACCGATTTGCAGAATGTACAATACAGATTCATCGATTTGGTGACCATCTTCTTCATGTATTGGAATTACTCATGGCGGTGCCCATATACCCGATAAATGCGACACCACGACATGCCACCACCATTCAATGGGTTTGGTGCCCCTGAAACCAAATAATTGCAGAAGTCAGAGCAATTTTCCTTAGTGGGTCCTTATCCTCGACATCGCATACACCATACTTCTTCGCACTACTCCTTTCCCTTCTTAATATCTTGCAACTGTGTGGTCAAGTTAGCTAGTTGTGTGTGAATCTGCGACATCCCAGGTGTGTTTTCACCAATTGGTGATGCTTCCTACCGCATTGCAATCTCTAGAGCTTCGCTAGTCGTTGTAATGTTCTGTTGCATTAGCGGTAGTCGAATGTGCGAGAGCAGTGCCATGATGAACCATTCTTTGTGTTGGACAGTGCTCATATCAAAACTAACCCTCGCCATCAATGTCTTAAATCGTTGTTCAAAGTCCCACACCTTTTCATTGGGATACTGCTTGATCTCTTTTAGTTCTGTAATGTACTATGCTTCAGACTTGGTTTTTTTGAATTCTGCAATCAATCCATTCCTGATATCATCTAGCGTCTTCTCTAGAACTCTTGTAGGGACTAGAACAAACTTCATAAACCAGTCTAATGCGCGACCTCGTAGAGTTGTCGCTAACTGTCCTTTCTTAGCATTGTCATCAATGATCTGCTTTACGGTCCATACTGCTTCACATAGAAACCAGTACTGCGTAGGGTTATCTGTTCCATTTCCATGGAACAACGGTAACTTAGCATCCTCACCCACCATCCTAGGCTTCCTTCCTCTAGTCACTGAGCTATTAGTAACTAACTTCCGTTGACTTGATGAACATGGTGGTGTTGTAATTGTATTTCTTATTGGTTGATAGATAGTGAGCGGAGGTGTCGGTATGCTGCCACTAGGGTTTGGTCCTGCCTCTATCCTGGGCGTAGCCTCGTTGTCCTTGTTCAGACTATGAGGTCGCTTCATCCCATGAGGTATTCCTTCGTATCCTTGTGGTTCGATTGCAGCATGACCTTCCCCTGTCCTCTTCCTCTTTTCCTATCGAAACATTGGTCCTTCCCTTATAATACCACTCTCTTCCTCGGCTTCACTCACAGTTTCATCATGACCTGCACCCATCTACCCCTTATCATTCCATGTACCGCACCCCTACTGTTGTGATACCCTCGTCCTCCACCCACCAAGCCTTTTATTGATCCAAATGCATCTTCAATATACCCTTCTCACAAATAAGCATCTTAATGGACAGTTGGAGTGATAGCAGAAACCTTCCCCGGGGTCCACGGAAGAAATATATTTCATCTTCAATATAATATTTTTTCGTATCAACCGCAAATTCAGTGATATAACCTTCCAATATGCTATCGAGCCACACTTCGACAGCCCGCAATGCCTTGTTGTCGACTTCCTACAGCTCCTGGATCAGCTCTGGGGTCCGGGTCGTAGGTTCACTGCCTTGGAAGTTCCTCTTCTGAAAGGTCTACTTTGCTAACCACTCGAACAAGATGACTGGGATTTCGCAGAAAATGTATTCGTGCGGACTGTCGTGAATATATCTTCCCACCCACCGATCTACTGTCATTCGAGTTTTCCAACTTTCTTCTTCAGCAAATTCCTGCAACTTCTGATCAAACTAGTTTTGTATCTCCGGTTGCATCAGATGCCACAACATGTCCTCCTTTCACTTCGCACACAGTCCCGACAACAGAAGCAGTTGTTGACTCAAACCCGATCGACAGGGGTTCCACTCACTGTCAACACGTCGACCATCGTGATCTCCCTGAGCACCGGCCCGGACAGGTTTTACCCCATCCAGCAACACCTGCGGAGCAGATGAGGTCTCACCTGAGATGTTCAAGGGAGAATTGATGGAACCATGTTTTCTCCGAATGAAGGAGGATGTTTGCGGCTCAATTGCACAACTTGTTGCAACATTTCAGAAATAGATCTATGTATTTAAATTCAACATCAATCATATTCATAGCATCATTCAGTAGAAACATTCATGATTGCAACAAATATAATAGTACAACATTAATTGCAGCAAGAAAACATATCATCATTCATATATCGCAACATGCATTACCACAAAAGATACATAGGGATTCTGCAAAACAGCTCTGTCATATCATATTAACTCCGCAAAAACCTAGATACAACGTCTTCACAAAATATAGATCTTGCAGATATCTCTTGATCTCAGATACACAACCAAAAAACCGCCTAATCCCAGATGCCTCAACACATACAACTCTTTGACTATATATAGGCTTCCGCCTTTACATTGCTTGTCCACTTACTAACAACTTCCTAACCGACACTTTGATCAAATGACCCAAAATCTAATTGACATGGTCCAAATGACCCAAAAACCCGCATACCGCGGTACAATTGACCCAAAAATACAAAAAATTATATCAGTTGTGCTCATCTTTCCGCCTTCCGCGGTATCGCAGCACTTTCGGTGCTGCGATAATGACCCATCCTAACCGCCTGCCAACAGAACCTTATCCTGAGGGATTTCTCTGTTCCTGAGAAATTTTGTCTTCTTGCCTACAATGGAAACAAGCTCTACTGGAAAGTCTCGTTTCACCTCCACCTAATCATATCAAATATATATTCAAAACATAATCGGCATCATGCATACCTGTCGACATGAAATCATATATATACCAACATGCTAACAAGGATCATATGTCAATATCCAAATAATCTAAGCAAAAATATATCATATCATATGCATCGTCATCTAATGTAAAACAAAATCATCTACTCTACAATTTACCTATATCATATTCCAGTCAATTTATATGCCTAGGATCATGCATGTACTTTTTTAACAAAGAGACATGAAACACATTGTGCACTTTTATGCTAGGAGGCAAAGCTAGTTCATAAGCATCTGGTCCTATCTTTCCAAAATCTCAAAGGGACCGCAATATCTAACTGCAAGTTTAGAACAATTCCCCAAGTTTAAAGTACTCTTTTTTTTTGTTTCACTTTCAAAAACACATGATCCCCAACCTGAAAATTTATGTCAATCCTATTTTGATCTCCATAAATTTTATGTCTATTCTATGTTGTTTTCAAATTTTGTTTACTCCTAACCATCTAATCTTGCATTTCCTTTAATAATTATGGCCCAATGATAACAATGTATGTTGGATTGTCCCACCTAATAGGTTTGTTGAATTTTCTTCCATACATTGCTTCAAAAAGACTTACTTTCAAAAAAGAGTGATAACCATTGTTATAAGAAAATTCCACAATATGCAAATAATTATCCTATTTAGTAGGATGATCGATTAAATACATTCTTGTGATGTCTTCAGTAACCTGATTAACCCTTTCTATCTATCCATTTTTCTGAGGATGATGTGAAGTAATCATATTCAAATTTGTTCCAAAACCTTTAAACAAACCTTTCCAAAAATGACCTATGAATTTTGAATCCCTATCTGACACAATTGCTTTTGGAATACCATGCAATCTAGCTACCTCTTTCATATAAATAGCAACTGATTTCAATTGCTTTGTGTGTAGTATTAATTGGTATAAAGTGAGTTGATTTAGTTAATTTGTCTACCACTAGCATAATAACATCATGTTGTGACCTTGTCTTAGGTAATTTCGTGATAAAATCCATAGTGACTACATCCCATTTCCACTATGGTATCTAAAAAGGTTTTAACAAACCTGTAGGGTGTCTATGTTCAAATTTTACTTTCTAACATTCTAAGCATCTAGCTATGTAACTTGCAATTTCCTTTTTCATTCCTCGCCAGTAATAACCCTTCTTAATTGTCTCTACTGTCTTTTCATAACCATAGTGACCTACATACGGTACGACTTGCATTTTTTTAAAAACCAATTTCTTTACATTTTCTGAGCTAGGAATGTAGACCATGTTCGTATACTTAAGTAATACATCTTCCAGTTTATAGTGTTCAAACTTATGTTTTGTTTCCTATTGCTACAAACCTGCTTTTACCTATTGAAAGAATTCATCTGTACCATTTGCCTCTTTTATTCTATCCTTTAAATATGAAATGCTAGTACTGATAGCTACGTGCATCACATGCATTTTTCTACTGAGTGCATTGACCACTTTATTTTCTTTTCCTTTTATATGTTTAATGTAAAAATCGTATTCACATAGTAGTTCCATCCATCTTCTTTGTCTTGCATTTAGATTAGTTTGTTCAAACAAGTATTAGTCCATGGTGATCAGTTCTTAATTCAAATTTATTTCCCATTAAGTAGTGTCTCCATATCCTTAAAGCATGTACTAATCCTGCTAATTCCATGTCATGTGTACCATAATTTTTTTCATGTTCCTTTAAATTCCTAGACTCATAACAAATAACTTGTCCATTCTGAGTTAACACACCACCTATACCGTGCTGACATGCATCTATACATACCACAAAATTTTCATCTCGATTCGCAATTTTCAAAACCGGTGAACTAGTAAGCATCTCTTTAAGCTTCTAAAACCTTGTTTCACATGTAGATGTCCAATCAAGCTTTATATCTTTATTTTGAAAAGAAGTTATCGGATGTGCAATCTTTGAAAATCCTTCTATAAACCTATGATAGTAACCTGCTAATCCCATAAAATATCTAACCTCTGACGCATTCTTAGGTGTTTGCCAATTCATAATTGCTTCTATATTTTTGGGATCAACTGAGATTCCCTCTTCTGATACAATGCATCCTAAGTAGTGAATATTGTTCTGATAAAAAGAGCACTTACTTAACTTAGCAGAAAGTTGATTCTCTTTGAGTACCTGCATTACTAGTCTCAAGTGTCCTTCATGTTCTTTCTTTGTCTCAGAGTAAACTAGTATGTCATCCAAGAAAACAATCACAAACTTTTCCAAATATTTTCAAAAAATCCCATTCATCAAGAACATAAAGGTCGCTGGTGCATTTGTCAAACCAAATGGAACAACTGTAAACTCATGGTGACCATATCTTATTCTAAAAGTTGTCTTACTGATGTCCTCTTCCTTAATTTTGACATGATGATAACCCGAGCTAAGATCTATCTTTGAAAACATTGTGGAACCCCTTAACTGATCAAATACCTCATCAATTTTCGGTAAAGGATACTTTTTCTTGATATCTTATTTATTTAACTGCCTGTAATCTATGCAAAGTATCAAGGTACCATCTTTCTTTCTTACAAACAAAATCGGTGCTCCCCAAGGTGATACACTAGGTTTGATATAATCCTTCTTTAATCATTCCTCTGACGACATCTGTAACTCTTTCAACTCAGGTGTACTCATCCTATAAGGGACTTTAGATGAAGGAACCGTACCAGGCACTAGATCAATAGTAAAGTCTATATCTCTTCTGATGCATTACAATATCTCTTGAAATACATCTGCAAATTCCTGTAATACTGGGTATTCATGTAACTAGGGTTCATTTTCCTTAGATTATTCTATGTGAGCTGCATAAATCTAACACCCTTTTCTAAAACACTCCTTTAACTGTAAGGCTGTGAGTTGTATTCCTTTAATTGTTACTATGTTTCTTTCCTTATCTAGACATGTGTAAGTCATATTGTAACAATCCAAGATAGCTCGGTGTGTAGTTAACTAGTCCATACTAGTTAAAACATTATAATAGCCTAAGGGGATAACATTCAAATATTCTAAAGTCTTTAATCCATTCATTTCCAAAGGACATTGTCTTACTATTTCTGTGAATTTTGTTTTAGTTCCAGTTCCTAATTGTACATGGCGTGCTACCTCAAGGTTACTTTTCTTAAGAGAATAATTCAAAACTACACTAGGTGCAACATAACTATCACTAGCTCCTGAATCCATTAAAATAGGTAGTTCTATTACCAATATTACGTGCCACTTCTATCATGTGAGACTGATGATCTACTTGCCTACCTTCCAAACCTGCATAAATCATGTGAGTCTTACCAACATCACCTACTATTGCTTCTTAAATGTTGTGAATGGTGTCTTCTTTCTTATGTGGGAAATCCTTTGCATAGTGATTCTCATTACAATTCCAACATCTAACAGGAGGTCTCTTATCTGAATTTGGATTCTTATGAAAATTTCCACTTCTGTTGATAGGATGCTTGGTTCCATTCATTCTTTGGTATTGTTTAACACTCTTCTTATCTTTCAAGTTCTTATGTTCCTTATTCTTATCCAACTTATACAAATGTTTTTCTTTCCATATTACTTCTTTAAGGGTCTTGGGCATATCATACTGAATCTTATCCTTGTAAAAAGTTGGCAATCCACTTAGAAATATTCGAATCTTAACTTTATCATCTTTTATATAGTCTACATAAGTTAACAATTAAAGAAATATCTTCTCATATGCATCCATAGTTAAATTTCCCAGCTTAAGTTCCAAGAATTCTTCCATCTTATTATCATAGTATTTCTATGAAAGGTATTCTTGTTGAAAATACTTTTTAAACTTTTTCCAAGTGATATTTTCTTCATCAATATATTTCATTTTAACCAAATGTTCCCACCAAAGAGAGGCTCCTCCCTACAAATGATAGATAGTTATTCTTGCTTCCATGTTTGGTGAATAATTATGTAATTGGAAAAAAAAATGGAGCCCTACTAACCATGTTTTTGCTTCTTCACCTTGTTTAAATTTTTACCATCAAAGGTTGGAGGTTTAATATTTATTTATTCTCCCATCAACTAATCATTTTCATACCTTCTCCTTCTACTATTACGGTTATCTAAAAACCTGTCTGGACTAATCTCAGGATTTCTAGCTCTTTTTCTCAAGGGAGGTGTACGGTAACTCTTTGGTGGAAAGTGCATCCTAGAGTAAGTTTTCATGCTTTTCCTTTCTTACTTGTCTTGGTTAGTCTTTAAGGATATTAGTTATTTCATTATATGTTCTTGAAGTTGATTTCTCCTTTCATTACATTTATTAAATGAGTCTTCCAATTCAAGGGATGAAATACTCCTCCTTCCTACATAGTCCTCTTCAAGGCCATAAGGGGTTATCTGTCTATCTTTCATCCTCAACTGTTTTTATTTGCAGAGTATTCTTGGGTTAAATTATTTATTGTGAGATGCAACGTGTTCATTCTAAGTTTTGTTAACATTCCATTATCAAATGTCTTTGTTTTCTCAAATAATAATTAATTTTTTAGTTAAGAAGAAACAAAGGATACTATAGTAGTCTTCAATTTTTGAAATAAATAACTAAGCAAAAGACATAAAAGGATATAATTATTTTCAAACATATTCTAAAACTTCAAAATAACAAATAATTTTTTGTATTTCACAAATATAGAGACACTTTCATATTAACTTTCATATAGGCAAGATTTAACTATTTTTCAAACAAGCATATTTAAAGCGACCAATAGGCCCAAGAGCTCCAGTGTTGCAACTGCAGCTATGATACCACCTATGATGTACCCTGGGGATATCAGAGTGTCTAAGGTACATATAATTATCTCTCTGAGGATAATTACTTGATTTTTAGTGCAGCGGATAAAACATAAACATTTAATTTCTATTTTTCCAAAATTAATTGCGACACAAAATCCAATAATTAACAATAATTTAATTGAAATTCATTAACACATCCAACATTTGATCTAATGAATGGAAAGGCATTAACATCATATAACACCATCAAACCTTCAATCCAATCCATATCATAGATGATAACCACTTCTAAAAGCTAATTATTCTTAATCACAGTTAACTGATGATTAAGGTGTTAATTACGACACTTATTGTGTAAATGACAACACTTATCACAAATTCAATTGTTTAAAAAATAACCATCAATTATCAATCCAAATGGCTTAATAACATATAATTATATGTAAATAAGGCCTAATTACAATAATTAATCATAATAATTATGAAAGAGAATCCACAAGACTAGTTAACTTGTTTTCCAATATAGTCTTGCACAAAATCAACTTGTAATCATGCCATTAAACCCAAAAGAAATACTACAGGAATTAAAAACATATTTAAGCATGCACCTACATCCAATTAAAGGTTTATTTGCAGATCATTCTAATTGCACATAAGGTGATCTTTTCCATCAATTCCAATGAAACTAGTTAACATTCACCTCAAGGAATTGAGTCTAAATAACTGAACCAAAATGAAATGAATCCATAAGTAAAGGACAACACCTAATAATTAGCCACTTAAATCACAATAAAATGTTAAAAACAGAGCACATGGATGTATCATTCTTTTTTACGAGAAAAGAGATTTCAATCCACAACTAGTTATCAATTTTCACTGCAATGTACCTAGTTTTCAATTTAACTTTAAAATGCCAAATAAAGAGAAGTATATGAATAGTGTATCTCATGGAAAACATATCAAGCATCAACTACATTCATATGTATGTAGCTTTCCTCCCATATACATTCCATTAAATAGTTCACAAAACTACTTAATTCTACTCATCCAAATTGACTAGTCATTCTAGGAATTGCTAGAATAAATAAATCCACTACTCATATAATCATTCAAATTCCATTCCAAATATAAATAACATGTTTTATCAGTCATAACAGAGGTATATATCATTCTAACATTTTGTCAAACACTTTATATGCAAATTCACAAATCTACTCAAAACAATTCCATTGAAGGAGCTAGAAATTGTAAATTGATCTAGAATTTCAGTAGACATTTTCCAAACACTATCAAGAAGATTTCCCCTCAAATTATCACAAAAATTTCAAGTGTATTTATCTTACATAATCATAAAAACAATACTTGTGCATTTTTACAAACACTTCATGTGCCAAGTCTCCAACTATGCAAAACAATCCAATTGAAGAACTAGTTTTCGAATAAAAGGTAGAAGCATCAAAGAGAAGTGTCTTAAACAATTTCAAGGCTACTATACCATCAAAATACAAATTATATAATGAACAGGGGTATAAATATAATTTCTGTAATAGATGTTCCAAAGAATTGTTTCCTCAAAAAATTGTGCACAAAATCCCAAAAACCAATTTCCAATTCCTTCACAAAATTTACTTGCATAAATAGATTGAATTCCATGAGAAATTTATTCCACAAATAGCTCATACATTTCATTTGCATCCATAAATAAATCATATTAGAGCCAAATAATTTAAATAAACATGAGATAAAGCACTTACGTTTCCAAATACGCAACCGGAATCGACAATGCCACGTTCCACCCAATCATAGAAACAATGTAAGCCCAAACTCACTTTGCAATGGTCACCCCCGAAACAGAATCATGATACCACAAGCAAGAGCACACTCAACCACAACCCAATGGAAAGCATGGTCTCTACTTACACTCTAGGTTAATTCCAGTGGCTCCATGACAACATTCCAACCACAACCCAATGGAAAGTAGCATTTCCAATCCAGGGAGATTCTAGTGGCTCCACGACAAACTCAAATCGAAGGAAGTGGACCTCACCCATGCTACAAAACCAGGATCTCCAAAGGCAATACACAGATCTTTCCAACCTCAAATCCAATAGAAGTGGACGTCACCCCTGCTCCCAATCCAGGATCTCTAGAGGAAATTCTAGGACATACACTAGTGACTCTAGAGTAACTCAGCTTTGGCACAGACTCCCCAAGGGTGCAATGACCAGCAAGGATCTCATGCCAAGAGCAACAAAATCGAACCACAAGTGCCAAACACAAGCATAAGATCAAAAGCATGAACCAACACACAAGTGTGACTAGCCAACACAAGGAAATTGAATTCCTTCATGATCAATTCGAATTGGGAGAGAGAGGGGCACAAGCAGCAGATTTACATTCCTGGAATAGTAAACTAGAGTTACACATCATGTGAATACACCAAGAGACACACTAATCCAACTCATGAGGGTGCACTAGGTGAGAGAGGGACTCCAATCCTCAAATAAAAAAATTAATCTCATGGTAAATAAAATAAGGGAGTGACATAACACATCAGGTTGCATAACCAAGAGGGTCCATAAAGTACATAAGAAGGTTGTACAACATCAACATAAGCTCAACACACATACGTAAACACTTTTCCACAACCCCTTGCTTGTAACATTGTGGTTCCTCATACTCTATTTCGTGGCATCAGTCATCCGGTTGTTTTTATTTTATTAATTATTTTATAATTTCAACATAATAAAAATAATAACAATGTGCAAACCATAGTCCAGGAACCTTGTGCCACTATGTCCAACATACCAACAATAATAATATGTCTAGGGGCTAAACCAGATGGTATTACAACAACCCCATTTGTCTGTGGAGTGTAAGGAATGGTATGTTGCAGCACTATGCCACTTGTGGAGAATAGCTTATGTACATATTTATTGGCATACTCTCCACCATTATGTGTGCAGAGGATCTTGATACCATTTCCATATTGTTTCTTTGCAAGAGCTTTAAATCTTGAAGACGAGCAAATACATCATCTTTGTATTTTAAGAAGTAGACACATGTGTATCTAGAGAAATCATCAATGAAGACTAGTACATATCTTTCTTTATTCATAGAGAGGTGAGGAAAATGCCATGTAATATCACTCTACACTAATTTAAGAAGAGATATAGCTCTTTTAGCCTTTTGTTTCTCAAATATCTCTTTAGGGTGCTTACCAAGTGCACATCCTAGATAGACTCCATCTAAGAAGGAGATAGGTGGCAATCCCACTACCATGTCTTCCTTGCTTAATTGTTGCAATTATCACTACTACAAAATGAGAGATAAGTGACCAAAAAAAATGACAAAAAATGACATATAAACTACCACATTTGAGTTGGAAACCAGTGGTAGCAAATATCGAATACCTTATCAAGCGACAAAAAATGTGGTCGTATTTAGTTTGGTCATTTATAGCTTGAATTGTCTTGTAGTCATATATTTGGTAGTTTATAGTTTGTCTTGTAGTGATATATTTGGTCGTATATTTGGGTATTAATTTTCACAATTAATGACCAAATATATGACTACAATACAACCAATAAATGACCAAGCTAAATATGACCATTTCTTTGGTTGTGTGATAAGATACTAGAAATTTGCTACCAAAGTTTATATTTAGTTGTTTATATACAAATTTTCCTCGTTTTTTTATCACTTAATTCTCATTTTCATAGTAGTCATTTATCTATTTTTAGTAGAAATATATGATCATTTTCAGTGAAGAATGAACATCTTATATTTATTTGTTTGAAGTAGAAATATATGATCATAAAAATATTTTATAACTAGAGGTTAAAAAACAGCACTGCACAATATACCTTAAAACATTCTCTCCAAACATACAATACTATTGAATGTTAATCACCTATCACTTTTTAAAAATCAATAAACAAATGAACACAAAATCTATTATTAAACCCTAATCATGTAGGGTTTTCTATACTAAATCATTGGCCAAATAGTATTTTTTGAGTAGAGAGGTGAAAACGAAAAGTGATGGAGTATTCCAATAGTCCCTCTTGGAACATGAATCCAAGTGTCATATCTCTATGTATTTATATGTGGTTTATGATAATCAAATGCATTCAGTGTGGAGTTATACCAGGCATATGACACATAGAAAATTCACGCTAGTAAATTCAACGAGACTGCCTTAAAATGTATTCATATGCACAATCATATTTGAAAATCTAGACGTTGGAAACATCATTTTGGACAAAAGTGCCTAGAATTTCGAGTTGCGCATTAACATTAGATGGCAATGGGTATGAGACTCACATCCGAATGGAGATCTCAGATATTACATCTTACAACAGTCACACCCCAGTGAGAAATGCAAGCATTCGAAACTGTCATAGTGCAACTAACCAATCATATAGCTTCTTGCTAATGCAACTATCACAACATTTTATGTCTTTAATTATGATGTTGAGTAGCTCTATCCTATATGTTCTCCCATAACAGCTCCACTCTGTCATGATTCATGATCACCTATTAGTGATGAGCAGTAATATATAGACATCATTTTTTCTAGCAAAAAAATAGAGATCTGCATATTTGCTAATCTAACAAAACTTATGGAAGTAGTATGCACTACTATTATGATAGAAAATAGGCCAAATCATAATGTCATAATAACATAAGATGAAAAAAAAAAGATAAGTACACAAGATATGCATAGGCTGGAAGCCTTGTAATCATCCAATAATGACCATTGTAGTAAGTTTACATTGTTACTCTGGCTCTCCCTCATGCTCACTAAGCTAAAGGAGTACAAATACAAGAATGCACATCAATTAACAAGTCAAAGGTGCCTACTTGGGTCTACAACATGGCCTATGATAGCCCACATGTAATAAAATAAAATATAATTAAATAGAAATGTGCCACTAATATGTCCATGCTTCCATACTCGGCACTTGAAGGGGCTTCATACCTGAAAAGTGTGTATAGTGGTATATTGAATCTGCACTCAATAGTGTCTTTACGCATTCCATTGGGAATCAACTTAATGAGACCTGCATTAAATTTATTCCCCATGGAGTCAATGACTAAATCTTCTTGACGCATCTAGAAAAGATCATCTCCAATTATGGGCTAAAGAGCCCAATGATATTCACAAAGCAGCCCATCCATGCCTAGAGAATTACCATTTGGCATACCATTTACCAGAATTTAACTCTAAAACTTGTTTCTTCATAGACAAAAAGTGAAGCAGAACATTTTCTTCTAATATAGTTGGCATATCTTTAAAATATATACATTAAGAAATAATGTTTAAGAAGATCATACAGTTTACTATCAGTCTGCGAATTCTGGAAAGCAGAGTGGTTTTATGAGCTTATTATGTAAAAGCTTGTTTAATATTTTACAAAAACTTTGTTGATTGGGGCATTTGCTCCGTTTTTATTTTTTCTTAAATTGATCAAAACTAGCTCTTTGGCAAGAGGCGACTTGTAGAAATTAATTTTTCTTGAAGCTAAAATAAGGTTGGGGTATGTCTTTAACTCTATTTCCAAGGTTAGGGTATGCTTTTGGACTCTTCAGCCTTGAGTGTGACAGTTTGACAGTCTCAAAATGAAATATCTTGGAAATTCAAATGTATCCATGTCCTCATGAGCTCAAAACTGATAACGAATATCGTGATGTGGCTTGAAAAGATGTGTCACAATAATTTGTTATCCAACAACTAGCCAAATGATTTTGGTGACACTGGAAGCTACCATATACAATAGGGATATTGATGTGAGCACTTGCAATGGCCACAATAATATAATAACATAATAAGAAGGAGTCTCTCTTCACTCAGAGGTATCAAGAAAGTCTCTTCTTATCTCATGAAAATAATAAAAAGAAACAGTATCACTTATCTTATAATTTTGTAATTCCCACTTATTTGTTGAATCTTAATGAATAGGTGCATCGTGCTCTCTTTTCTTCTCCATTCCAGTCTGCATTCTAATTTATCTAGTAGCATGATGTCCTTGATAAATTGTTGTATCATATTCAGCTTCTTTTCAATTTATGGAGAGATCCCAAACAAGTATAATTCAATCCATGAAAGTAATGAATACCTAGGTGACGTGTAATTGTTCATGCAAGATGGAGAACACACATACGCATGCACAAACTTGAAATTATTATTATGATGACTACTACTAGCGTCCACAGTCAGATGTCATATGTTTCTTCAAGCAATCATTCCTGGTTTACAAGTCATATAAAGTCCATGTATGTATTTATTTTACTAATAGGTTCATTTTGGATGAGAAATTTTGTGCAATCAAAGTAATAATTGCCGCCAAAAGCTATTGAAGGGCCTACAGGTATAGTTGGGGTGTATTTTTAAATTTTTTTTACATAATAATATTAACAAGTGATACCAAGTGATACCAGAAAAAATTGCCATGAAATGGCAGAAAATGGCATCTCTAACAACAAATACTATCAACTTCCGTTCTCAAGGAACAATATCAAGTGCTCCAACTTTTGAAACCAGTTTGGAAGGCAAAGTGACAAAAGAGGTTCTTGAGGCACTTTCCTTCTTGGCTAAAGAAAACTGAGGTGGAGCTCTGAATCGTCCTCTATGGAAAACCCTTGTTGAAACACCTTGCAAATTGGAACCATTAATTATGTGTTTAGATGTTGGTATTCCACCATTTCAACAAAAGCAAAGTGAAGTTCTCTCTGCACTATGCCAAGACTAGCCTGTAATTTTTGGGGATATGGTTACAAACACACCAAAATGTGTTACTGTATTGGGTGATCATATTATACTTTCTTCTAGTTTGGAAGTTAAAGTGAGAGGAACGTCTCTTCTCATTTGTGCTACCAAGGAGCATAGACAGAAAACACTGGAAGATCTTAATGAATCAGGAATCTTTGTTGATCTTATTGACTCTCTTATTGATATGTTAAATCAAGGTATAGACATCAATGGTTCTGGATTCAGTAAAGTTGAGGAAATTAGAGAGTGCAGTAGTCAAGAAATCCGCATGGAATTGAATGGACAATTTGAGGGAGGGAAGCCATTCTCAGAGCTTGATCCTGCTTCTAACTTGGGAGGAATAATTTCATTGTGATCGCTATCCATAGTTGCTTCTCATGATAGTAAATGCAAAATTGCCATCATGGAAGCAGGTGCGATTGAAGTCTTAATTGGAAGCATGTGCAATTGAAGTATTAAATTGAATAATGTATATCCAATATAGAATTCCCCGTCCTCCATATATAATATTGCATTGGGAACGGGGAATTCTATATTGGATATACATGTCAATTTTTTTTGTTTTAGCCCTGTCAGGGTTATAAGGTATCCATGTGCTTTTTCTTGTCTAGCAAACCAGAAGCCAGACCGAGGTGAAACCCCCACTTATAGTCTGGATTCTCCTCCAAAATGTATCTTTCTGATACCATACTCAAATGGAGCTGGCTTAAGAGAGTTCGCTCACCCTCCTTAATTTGACTATGAATGCGATGACAAACCAGACCATGCTTAATTGCCGAAAATCAAGTGTGCATTTTTTTAGGTAAATTTCTACATGAGATACCAGTTAGCGAAAGACTGAGGTAAGGAGTGACACTTACCAAGACCTGTGAAGATGGATGAAATGAAAGAATATGACCGAGATAGCTTGGAAACCCATCATGATCCATCAACGATTGCTTTAACAAACAAATCGAATCAACCCTAGCATTGTTGACTCGAACCTGCTTAGCCTAGACAATGAAACACGAACCTCATAAGAAACCAGAATCTTATGGGGAGTCCGGGTAAGATTAATCATTGGACAAAACCCTAGATTACACACTATTGAAACTAAATCTAAATTAGGGAAACAAAAAATAAATAAAATACCAAGATGAAGAAAGACTTACAATCATGCAGTGCTGAAGTGTCCTGAAATAAATCTAAATCAATCCAAAGCCCATGGCCTATGCCATTGCAAACCCTCCCTCTGGCCTTGGCCTCTCATGTCATTCCCTAGCCCTTTCCACCAAAGCCTCATAATTTTCATGCTTTCATTGTATTTGTTTTGTTTTTATTTTTCAGTTTTGTATTTCTTAATACTACATATAATATAATATTTAATTAATATATGTTTTATGTATTAACTTTATATATGTTTTTTAATATTAAATTTATTATATATATATAGATAGATAGATAGATATAGATATATAATTTCATAAATGTTTTATATATTATCACATATTATACTGTATAACACATTAAGATATATTAATTAATCTTATACAAAAATAACTATAATATAATTAATAAATAATAATTATATGATCCATTTTCGGTAAGTTATTTGACCGAATTGAGCAATGAAAAATTGTAATTTTGAAAATTTACTAAATTTTAACACTGTAGATGAATTCAAAGACCCCTTTAGGGGTCTCTAGCTTTTACAAAATTTTAACACTACACATGAATAAAGTGTTGAAGTTTAGTAAATCGTAACAATTCATTGTCAAAATTGCAATTTTCCATGGCTGAGCGACACAATTAGCGCACTTGGGTCTCTAAATACATCTATAATGTTACAATTTACTAAATTTTAACACTACATATGGATTTAGATACCCCATAGAAAGGAATCTATAAATCCATATGTAGCGTTAAAATTTAGTAAATAACCAATTCATATTATTAATTATGTTATTGTTATTTGGTCATTTTTAGTTTAATTATGTGTTATCTTGTTGTATATTTTATCCCATGACTAAATTGGTCATTTATCTTAGTGGTTTTTAGTTGGCTCACTTAAATTCTCATCGTTTATCCGTTGAAAACATTGTAGAGACAACAAATTTTGGTCTCCTAGTTACTTATCTTTCATTTTGTACTAGTGTATGGGTAGTTAAGATGCCCAAATATCTCATGCCATAACTTACTAACATCATTAAAATACCTTAATAAAACTAAAGCATGAGATTTAGGAAAAAACTTTGAAAAGACATACAAGTTGTTTTTGTAATCAACTTTTCCAAGTGCAATCTTAGAACCATCAACTGAATTTGAAATGATAAATTAGTTTTTGGTGAAGATAAATTGCTTATCATGGCCCAAGTGGGTGATTTGGTAGATGGAAAGAATATTTTTGGATAAAGAAGGTACAAAGAAAACATCTTGAAACTACCCATCTTCTTGTAAAATACCACCTTTTCCACATACCTTAATCGGAGTATTATCTCCCATGAGTACTTCTTGGACAAAGGATGGTTGCAAGGAGGTGAATATGTCCTTGGATGAAGCCATATGATTTGAAGCTCCGGAATCTAGGATCCAAGAGGCTGATTTTGAAGTTGAAGTTGTTATAAGCGCATGTCTCATTTCAGGAGGAAGCCTTGGCTTGCGCAATTTGTCTTCATTTTCTTCAAAGAATCTCTTGTACCTGTAATTTTCTTCTTCATGAGGTCCCTTTTTGTAGTAGGGACACAAAGGAATCTCTTCCTCACTCTTCCCTTCTTTCGAGGTAGCCTTTTCATAAGAGAACATTGATTTTTGTTATGTCATGCCTTTGTATGAAGACTTATGCTAAGTAGCTTTCTTCTTGTTCTCATTTGTTGCAAGTGCATGAGTATTTGAGGACCTTTGTAGGCCCATATGAGAAGGCTTATACTACTCTTGAATAAAAGAGGCAATAAATACATCTAGAGAAGCCATGGTGAAAGATGCTCTAGGTGCTAATCTAGTATGCAAGAGGATAGATGCTCTTATTGATGTAACACATCTTGATATGCAAGAGGATAGATCTAAAATTTGTAAAGAATTATTGTACAAATTCGAACTCACTTGGACTTAGATTCATTAACTCTACGTCCAAAACATGACCCCTCATCTCAATTTATGTACTTAAGAGGTTTGATAGGGTGGTACATATTTCTTTGGGGGTGTTCTTGTCTTGAATATGGTAAAGTATATCAAGAGACATACAATAACACAAAATCCCATGAGATTCATCCATTTGGTTAAGATACTTGGATTTTTCAACAAGAGACATCAGTTCCAACTCATTTCCCATGGTTATTCGGTACAGTCCCTTCATTCTTAAGAGCATCTACACTCTGGGATTTCATTCAAAATAATTGAAAGGGGTTAGAATCTGATTAGAAGGTATATCCATGGCTGGAAAAATCCTCTTTGATGGCTGCAAAACCTTTTTTAATGGCTGCAAAAAAAACTTGCTTCCTTGGTGTACTAAAGCAGCCTTTTTCCATCTGAAAAAGTGGTAGTTTTCAAAAGCCTTATTTAGTGGTTGAAAATGGCCTTATTTGGTGGATACAAAATCCTTTTTTGGTAGTTGAAAAATCTTATTTGGTGGATGCAAAAGCCTCCTTGGTGGCTTCAAAATCCCTTCTCAAACTACAAAAGCATGAAAAAATAATACTAGCAGACTAGCTAGTTTAGCACCCACTATGCTTTGATACCATATAAGATTTGAGCATACAAAGATCTAGATGCATAATCTAGCAAGATATGAATATCAAATCAAGCATGAATAGTTGTGAAATAATATAAAATGAATCATTACACAAACCTTAAAGTGAAGAGAGACAATGATTAATTATCATAGTGATTGAATGAATGAAAGAGGTTACAATATATAGAGAAACAATTCGAAGTAGGTCAAGGAGCAATTGGAATAGTCCATGACATTCAAATAGGGTTCATGTGATGTAGGAGCATCACGGCCTAGGCAAAATACTTGAAGTTAATCGACATAAGAACTTCGACTAGGGGGATTTCCGCCGACCACTAGTGCTAAAGAGATTGTCAGTCGAAACCAATTAGTTGAGCAGGAAGTTGTCTAAGTATGGACGACGGAAATAAAGGTCGAAACCGACAGGAGCGAAGATTGAAGGAGTCACGAGATCGACAAGGTCGAACATCGACACCGACAGAAGTGGCAGAGGCCAAGCAAGGAGGATGGGGAATACTTGCAGTCGTAGAGACTAAGTGAAGCCGACAAGATAAATTGAAGGACTGACAGAGCATAGGATGGTACACAGTTCGACGAGGACAGTGATAGGACCGACTAGTGTAGCAAAGTCATAGGTGCAATATTCAAGGAAAGAGGTGCTGGAGGTTGTTGAGGAAGTTATGGAAGTTAAGAAGGTGGTTGGAACCAGACCAAGTGCCACCATAGGAGGAGGTTGTGTAGCACAGTCAGGGATGCTGACAACTACAAGATACGTCAGGCCAGAGGCAGAACGACAGACATATTAAGGACATATCGGGGAATGGAGTGGACATCGGGAGCAACAGCAGAGTGGAGTAGAATACCAGTGCACGAAGGCACAGAAGAGGGATCCGCGAGTGGAGAAATCGCTCATCACTCATCACTCATTCATTCTTGCATTCAACAGAGAAATGAGAGGAGGGGAGGATCACACATAGAGAGAAACACACCATTTACTTCTTTATATTGTAACAGGATAAGGCCAACTAGTTAATAGATTTCATTTAACTTTGTAAGTCGGTCCAGTTTAATAGAAGAATCCAACTTCTTGGCGTTCCAGTTCACATCTAGTCTTTGTGAGCAATTTGTGTGTTTGTGTGTTATTTTTAATCAAGAGGTTTCAACCGGGAGCCCCCCTTTGCTCCAAGTGGTATCAAAGAAACAATATCCTGAAGATAGGAGAGATACTAATACCGGATTGCATAGTGTCAAGTGGTTTCGAGCGACAGAATCCTGAGAACAAGAAGAGCCTGCGAGTGCGTAGACAGCTCCAACTGCGGTTATGTAGAGTTGTGCATGAGATTCTGGTTGTGATTGGACGAGTGAAGATCCACAGTTGAGAATGGCTCAAAGAGGTGTAAATGTCTGACTTGTAGGAAGAAGAGCGCAAGGCACGAGAGTGATAGTTGATCGTGAAATATTCGACGAGTGCATGCGAACAATGAGAAGTTTGACCAGTAAGGTCGCAGCGATCAAAGAAATCCATAGACATGGATGCATTCCCAACACACTTGACCATAGTGACAAAGAATTTGAGAAATTGGAAGCTTGGGAAGTAGTGGAAGAATAACCAAAGGATAAACTGATAAAGCTACTATCAAATATGAGAGGTAGAACAAAGATGGATGTGCGTACCTACTTAGGAAGTTTGGATCCAGAAGACTTGATCGACCGGTTCAAAGAGATGGATAATTACTTTGACATAGAGTAGATAGAGGATCCTATATAGGTTAAAAATGCATGTCTGAGGTTGAAGGGTCATGCCTCATTGTGGTGGGACAATGTACAGGATGACAGGGTCAAGAAAGGAAAGGAGAAAATCAAGTCTTGGGACAGAATGGTTTCCAAGCTGAAATGGATGTTCCTTCCTAGTGACTATGTGATTTCCTTGTTCAGGAAGTTACAAAACTTTTGACAGAAAGAGATGACTGTGAAGAAATACACGGAAGAGCTATAGAGACTGTCGATAATATTTGGTCAAACCGATGAAGGAGAAGAAGCTGTCGCAAGATATGTGAATGGCTTGAAATATGCTATATAGGATGAGTTGATCCTATCGAGGTTCAGAGTGGTTGGTGAAGCCTACCAGTTAGCTTTGACGACAGAAGAAAAATTGTCGAGAACAACCACATCAACTAGAGGGAGGATGACTGATCTAGGCACGAAGATTGTTTCTGCGAAGGGACAAATTAGCAGAACCAGGAAAGAAGTCGTCAAAGATGACCGACGTGTGGAAGGGACATCGACTAGAGAGAAAGCACAAGGAAACCAACGGGAAGGTCGAGAGACCCGCGGTTGGGGTGTATTTGGTCGAAATGGTCCAGTAGAGAAGAAATAAGCTAACAGACCAGCTGTAGTCTATTAGAAGTGTTGCAAAGTGGGACACAAAGCTTATGAATGCCAGGAGAATCTACACGTGGCAGAGGAGTTGAAACCCAAACCTTGAAGAGGAGACCAAGGCGACGAGAAGATGCATTCAACATCCGACAGTGGCGAAGACGGTAGGGAAAATTTTCAAAACATGAAGGCCAGGAGAACAAGGTCCAGGACAACTAGTGCGAAGAGAAGGAGCTGGCACAACGAAAGGATATCTTTCATACCAAAGTGTTGATCGGAGACAAATATTGCAAGACCATTGTCGATGGTGGAAGTACAAAGAATTTAATGTCGATGGAGGTTATCGAAAAGTTGGGTTTGAGATGTCAACAACACCCAAATCCATACAAGATATCATGGTTATAGAAAGGACATCATGTGCAGGTAACCAAATAGTGACTAATTAAATTTAAGGTTGGGAAACTTGAGGATAGTGTACTGTGCGACATAAGCTCAATGGACTCTTGTCATCTATTGTTAGGGAGACCATGGAAATATGATCAGAAGATAATCTATGATGGTCGAGCCAACAAGTCACAGTGTGAAAAATGGCACGCGGAGGATGCTGAAGCCGAAGTAGAAGGATCGAGTCGACTACAAATAGGGTGAAAGAAAATATTGGGAGAAGCGTGTGCTGATGTAATCAGTGAAGGAATTCCTATCAGAGGAAGAGAAACAATCAGGATGTTTCGCCATCATTCTGAAAGGACCAAGTATTGAAAGGTCGATGATGGATAGAATTTTGGTCAAAGTGGAAGAGATGCTTGATGATTTTTGGAGCATAATAGTTGACAAGGAACCGATGGGATTTCCACCAATGAGAAGAATATCCCATCAGATCGAATTGATTCCAAGATTGAGTTTTCCAAACAAGGAACCACATAGAATGACTCTCACAGAGGGTTAGGAACTCAATCGACAAGTCTAGGAGTTGTTGGACAGAGGATTGATCAAAGACAGTCTGAGCCTGTGTGCGGTACCAGCTGTACTAGAACCGAAGAAGGGTGGAGAATGGAGGATGTGTACAAACTCCAGAGCTATCGACAAGATCACGATCAAGTACAGGTTTCCATTGCCAAGGATGGAAGACTTGATGGATTTTTTGAGTGGAGCGAGATACTTCACCAAAATCGACTTGAAGAGTGGGTATCACCAGATCCGGGTCAGAGAAGCCAATGAATGGAATAAAGCCTTCAAGATGAAGGAAGGACCATATGAGTGGTTAGTCATGCCCTTCGGATTGACTAATGCACCCAGTACTTTCATGCAGTTGATGAATGAAGTACTAAAACCATTCTTGGGAAAGTTCACCGTAGTATACCTCGACGACATATTGATATTTATTCGAACCAAAGCTGGACATCTGGAGCACATTCGACAAGTATTGCAAAAGCTACAGGAAGAGAAGCTGATGGTGAACCTGCAGAAGTGTTTCTTCATGAAGGAATAACTGGTGTACTTGGGATTTGTAATCTCGGGTAAAGGGTTAGTGATGGACCTAGAAAAGGTGAAGGCTATATTGGAGTGGCCAGAACCGACAAGCATGACAAAAGTGTGAATTTGCCATGGACTTGCTAGTTTTTACTGGAATTTCATCAGAAGATTCAGTCGAATATGTGCACCGTTGACAGAGTGCATGAAGAAAGGGGAGTTTAAGTGGATGGAAGCTACCCAGAAAGCCTTTGGCAAGTTGAAGTAGAAGGTGACTGAGAGCCCAGTGTTAGCGCTCCCATATTTTGACAAAGTTTTCTAAGTCGATTTCGACACGAGTGGAATGGAAATTGGCGTAGTGTTGAGCTAGGAGGGCCGACCAATTGCATTCTTCAGTGAAAATTTGGATGACGCGAAGCATAAATATTCAGTCTATGACCAGGATTTCTATTGTATTGTCCAAGCATTGAAGAAGTGGAGGCATTATTTTTTTCCCAAGGAATTTGTGTTATACACAGATCACCACGCACTGAGGTACTTGAATACTCAATCGAAGTTGAATCAGCGGCACATGAAATGGGTTGAAATCTTGCAGGGATATACATTCATGTTGAGACATAAGTCAGGAAAGTCGAACAAAGTTATCGATGTGCTGAGTCGAAGAGTTGCATTGATGAACACGATAACAGTTCAAGCGAAATGAATAGAGTCGGTGAAGATAGAGTATGAGACCGACAAGGATTTTGCGAAAGCATGGAAGGCTAGTCACAAACCATGGAGTGTCGACAGGACTCCATACTTGGATTATTTTATCCAAGAGGGATACCTATTCAAGGGACAACAGTTGTGTATTTATAGAGAATCTATAAGAGAGAACCTAATCCGAGAGCTGCATTGTGGCAGATTAGCACGTCATTTTGGCATCGGCAAGGCCAAGGTGTTGGTCGAAGAAAAGTATTATTGGCCACGAATGATGACAGATGTTGGTAAGTGGGTACTACAGTGTCAAATTTTCCAATTGGAAAAGGGAAGAAGTCAGAATACGAGGCTACATGAAACATTACCAATTCCAAATACCCCATGGGAGAACCCAAGCATGGATTTTGTGTCGAAGACCCAGCAGGGTAACGACTCAATCTTTGTGGTAGTCGACAGATTTTGAAAGATGGCACACTTTATTCTGTGTCGGAAGATAATTGATGCAACAAGCATTGTTGTACTATTCTTCAAGGAGATAGTCGGATTGCATGGGTTGCCAAAGAGTATAACATTGGATAGAGATACCAAGTTTATGGGTCATTTCTGGAGAACATTGTGGAAGAAACTGGACATGAAGTTGCAGTTTAGCTCGGCATACCATCCCTAGATTGATGGACAAACCGAGGTGGTAAACAGAAGTTTGGGAAACCTTTTGAGATGTTTGACGGCCGACAAACCCAAGCAGTGCGAGAATGTGTTGGCACAAGCATAATTTGCATACAACAAATCTATGAATCGGTCGATAAGTATGAGCCCATTCCAGATTGTTCAATGTCGAATCCCACATTAAGTGGTGGATTTGGTCGAGATACCGACAAAAATAAAAAAGAGTGCAGATGCGGAAACATTTGCAGACCATATGAGGGAAGTGCTAGAAGATGTACGCAAGTGCATTAAGAAGAGAAATGCGGCATACAAGTTGAGATTCGACAAGAAGAAGAGGCTACAGTCGTTCTGCGAAGGACACTTAGTCTATGCGCACTTGAGGAAAGAGAGGTTCCCGATAGGAACACATAACAAGATAAAGCTAAAGAATATTGGACCATGATGTGATATCCCCCTCTTTTCGCATCTTATTGTTTTGTAAATATGTCATATTTTGTAAATGGCCATGGTGAGGAGCTCAAGGCCAAGGCCCCACCAGAGGTCCTTGAGTAGATTGTAATTTATCTTTCCTAAGGTGTATTTGATGTTGATAACTTAGGAAACAAAAAGGTATACTACAATATGGGTAGGGAAAATTCATAAAGCTTAAAAAGAAGCTTAACCTATTAAAATTATTACATTAGTATGAATTATATATTAAGAAGCAGCTAAGTATTGATAAAATATTACTAGGTTATTATTGCATTATTATGCTCTTGAGTCCTTCGAAGAAAAACTAATGCTCTTTTAATAAAGACACTTAGTGTCATAGAGGAACCCAATTATATGGGAAAACTTTTATTAAAAGTGACTAAAACGGATAAATTGATATAGTAAAGGACTATTGTATGACATTATGACGAGGACGTTTTCATATGACTTATTATGGATATTTTTATTTTGAACCTTTTTAAAAGAGCTTATGGTAAATGATATGGTAGTTAACTACACCTAGTGTGAAAGATGTATATCCTCCACGAGGAGTGGTTGTGATTTTATCTTAAACTTATTTTGATACGTTGAGGTTATGCCCTGAAGGGGGAGGCTTTACTCCTTGATATTAAAGAAGTTGTTGAAGGACGAGTTAGCAAACTCGAGTTTAGTTAGGTAACGAATTACAAGTGGAGCCTTTCGAGCTACCACTTGGCAGCGAGTTATCACCCTTGCTGAGCAGACTCCCCGTGAAAACAAACAATCCAACTATTTAAGAAGGGGGAATGGTTGGGGATGGAAAAAAAGCATTTTTCTACCTCCTTTGCTCGGAGCGCCTGGAAGGGAGTAAAGGCTTGGAGCTTGTAGAGAGGACCGGGAAGAACGATGGTATTAGGCGGGATCTCTGTTACATGCGCGAAATTCCCAGTGTTAGGAAGTAAGCAAGATTTTGTAGAGCTCGCTTACCAGGCGTTAGAGCTCAAGGCCAAGGCCCCACCAGAGGTCCTTGAGTAGATTGTAATTTATCTTTCCTAAGGTGTATTTGATGTTGATAACTTAGGAGACAAAAAGGTATACTACAATATGGGTAGGGAAAATTCATAAAGCTTAAAAAGAAGCTTAACCTATTAAAATTATTACATTAGTATGAATTATATATTAAGAAGCAGCTAAGTATTGATAAAATATTACTAGGCTATTATTGCATTATTATGCTCTTGAGTCCTTCGAAGAAAAACTAATGCTCTTTTAATAAAGACACTTAGTGTCATAGAGGAACCCAATTATATGGGAAAACTTTTATTAAAAGTGACTAAAACGGATAAATTGATATAGTAAAGGACTATTGTATGACATTATGACGAGGACGTTTTCATATGACTTATTATGGATATTTTTATTTTGAACCTTTTTAAAAGAGCTTATGGTAAATGATATGGTAGTTAACTACACCTAGTGTGAAAGATGTATATCCTCCACGAGGAGTGGTTGTGATTTTATCTTAAACTTATTTTGATACGTTGAGGTTATGCCCTGAAGGGGGAGGCTTTACTCCTTGATATTAAAGAAGTTGTTGAAGGACGAGTTAGCAAACTCGAGTTTAGTTAGGTAACGAATTACAAGTGGAGCCTTTCGAGCTACCACTTGGTAGCGAGTTATCACCCTTGCTGAGCAGACTCCCCGTGAAAACAAACAATCCAACTATTTAAGAAGGGGGAATGGTTGGGGATGGAAAAAAAGCATTTTTCTACCTCCTTTGCTCGGAGCGCCTGGAAGGGAGTAAAGGCTTGGAGCTTGTAGAGAGGACCGGGAAGAACGATGGTATTAGGCGGGATCTCTGTTACATGCGCGAAATTCCCAGTGTTAGGAAGTAAGCAAGATTTTGTAAGATGCCTCGATATTAACGCCTGGTAAGCGAGCTCTACAAAATCCCTGTGGTAATTTGGTTAATGCTTTTCCTTGCTATAAGAATCGTAGTAAGTTATCTCTTCTCAGAATAGTGATCATAGCTTAAATCGCCTGTCCTGCTTTTCACTATTTTTGTAATTCGGTTGCATACGAATTAGTTTATAGTAATGTTGATCTGCAATAATCATCATTGGAATTAAATCGCTATACATCTGTCAGATGACATCTGTGCGATTATATACTGACTGATTTCCAGCGGTTATAGTTATGAATTAGTGTATAGTATTTTATCCTTATCTGCAAACTTCATTATTGAACTGTTGAGTTATCTCTTTTAGCCGCAGTGTGATTCCTATCACCTCCTTGTGCTATAGTATGAGTTAATGAGATTTCTTAAGTGACCTCTGCCATAGAAGACATTGGTACATAAGGGAGATCGCCATTTTTTTTTATGTTCTTGTTATCTTTTCATGTTGTAAATAGATCTCTACAGAAAGATCGAATCGATGTAGGATAGGATTCCTGCGTGTATGTTTATGCTGCACGGATCTCCAGCGAAAGCTTTGAAAAACCTACAATCCTAAATCTTTCCCAAATATTTCAATCCACAGCTATTTGATATTGTGACCACCAGATCCATAGCGATTGTTTGACAATTATTTAATCAAATGTTTATGCTTAAATGTTTGCCAAATATTTCAATCCACAGCTATTCGATATTGTGACAATAAGATCCATAGCGATTGCTTGAAAGTGATTTATTCAATGTTTAAATCTTTCCCAAATATTTCAATCCACAGCTATTTGATATTGTGACCACCAGATCCATAGCGATTGCTTGATAGTGTTTTAATCAAATGGTTATGTTTAAATCTTTCCCAATATTTCAATCCACAGCGATTCGATATTGTGACTACCAGATCCATAGCGATTGCTTGACGGTGATTTTAATCTAATGTTGGTATTTAAATTGTCTCCAAATTTTTTCAATCCATGTTGTTTCAATTGACAACAATTGTGGTTTTATAAATTTTAAAACCTGGATGGGAATTACATTTTGTTCTCACGGTTTTAAAATCGATCTCTGCCAGATCTCATGAATCACCGATCTATTATCACTGTCAAGTCGAGTTATGTCTTGACCCCTTCAAACATCTCTGTTGTTGTTCTCTTAATTCTCCAAGTGCACGGACCTGTCTATTCGTCAAACATTCATATATCAGTGATTCAAACATTAAACCAATATAACCTATAGCACTTATATTGTTCTGTTAGCCATGTGCCTTGCGAAATAGCACTTTGCAGATTTATATTTATTGCAAATATCTCCATTCGATTGAATGTTTGATCCCGAAGTGGCTAGCTTCTGCGTTATCATTTGTGAAGTCTTTTTTTTAGTTTGTGGTATATTTATATATATGTTTGTATAACTTTTACCATCACGCATGCCGGAAAGGTTTTTATAAATTTATGTTTGTTATAAATTGATGCTAGCATGGATACCTAGGTTGATTTAATCTCAGCAACGTCTGACACCTATATGTATCCCTTATTTGTGATATCTGGTTTGGTTGCTAAATATATTGTAAACCGATAGATCCGGGTTGATTTTAATAATTAGATATATATATATATATATATATCTTAAAGACGTAATGTGTGATTTTTACTTTTGGTAATTACATTGCTGTCTGAAACGAGTAATCCTTGTTCTGTTAGAAAATATCAGCACATTTATATTGGTAGAAACCATAATTTGGAGCAAAGACCCTAGTTACGATTATGTTGTTGAGGATTATTTTTATAAAATATAAGTTTTACCTTTGAATAAGGAAAAGCAAAATCCTTAGTATAAATATTAAAAGTTATTTTTAGATACATCGCTTTGTATAGAATGAGTATAAGTTTTTACAATTTATATTGAGAATTGCACGAATATAATCTTTTTATATGGTATATGATTGTATTGGGAGTATAATGTAATACAATTTATATTTTGGAATATAAGGAATGTGATGCTCCTTTATAATATATAATTATATTGTGAAGGTGATGCTCCTTTATAATATATGATTACATTGTAATCATAAGGTTAAATCTTTAAATGTATGTTGATGTATAAAGATGTTATCTTGGTTAGGATATTAGAATATATTTTTAGCTAATGTATAAAGATTAAGATATTAAATTATATCTTAAAGTATGGAAAGAATAGGATGCTTTCTTTGACTAAAAATAAAATATGATTTCCATTAGTTAAGGATTATTGAGTGAAATACACCATTGTGAAAGAGGTATAGCTCTTCTAGTATGAAGGAAACTTCAAGCTTAATTTTTCAATTATGTAAACAACCATTCGAGGGTTGTCAAGGACTTGTAGAATAGAAATGGGTCATATAATCTCAGGAAGATAGCAACAATCATGTTGCAAGAATGTAACTCCTTTGGGAATTGTTAAATAATACACACACAAACCTTTGTGGACTAGCCCGTGTACGGGTGAACCACGTTATATTTTGTCTCCTATGTTCCCTATGGTGTTTTTCAATGTGTCTTATATACGAGTATTTGTTTCTGTCTTATAAATGTTTATTATTACTTTGATGTATACAGAAGGTTGGTTGTTGATTTAATGCTTCTTTTATGATTATGATTGTGATGTTACAATTTAAATTGTTTTATTGAAAAAATATATGTTTCTAAAAGATGCATATTAAGACATAATGAAGTTTTTGTGTCTCCCGCAATATTTAAGAATTGGTTGACATATCAAGTTCAAAATTTATTTAGTTGAAATTAAATCATATATCTTTTCCTTGATTAGCATAACGACATTTGTAAACAAGTAATAAGTGTCGCAAAATTTAATTATTTTGTAAAGCAGTATTTAAAGAAAATAAACCCACACTTTGTAGTTTCGCATATATTTTAGCGGCATTTTAGGACTTAGAAAAGTTTTAAATTTTACGAAAAATTTGGGTACATTACATATGGTATCAGAGCACAGGTTGCAAACACTCGGGATTATTTGGGCTCAGTCGGGAAAACATATAAGAGTTAGTCGGACTGGCGACACAAGACGCAATAGAAAATTTCATTTCAATGGATCGACAACAGGTAGCTTACAAGTCGTCATGGAATTGCAAGTAAGTATGTATCAATTGATGAAAGCATTATAATGGCGCAACATTGTTGTAGGTAAGGATAGTATATGTTTCATTATGGAAATGAATGATCTGTTATTGGAAATTATTAAACTGATGAATATATCCTCCTATTTTATGATTGGATTCATTGGACGACGAGAAAATAGTCTTTAGAAAAATAACGGTTATGGTTTTGTGGAATGAGTCTTGTATATTGATAGTCATCCTAGTTGTGAATGTGTGTAACTGAGGAACTCTCCTAAATCTGTGGATTGATACTTATTACCTTCTCTACCTTCAATTTTATTCTTAGGAATGGATAGCTTTCAGTTTCAGTAAACGCGTCATATGGGAGAATAGGGTTGATACATTTTGTTGATTGTTTCTGACTAATCGAATTTTATTGACCCATTCATTAGGATTTCTGAATATGAGATTCAGATAGATAAAATAAGCAACCTATATCGGTTAAGTCTTTTATAGAGTAATTATATATGTTAATATTTGACTATAGAAGATAGTCTAATGTTTCGATTATGTTAGGAACTGTCAAGTTCCTTTCATATATAAAGCCACTTTGAATGATAGCTTTATGATGTTGACATAACTAATAAATTATGGTAAAATGCATACAGCCGAACTAACCTTCCACAAGAAATGTAGACTTTCTAGTCTAGATTCTGTTAACTGCAAACTAAGAGAGTTTGAAAATTTTCCTTATGACTGCGAGGGAAAGTTGGATAATTAATAGAATATACGATGGAAATGCATGTTCTCATCTTCATGGATGTTGGGATACTGTGAGTGGTGGTAATAAAAATATATATATATATATATATATATATATATATACTTTTATGAGATCATGATATATGATGATTTGTTGTCACATACAATTATATGTGGTGGCAAAACTATTTTGGTTAAGAGATAAAATTTTAGTTAATCATGTTGTTCACATAATTAATGCATGTATGTAATTAATGGTGAGTATGTGTTGTTGTATGAATAAAAGTATTGGAAAACTAGAACCGCCACGGAATGGTAATACAGGACACTTTGATTTTCTGATGTCTTTTCAAATGACTGTTTTATATCCGCATTAGGAGTTAAGGAAAACCTTAATATCATGGCATTTCCATGATAGATCAGAGGTAATATTTAACAGTAATTGATGTATAAGTTTGTATGAAACAAGTCAAGGTGATGATTGACATATGTGTTATGCATGATTGCCTTTATGATTATTACATTCTTTCTTTATTTTTATTTTTTTTACGACTAACACATTTAATGTGTGGTCGAGCGGGATGTTATATTCCCACACATCACTACAACGGTCAAAAGGTAAAGATGGGATATATATAGATTCATGTAAAATTTAGTGTAATACTAATATGCGATGATACAGGTAAACTGGTACCTCGACATATGAGGATCTGATAATAAGAAGATATGCGGTCACCCTTACAAAGGAATAGGGTTATCATTCTAAGGTATGCAAGTATGTTGTAAAAAAAAAAAAAAATTGGTTATTTCTATGTGATGTTGGTAGGAAGTGTGTTTGAAATGGTGAAGGATAACATTCGAGGTTAAGTAATCATAATGTCCACGGGTCATCATAGGAAGAATATGATTTCGTGTTCAAGGAATTATGTAATCCTAACATTTACTTCAGATGATCAAGTATGGATATGGTAGTATGAAGAATGAATGATTTTCTTATTTACAAATATTTGATTTTGTTATAGAAAGTGTTACTAACAATTGAATTTGGCAGATGGCCAAAACTCGGTGGACAAAAGCTTAATATATTATGCATGGTACAATAAAGGGGTGAGGATGAAAGATCCACATTGCAGCTTTTATTATTGTTAATTATTGTTGAATAAAGAACTAGACCAAATTGGTCAGCGAAATTGTATGGTTATAAAATGTAATATAACGAAATAATTGATGAAGTTGAATGAGATTTTCCTAGACTCAAGCGAGGAGGCTTGAGGGGAATAGATTCTTGGACTCAAGCGAGAAGGCTTGAGGGGAATTATGTAAAAGTGCGTTAAGGGCACTAAAACACTCCCGAGAAAAATCAGGGAGTTGACAGCCGCTAGGATTCTTGAAGGAATCAGCAAGCTGTAAAGACCTAGGCAAACTATAAGAGAATGCATATGCGGGAGGCAGGACGCTGCTTAGTATGCATGAGAGAAAGTATTGCTGCATGAGCACTGCGGTGTTAGGCAAGAAATCTGTGAAATAATTGCTGTGTGAGCACTGAAGTGTTAGGCAAGAGTTTCGAAAGGATTGTTGTGTGAGCACTCGGGTGTTAGACAAGAATTTTCTGGATCAAGTGAAAGGTTTGTTGTGATTAAGTTCATAGTCTACATTCCTGGATCACCTGAATTATGTGTGCTTGTGATAATAAAAGCACAAACAATGATTAAAATATATTCCATAGACTGCAAATGTTATGTTACAATAAAAGACTCGGTATTTATGAATATAAGTTTGATCATGAAGTAGATGATAAGTTTTACGGTTTCTTTGAATTCCGATTTTAAAAAAAATAATGCAGGGTGATTGATTGTGACTTGCGAGAAAATTCATGAAAGACCAAAGAAGGTAAAAATAGAAATGATAAAGCAAGCAGAAAGGTGACTCAAGAAGAGAGGACGAACCGCTAGAATATATCCACACCGAGGACGGTGTTATTTTTAAAGGGGAGGAGGATGTGATATCCCCCTCTTTTCGCATCTTATTGTTTTGTAAATATGTCATATTTTGTAAATGGCCATGGTGAGGAGCTCAAGGCCAAGGCCCCACCAGAGGTCCTTGAGTAGATTGTAATTTATCTTTCCTAAGGTGTATTTGATGTTGATAACTTAGGAGACAAAAAGGTATACTACAATATGGGTAGGGAAAATTCATAAAGCTTAAAAAGAAGCTTAACCTATTAAAATTATTACATTAGTATGAATTATATATTAAGAAGCAGCTAAGTATTGATAAAATATTACTAGGCTATTATTGCATTATTATGCTCTTGATTCCTTCGAAGAAAAACTAATGCTCTTTTAATAAAGACACTTAGTGTCATAGAGGAACCCAATTATATGGGAAAACTTTTATTAAAAGTGACTAAAACGGATAAATTGATATAGTAAAGGACTATTGTATGACATTATGACGAGGACGTTTTCATATGACTTATTATGGATATTTTTATTTTGAACCTTTTTAAAAGAGCTTATGGTAAATGATATGGTAGTTAACTACACCTAGTGTGAAAGATGTATATCCTCCACGAGGAGTGGTTGTGATTTTATCTTAAACTTATTTTGATACGTTGAGGTTATGCCCTGAAGGGGGAGGCTTTACTCCTTGATATTAAAGAAGTTGTTGAAGGACGAGTTAGCAAACTCGAGTTTAGTTAGGTAACGAATTACAAGTGGAGCCTTTCGAGCTACCACTTGGCAGCGAGTTATCACCCTTGCTGAGCAGACTCCCCGTGAAAACAAACAATCCAACTATTTAAGAAGGGGGAATGGTTGGGGATGGAAAAAAAGCATTTTTCTACCTCCTTTGCTCGGAGCGCCTGGAAGGGAGTAAAGGCTTGGAGCTTGTAGAGAGGACCGGGAAGAACGATGGTATTAGGCGGGATCTCTGTTACATGCGCGAAATTCCCAGTGTTAGGAAGTAAGCAAGATTTTGTAAGATGCCTCGATATTAACGCCTGGTAAGCGAGCTCTACAAAATCCCTGTGGTAATTTGGTTAATGCTTTTCCTTGCTATAAGAATCGTAGTAAGTTATCTCTTCTCAGAATAGTGATCATAGCTTAAATCGCCTGTCCTGCTTTTCACTATTTTTGTAATTCGGTTGCATACGAATTAGTTTATAGTAATGTTGATCTGCAATAATCATCATTGGAATTAAATCGCTATACATCTGTCAGATGACATCTGTGCGATTATATACTGACTGATTTCCAGCGGTTATAGTTATGAATTAGTGTATAGTATTTTATCCTTATCTGCAAACTTCATTATTGAACTGTTGAGTTATCTCTTTTAGCCGCAGTGTGATTCCTATCACCTCCTTGTGCTATAGTATGAGTTAATGAGATTTCTTAAGTGACCTCTGCCATAGAAGACATTGGTACATAAGGGAGATCGCCATTTTTTTTTATGTTCTTGTTATCTTTTCATGTTGTAAATAGATCTCTACAGAAAGATCGAATCGATGTAGGATAGGATTCCTGCGTGTATGTTTATGCTGCACGGATCTCCGGCGAAAGCTTTGAAAAACCTACAATCCTAAATCTTTCCCAAATATTTCAATCCACAGCTATTTGATATTGTGACCACCAGATCCATAGCGATTGTTTGACAATTATTTAATCAAATGTTTATGCTTAAATGTTTGCCAAATATTTCAATCCACAGCTATTCGATATTGTGACTATAAGATCCATAGCGATTGCTTGAAAGTGATTTATTCAATGTTTAAATCTTTCCCAAATATTTCAATCCACAGCTATTTGATATTGTGACCACCAGATCCATAGCGATTGCTTGATAGTGTTTTAATCAAATGGTTATGTTTAAATCTTTCCCAATATTTCAATCCACAGCGATTCGATATTGTGACTACCAGATCCATAGCGATTGCTTGACGGTGATTTTAATCTAATGTTGGTATTTAAATTGTCTCCAAATTTTTTCAATCCATGTTGTTTCAATTGACAGCAATTGTGGTTTTATAAATTTTAAAACCTGGATGGGAATTACATTTTGTTCTCACGGTTTTAAAATCGATCTCTGCCAGATCTCATGAATCACCGATCTATTATCACTGTCAAGTCGAGTTATGTCTTGACCCCTTCAAACATCTCTGTTGTTGTTCTCTTAATTCTCCAAGTGCACGGACCTGTCTATTCGTCAAACATTCATATATCAGTGATTCAAACATTAAACCAATATAACCTATAGCACTTATATTGTTCTGTTAGCCATGTGCCTTGCGAAATAGCACTTTGCAGATTTATATTTATTGCAAATATCTCCATTCGATTGAATGTTTGATCCCGAAGTGGCTAGCTTCTGCGTTATCATTTGTGAAGTCTTTTTTTTAGTTTGTGGTATATTTATATATATGTTTGTATAACTTTTACCATCACGCATGCCGGAAAGGTTTTTATAAATTTATGTTTGTTATAAATTGATGCTAGCATGGATACCTAGGTTGATTTAATCTCAGCAACGTCTGACACCTATATGTATCCCTTATTTGTGATATCTGGTTTGGTTGCTAAATATATTGTAAACCGATAGATCCGGGTTGATTTTAATAATTAGATATATATATATATATATATCTTAAAGACGTAATGTGTGATTTTTACTTTTGGTAATTACATTGCTGTCTGAAACGAGTAATCCTTGTTCTGTTAGAAAATATCAGCACATTTATATTGGTAGAAACCATAATTTGGAGCAAAGACCCTAGTTACGATTATGTTGTTGAGGATTATTTTTATAAAATATAAGTTTTACCTTTGAATAAGGAAAAGCAAAATCCTTAGTATAAATATTAAAAGTTATTTTTAGATACATCGCTTTGTATAGAATGAGTATAAGTTTTTACAATTTATATTGAGAATTGCACGAATATAATCTTTTTATATGGTATATGATTGTATTGGGAGTATAATGTAATACAATTTATATTTTGGAATATAAGGAATGTGATGCTCCTTTATAATATATAATTATATTGTGAAGGTGATGCTCCTTTATAATATATGATTACATTGTAATCATAAGGTTAAATCTTTAAATGTATGTTGATGTATAAAGATGTTATCTTGGTTAGGATATTAGAATATATTTTTAGCTAATGTATAAAGATTAAGATATTAAATTATATCTTAAAGTATGGAAAGAATAGGATGCTTTCTTTGACTAAAAATAAAATATGATTTCCATTAGTTAAGGATTATTGAGTGAAATACACCCTTGTGAAAGAGGTATAGCTCTTCTAGTATGAAGGAAACTTCAAGCTTAATTTTTCAATTATGTAAACAACCATTCGAGGGTTGTCAAGGACTTGTAGAATAGAAATGGGTCATATAATCTCAGGAAGATAGCAACAATCATGTTGCAAGAATGTAACTCCTTTGGGAATTGTTAAATAATACACACACAAACCTTTGTGGACTAGCCCGTGTACGGGTGAACCACGTTATATTTTGTCTCCTATGTTCCCTATGGTGTTTTTCAATGTGTCTTATATACGAGTATTTGTTTCTGTCTTATAAATGTTTATTATTACTTTGATGTATACAGAAGGTTGGTTGTTGATTTAATGCTTCTTTTATGATTATGATTGTGATGTTACAATTTAAATTGTTTTATTGAAAAAATATATGTTTCTAAAAGATGCATATTAAGACATAATGAAGTTTTTGTGTCTCCCGCAATATTTAAGAATTGGTTGACATATCAAGTTCAGAATTTATTTAGTTGAAATTAAATCATATATCTTTTCCTTGATTAGCATAACGACATTTGTAAACAAGTAATAAGTGTCACAAAATTTAATTATTTTGTAAAGCAGTATTTAAAGAAAATAAACCCACACTTTGTAGTTTCGCATATATTTTAGCGGCATTTTAGGACTTAGAAAAGTTTTAAATTTTACGAAAAATTTGGGTACATTACATATGGTATCAGAGCACAGGTTGCAAACACTCGGGATTATTTGGGCTCAGTCGGGAAAACATATAAGAGTTAGTCGGACTGGCGACACAAGACGCAATAGAAAATTTCATTTCAATGGATCGACAACAGGTAGCTTACAAGTCGTCATGGAATTGCAAGTAAGTATGTATCAATTGATGAAAGCATTATAATGGCGCAACATTGTTGTAGGTAAGGATAGTATATGTTTCATTATGGAAATGAATGATCTGTTATTGGAAATTATTAAACTGATGAATATATCCTCCTATTTTATGATTGGATTCATTGGACGACGAGAAAATAGTCTTTAGAAAAATAACGGTTATGGTTTTGTGGAATGAGTCTTGTATATTGATAGTCATCCTAGTTGTGAATGTGTGTAACTGAGGAACTCTCCTAAATCTGTGGATTGATACTTATTACCTTCTCTACCTTCAATTTTATTCTTAGGAATGGATAGCTTTCAGTTTCAGTAAACGCGTCATATGGGAGAATAGGGTTGATACATTTTGTTGATTGTTTCTGACTAATCGAATTTTATTGACCCATTCATTAGGATTTCTGAATATGAGATTCAGATAGATAAAATAAGCAACCTATATCGGTTAAGTCTTTTATAGAGTAATTATATATGTTAATATTTGACTATAGAAGATAGTCTAATGTTTCGATTATGTTAGGAACTGTCAAGTTCCTTTCATATATAAAGCCACTTTGAATGATAGCTTTATGATGTTGACATAACTAATAAATTCTGGTAAAATGCATACAGCCGAACTAACCTTCCAAAAGAAATGTAGACTTTCTAGTCTAGATTCTGTTAACTGCAAACTAAGAGAGTTTGAAAATTTTCCTTATGACTGCGAGGGAAAGTTGGATAATTAATAGAATATACGATGGAAATGCATGTTCTCATCTTCATGGATGTTGGGATACTGTGAGTGGTGGTAATAAAAATATATATATATATATATATATATATATATACTTTTATGAGATCATGATATATGATGATTTGTTGTCACATACAATTATATGTGGTGGCAAAACTATTTTGGTTAAGAGATAAAATTTTAGTTAATCATGTTGTTCACATAATTAATGCATGTATGTAATTAATGGTGAGTATGTGTTGTTGTATGAATAAAAGTATTGGAAAACTAGAACCGCCACGGAATGGTAATACAGGACACTTTGATTTTCTGATGTCTTTTCAAATGACTGTTTTATATCCGCATTAGGAGTTAAGGAAAACCTTAATATCATGGCATTTCCATGATAGATCAGAGGTAATATTTAACAGTAATTGATGTATAAGTTTGTATGAAACAAGTCAAGGTGATGATTGACATATGTGTTATGCATGATTGCCTTTATGATTATTACATTCTTTCTTTATTTTTATTTTTTTTACGACTAACACATTTAATGTGTGGTCGAGCGGGATGTTATATTCCCACACATCACTACAACGGTCAAAAGGTAAAGATGGGATATATATAGATTCATGTAAAATTTAGTGTAATACTAATATGCGATGATACAGGTAAACTGGTACCTCGACATATGAGGATCTGATAATAAGAAGATATGCGGTCACCCTTACAAAGGAATAGGGTTATCATTATAAGGTATGCAAGTATGTTGTAAAAAAAAAAAAAATTTGGTTATTTCTATGTGATGTTGGTAGGAAGTGTGTTTGAAATGGTGAAGGATAACATTCGAGGTTAAGTAATCATAATGTCCACGGGTCATCATAGGAAGAATATGATTTCGTGTTCAAGGAATTATGTAATCCTAACATTTACTTCAGATGATCAAGTATGGATATGGTAGTATGAAGAATGAATGATTTTCTTATTTACAAATATTTGATTTTGTTATAGAAAGTGTTACTAACAATTGAATTTGGCAGATGGCCAAAACTCGGTGGACAAAAGCTTAATATATTATGCATGGTACAATAAAGGGGTGAGGATGAAAGATCCACATTGCAGCTTTTATTATTGTTAATTATTGTTGAATAAAGAACTAGACCAAATTGGTCAGCGAAATTGTATGGTTATAAAATGTAATATAACGAAATAATTGATGAAGTTGAATGAGATTTTCCTAGACTCAAGCGAGGAGGCTTGAGGGGAATAGATTCTTGGACTCAAGCGAGAAGGCTTGAGGGGAATTATGTAAAAGTGCGTTAAGGGCACTAAAACACTCCCGAGAAAAATCAGGGAGTTGACAGCCGCTAGGATTCTTGAAGGAATCAGCAAGCTGTAAAGACCTAGGCAAACTATAAGAGAATGCATATGCGGGAGGCAGGACGCTGCTTAGTATGCATGAGAGAAAGTATTGCTGCGTGAGCACTGCGGTGTTAGGCAAGAAATCTGTGAAATAATTGCTGTGTGAGCACTGAAGTGTTAGGCAAGAGTTTCGAAAGGATTGTTGTGTGAGCACTCGGGTGTTAGACAAGAATTTTCTGGATCAAGTGAAAGGTTTGTTGTGATTAAGTTCATAGTCTACATTCCTGGATCACCTGAATTATGTGTGCTTGTGATAATAAAAGCACAAACAATGATTAAAATATATTCCATAGACTGCAAATGTTATGTTACAATAAAAGACTCGGTATTTATGAATATAAGTTTGATCATGAAGTAGATGATAAGTTTTACGGTTTCTTTGAATTCCGATTTTAAAAAAAATAATGCAGGGTGATTGATTGTGACTTGCGAGAAAATTCATGAAAGACCAAAGAAGGTAAAAATAGAAATGATAAAGCAAGCAGAAAGGTGACTCAAGAAGAGAGGACGAACCGCTAGAATATATCCACACCGAGGACGGTGTTATTTTTAAAGGGGAGGAGGATGTGATATCCCCCTCTTTTCGCATCTTATTGTTTTGTAAATATGTCATATTTTGTAAATGGCCATGGTGAGGAGCTCAAGGCCAAGGCCCCACCAGAGGTCCTTGAGTAGATTGTAATTTATCTTTCCTAAGGTGTATTTGATGTTGATAACTTAGGAGACAAAAAGGTATACTACAATATGGGTAGGGAAAATTCATAAAGCTTAAAAAGAAGCTTAACCTATTAAAATTATTACATTAGTATGAATTATATATTAAGAAGCAGCTAAGTATTGATAAAATATTACTAGGCTATTATTGCATTATTATGCTCTTGATTCCTTCGAAGAAAAACTAATGCTCTTTTAATAAAGACACTTAGTGTCATAGAGGAACCCAATTATATGGGAAAACTTTTATTAAAAGTGACTAAAACGGATAAATTGATATAGTAAAGGACTATTGTATGACATTATGACGAGGACGTTTTCATATGACTTATTATGGATATTTTTATTTTGAACCTTTTTAAAAGAGCTTATGGTAAATGATATGGTAGTTAACTACACCTAGTGTGAAAGATGTATATCCTCCACGAGGAGTGGTTGTGATTTTATCTTAAACTTATTTTGATACGTTGAGGTTATGCCCTGAAGGGGGAGGCTTTACTCCTTGATATTAAAGAAGTTGTTGAAGGACGAGTTAGCAAACTCGAGTTTAGTTAGGTAACGAATTACAAGTGGAGCCTTTCGAGCTACCACTTGGCAGCGAGTTATCACCCTTGCTGAGCAGACTCCCCGTGAAAACAAACAATCCAACTATTTAAGAAGGGGGAATGGTTGGGGATGGAAAAAAAGCATTTTTCTACCTCCTTTGCTCGGAGCGCCTGGAAGGGAGTAAAGGCTTGGAGCTTGTAGAGAGGACCGGGAAGAACGATGGTATTAGGCGGGATCTCTGTTACATGCGCGAAATTCCCAGTGTTAGGAAGTAAGCAAGATTTTGTAAGATGCCTCGATATTAACGCCTGGTAAGCGAGCTCTACAAAATCCCTGTGGTAATTTGGTTAATGCTTTTCCTTGCTATAAGAATCGTAGTAAGTTATCTCTTCTCAGAATAGTGATCATAGCTTAAATCGCCTGTCCTGCTTTTCACTATTTTTGTAATTCGGTTGCATACGAATTAGTTTATAGTAATGTTGATCTGCAATAATCATCATTGGAATTAAATCGCTATACATCTGTCAGATGACATCTGTGCGATTATATACTGACTGATTTCCAGCGGTTATAGTTATGAATTAGTGTATAGTATTTTATCCTTATCTGCAAACTTCATTATTGAACTATTGAGTTATCTCTTTTAGCCGCAGTGTGATTCCTATCACCTCCTTGTGCTATAGTATGAGTTAATGAGATTTCTTAAGTGACCTCTGGCATAGAAGACATTGGTACATAAAGGAGATCGCCATTTTTTTTTATGTTCTTGTTATCTTTTCATGTTGTAAATAGATCTCTACAGAAAGATCGAATCGATGTAGGATAGGATTCCTGCGTGTATGTTTATGCTGCACGGATCTCCAGCGAAAGCTTTGAAAAACCTACAATCCTAAATCTTTCCCAAATATTTCGATCCACAGCTATTTGATATTGTGACCACCAGATCCATAGCGATTGTTTGACAATTATTTAATCAAATGTTTATGCTTAAATGTTTGCCAAATATTTCAATCCACAGCTATTCGATATTGTGACTATAAGATCCATAGCGATTGCTTGAAAGTGATTTATTCAATGTTTAAATCTTTCCCAAATATTTCAATCCACAGCTATTTGATATTGTGACCACCAGATCCATAGCGATTGCTTGATAGTGTTTTAATCAAATGGTTATGTTTAAATCTTTCCCAATATTTCAATCCACAGCGATTCGATATTGTGACTACCAGATCCATAGCGATTGCTTGACGGTGATTTTAATCTAATGTTGGTATTTAAATTGTCTCCAAATTTTTTCAATCCATGTTGTTTCAATTGACAGCAATTGTGGTTTTATAAATTTTAAAACCTGGATGGGAATTACATTTTGTTCTCACGGTTTTAAAATCGATCTCTGCCAGATCTCATGAATCACCGATCTATTATCACTGTCAAGTCGAGTTATGTCTTGACCCCTTCAAACATCTCTGTTGTTGTTCTCTTAATTCTCCAAGTGCACGGACCTGTCTATTCGTCAAACATTCATATATCAGTGATTCAAACATTAAACCAATATAACCTATAGCACTTATATTGTTCTGTTAGCCATGTGCCTTGCGAAATAGCACTTTGCAGATTTATATTTATTGCAAATATCTCCATTCGATTGAATGTTTGATCCCGAAGTGGCTAGCTTCTGCGTTATCATTTGTGAAGTCTTTTTTTTAGTTTGTGGTATATTTATATATATGTTTGTATAACTTTTACCATCACGCATGCCGGAAAGGTTTTTATAAATTTATGTTTGTTATAAATTGATGCTAGCATGGATACCTAGGTTGATTTAATCTCAGCAACGTCTCACACCTATATGTATCCCTTATTTGTGATATCTGGTTTGGTTGCTAAATATATTGTAAACCGATAGATCCGGGTTGATTTTAATAATTAGATATATATATATATATATATCTTAAAGACGTAATGTGTGATTTTTACTTTTGGTAATTACATTGCTGTCTGAAACGAGTAATCCTTGTTCTGTTAGAAAATATCAGCACATTTATATTGGTAGAAACCATAATTTGGAGCAAAGACCCTAGTTACGATTATGTTGTTGAGGATTATTTTTATAAAATATAAGTTTTACCTTTGAATAAGGAAAAGCAAAATCCTTAGTATAAATATTAAAAGTTATTTTTAGATACATCGCTTTGTATAGAATGAGTATAAGTTTTTACAATTTATATTGAGAATTGCACGAATATAATCTTTTTATATGGTATATGATTGTATTGGGAGTATAATGTAATACAATTTATATTTTGGAATATAAGGAATGTGATGCTCCTTTATAATATATAATTATATTGTGAAGGTGATGCTCCTTTATAATATATGATTACATTGTAATCATAAGGTTAAATCTTTAAATGTATGTTGATGTATAAAGATGTTATCTTGGTTAGGATATTAGAATATATTTTTAGCTAATGTATAAAGATTAAGATATTAAATTATATCTTAAAGTATGGAAAGAATAGGATGCTTTCTTTGACTAAAAATAAAATATGATTTCCATTAGTTAAGGATTATTGAGTGAAATACACCCTTGTGAAAGAGGTATAGCTCTTCTAGTATGAAGGAAACTTCAAGCTTAATTTTTCAATTATGTAAACAACCATTCGAGGGTTGTCAAGGACTTGTAGAATAGAAATGGGTCATATAATCTCAGGAAGATAGCAACAATCATGTTGCAAGAATGTAACTCCTTTGGGAATTGTTAAATAATACACACACAAACCTTTGTGGACTAGCCCGTGTACGGGTGAACCACGTTATATTTTGTCTCCTATGTTCCCTATGGTGTTTTTCAATGTGTCTTATATACGAGTATTTGTTTCTGTCTTATAAATGTTTATTATTACTTTGATGTATACAGAAGGTTGGTTGTTGATTTAATGCTTCTTTTATGATTATGATTGTGATGTTACAATTTAAATTGTTTTATTGAAAAAATATATGTTTCTAAAAGATGCATATTAAGACATAATGAAGTTTTTGTGTCTCCCGCAATATTTAAGAATTGGTTGACATATCAAGTTCAGAATTTATTTAGTTGAAATTAAATCATATATCTTTTCCTTGATTAGCATAACGACATTTGTAAACAAGTAATAAGTGTCGCAAAATTTAATTATTTTGTAAAGCAGTATTTAAAGAAAATAAACCCACACTTTGTAGTTTCGCATATATTTTAGCGGCATTTTAGGCACTTAGAAAAGTTTTAAATTTTACGAAAAATTTGGGTACATTACATATGGTATCAGAGCACAGGTTGCAAACACTCGGGATTATTTGGGCTCAGTCGGGAAAACATATAAGAGTTAGTCGGACTGGCGACACAAGACGCAATAGAAAATTTCATTTCAATGGATCGACAACAGGTAGCTTACAAGTCGTCATGGAATTGCAAGTAAGTATGTATCAATTGATGAAAGCATTATAATGGCGCAACATTGTTGTAGGTAAGGATAGTATATGTTTCATTATGGAAATGAATGATCTGTTATTGGAAATTATTAAACTGATGAATATATCCTCCTATTTTATGATTGGATTCATTGGACGACGAGAAAATAGTCTTTAGAAAAATAACGGTTATGGTTTTGTGGAATGAGTCTTGTATATTGATAGTCATCCTAGTTGTGAATGTGTGTAACTGAGGAACTCTCCTAAATCTGTGGATTGATACTTATTACCTTCTCTACCTTCAATTTTATTCTTAGGAATGGATAGCTTTCAGTTTCAGTAAACGCGTCATATGGGAGAATAGGGTTGATACATTTTGTTGATTGTTTCTGACTAATCGAATTTTATTGACCCATTCATTAGGATTTCTGAATATGAGATTCAGATAGATAAAATAAGCAACCTATATCGGTTAAGTCTTTTATAGAGTAATTATATATGTTAATATTTGACTATAGAAGATAGTCTAATGTTTCGATTATGTTAGGAACTGTCAAGTTCCTTTCATATATAAAGCCACTTTGAATGATAGCTTTATGATGTTGACATAACTAATAAATTCTGGTAAAATGCATACAGCCGAACTAACCTTCCAAAAGAAATGTAGACTTTCTAGTCTAGATTCTGTTAACTGCAAACTAAGAGAGTTTGAAAATTTTCCTTATGACTGCGAGGGAAAGTTGGATAATTAATAGAATATACGATGGAAATGCATGTTCTCATCTTCATGGATGTTGGGATACTGTGAGTGGTGGTAATAAAAATATATATATATATATATATATATATATATATATACTTTTATGAGATCATGATATATGATGATTTGTTGTCACATACAATTATATGTGGTGGCAAAACTATTTTGGTTAAGAGATAAAATTTTAGTTAATCATGTTGTTCACATAATTAATGCATGTATGTAATTAATGGTGAGTATGTGTTGTTGTATGAATAAAAGTATTGGAAAACTAGAACCGCCACGGAATGGTAATACAGGACACTTTGATTTTCTGATGTCTTTTCAAATGACTGTTTTATATCCGCATTAGGAGTTAAGGAAAACCTTAATATCATGGCATTTCCATGATAGATCAGAGGTAATATTTAACAGTAATTGATGTATAAGTTTGTATGAAACAAGTCAAGGTGATGATTGACATATGTGTTATGCATGATTGCCTTTATGATTATTACATTCTTTCTTTATTTTTATTTTTTTTACGACTAACACATTTAATGTGTGGTCGAGCGGGATGTTATATTCCCACACATCACTACAACGGTCAAAAGGTAAAGATGGGATATATATAGATTCATGTAAAATTTAGTGTAATACTAATATGCGATGATACAGGTAAACTGGTACCTCGACATATGAGGATCTGATAATAAGAAGATATGCGGTCACCCTTACAAAGGAATAGGGTTATCATTATAAGGTATGCAAGTATGTTGTAAAAAAAAAAAAAATTTGGTTATTTCTATGTGATGTTGGTAGGAAGTGTGTTTGAAATGGTGAAGGATAACATTCGAGGTTAAGTAATCATAATGTCCACGGGTCATCATAGGAAGAATATGATTTCGTGTTCAAGGAATTATGTAATCCTAACATTTACTTCAGATGATCAAGTATGGATATGGTAGTATGAAGAATGAATGATTTTCTTATTTACAAATATTTGATTTTGTTATAGAAAGTGTTACTAACAATTGAATTTGGCAGATGGCCAAAACTCGGTGGACAAAAGCTTAATATATTATGCATGGTACAATAAAGGGGTGAGGATGAAAGATCCACATTGCAGCTTTTATTATTGTTAATTATTGTTGAATAAAGAACTAGACCAAATTGGTCAGCGAAATTGTATGGTTATAAAATGTAATATAACGAAATAATTGATGAAGTTGAATGAGATTTTCCTAGACTCAAGCGAGGAGGCTTGAGGGGAATAGATTCTTGGACTCAAGCGAGAAGGCTTGAGGGGAATTATGTAAAAGTGCGTTAAGGGCACTAAAACACTCCCGAGAAAAATCAGGGAGTTGACAGCCGCTAGGATTCTTGAAGGAATCAGCAAGCTGTAAAGACCTAGGCAAACTATAAGAGAATGCATATGCGGGAGGCAGGACGCTGCTTAGTATGCATGAGAGAAAGTATTGCTGCGTGAGCACTGCGGTGTTAGGCAAGAAATCTGTGAAATAATTGCTGTGTGAGCACTGAAGTGTTAGGCAAGAGTTTCGAAAGGATTGTTGTGTGAGCACTCGGGTGTTAGACAAGAATTTTCTGGATCAAGTGAAAGGTTTGTTGTGATTAAGTTCATAGTCTACATTCCTGGATCACCTGAATTATGTGTGCTTGTGATAATAAAAGCACAAACAATGATTAAAATATATTCCATAGACTGCAAATGTTATGTTACAATAAAAGACTCGGTATTTATGAATATAAGTTTGATCATGAAGTAGATGATAAGTTTTACGGTTTCTTTGAATTCCGATTTTAAAAAAAATAATGCAGGGTGATTGATTGTGACTTGCGAGAAAATTCATGAAAGACCAAAGAAGGTAAAAATAGAAATGATAAAGCAAGCAGAAAGGTGACTCAAGAAGAGAGGACGAACCGCTAGAATATATCCACACCGAGGACGGTGTTATTTTTAAAGGGGAGGAGGATGTGATATCCCCCTCTTTTCGCATCTTATTGTTTTGTAAATATGTCATATTTTGTAAATGGCCATGGTGAGGAGCTCAAGGCCAAGGCCCCACCAGAGGTCCTTGAGTAGATTGTAATTTATCTTTCCTAAGGTGTATTTGATGTTGATAACTTAGGAGACAAAAAGGTATACTACAATATGGGTAGGGAAAATTCATAAAGCTTAAAAAGAAGCTTAACCTATTAAAATTATTACATTAGTATGAATTATATATTAAGAAGCAGCTAAGTATTGATAAAATATTACTAGGCTATTATTGCATTATTATGCTCTTGATTCCTTCGAAGAAAAACTAATGCTCTTTTAATAAAGACACTTAGTGTCATAGAGGAACCCAATTATATGGGAAAACTTTTATTAAAAGTGACTAAAACGGATAAATTGATATAGTAAAGGACTATTGTATGACATTATGACGAGGACGTTTTCATATGACTTATTATGGATATTTTTATTTTGAACCTTTTTAAAAGAGCTTATGGTAAATGATATGGTAGTTAACTACACCTAGTGTGAAAGATGTATATCCTCCACGAGGAGTGGTTGTGATTTTATCTTAAACTTATTTTGATACGTTGAGGTTATGCCCTGAAGGGGGAGGCTTTACTCCTTGATATTAAAGAAGTTGTTGAAGGACGAGTTAGCAAACTCGAGTTTAGTTAGGTAACGAATTACAAGTGGAGCCTTTCGAGCTACCACTTGGCAGCGAGTTATCACCCTTGCTGAGCAGACTCCCCGTGAAAACAAACAATCCAACTATTTAAGAAGGGGGAATGGTTGGGGATGGAAAAAAAGCATTTTTCTACCTCCTTTGCTCGGAGCGCCTGGAAGGGAGTAAAGGCTTGGAGCTTGTAGAGAGGACCGGGAAGAACGATGGTATTAGGCGGGATCTCTGTTACATGCGCGAAATTCCCAGTGTTAGGAAGTAAGCAAGATTTTGTAAGATGCCTCGATATTAACGCCTGGTAAGCGAGCTCTACAAAATCCCTGTGGTAATTTGGTTAATGCTTTTCCTTGCTATAAGAATCGTAGTAAGTTATCTCTTCTCAGAATAGTGATCATAGCTTAAATCGCCTGTCCTGCTTTTCACTATTTTTGTAATTCAGTTGCATACGAATTAGTTTATAGTAATGTTGATCTGCAATAATCATCATTGGAATTAAATCGCTATACATCTGTCAGATGACATCTGTGCGATTATATACTGACTGATTTCCAGCGGTTATAGTTATGAATTAGTGTATAGTATTTTATCCTTATCTGCAAACTTCATTATTGAACTATTGAGTTATCTCTTTTAGCCGCAGTGTGATTCCTATCACCTCCTTGTGCTATAGTATGAGTTAATGAGATTTCTTAAGTGACCTCTGCCATAGAAGACATTGGTACATAAGGGAGATCGCCATTTTTTTTATGTTCTTGTTATCTTTTCATGTTGTAAATAGATCTCTACAGAAAGATCGAATCGATGTAGGATAGGATTCCTGCGTGTATGTTTATGCTGCACGGATCTCCAGCGAAAGCTTTGAAAAACCTACAATCCTAAATCTTTCCCAAATATTTCAATCCACAGCTATTTGATATTGTGACCACCAGATCCATAGCGATTGTTTGACAATTATTTAATCAAATGTTTATGCTTAAATGTTTGCCAAATATTTCAATCCACAGCTATTCGATATTGTGACTATAAGATCCATAGCGATTGCTTGAAAGTGATTTATTCAATGTTTAAATCTTTCCCAAATATTTCAATCCACAGCTATTTGATATTGTGACCACCAGATCCATAGCGATTGCTTGATAGTGTTTTAATCAAATGGTTATGTTTAAATCTTTCCCAATATTTCAATCCACAGCGATTCGATATTGTGACTACCAGATCCATAGCGATTGCTTGACGGTGATTTTAATCTAATGTTGGTATTTAAATTGTCTCCAAATTTTTTCAATCCATGTTGTTTCAATTGACAGCAATTGTGGTTTTATAAATTTTAAAACCTGGATGGGAATTACATTTTGTTCTCACGGTTTTAAAATCGATCTCTGCCAGATCTCATGAATCACCGATCTATTATCACTGTCAAGTCGAGTTATGTCTTGACCCCTTCAAACATCTCTGTTGTTGTTCTCTTAATTCTCCAAGTGCACGGACCTGTCTATTCGTCAAACATTCATATATCAGTGATTCAAACATTAAACCAATATAACCTATAGCACTTATATTGTTCTGTTAGCCATGTGCCTTGCGAAATAGCACTTTGCAGATTTATATTTATTGCAAATATCTCCATTCGATTGAATGTTTGATCCCGAAGTGGCTAGCTTCTGCGTTATCATTTGTGAAGTCTTTTTTTTAGTTTGTGGTATATTTATATATATGTTTGTATAACTTTTACCATCACGCATGCCGGAAAGGTTTTTATAAATTTATGTTTGTTATAAATTGATGCTAGCATGGATACCTAGGTTGATTTAATCTCAGCAACGTCTGAAACCTATATGTATCCCTTATTTGTGATATCTGGTTTGGTTGCTAAATATATTGTAAACCGATAGATCCGGGTTGATTTTAATAATTAGATATATATATATATATATATCTTAAAGACGTAATGTGTGATTTTTACTTTTGGTAATTACATTGCTGTCTGAAACGAGTAATCCTTGTTCTGTTAGAAAATATCAGCACATTTATATTGGTAGAAACCATAATTTGGAGCAAAGACCCTAGTTACGATTATGTTGTTGAGGATTATTTTTATAAAATATAAGTTTTACCTTTGAATAAGGAAAAGCAAAATCCTTAGTATAAATATTAAAAGTTATTTATAGATACATCGCTTTGTATAGAATGAGTATAAGTTTTTACAATTTATATTGAGAATTGCACGAATATAATCTTTTTATATGGTATATGATTGTATTGGGAGTATAATGTAATACAATTTATATTTTGGAATATAAGGAATGTGATGCTCCTTTATAATATATAATTATATTGTGAAGGTGATGCTCCTTTATAATATATGATTACATTGTAATCATAAGGTTAAATCTTTAAATGTATGTTGATGTATAAAGATGTTATCTTGGTTAGGATATTAGAATATATTTTTAGCTAATGTATAAAGATTAAGATATTAAATTATATCTTAAAGTATGGAAAGAATAGGATGCTTTCTTTGACTAAAAATAAAATATGCTTTCCATTAGTTAAGGATTATTGAGTGAAATACACCCTTGTGAAAGAGGTATAGCTCTTCTAGTATGAAGGAAACTTCAAGCTTAATTTTTCAATTATGTAAACAACCATTCGAGGGTTGTCAAGGACTTGTAGAATAGAAATGGGTCATATAATCTCAGGAAGATAGCAACAATCATGTTGCAAGAATGTAACTCCTTTGGGAATTGTTAAATAATTCACACACAAACCTTTGTGGACTAGCCCGTGTACGGGTGAACCACGTTATATTTTGTCTCCTATGTTCCCTATGGTGTTTTTCAATGTGTCTTATATACGAGTATTTGTTTCTGTCTTATAAATGTTTATTATTACTTTGATGTATACAGAAGGTTGGTTGTTGATTTAATGCTTCTTTTATGATTATGATTGTGATGTTACAATTTAAATTGTTTTATTGAAAAAATATATGTTTCTAAAAGATGCATATTAAGACATAATGAAGTTTTTGTGTCTCCCGCAATATTTAAGAATTGGTTGACATATCAAGTTCAGAATTTATTTAGTTGAAATTAAATCATATATCTTTTCCTTGATTAGCATAACGACATTTGTAAACAAGTAATAAGTGTCGCAAAATTTAATTATTTTGTAAAGCAGTATTTAAAGAAAATAAACCCACACTTTGTAGTTTCGCATATATTTTAGCGGCATTTTAGGCACTTAGAAAAGTTTTGAATTTTACGAAAAATTTGGGTACATTACACATGTAAGATCCTAAAGAAGATTTCGGACAATGCTTATGTGTTGGAGCTTCCGAGGAAATTGAACATTTCTCCTATGTTCAATGTCTCAGATATGTACAATTATGAAGAAGGTTCAACAAGCAGCAGTGTGGAATTTTCGAACATCGACTGGACAGGACAAATTCCATATCGACACAAGGAAGAGATCGTCGAAGCAGTTGATGAACATGAAGTCAGATGCACGAGGAGTTCGTGGAATAAAGAATATTTAGTTCGATGGAAGGATGATGAATCGAATGAGGCGACATGGATTTTATAAGAAGAATACAAGATACTGACAGAGCAGTCGATTTCTTTTTCACCTAAGGAGTCTGATGTAGGAGCATCAGGGACTAAGAAAAATAGTCAAAATTGATCGACAGAAGAAAGTTGACCAGGGGGATTGCCGATGACCACTGGTGCGAAAAAGATTGGCATTTGAATCCAAGTAGCTCAGCAGGAAGCTGTTGAAGTATGGTCAACGGAAGTAAAGGTCGACACCGAGAGGAGTCGAGATATTGACCAGATTGAATATTGACAATCATGGAAGCGGCAAAGGCAAAGCGAGGAGGACGGGGCAGACTGGCAGCCGTAGAGACTAAGTGAAGCCTACAAGATAAGTCGAAGGACTGACAAAGCATAGGATGGTGAACAAGCCGATGAGGATAGTGATAGGACTGACTACTGTAGAAAATACAGAGGTGAGGGATTCAAGGCAACAACTACTGGAGGTTGTTGAATAATTTATGGCAGTTAAGAAGGTGGTTGGAACCAAACTAGGTGTCACCACAGAAGGAGGTTGTTCAGCATGTCCAAGGGCACTAACAACTACAGGATCCATCATGTTAGAGTCAAAGCGGCAGACAAAGTAAGGACGTCTCGGGGAATGGAATGGACCTCAAGAGCAGCAGCGGAGCAGAGTAGAATACCAATGCGAAGGCACAGAAGAGGGATCCGTAAGTGGATAAATCACTCATCACTCATCTCTCATTCATTATTGCATTTAGAAAAGAACTGAGAGGAGGAGAGGATCACACACAGAGAAAACACACCATTTAATTTTGTATATTGTAACTGTAACGCCCATATTTTGATTAGGCATATTTATCAGTTAGACACACCATGCTTTATTTTCTTATATGCTCTGTTGAACTCAGCTCGACTGAGTAAACTATATTACGATATGATGGACCTCATTATATGATGCTACCTTGTTTTATTATTTCACTATGATTAAGACGTTGCTATGTTATGTGGTTACGATGTCATGATCGTCATATGATTTCTTTATTTACGGTTACAGTATATGTTTATATGTTTTCGGTACGTGGATACCATCCTCTTATATGAATTATCGAAGTATTATATGTCATATGCATCTACGATGAACTGAAAGGTTTACATGAAATGAAATGATTTTGATAACATGGGTCAATTGGCGATCTATGGGAAATGCTTCTATAAATTGTACTATGCGAAATACTAACCTACAGGACACAGGAGCTACTAGATAGCCAGTTACTTGATCTGATATATGGGACACAAAGAAAGCTTGTTCGTACAGTAAACCCTAGCAGCCAAAATGACGATACGATAACACAAACTGATAATCCTGATAGCAGCAGAGTATGATTTGATAAGGGCGTAGGCCCAGTATGTTGAAAGGGATGGATGTGTTTCCCACCCTATGTCCTATGATACCCGAGATCGTGGGAGGGCCGTGCTGAGACACGCTCCCCATGTATGTGTGATGACGATGGTCGGATGCCTGCTAGGAGAGGATAGGTCCGCTGTTCAGCCGACGCTATCGCTCTCAAGTTCTATGTGGTCAGGTCGATGAGTCCGACATCCACGTTTGTACTAGCAGAGGAGGGATAGGGAGGATGTGGCAGTAGGTTAGGATGGGAGGATATGATAGTTAGTACTGTTGAGGGTTGGGTATCCCTTGACTCGGAGTTAGTAGTAGTAGGCAGCTTTCCTTGTACCTGATTGGTTAAACTAATGTAAAGATAAAGATAATGATGTGAAATCGTAAAGGATTAACTGTTAAATAACTAAGGAGGTTAAAGTAATTATACTATATAAATATATTGCTTGTTCTTCTACATGAGGGTAGATACTACTATTAGTTAGCAAGTATTCATAGGCGGGATGGGGTTTGTCTATAGTGCATTTATGATCTGTGCATACGCTGGCCACGCATGCACACCTTGCACATGTACACTAGTATCGATAAATAAACACTTAACATATTGAATAAATGTATAAGTTGACGTAAGTAGTTATGCTAATCATGCGTTGATCGAACTCTGATAATGAAAATAAAGTTAATTAAGGTGTGTAAAACAAATCAATTAAACTATGTATTACTTGTTGGTAAACATTGTTATAAACAAATGATTTCAAAGGCATTCTTTATTAAATTCACCATTTACTGTTACTTTGTGGTGATTTAAGTTAAATATTATTACTTAATTAATGTTACTTTAATAATATTACAATCCTTGTCGTAACAATTGCAATATAGGTAAGGTTTAAATATTGATTAATAAATGATTAAGTGTGGTTAATCCCATTCTAAGTTAGACATAATAGGGTCAACTAGTTATATAATATTTTATTAATAACATTTAATACAAAAGGGAAGGAGTTAATGGTTGAGGGGCTCGAGAAGGGAGTTTGGGGGCGGTGGAGTAAGCCCGAGGCCTTCTCGAGTAGGGAAAGAGGTATATAGGGGGGATGAAGTGGAAAGAAAAGGGGGAGATAGCTGGAAGTGCAGAGCGAAGGATTGGGAGAACGAAAGGAATTCTGCTCTCAGGATTATCAATTTGTGATCTCGGGGGCTTGGAAATCCTTGAATTTCCAAGGGCCAGCAAGATAATGGCTGGTCGGTAGGGTGGAAACATCGTTTTGGCTGCCTAGGAGAACAAAATCACAACCTGCTACAACCGACGGTCAATTAGCATCAGCATCAGGTAATTTTCTTGTTATTTATGTTATTTGATTATTATGCTTAACGTGTAAAAAAACCTGGATATAACTTGTTATTTACTGAATTATTACGGTGAAACATGTTCTTTGCTGGAAACAATGGTTGCAAGAAAGTATTGATATGATTAGTTTCTTTTCTTTTGATACGCATGTATGAATTTTAAGGGCAAGCAGTAAACTAAATCTGATTAACAGGAATAGAAATTTGGTTGGAAACTACCCATACACCTAAATAAGTTTGATACTTAGAGAATCAACTCAGAAACTCTACTTAGTGCTCTGCCTAAAAACCAGGGCACTACAGTAACAGTATGAGGACGACTAGTTAATAGATTGCATGTAACTTTGTAATTCGATCCAGTTTAATAGAAGAAGCCAAATTCTTGGCATTCCAGTTCACATCTAGTCTTTGTGAGCAATTTGTGTGTTTGTGTGTTATTGTTAAGCGAGAGGTTCTGACTAGGGCCCCCCCTTGTGCCATCATTCCAAGTAGACAAGGTTATTCAGGATTAACTGAGAGCATATAATCTTGATTATCCATGCATGCACTCTTAAACTAAGTTTAACTGATTAAGGAACTCACTGATAACTTAGTTTAACTAAATAGTGCATGCATGTTGCGCTACTTGACCTAACTGTGGATCTTATGAGTTCCTGGGGTAGTTGGATGTCAATTAGGACTTAGTTAGTGGATTAAATTAAGTCTAACTAAGACACACTCCTGAAATCAGGGATAAAAACCCCCAAATCAGGGAATGCACCTATAACATACCCATTACTTGAAACATTTTATATTTGAGAAAAAAATTATCTTAACTTTTATTGTAAAGTTTTATATTTGGCCAAGTGGCCAAGGATGATTGTAATTGCACAATATTATTATTTAATAAAATAAAATAGAAGACAGTCACCCAAAGAGACTGTTGAAAGAGTGTTTACTGACCCACTAGGTGGAATAGAATATGGGGTAGAAGGAAATGGACAAGTGGTAGCATCAAGAACTCAGTAACTAGCTGTTGTTATGGGACAACTCTCTTGAATTGTGGTCAAAGTTCCATGAAATATGGGACTGGAGCTTGAGGCTCATTTATTTGGAAACTGACCACTAAAAGACCTAGGCATCTTTTTAAGCCATTCAATTTGAGCTGAGGCTCACACTTTTTGTGAAGAGAAAATTTACCTTGTGGTTCTGTTGTATGCACATAAGATATTCAATAAGGGGAAGCTATGTTTTGAGTTGGATTGTAAGTCTGTTTCACTTTTGCTGAGTGCATAGTTTTACTGCTAAGTGTAGAGGTTTATTTTGAGGTGTATGCAAGTCTCCATTGATTGCTGGAAGTATAACCTGATTGCCTTGCTTCTACACATAGACTTCTGCTTAGTGGTTCAGTAAACAGGCTCGGGGGTCCTAAGGAGCAAGTGATATTGGTTGCTTCTTCTCGAGAAGGTTGGGAGAAACAGGCCTCTTTGGGTGTTTGTCCACCCTATCAATTTATCAAGTTCTACTTGTTATTTTATTTTCTAAATGATTATAACTTATTGCTTTTATAACTGTTGATTTATGATTATTAGCTGAATGTTGTTAGTCATCATCATTCCGATCTAAATGACTGATTTTATGAACTGTATATTATTTTTGTAAATAGTTGAAGAAGTTTTTATGCTAGAGATAGAAATAAATGCTTCCCTGCATTTTTCCACACACAGTTTTTGTGCCGTACTCTAGTACAGGGAAGAGTGTTTAAAAATAGATATGAATATTGATGCACTGTAAATAGATTCGAATAAAAGATTGAATGCATGCACATAGATTAATATTAGAACTATCTACATTTTCTTTTTATTTAAATAAGCTTCTAGAGTACAATATTCCTGTTAAATAGAATCTACTTTATAAATAGTATGAAAAGGACGAAGTTCTGTAATATTTCATAGATAGTTTCATTCATAACAGTAAACCTGCATTCTTTATAAAAGAATTTGTTTTAGAATTTTAACACTAAAAAAAATGCATTCATCTCTTTGTAAATCATCACAAATAAATATAGAAAATCAATGAAAAGAAACAACGCAGTTATTGTTTAGCAATACAACTTATTTCAGTATCAAACTATACTTACAAACTATTACAGAGAGCATTCTTTCAAATTTAAACATTGATTTCACAAACCCTAATAAGGTCAAACACATAGTTCAGGTCTTTATAAACTAACTGTGATTTACAATTACTGTAATAAAAAGTAGATTAAAACTCTTAGTACAAGTCTCTTTAAATCAAAACCGAGTCTCAACATTTCAAAAATTAATTTAGGTATTCAAATATCTTTTATATACTACTCGTACTATACTATACCATTACCCTACTACAATAATTATACATTAAATTAACTGAGCTAAATGAATAGCAACAAGTAAACTGTCGAATGTTCCAAGTCACAATCCCAACCTAGCTATTCAAAACTATTACGACATTTTGCACTTCATCTTTGAACAAAACAAAGGTGACTCGCGAGACCAGGATCCAAACCCTAAGGGTGAGTTCCTTCAAATCAAATTTATTTCAACTTCGAGGGTTTCACCTTTAAACTTTATAGAGTCAAAACCCTCATCATCTTTACAAACTTAATCAACACACATAAACCATTTTTAAAATCGGGCTCATGGCCTTTGATAGCAAACAATTGAACTATGCATACAAACCCTAAGTAACCTTTAAAAAAAAACACGACGAAGAACCCTGTTTTGTTTATCAAATAGATTTTCATTTAAACATTGTCGAGATCTCTTTTCTTAGTTTAAAAACTTAAATACTTCAACCATTTCAATACACAAAAACCGATAGCAACATCTTTTGAAAACATGGTATCTCGAAAAGAAACAACACGAGGTATAGAGTTCGAAACCCCGACTTTATCCTATAAACAAAAATCGAGTTTTAACAACCTGGAAGGTTTTTCTTTACTTTTCATCAAAATGCCATGGGTTAAACCCATCAAACAGCTGTATACATTTATCAATTAAATTGTTACACAGTAAAACGTAGCAGAGCCAATGCAAAAGTAGGTTGAGGATTCAATCCTCCCTACACCAAAATCATGCCTTACGGCTCAAACATTACAACGCTGGAAAAATCCACAGCTAACGACAGAACCAAATACTCGGCTATACCAAACAAGGACTGGCATTTTGCCAGGATGCACCTCACGGGATGTCATCGAGGCTTACCAGGTTTAAGCTTTGTCTCCCATTGCTTAGCACATAAAAAGACAAAGCCGAGGAGTCACCTACCAATACAATATACAATATGGTTAAATCTTGGAAAACGAATCTCAAAACTTAAAACATTTGTAGTTGTATATTATCAACTTTCATGGAATAGCAAGAAAAGAATACAAATTACCTATTAAAGAAAACCTTGCATCTTGAATGAACACTCCTATAACCAGCAAGGACACTGAATCCATACAAACTGTTAATGAACGCAGCAAGCCTTAGCCTAGGCTTGGATTGGCTCTTATAACTTGAAGGTGATAGTTTACAAGTCACGGGTCGAGGTATCGAACCCTAGTAAGGTGCCTCCAAAACACTACTACAAACTCAAAGAACCCATAGGCCTGTCGGCCTCTCCAAAACCCCACTCAGTGAAAAATGAATGCCGAGGATTATGCCTTCATCGAGGTAAGCCTTAAGACAGTTAGGGTTATCACCACAACCAAGAAAACCACGTGAATACCTGCCACAGTGGATGCCATTATGAATTCCACCCAGAATGATTTTAATGCACTTTATTACCATAGCTACTGCATACGTCATGCCTTCCATCGTATCATTACCCAAAGTTAATGTTTCGGTCTTCAACTAGCATGGACTTACAACTATACTATGGTTTGGTTACATTTTATATCAAAGGTCAAAACCTATCGTGTTCACTATCCAATAACATATGAAGTAGGACGTGGAGCCCCTTCTTATCAAACCCTTGTACGTAGTATGAAGACCTTAGAACACACAGCAATACTATTATATAGTTAATATTATAATGCTCCTAGGTTATAAACTCTCAACATATATTTAATTATGTAGAGGATAATGGTATATAGAATATAGTTTGTAATTATCGACATTTCAAAGTTGGCATATTAAAAATTAATACATAGAGTTGTGCCATAGTTTATAGACATCAAAATATAGGAATAAAATTATAGTGATAGCATTTGAGGTTAGGATGTGATCCTATTATTATATATATTCAAATACATGGTGTAATTCCTAGGTGTAGGATTTAAACACCTTAGCATTGAAATGGAAGGTCAAAACTTTCAACGTTATACAATACAAGTGTAATAGAAATAACATAAATGCTGAGAATTTACTATAATTATGATGGATTTATTTAAATAACGTTGTGCAGAATATAACCATAAAACTGAAGATCAAACTAGAATAGATCTCACCCTGGAACACTTTGAGTCTTTCTATTTTCTCTTTTGAAACGTTGAAGGCTAACTGAAGTTTAATTAAGACCTCTTTTTACACTTTGAAAGAAGTATCACTCTTACCTACGATCTGCGACAGAAGTTCAAATGCATTAGTTGAATAGCTAAGTAAGCCTCGGGTTCCCATAGGACCCCTTCATCATCATCAAGAGAGTCAACAGTTAGCACATATAATGAAATTAGTATCAAGTTAAATCTATAAAGTATCGACATCTACATAAGTAACCATAACTGATCTAGGATGCATGATTGAGGTAAAAACATCCAATAGTAGCGTACTATAGATACAAACACAGTTCACGTATTTTGTAATACAACATACACACATAATCGATGTAACATGTTATTACAGTGTGTCGTCTAGATAAACAGACAAAGATTTATTATACTTCCGCATAGCAATAATAGCACTTAATGCTACTCTGAAAATTTTTAAATTTTATTGAATTTTTGGGATGTTACAGCACCCCCCAAATCAAGGAAGGCGACCCAAAACTGGGGTTTTGTCTCATAGGTTAATCACGAGGTGGTTTTGGGTGTGGTTTGTCCCATCATAGTCATCAACACATTCTCTAGGAAATTTATTTACTCTAACACCCTAACCCTACAAATAAAGGTCCTAATAAACCTACCAAGTAGGGAAAGAAACCCTCTGTTATGGATTAATAATTTATGTTCCTTTTTTGGTGTCTATGGATATTATACCCATGATTGTATAAATATCACATCAGCTCATCAGTTGTGGGATGCAGCTAACAAAAATGAGGTCTCTCATGAACCTCAAGGAAAGAATAGAACTCTACCTCATCATCGTTCCCTATCGTAATCGATGGTGCTATAGAACCCCTTTCCCCCTTAAGGGGTAGTCACAAAACAATTAAAAATGTCTCATTCTAACCCACCATCTATGTTAGCCATTGTGAGTGACCATTCTTTCCAAAACATCTTCATGACATCCATTGATGTCATCCATCTAACTCAATGTAAACAATATAACATTCCAACTTAGACAACTAATTCTTAAAAGGATAAGGATTCTCCTTTAATAGAAAGACCCTTACATCTAAATTGGTAATTTTTACCCTCCCTTAAATATCCCTAATATCTGTCTATGTCGCATAACCCATAACCCCAATTTTAGATACACTCATAACTATAACATTGTCGATGAATTGGTTTAGTCTCCTTAAACCATGTCTACCTTGTAAGTTATCAAGAATTCTCATGTGCAACACAAATCCCTTTTGTTTGCATTAGGAATTATATATGATCCCAACACTCATCATATATACTTCAAGTTATACTAATCTAAACCTTAAATTCCTTCTTCAATTACCTTCTAGGTTCCTATGCTATTAAAAACTTGTTTATTCATTGATACATAATTGATGGAGCCTCAACTTGTGTCATGTTCTTCCATATATGGAAGAAGCTTGTTTCTCTTGAGTTTACATTCTCCCTTAGGATATTACCTATGTATGATGGGGGTGAAAACATGAAGTTGGGAAACAATTTTGGCTTGTTTTTGACAAAAACAACTGCTAATTTTTATGTTTTTCAACTTCGACATCTTCAAACCCATATCTCCCTTAGGAATTTCAACTTGAAGTAAACACAAAAGTTTTACAGAATTGAATTAGCTTTCTAATCGTAGTTTTTTTAATTTTTTTTATGGACATATCGTGGGACAAATTTGTTGTCAACCAACGGCATATACTTGAAACTTTTAGGTATGGATAATGAGTGACCTGTGTTGACGATGGGTTTTTGAAAGATGGTTATTCATTTTAGGGAAAAAAAAATGTAGGCTCATAATCTACACACATTAAAATTGATCCTGGACTATGTTTTGATTTTTTTTAGACTTGGGAACTATTTGTTATTATTTATCGAAACAACGTATGTTCAGAAAATGGTGCATTTTCGACACATGTTTTTGTCTTCACATTTTCTTTCAAATGTTACTCTTATAAAACAAACTAAAACCAACACATTGAAGATGACACTTCAAGGAACATCCTTGTATTTTTTTTTTTAAAATCGGCTTCGTCATTGTGATAATATTGAAATTTCATTGTGACTAATTTTGAGTCACTTGATTTTTTAATGATAAAGTTTAGTAAAAAAATAGAAAAAAATAGTAATCCTAAATGAAATCGAAAAAAAATTATATTACTAGAAAGTAGATTGAATGAATCTACTGGTATAAAATCCAACATGTAATTCTCATGTTTTGTAATGGTATGACCTTGTTAAAGTGACACATTTCTGAATTATGCAGAAATGGTGTTGGAATTGTTCACCAAAAACTCTCGGCCTAGAAAACATCTCGGGCGAGAGATTTAAAATTTCTTGAGCGAGAAGTTTTCCTGCTCCAAAATTAACCCAGAGTTAACGAAAAATCTCGGTTGAAAGCTACTTTCACCTCTCGTCCTAGAGTTTATAATACTTCTCGCTTGAGAGTTATGTTACATAATGCCCCGAGAATCTTTTAGGGGCTGACACATTAAATATTTAATTACCATGATATTCCCGTGATATTCAGACGGGATGCCCATGCTTCTCGGACGAGAGGTGTATATATAATCTCTCGGCCGAGAGAGTTTTCCAAATTATTTCATCCGAGGATATTTTCAGTCGAGCTTCTGTTTTTAGCCGAGGATTGTTTCAGCCCAGCATTTCTATTTTCAGCCAAGGGTTTTTCAGCTGAGCGTTTCACATTTTTATGTAGCAGGTAACATACTTTGTATTATTGTTTGGGTAGGTTAGCATTGGTCTAAATACTATTTATTTGATGCACATAGGCATGGCATATATTGATTGTTGGGTTATTGATGATTGTTTATGACATGTTAGACACTTGTTGTCTCACTCATAATTTATGCCTACTTATACCTCATCCTATTATGTGTTCATAACCTTTGTTTTCAGCTGAGAGTGTTTTTTCAGCTGAGAGTTCAGTCGAGAGTTTGCATGATCTTTACTCTTTTCAGGCGAGATAATGCAAAGTTCATAGGAGTTATTATAATGTTGTTGAAATGATATTAGTCATTATAGAATTTGTGGAAATATTATGAACTGTCATAAATGTAGTTAGAATAGTGTGTGTCATTGTAAGTATTGTGGAAAATTTTGGAATAGCTAGGGAATAAGAACATTGATCCTATAAAGGGAAATACCATTGTTACTACTGAAACATTTTTCATGATAAGGTATATTTGTGCTTGAAAGCAATGTTAGAATTACATTATAAATTAAAATTCACATATGGATGGTATTGTTGAAATTTGTCTGAAGGCCTAGCCCTTCCAAGAGATACACGGTATGTTAGTACATGTGCAAATTGGTATAAGATAGGGGATTTACACACTTTTGATTTGATTATATATTTGAATTTTTACATCAATTTTTACATAAGTAGTTTGCATAATGGCAGGGTGAGAAAATATTTATATTTTCATGCATTTGGAAACATACTTATATTTATACAGATATAAACATATTTTTATATTATGCATATAGGAACTTTATTATATATATATATATATATATATATATTCATGCATATAGACGCATATGTATATATAATTGGGCATGAAGAACATGACTGTATATCCATGAAATATAATTATATATTTGGCATAGAGAAAATTATTTATATGTTTAGTTTGATGGCAGTATATCACTTAACCTTGGAATGTTAATCATATTTCTTAAACATGCATAATTTATATCATGTTGAATTGTTGGGAAAATTTACTCATCGTAACTTATACTTAGTAGGAGTAAAGGTAGGAACAAGACCTTGTATTAAAAAAATAATAATATTACATCTATGGAATTGAGGTCCTTACATTTGGGTCACAGTATAGCTTTTATGGCATATATTATGCGAAGGAGAACATAGAAGTCATTATGGGATAAATTTATATATCTGATTGATACATAGAATAGACTGTAAGGGACCCTACTTTTGGTATCAAATATTCTGCTTCCATAAAAAGATTATTGCAAGGGGCCCTGCTCTGAATTCTCATATATTTTCATGCATTGGATCTTAGGTTTTTAATTCTTTCAACATGCGAAACCGAAAGAAATGTAAAAAAAAATATGATTGCACCAGAGCTGATGAAGAGGCAAGGAAAGAGAGATCCCGTGTTTCTATGAGAAATTTAAGAGAAAAAAGAGCAAGGGAAAGAAACGTGGAGGCACATGGCGGTGACGAAGAAATTGAAAGTGTGAATGCACATGGCGGTGGTGAAGAAATGCAAAATGTGAATGCACATAGTGGTGATGAAGAAATGCAAATAGTCGAGGATGACATTGATGAAATAAATGAGGAACATGAAGGTGATGAGGAAATGACAAATGTGGAGCAAACTATTGGTGAGTAAATTATTTTTTATATGTTTATCATTTACTTTATAATACTTGAGTATATATATATATATTTGATTTGAAAGTGAACACAATATTATATAAATTTATATTTATTTTTATGCAAGGTTGACATCCAACATACAAGATCCTACCACAGTTACCAATTTACAGAGATTAACTATAAACTGCAACAATATCGTCATTGATGATAATTTTTTGGAGAATTTGGATTCAAGTAAAATTGAAGAAATGGGACCTCAAATGCCTGATCACATAGCTCGTTATAGAGCAGATAAGATAGTCAAAAAATATTTTGAAGGTATTTTTGTCATAGAACAAGCTCAATTGTTGCATAAATTGTTAAAGCGAAAATGTCTAAGAGATGCAATTACATCATTGCGCATTCAAAGTGCCAAAAAGGCTAAGTCAAATAAGATTGTATCACAAAATTTGACCTCGGTCCTTGCATCACTTGCAAGAAAACGATCTCATAATTTCATGGTTGCTCGTAAAGCAATTCTAATAGGGGTTGTGGAAAACAACACTACAACCAGTCATTTGTTATCTATGACTACAAGAACGTTAAAAACATCAAGAAAAAGTGTATGGAAGCATAAAAATATTCGGGTTCAGTTAGATGATGATGATGAAGTTGCATGTTGGGGTGTTATCTGTAGGAAACCTTATCAAGATAGACTTCTAGATAATGTGAGGGACATCGTGAACGAGTTTTGGGATGTAAACTCGCGTGTCTTACCAAATGAAAAGGATGTTTTGCAACGTCGTATATCGAAAGGAAACTATGAAACTCATGCCAAACACATAACTGCGATCACTCAAGCGAAAATGTTCAAAACTTTTATTGAGATTAATGGTTATGTAAAGATTGCCCTTAGCACATTTGTGAAGCTTAAACCGTGGTATGTCAGGCCCATCGTTGTTCATGACACATGTTTTTGTCGATACCATGTAGAATTTGAATTATATTATGAGACATTTCTAACTTTTGGCATGCAGTGTTGGCCAAATAACACCCCTCCTTTGAGTGTTCGTGAATTTGTATCTAAAATATTATGTGCACAAGAGAATCATCAAGTATTCTATAAGAAACAATGCGTCGGAGGTAAAAAAATGTCAGGAATGTTCTGATTTGGCCCTTTTTAATGCTAACTACCCCATTGATGCAAACGATCCTCAATTGTCAAATCGCATTGTGAAATGCAAGAGATATGTTTATGTTGATTATACTGTAGTTATAGATTCAACGACAACATCAAGAAAGCTTAATTTGGTTGAAATTGATATCTCTTTGATAGATTTTATGAATTTGTTCAGGGATCAAATATATAAATATATCAAGCACTCTCACTCAGCACGATGGCAGGACTTACAGTTCAAGCAATCATGAGATGTATTTCCAAAAGGGACAATATTACCCATTGTCAATTTCACAGAAAATTACACTTTCACTTCGCAAAAGGAGATACAGAGTGAGTATTATCATTCAAATCAGGTATCTATACTTGTGCATATTACGTATAGACATGCAAAGCTTGATGTGGATGGTTTTGATAGCAATGAAAATAATCGTGAAGTGATTAAGGAGTATCATTTGTACATCATTGATGATCGTACACATGATACATGTTTTGTCCAACATTGTTTTGGTATGCTTTTTCAAGAATTACAAAGAAGAAGGGCTACTTTTAAACAACACTGGGTGTGGTCAGATGGTTTTGCTAGTCAGTTTAAATTGGCACGATCATTCTTATGGTTGTCTCGCTGTTAACACCTAAAAAGTGCTCACTACCTCATCTCCCTCATTACATGATTCATTTGTCTATATTTCCTACCATATTTGCCTCCAAAACCCTCAAAAGCCTCCAAAAGGCCAAAAACCCCCTTTTTTGCCCCAAAATAATTTAAATTTCCTCCAAAAATAGCAAAAACCCTCTAAAAGGGCCCTAAATTCCCAAAAATCAAATAAAAGGGAATAAAAAAGTATAAAAAAAGAGGAAAAAGAGGAAAAAAGAAGCAAAAACCCTATACAATTGACCTAAACCATATGGTGGCAAAAAGCATGGGTCAATACTCCACCACAAAAAAACCTATAAATAGGTGATGGAGGCTCCCCATTTCCTATCCATAATCTTCCCTATCCTCACGCTGCCAAAATCACTCTTGAAACCCTAGCTCTCCATTTGAGCTAATTTCCCACTTGAGTGCCCCTTTTGGCCCATCATCCAAACATTTTGTAGAAGGAGAAGGAACCCATTGGAGCACAGAAGCAGCACACCTTGACTACTGCAAGAGCTCCACCAACATCAACACTCAAGGTAAATTTAATACAAAAGAAAAATCTTTATCATATTGTCATGTCTTTTTATTTCTATTAATGCTCATGCTAGGTTAAATTTCATATTGTTTTACTACTTTAATTTACTGTTTATTGAACTGCTACTAAGGAGGCCCTATTCCTTAGTAGGTGCTCATTTGCACAACATAGGGTGAAAACCCTAGCTACAGTTTTGGCGGTACCACTGTTGTTCCTTTGAATTTCAGGTTAAAAATTTACAAGTTTTTATTTTTTGCAAATATTTTTCTGTTTTCCCTGTTCGGTCGTTGCTTCGACCAGTTGGGTTTTCCGCCACAGATCACACATTTCGGCCATCTTTGCACGATCCATATCGTGACTATTTTCTCTGTTCTCGCGACCCAAGCGCACCCTTTTTGCTTCTTTCCCGCGCTTCAGACCGTAGTTTTTAGCCCTAGACCTGCGATTTGACGTCGGCTTTCTGCCCATTTTCCACACTCCATAGCACACATTTTGGCCGTAAACCCATGATCCGACCGCAGCTCTTCCCCCTTTATCCGCGCCCCAGACTGCGCCTCTTGACCCCATACCCGCGATCCACCCGTAGATTTCAGGCCTATAGCCGCGCCCCAAAGCGCGCCTTTCGGCCATTGACCTGCGATCCAACCACAAGGTTCATCCCTATATCCACACCCAGCCTGCACCTTTCAGCCACAAACCCATAATCCACCACAGGTTTTCCCCGAACCGCCGCGCTCCAGACCCTGCATTTCAGTCACAAACCCACTCTCGGTTTTCTGCATTTTTTACCATTTTTTGAACCCAAAACTTTTCTACATAATTTTCTATACCTACAGAGCCACCTGTTCTGTCTATAGCCATACTTACCTACAGCCTTTTTCTGTAGTTTTCTTTCTGTTCCATTTACAGAGTTTTTTAAGTTTAATCATTTCAATTGAAAAAAGAAAATTTTGCATTACAAGTTTAATTTTTGCATTATTATTATTGGTTACAAAGTTGCCCATCCCGTGGCACTTTTGATTAGGTTCATTACCTCACATGCACACACTCTGTCACATAATTCAAGTGAGCCTTAAAATACTACTTAACACAACCAACATTCTAACCCCACTTGGGGAACACATAAGAATATTGTAGTTAGGTAGGACAGGGGGGATAGGCATCCGAATAACACCCCTCGGTCACTTACACTTGAGACATAGTTGTTGTCCATTAGGGAACCAAAATCCCCTAGTATTTTTTGGCACGGTCACAACCAGTTTATCAGAGGGCCTCTCCCATAGGAGGGTTGAAGTAGCCAGACTTGTTCCAGAGTCCTGAGTGGAATACCGCAGTCCATTCAGTAACCGAAGGCTACCTACTTGTTGGTCTGCGTGTGGTGATTCCTTTTAGGCCCACACGGTGATAGGACTGGAGCTGCAGATTCACCTTTTTTGGACGTGTCATGAACGGGGTATCTTAGTTTCCTTTCTTCTAGGATTGTCTTACCCGATGTCCCTCCCGGTAGGGGGATATCTTTAGCCACTTGGCTCTACTATCCATATTGTCTGACTTGGATTTCATCACCTTGCAGAGGATATGTCTGGTTGAGTCAGAATACTATTTAGCTAGGTGTTTGCATGATCCCTTACCTCCCTTTGGTCTAGCGAGTCCACTATTGTTATTTTTTAGGAAACCTGCTACTTGTTGGTATTCTGAACATTGTTGTGGACACTCTGCTTATTGTAGCCCAACTATTACAGTGAGTGTTTTGAGCTGGTTGTTGGCCTGAGTGCCGTATTTTTTGTGCTCTACTTCTGCACACTCGGATGCATTAGGGTTTTTGAGTTGTTTATCACTCAAGACAACCCCCAGATAGTTGACACCATCTGACACCATTGAGTCCCCGAGATAGTCTTGTCGCCTTCGAGGTGAGCCCCCACAGCACAGTTCACTTGAAATCACCCGTCATATACGTAGGGATTCATCACTCAACTCCACTCGTCGACGACATAAAGCTCCGTCCCTCAGCCCTGATGCCCTTATTTTACATCTAATTCTGAGGCAGAGTCTGAGAACCCCACTTATACTGCACCAACCAGCCCCATGGCTGGCGTGACTTCCAACCCATTTTTTGTAGGGACCATTGGTGGAGCATCCACCACCACCCCATCTACCACACCCGCTTTAGGTATGCCCTCGATGGGGCCCACACCCACCATTCCGGTCACTGTGCCAATTCCAGTGGCTAGCATACCCAACCCAACTCCATTAGAGGCTCACACTACCCTTGGCGGTGCAGGACCATCCCATACCACTTTCGGTCCTCCACCTGGGGGCAACATCCCCAACCTGAACCCAGACCCTACACTTGGGGGCATTGGCCCTAACGTGGCCACGACCACCAGTATGTCATATCCTTCTACTAGTTTGCCATTCATGGCTAGTCTCAACCTTCCTGACCTGGCCAGACTGACTAACGATCCAATCAGACACGACCCTGCGTGGCCTCACATGCCCACCAAGATCCCATTAGACATCCCTAAGTTTGAGGGAAAGGCAGGTGAAGACCCCCAGAACCATATTATGTCCTTCCATCTATGGTGTTCCTCCAACTCCATAGTGGATGACTCTGTCTGCCTCCGTCTGTTACAATGCACTCTCACTGGCTCTGCAACCAAGTGGTATATCGAGCAGCCCCATGGGACCCATGCCACCTTTACTTCCCTTGCCTCGACTTTCCTGCATTTCTTTCAGTTACCTATCCACTATGACGCAGGAGTTGAGATCCTACTATCTTGTAGACAGAATAAGACCACTCACATCACTAACCACATTCATGAGTGGTGTCGACGTCGAAGCCTGTGCAAAATCAAGTTAGATGACTGTATCTTCTTAGATTGGTTTCTAAAATCTCTCCTTCCTTTCATTGCCAAGGATGTGGCATCCGAGCCACCCCAGTCCGAGGAAGAGGCCATCCTCAAATCCCAGCAATTTGACCTTATTTACGCCCAGTCTAGTTATCCATATACCATTATACCTGATGCCCACTGTGGCGATCCCTCCCGAAATGATGCGTCGGGGGAATCCCATGCCGCAGATGGCATCATTGGCCAATTTGCCTCACATAACCAACCCTTTTCCATAGCACATACTAGCAATGGCCCCGACCTTTCACAGGCTACATCCCACTCTGGAGCAACCAATTCGTATGCTCCCATGGCACATCACCACCATTCCCACGAACCCTCATGTCTACCTCAGTGCTTCGGCCACACATCCCTCGCTTATGTTCCTCTGGTTGCGCCTTAGCCATATTACCACCCACAGGTCGCACAAGCTCCTGTATCCTCTCAAGCCCCCCCTACTTATTATCCACCACAAGCAGCAGCTGCAGAAAACCCACAACCCGTCACATTGACGTATCAGCAACCCCCACAAGGTTCATCCCTTGCATCACCTCCACCCACTTATTATCCACCGCAGCCTGCTCCCACACCTGCACAACCCTAGAACCCACCTTCCGCCCAAGGGAAAGTGTATGCGCAACAAAATCCGCAGTAGAACCAAAATAACCAACACCAACAAGGCCAGCAAAACCACGAAAAAGGACGTGGGAACAATCCTGCTCCAAAACAAGGTGGCCAGCCACCTAACCCCCAAACCATAATAACATAGCACCTACCAACCAAAACCTCGACAGGCCGCCCAAAGAAGCCAAAAACCCTAATTTGCAAATGAACCATCCTTGTTCTATTTGCAGGGTCTATGGCCATTACACACATGCTTGCACACATTTGGAGCGGGCTCAGCAACTCTAGACTGATGATGCCCACCGCCAAGGGCACACGGCTCCTGAGATGCCACCCAACCCCCCACCACCTCAGACTCAACCCTTGGTGTTACAGAACCCTTTACCAACCCAACGAGTGGTGAACACCCAACCATTGGCTCCCCCTCAAGGAAACGCGCCACCACAATAGAAAATCACTTATGCCGATCCTGATCAACCCATGATAGACTCAAGTACCCATCACTTGTTAATTATTTCATCCACCAATGTCAACCTTCAAACCCATCGGAACCAATACAGCTCCACCCCTGAAGCCCCTCCCGCCGACAAACACACCAACGCTCTTCCCATCAATCAGTCATTCCGAATACCTCTAGCTCTGCTAGATGGCACCTCCAAAGCCCCTCGCTTCCCACTTTGCCGCATCAACAATAACCCCAATGCTCGTGCTTCATCCAATTACAACATTGTGGATGATTTAGCTTAGTCCCCTGCAGCCATGTATGCATTAGAGGTCTTAAAAAACTGTCCTACACAGTGCAAGACTTTGCTATCAGCCATTGGTGCTATTGACCCAACTGATTCACGAATGATGGCCCTCGATTTGGACCAATATGAACCACTCCTGCCTTCCACATTAGCATTCCAAGTTTCTGTATCCGTTTGGAATCTTGTCATCCATCGGTGCACCATCGATGAGGGTGCCTCTACATGCGTTATGTCCACATTTGTTTGGCAGAAGTTGGGATTCCCTACTCTTCAACAGTCCACCACTGCGTTGTGAGCCTATGATGGCCGTTCGGATCAACCCCAAGGTATCTTAGCTAATGTCCCCATCCAGTTGGCTGGTAAACCAGTGCTTATTGACATATAGGTCATCAACACCCAACTTGATTATAACCTCTTACTTGGCTGCAGTTACATGTATGCCATGCGGGTGGTTGCCTCATCTGTTTTTCGTACCATGATGTTCCCCCATGATTGACGTGTGGTCAAGGTTGCTCAACTCACCTATTACGATCCCAATGCCCCCGTTTCACCTGAAAACGTTCTCCTCATGGTTGAACAACCTGTTTGCGGTGCATCTACCTCGTTGGTTTCCTCAGTGGGACCCAGATTTTACTCAGATACGCCGATGACTTCCACATTCCAAACCATTCCACCCTCGTCACTAGCGACCGAAATATCTGACTTATGTGCCCTTTCCCACAATACACAAACACCCAAACATCAAACACCCTTGCTACCCCAACCACCATTGGTACCTAGTCATGTTGGTGTTACACCCATCCATACAATCCCCTTCCTATTTCCCCCTTCAGGAGTAGTAAGCGCCCCCGTTAGGGCTACTCTCACCCTCCCCGGTTTAACTTTAGGATTACCTGTATGGTACATCACATCTCCCGTTTCCCCTCCGACACCAAATTTCGTCCTACAACTGGTGCAACCCATCTCCACTACTAGTCAACCACCTCCCGGTGTCACTACTCCTTCCTCATCCACCAGTACCACTCCTCTTATCAAGCACACTAGGGGCAGAGGACCACAACCATACAACACTCTACCCCCGCCCGAAACAGTTAAAAATCCCCTTGTGTTTCGCACTCCCCCCAAATTCTCTTTGTGTGATGAGTTGGGCCATGCTACCCATCAATGTCCACAATTACCCACACTACAAGAGCACATGCAAATGCTTGACGACAACCCCAACATCCCGGTTGTCTAACTTGACCCTACCCCTAAGCCTTGCAATAAATCACTGCGTACCAACCACCCTTGTGCAATATGCGGTATTTATGGCCATTACTCACATCACTATCCAGATCTCCTAGATTACAAAGCAGCTCTCTATGAGATGAATAACTTGGACGTCGAGACGGATCCCCCCACCATTGAAGAGATCCACCCCCCAGCATACCCGCCAACCGGAGAGGTCAATACCATTTATATGATCTCTTCTACTAGCGCTCCCTTGTCAACCGATTTGACGACCCATTGTTTCCACAATGATGAGGAGATTCTCGAGGCTCTTACTACACCTAATTACCCCTGGGAGGATATGCACCATCGTTCCTATTTTCTCCTGGAGGAGTCCTCCACCACCACAACCACCCAATTTTCAGTTGAGTCCAAAGATTTCCTCCCCACAAAAGTAGACTAGTTTAAAGAGCCAATTCCTGCTCTCGATGCCTTTGAGGAGGATAACATGGCCAATATTTCACCCACAATCCACATTGATATCTCTGCCCCGGCCAGTGTTCATGAACTCATTACGTTAGGAGCCTCCTGCACTCAGTATGAGAGCGAAGAGTACAAAAAAAATTTCCAAGAGTTTCGCGATGTCTTTTCCTGGTCCTATACCGAAATGCTTGGTCTTGACCTCGCTATCATAAAGCACCACATTGACACCTGGAAAGATGTACCCCCCGTTCGCCAGAAACAGTGCCCCATTCACCCATCAAAGCTCCCCACCATTAAAGAAGAGATTGAAAAACTTCTCACAGCAGGATTCATTTACCCTATTGCATACACCACTTGGGTTTCTAACCTCATCCCTGCTAACAAAAAACAAGGCACCATCCGCGTATGTACTGACTTCTGCGATTTAAACCAAGCATGTCCCAAAGACAACTTCCCCATGCCATTTATTGACCAAGTCATTGATGCATATGTGGGGCATGAAGTCCTATCCTTCATGGATGGTTTCTCTGGGTACAACCAGATTCAGATCCGCAAGGAAGATCAATACAAGACTGCTTTCACCACCCCATGGGGCACCTTTTCCTATTGTGTCATGCCTTTCGGACTTAAAAATGTTGGCGCTACCTTCCAGCGGGCCATGACCTATTGTTTTCATGACTTGGTCCATATCCTCTTAGTCTATCTTGACGATCTCACAGCATGTTCCAAGAAATGATTCGACCACCTCAATGACCTCCGACAATTTTTTCTGCGTTGTCGCAAGTATCAGATCCGCTTGAACCCACTCAAGTGTGTCTTTTGCGTTCCGACAGGCTGGTTGTTAGGTTTCATTGTTTCCCACAAAGGAATTGTTGTAGGACCCCTAGAAGTTCAAGCCATATTAGACCTTCCCGCACCATGCACGCTCCGATAGCTACAGAGCTTACAGGGGAAATCTAATTTCCTCCACCGCTTCATTCCTGATTATCCCACCACAGTTCATGGTTTCTTATGTTTGCTTCGTACTCACATACCCTTTGTTTGGGATGGCCAGGTGCAAGCTGCATTCGAAGCCCTTAAAAAAGCTCTCATGCAAGCCCCTTTGATCTCCCCTCTGAATTTGTGATATCCCTCTCTTTATCCTGGTCAGGAAGAGAATATGTATATATTTATATATATATAATAAGGCTATCATATCTTGAGTTAAAGAACCGTGGAAGGTTTGTTATTAAATGTAATTGAGAGATTTTCTAGGGATTGGTCTCCTTAGTGGAGCAACCGGATTTATCATCAACAGTTGTTCTCTCGCAGAGCACTTAGAGAAACCGCAATCCTCTCCATCTGTCAGCTAGAGGATACACCAAATCTCCCTACCACTGCCCAGCTTCAGGTTGAACGGCTTCTTAAGGAGGCACGGTAGGCAGGAAAAGGGGTCGCTTATCTGGAGGATGGATCTGGATCTTGGGATCTCTGCGAATTGTTTATGCCTGGAAATGCCAGCTAATTTTCCTCAGATATATATTTGGATCTTTGGAGAGGTTCTTTTTGGAGGTTTTGCGATATGAGGACCGCAAGGGAGAGAGAGAGCTATTCGACGCTGAAGAGATTGGAATTGTTTCCATCTCTCTGAGTACTATGGTCCTCTCTGCGAATGCTCTGTATTTGAAAAGAAACTCTGCGTTGGGCATTCAATAAGAGAGCTCCGGCGAAACATAACTTGTTTACGGAGTAAGTTTTCCAGTTAGCGCCTGCGGTTTGGCTATGTGATAGTTTTTCCCATCAACGAGTGGTCCGCTTTGGGACTATGATACTAATGCATGGTTTGGCAGAGAGAAGCGAGACAAAATCAAAGTTTTGTTTCAGCTTGAGTCAAAGAAAAGGAAAACGAAGTGAGCTCGGTGATGAGAGAGCAAGGTTAATTGTACTGGAGCTCTGAAAGTAAATAATGAGAATCAATCCCGGGGGGCAGTACCCATGCGTTAAGGTGAGTGAATTCATTGTCCTAAACATTTCATTTCAAAGTATCGATATTTCTGTGTTACAAACCAGCGTGTTAGGTGCTAAGGCCCGAAACCTTACATTAGTCTAAGTTATAGTTACTTGATTAACAAGGTTGTATTACACCTGCATGGATCTCTGTTTTTTTTTTTCCTTTGATGTCCCTGTCGTTTTGTTCAGGCCTTTCCTAATTCTTGGGTTGCGTAGACAATTCAAAGAAAAACCTGATCATCGAATAGTAGTATATGAAGCTTTGTTTAAGTGATCCTTTATGAAAACATATTCTTTGGAAAATCCTGATTTCCGTAGGGTAGAGTTAACTTCAGTTTTAACCAGCGCATTAGAATTTTAGGTTTGAAACTTCAGTTCTCAGTTTCCTTTTTATGAATTGCTGCGATCTAACTAGGTAAATGTATATTACTGTTGGTTTTCTTTGTGTTTCCAGTAAAATGCAAGGAGTCCTGTACATAATCCCTGTCCTTTTAATAGAAGTATTACTCTGATTGATAAGTCTTGTTTTATAAAAACGATCTTTGTACTTTGACTATGTTTTGGCGGACTCCGGTAAGCATTTACATACTTGTATGTATGCCCTTGTATTTTATGTTTTCAAAATAGAAATCCCAAACCTTTCAGACTTGGGTAAATACTTTTTGTGAGTAGAGCAAAGTAGGACGACTCTGAATGAAAGCCCCATCCCAAGAAAATGAATTCCTCATTTATAATTGTGCAAACGAAAGAACGGATCTCAAAACTTTTAATAATTCGAGAAGATGGTGTAACTCTTCTGGATCGGTGATATCGATCCTAATTAGCTCTTAATAGATGTGTTTTTCTTGGTTAATACATAGGTGGTTAAGGTTGGATTGATAGATCCGGTGAACCCTTTCCTTTTTGTATTGTTTTATATTTTCCTCAAGACCTTTTCATTTGGCCTGGATACGTAAAGCTAAAATCTAGATAGCTAATGTCAGTAATAGAATACTTTGGCCCACAAAGGCTTTAGGCTTGGTGGAGACCATTGTTAAATTTTAGCAACACTATTGCATTTCTAAATCATTCGGGTTTAGCCTTAAAAGTACAATTCTTGATTTGTATCTTTCCCTTTTCTATCCTTTGCTTATAGTTTTAAAGAAATATCAGTTAGTTCACTGGAATGCACCTAAAGTGCATAACTCTCCACTATAGCAAATAAAGTAAATTAAAAAGTGAACTCTAACTTCTATGTACATATAGGAATATATATACTATATAATTGAGAAAGTTTAATAAAGTAAAAAGGTGAACTATTCTATGTACATATATATATTTTAGTTATAGGAATAAAAATATTATATAAGTGAGAAAGTTTCAAAAAATCATATTAGACTAATCATGTGTAGGGGTAATTTTTACGTGGTTAAACCATTGAATGATTTATATTTTCAAAAGTATGTAATGTTCACCCTCAGTCAAGATCATGTTAAATTATATACCTTTGCGTATTTGATCGAGGAAGAGACTTAGTATCTTGTGTGATGCCCTGAAAGGTGGCCATGTTAAAGTTGGGTGATAATGCCTTTATGGGGTAGTTTAATTTAGGTGGGTTAGCAACAATTTTTGTTGCACTTTGTAAACCTCTCTTTTTAAGTAATAAAAATATTTGACCCCTCCCCTTTTGTGGACGTAGCCCAAGATGCGAAGGTCCCTTGTATTCATGTAATGTTGAGGATTGTCGTAGTAATTACTCTCTGTGTTATAGGCTGGAGGAGAGCAGAAAAGAAGTATCGCAACAATGATGTTGCAGGTTGTAATCCTTATTGGGATATTTTAATAAATGATACGATAACAGTTCTGGTGGACGTAGCCCGAAGAGTTGGGTGAACCATGTATATTCGTGTTGATGTCTCTACCTTTTATGCATCTTGTATTATCTTTTATGCGTCTTATATTTTGTTTCATGTGTCTTGTATTATGATACTAATGGCCTTGTTGTTATATAGATGTATAATAGTACCTTATCAAAATGATTCTTGGTGAAAAGGTTATTCCTTGTTACATGTTGTTCGTGGATATGAAGGTAATTATTGTTTAAAATTCAGGAAGATTATAATTATTATAAGAGTTCCATACAACGTTATGAACAAATACATTTGGGGTATCCTCGGTTTTGGATTGGTTATTGAATAATCCAAGTAATCTGTTAATGATCGATATAAAGTACAATGGTGTTATTTTGTATATAGAATTGTTCCAAGTATGATAACGAAGTCCATAGACATGTTTATAATTTTAGGTAAAAATTTCGATGTGGAAATTATATTATATTTATCTTTAAAAAGTTTTGGAATCTACTAAATTTTATTGGCCTCGTGATTTGGGGTATGTTACAAGTGGTATCAGAGCACAAGTTGCTACACTCGAGCCTATAGTGGGCTCAGCATAAGGAAATAAATTCGATGAACCAGGAAAGGGACTCCACTTGGAAATAAGTATCGAGACAGACTTAGTTCAACGCTTGACAAGAGGTAACCGACAAGTTGTTTGGAATCGCAAGTAAGTATGTCCCATTTTCTGAAGCATTATAATAACATAGAATTATTTATATGTGAACGTTGTTTCACTATGTATTTTAATGAGTGGTTATTGGAAAATATTATAGATGAATATTTCCTCTTACTCTATAATTAGTTTTATGGAATAGCGAGAAATAACTCTTTAGAAAGATTAAAATAGCTAGACTATTGGAGTTATAAAAAAAAAAAAAATTTACGGGATACTAGTCCTGAATGAAAGGTTTATATGCGAGGGAACCCTCCTAACTCTGTCAACTTGATAGTTCGATTCAAATGTTTATTACTTTCTCTACGTCTCATGTCCTTCCTAAAAGCTAACACCTTTCAGTCCCAACAACCGTTTTATAATAGGAAGTACGGTTTATACATTCTGTTGTTTTTATATAATTAATCGGATTTGATTGACCTAGTCGTCAAGATACCCAAAAAGGAGCTTTAGATGGACTACTTAAGCAAACTTAGATCTGCTAGAAACGATTTGTTCAGTAGGATTAAAAGTAAGTTTAAAGGTCCATTAAGATTTGAGAAAATGTGATGGTCTTGAGTTGCAATGATTAAGTTCTTTTCTTCGTATAAAGTTTCGTTTTTTATAAATGCCTTTGACCTTAATAGCAAAAGCTGTAAAAGTGCATGCTACAGGAGGAACCAATGGGAATAAAGTTTATAACATAGGTATTTATGTTTCCTAGTTATGAAGAAAGTAGCATAGTCTAACTAGACTAAAGGTACCTAAAATTATAAATTAGTATGACTTTTTCTATGACCAAGAAATGGTCAGATTATAAAGGATAACAATTGTTAGTAGTCTCCTTACTTTTCATTATAGTACGCAATTATCATAAGGATATTGTGTGGCGTTGAAGCACGCTTGTAACCTTGCCTGTAGGTTCAACAAAGGAAATGGTTATGATTACTTAAAAAGGTATTTATTTACCGCTATAAAGTGTGCAAATATATATATGTAAACAATGCGTTGTTACATACATGATGTTAAGTGCATATAAAGAAAAATTGTATAACTAAAATAGGAATCGAATGATAAATGGGAAAATATAGCGTCCTTCCAAATAAGTTACTAGACTAAATGAATTAGAGTTTAACCCTAGTCTTTGGATTCATGAGAAGGAAGGAAATTACCGATGAAACAACTCTCACTGGTTCTTATTATCTGTCATGAAGCATTTTGTTATATCTTATACTATCTTCTGAGGATGTGTGTATTTTGTCTTGGTGGCAAATTTTGGGTTTAGGTTATTACCTAGATTAGAGTAACGACGAATGCGTTACTTTGAAGTAAAACATATGATCATGAAAATTCTCCTGGTGAGATAATTATTTCTTATGTATATTGACGGTTTATTGCTCATCAAAGTTTATGGTTTAATTATTTTCTTATGAGATTGGTGATACCGGGATATGACTAAAGTGTATCTAAAAAATGAATGAGGTATGAAACGTATTATATGAAAATCCATTAAGTTGAAGTTGGCATAGTTCAAAGTAGTAACATGAAGAAGGATACTTATTATGTCAAAGTAAATAAAGAAAACACCTATATGCTTAGAAGTGAGTTACCATGAGTAGGTAAATATGATATATAGACCTTTATTAATATAAGATGGTTTTGTGATGAATAGAGGTATTTGACATTTCCAACATAGGTGCATACCGGTTTTGTTGTTTACTCACAAAAGCTTAGTAAGAAAAGAATGTTGTATGTAGATGATCAAGTATAGATGATCTTATTTTTTCTGCATAGGAAAAATATATTCTCACAAATATTTATTTTGTTACTAACAAGTGAATTTGGCAGATGGTCAAACTTCTGTGGGGCTTGTGGAAAGACAAGAGCATAAATGTTATGCATGGAAAAATAAGAGGGTGAGGATTTAAGATACACATCACAACTGCTATTTATTCTTTTAATGTTTTTATAATTATTGTTGAATAAAGAACTAGACCCAAATTGGTCAGAGTAATTTTATGGTCACAAAATGTAACATGACAAACTAAATGATAAATTTGAAAGAGATTTTCCTGGACTCAAGCGAGGAGGTTTGAGGGGAAATAGATTCCATGAATCAACCAAGAAGGTTTGAGGGGAATTATGTGAGAGTGCGTTAAGGGCACTGAAACACTCCCGAGAAATCAGGGAGTTGAAAGCCGCTAGGATTCCTGAAGGAATCAGCAAGCTGTAAAGACCAAGGCAAACTATAAGAAAATGCATATGCGGGAGGCAGGACGCTGCTTATTATGCATGAGAGAAAGTATTGCTGCGTGAGCACTGTGGTGTTAGGCAAGAAATCTGTAAAATAATTGCTGTGTGAGCACTGAGGTGTTAGGCAAGAATTTCGAAAGGATTGTTTTGTAAGCACTCAGGTGTTAGACAAAAATTTCCTGGATCAAGTGAATGGTTTGTTGTGATTAAGTTTATGGTCTACATTCCTGGATCACTGGAATTATGTGTGCTTGTGATAATAGAAGCACAAACAATGAATAAAATATATTCCATAGACTGCAAATGTTATGTTACAATAAATGACTCAGTATTTATGAATATGAGTTTGATTATGAAATTGATGATAAGTTTTACGGTTTCTTTGAACTCCGGTTGTATAGTAAAAATGCAGGGTGATTGATAGTGACTTGCGAGAAATTGATGAAAGACCAAAGAAGGTAAAAATAGAAATGATGAAGCCAGCAAAAAGATGACTACAAAAGAAAAGACAAAAAGACAAAAAAAAAAAAAAAAAACGAGAAAAGAAAAAAAGGGAACACCGAGGACGGTGTTATTTTAAGGGGAGGAAGATGTGATATCCCTCTCTTTATCATGGTCAGGAAGAGAATATGTATATATTTATATATATATAATAAGGCTATCGCATCTTGAGTTAAAGAACCATGGAAGGTTTGTTATTAAATGTAATTGAGAGATTTTCTAGGGATTGGTCTCCTTAGTGGAGCAACCGGATTTATCATCAACAGTTGTTCTCTCACAGAGCACTTAGAGAAACCGCAATCCTCTCCATCTGTCAGCTAGAGGATACACCAAATCTCCCTACCACCGCCCAGCTTCAGGTTGAACGGCTTCTTAAGGAGGCACGGTAGGCAGGCAAAGGGGTCGCTTATCTGGAGGATGGATCTGGATCTTGGGATCTCTGCGAATTGTTTATGCCTGGAAATGCCAGCTAATTTTCCTCAGATATATATTTGGATCTTTGGAGAGGTTCTTTTTGGAGGTTTTGCGATATGAGGACCGCAAGGGAGAGAGAGAGCTATTCGACGCTGAAGAGATTGGAATTGTTTCCATCTCTCTGAGTACTATGGTCCTCTCTGTGAATGCTCTGTATTTGAAAAGAAACTCTGCGTTGGGCATTCAATAAGAGAGCTCTGGCGAAACATAACTTGTTTACGGAGTAAGTTTTCCAGTTAGCGCCTGCGGTTTGGCTATGTGATAGTTTTTTTCATCAACGAGTGGTCCGCTATGGGACTATGATACTAATGCATGGTTTGGCAGAGAGAAGCGAGACAAAATCAAAGTTTTGTTTCAGCTTGAGTCAAAGAAAAGGAAAACGAAGTGAGCTCGGTGATGAGAGAGCAAGGTTAATTGTACTGGAGCTCTGAAAGTAAATAATGAGAATCAATCTCGGGGGGCAGTACCCCTTTGCGTTAAGGTGAGTGAATTCACTGTCGTGAACATTTCATTTCCAAGTATCGATATTTATGTGTGACAAACCAGCGTGTTAGGTGCTAAGGCCCGAAACCTTACATTAGTCTGAGTTATAGTTACTTGATTAACAAGGTTGTATTACACCCGCATGGATCTTTGTTTTTTTTTTTTCCTTTGATGTCCCTGTCGTTTTGTTCAGGCCTTTCCTAATTCTTGGGTTGCGTAGACAATTCAAAGAAAAACCTGATCATCGAATAGTAGTATATGAAGCTCTGTTTAAGTGATCCTTTATGAAAACATATTCTTTGGAAAATCCTGATTTCCGTAGGGTAGAGTTAACTTCAGTTTTAACCAGCACATTAGAATTTTAGGTTTGAAACTTCAGTTCTCAGTTTCCTTTTTATGAATTGCTGCGATCTAACTAGGTAAATGTATATTATTGTTGGTTTTCTTTGTGTTTCCAGTAAAATGCAAGGAGTCCTGTACATAATCCCTCTCCTTTTAATAGAAGTATTACTCTGATTGATAAGTCTTGTTTTATAAAAACGATATTTGTACTTTGACTATGTTTTGGCGGACTCCGGTAAGCATTTACATACTTGTATGTATGCCCTTGTATTTTATGTTTTCAAAATAGAAATCCCAAACCTTTCCGACTTGGGTAAATACTTTTTGTGAGTAGAGCAAAGTAGGACGACTCTGAATGAAAGCCCCATCCCAAGAAAATGAATTCCTCATTTATAATTGTGCAAACGAAAGAACGGATCTCAAAACTTTTAATAATTCGAGAAGATGGTGTAACTCTTCTGGATCGGTGATATCGATCCTCATTAGCTCTTAATAGATGTGTTTTTCTTGGTTAATACATAGGTGGTTAAGGTTGGATTGATAGATCCGGTGAACCCTTTCCTTTTTCTATTGTTTTATATTTTCCTCAAGACCTTTTCATTTGGCCTGGATACGTAAAGCTAAAATCTAGATAGCTAATGTCAGTAATAGAATGATTTGGCCCACAAAGGCTTTAGGCTTGGTGGAGACCATTGTTAAATTTTAGCAACACTATTGCATTTCTAAATCATTCGGGTTTAGCCTTAAAAGTACAATTCTTGATTTGTATCTTTCCCTTTTCTATCCTTTGCTTATAGTTTTAAAGAAATATCAGTTAGTTCACTGGAATGCACCTAAAGTGCATAACTCTCCACTATAGCAAATAAAGTAAATTAAAAAGTGAACTCTAACTTCTATGTACATATAGGAATATATATACTATATAATTGAGAAAGTTTAATAAAGTAAAAAGGTGAACTATTCTATGTACATATATATATTTTAGTTATAGGAATAAAAATATTATATAAGTGAGAAAGTTTCAAAAAATCATATTCGACTAATCATGTGTAGGGGTAATTTTTACGTGGTTAAACCATTGAATGATTTATATTTTCAAAAGTATGTAATGTTCACCCTCAGTCAAGATCATGTTAAATTATATACCTTTGCGTATTTGATCGAGGAAGAGACTTAGTATCTTGTGTGATGCCCTGAAAGGTGGCCATGTTAAAGTTGGGTGATAATGCCTTTATGGGGTAGTTTAATTTAGGTGGGTTAGCATCAATTTTTGTTGCACTTTGTAAACCTCTCTTTTTGAGTAATAAAAAGATTTGACCCCTCCCCTTTTGTGGACGTAGCCCAAGATGCGAAGGTCCCTTGTATTCATGTAATGTTGAGGATTGTCGTAGTAATTACTCTCCGTGTTATAGGCTGTAGGAGAGCAGAAAAGAAGTATCGCAACAATGATGTTGCAGGTTGTAATCCTTATTGGGATATCCTAATAAATGATACGATAACAGTTCTGGTGGACGTAGCCCGAAGAGTCGGGTGAACCATGTATATTCGTGTTGATGTCTCTACCTTTTATGCATCTTGTATTATCTTTTATGCGTCTTGTATTTTGTTTCATGTGTCTTGTATTATGATACTGACGGACTTGTTGTTATATAGATGTATAATGGTACCTTATCAAAATGATTCTTGGTGAAAAGGTTATTCCTTGTTACATGTTGTTCGTGGATATGAAGGTAATTATTGTTTAAAATTCAGGAAGATTATAATTATTATAAGAGTTCCATACAACGTTATGAACAAATACATTTGGGGTATCCTTGGTTTTGGATTGGTTATTGAATAATCCAAGTAATCTGTTAATGATCGATATAAAGTACAATGGTGTTATTTTGTATATAGAATTGTTCCAAGTATGATAACGAAGTCCATAGACATGTTTATAATTTTAGGTAAAAATTTCGATGTGGAAATTATATTATATTTATCTTTAAAAAGTTTTGGAATCTACTAAATTTTATTGGCCTCATGATTTGGGGTATGTTACAAGTGGTATCAGAGCACAAGTTGCTACACTCGGGCCTATAGTGGGCTCAGCATAAGGAAATAAATTCGATGAACCAGGAAAGGGACTCCACTTGGAAATAAGTATCGAGACAGACTTAGTTCAACGCTTGACAAGAGGTAACCGACAAGTTGTTTGGAATCGCAAGTAAGTATGTCCCATTTTCTGAAGCATTATAATAACATAGAATTATTTATATGTGAACGTTGTTTCACTATGTATTTTAATGAGTGGTTATTGGAAAATATTATGGATGAATATTTCCTCTTACTCTATAATTAGTTTTATGGAATAGCGAGAAATAACTCTTTAGAAAGATTAAAATAGCTAGACTATTGGAGTTATAAAAAAAAATAAATTTACGGGATACAAGTCCTGAATGAAAAGTTTATATGCGAGGGAACCCTCCTAACTCTGTCAACTTGATAGTTCGATTCAAATGTTTATTACTTTCTCTACGTCTCATGCCCTTCCTAAAAGCTAACACCTTTCAGTCCCAACAACCGTTTTATAATAGGAAGTACGGTTTATACATTCTGTTGTTTTTATATAATTAATCGGATTTGATTGACCTAGTCGTCAAGATACCCAAACAGGAGCTTTAGATGGACTACTTAAGCAAACTTAGATCTGCTAGAAACGATTTGTTTAGTAGGATTAAAAGTAAGTTTAAAGGTCCATTAAGATTTGCGAAAATGTGATGGTCTTGAGTTGCAATGATTAAGTTCTTTTCTTCGTATAAAGTTTCGTTTTTTATAAATGCCTTTGACCTTAATAGCAAAAGCTGTAAAAGTGCATGCTACAGGAGGAACCAATGGGAATAAAGTTTATAACATAGGTATTTATGTTTCCTAGTTATGAAGAAAGTAGCATAGTCTAACTAGACTAAAGGTACCTAAAATTATAAATTAGTATGACTTTTTCTATGACCAAGAAATGGTCAGATCATAAAGGATAACAATTGTTAGTAGTCTCCTTATTTTTCATTATAGTACGCAATTATCATAAGGATGTTGTGTGGCGTTGAAGCACGCTTGTAACCTTGCCTGTAGGTTCAACAAAGGAAATGGTTATGATTACTTAAAAAGGTATGTATTTACCACTATAAAGTGTGCAAATATATATATGTAAACAATGCGTTGTTACATACATGATGTTAAGTGCATATAAAGAAAAATTGTATAACTAAAATAGGAATCGAATGATAAATGGGAAAATATAGCGTCCTTTCAAATAAGTTACTAGACTAAATGAATTAGAGTTTAACCCTAGTCTTTGGATTCATGAGAAGGAAGGAAATTACCGATGAAACAACTCTCACTGGTTCTTATTATCTGTCATGAAGCATTTTGTTATATCTTATACTATCTTCTGAGGATGTGTGTATTTTGTCTTGGTGGCAAATTTTGGGTTTAGGTTATTACCTAGATTAGAGTAACGACGAATGCGTTACTTTGAAGTAAAACATATGATCATGAAAATTCTCCTGGTGAGATAATTATTTCTTATGTATATTGACGGTTTATTGCTCATCAAAGTTTATGGTTTAATTATTTTCTTATGAGATTGGTGATACCGGGATATGACTAAAGTGTATCTAAAAATGAATGAGGTAGGAAACGTATTATATGAAAATCCATGAAGTTGAAGTTGGCATAGTTCAAAGTACTAACATGAAGAAGGATACTTATTATGTCAAAGTAAATAAAGAAAACACCTATATGCTTAGAAGTGAGTTACCATGAGTAGGTAAATATGATATATAGACCTTTATTAATATAAGATGGTTTTGTGATGAATAGAGGTATTTGACATTTCCAACATAGGCGCATACCGGTTTTGTTGTTTACTCACAAAAGCTTAGTAAGAAAAGAATGTTTTATGTAGATGATCAAGTATAGATGATCTTATTTTTTCTGCATAGGAAAAATATATTCTCACAAATATTTATTTTGTTACTAACAAGTGAATTTGGCAGATGGTCAAACTTCTGTGGGGCTTGTGGAAAGACAAGAGCATAAATGTTATGCATGGAAAAATAAGAGCGTGAGGATTTAAGATACACATCACAACTGCTATTTATTCTTTTAATGTTTTTATAATTATTGTTGAATAAAGAACTAGACCCAAATTGGTCAGAGTAATTTTATGGTCACAAAATGTAACATGACAAACTAAATGATAAATTTGAAAGAGATTTTCCTGGACTCAAGCGAGGAGGTTTGAGGGGAAATAGATTCCATGAATCAACCAAGAAGGTTTGAGGGGAATTATGTGAGAGTGCGTTAAGGGCACTGAAACACTCTCGAGAAATCAGGGAGTTGACAGCCGCTAGGATTCCTGAAGGAATCAGCAAGCTGTAAAGACCTAGGCAAACTATAAGAGAATGCATATGCGGGAGGCAGGACGCTGCTTAGTATGCATGAGAGAAAGTATTGCTGCGTGAGCATTGTGGTGTTAGGCAAGAAATCTGTAAAATAATTGCTGTGTGAGCACTAAGGTGTTAGGCAAGAATTTCGAAAGGATTGTTTTGTAAGCACTCAGGTGTTAGACAAAAATTTCCTGGATCAAGTGAATGGTTTGTTGTGATTAAGTTTATGGTCTACATTCCCGGATCACTGGAATTATGTGTGCTTGTGATAATAGAAGCACAAACAATGACTAAAATATATTCCATAGACTGCAAATGTTATGTTACAATAAATGACTCAGTATTTATGAATATGAGTTTGATTATGAAATTGATGATAAGTTTTACGGTTTCTTTGAACTCCGGTTGTATAGTAAAAATGCAGGGTGATTGATAGTGACTTGCGAGAAATTCATGAAAGAACAAAGAAGGTAAAAATAGAAATGATGAAGCCAGCAAAAAGATGACTACAGAAGAAAAGACAAAAAAGACAAAAAAAAAAAAAAAAACGAGAAAAGAAAAAAAGGGAACACCGAGAATGGTGTTATTTTAAGGGGAGGAAGATGTGATATCCCTCTCTTTATCCTGGTCAGGAAGAGAATATGTATATATTTATATATATATAATAAGGCTATCGCATCTTGAGTTAAAGAACCATGGAAGGTTTGTTATTAAATGTAATTGAGAGATTTTCTAGGGATTGGTCTCCTTAGTGGAGCAACCGGATTTATCATCAACAGTTGTTCTCTCGCAGAGCACTTAGAGAAACCGCAATCCTCTCCATCTGTCAGCTAGAGGATACACCAAATCTCCCTACCACCGCCCAGCTTCAGGTTGAACGACTTCTTAAGGAGGCACGGTAGGCAGGCAAAGGGGTCGCTTATCTGGAGGATGGATCTGGATCTTGGGATCTCTGCGAATTGTTTATGCCTGGAAATGCCAACTAATTTTCCTCAGATATATATTTGGATCTTTGGAGAGGTTCTTTTTGGAGGTTTTGCGATATGAGGACCGCAAGGGAGAGAGAGAGCTATTCGACGCTGAAGAGATTGGAATTGTTTCCATCTCTCTGAGTACTATGGTCCTCTCTGCGAATGCTCTGTATTTGAAAAGAAACTCTGCGTTGGGCATTCAATAAGAGAGCTCTGGCGAAACATAACTTGTTTACGGAGTAAGTTTTCCAGTTAGCGCCTGCGGTTTGGCTATGTGATAGTTTTTCCCATCAACGAGTGGTCCGCTTTGGGACTCTGATACTAATGCATGGTTTGGCAGAGAGAAGCGAGACAAAATCAAAGTTTTGTTTCAGCTTGAGTCAAAGAAAAGGAAAACGAAGTGAGCTCGGTGATGAGAGAGCAAGTTTAATTGTACTGGAGCTCTGAATGTAAATAATGAGAATCAATCCCGGGGGGCAGTACCCCTTTGCGTTTAGGTGAGTGAATTCACTGTCGTGAACATTTCATTTCCAAGTATCGATATTTCTGTGTGACAAACCAGCGTGTTAGGTGCTAAGGCCCGAAACCTTACATTAGTCTGAGTTATAGTTACTTGATTAACAAGGTTGTATTACACCCGCATGGATCTCTGTTTTTTTTTTTTCCTTTGATGTCCCTGTCATTTTGTTCAGGCCTTTCCTAATTCTTGGGTTGCGTAGACAATTCAAAGAAAAACCTGATCATCGAATAGTAGTATATGAAGCTCTGTTTAAGTGATCTTTTATGAAAACATATTCTTTGGAAAATCCTGATTTTCGTAGGGTAGAGTTAACTTCAGTTTTAACCAGCGCATTAGAATTTTAGGTTTGAAACTTCAGTTCTCAGTTTCCTTTTTATGAATTGCTGCGATCTAACTAGGTAAATGTATATTACTGTTGGTTTTCTTTGTGTTTCCAGTAAAATGCAAGGAGTCCTGTACATAATCCCTGTCCTTTTAATAGAAGTATTACTCTGATTGATAAGTCTTGTTTTATAAAAACGATCTTTGTACTTTGACTATGTTTTGGCGGACTCCGGTAAGCATTTACATACTTGTATGTATGCCCTTGTATTTTATGTTTTCAAAATAGAAATCCCAAACCTTTCCGACTTGGGTAAATACTTTTTGTGAGTAGAGCAAAGTAGGACGACTCTGAATGAAAGCCCCATCCCAAGAAAATGAATTCCTCATTTATAATTGTGCAAACGAAAGAACGGATCTCAAAACTTTTAATAATTCGAGAAGATGGTGTAACTCTTCTGGATCGGTGATATCGATCCTCATTAGCTCTTAATAGATGTGTTTTTCTTGGTTAATATATAGGTGGTTAAGGTTGGATTGATAGATCCGGTGAACCCTTTCCTTTTTGTATTGTTTTATATTTTCCTCAAGACCTTTTCATTTGGCCTGGATACGTAAAGCTAAAATCTAGATAGCTAATGTCAGTAATAGAATACTTTGGCCCACAAAGGCTTTAGGCTTGGTGGAGACCATTGTTAAATTTTAGCAACACTATTGCATTTCTAAATCATTCGGGTTTAGCCTTAAAAGTACAATTCTTGATTTGTATCTTTCCCTTTTCTATCCTTTGCTTATAATTTTAAAGAAATATCAGTTAGTTCACTGGAATGCACCTAAAGTGCATAACTCTCCACTATAGCAAATAAAATAAATTAAAAAGTGAACTCTAACTTATATGTACATATAGGAATATATATACTATATAATTGAGAAAGTTTAATAAAGTAAAAAGGTGAACTATTCTATGTACATATATATATTTTAGTTATAGGAATAAAAATATTATATAAGTGAGAAAGTTTCAAAAAATCATATTGGACTAATCATGTGTAGGGGTAATTTTTACGTGGTTAAATCATTGAATGATTTATATTTTCAAAAGTATGTAATGTTCACCCTCAGTCAAGATCATGTTAAATTATATACCTTTGCGTATTTGATTGAGGAAGAGACTTAGTATCTTGTGTGATGCCTTGAAAGGTGGCCATGTTAAAGTTGGGTGATAATGCCTTTATGGGGTAGTTTAATTTAGGTGGGTTAGCAACAATTTTTGTTGCACTTTGTAAACCTCTCTTTTTGAGTAATAAAAAGATTTGACCCCTCCCCTTTTGTGGATGTAGCCCAGGATGCGAAGGTCCCTTGTATTCATGTAATGTTGAGGATTGTCGTAGTAATTACTCTCCGTGTTATAGGCTGTAGGAGAGCAGAAAAGAAGTATCGCAACAATGATGTTGCAGGTTGTAATCCTTATTGGGATATTTTAATAAATGATACGATAACAGTTCTGGTGGACGTAACCCGAAGAGTCGGGTGAACCATGTATATTCGTGTCGATGTCTCTACCTTTTATGCATCTTGTATTATCTTTTATGCGTCTTGTATTTTGTTTCATGTGTCTTGTATTATGATACTGACGGCCTTGTTGTTATATAGATGTATAATGGTACCTTATCAAAATGATTCTTGGTGAAAAGGTTATTCCTTGTTACATGTTGTTCGTGGATATGAAGGTAATTATTGTTTAAAATTCAGGAAGATTATAATTATTATAAGAGTTCCATACAACGTTATGAACAAATACATTTGGGGTATCCTCGGTTTTGGATTGGTTATTGAATAATCCAAGTAATCTGTTAATGATCGATATAAAGTACAATGGTGTTATTTTGTATATAGAATTGTTCCAAGTATGATAACGAAGTCCATAGACATGTTTATAATTTTAGGTAAAAATTTCGATGTGGAAATTATATTATATTTATCTTTAAAAAGTTTTGGAATCTACTAAATTTTATTGGCCTCGTGATTTGGGGTATGTTACAGAATTTCTCTTAGGACTTCATCCTTTACGTCTCGGCATCTGACCACGCCATGTCAAGGGTCTTGGTTCAAGAAGACGCTGCTCGCCAGGAGCATGTCATTTATTATGTCAGCCAAACCTTGTCTAGACCACCCCTACGTTACCCATATGAGGAAAGAATGGCCCTTGCCATCGTCCTTTCCGTCCAAAAATTGTGCCATTACATTTTACTTAGTCATACTACAATTGTCTCCAACTCCAACCCCATGGTCTACCTTTTAAACCGGTGACTTCTGCAAGGTCGTGTCGCCAAATGGGTAATCATACTCCAAGAATATGACCTAACTTTCACAACCCTTAAGAGTACTAAAGCCCTTGCACTTGCCCAGCTCATAACCGACCTCCCATCCCTTTTGCCATCCCTAACCATCTTCGATGAGTTACCAGACAATCATTTGTTCATCATCTCATCAGATGACCCATGGTACGGTGATATTCTGCTGTACCTTCACACGCAGAAGTTTCGACCCACCATAAATCATGATGGATGCCGCCGTATTCATCACCATGCCTCTCGGCATCTCCTCTTGGGTGATGTCCTTTACCGGCGAGGGGCTGATACTATCCTCCATTGTTGTCTTACACATGAGGAAGCCAAACAAGTCCTCAATGACTGTCATAGCGACGCCTACGATGGACATTTCTCAGGGATGGCCACCGCCCAGAAGGTCATCCGGGATGGATACTTCTGTCCCACACTGTTTATCGATTGCATCACAATAGTCAAGCATTGCCATAATTGCCAACTCTTTACCCCAAAGGCATGGACACCACCCTCCCCACTCCATCCAGTCATCACTGTTGGCCTGTTTTGCAAATGGGCCATCGACTTCATGGAATGTAAACCCTCTTCCGCAAACAGCCATAAGTACATCATTGTCGCCGTCGACTACTTCACCAAATGGGCTAAAGCCATGCCCAGCTTCAACTGTAAAGCCGACACTGCTGCTCGTTTCTCTTTTAACCATGTTATTACACGATTCGGGGTCCCAAAATAGCTTGTCTTAGACCATGGTTCACATTTTGAAGATGCCATTTGGCACGAGTTTTCAACACTCCTTAAGTTCAAACATCAGTATGCCTCTGCTTACTACCCCCAAGGGAATGACCAAGTTGAAGCCATTAACAAAATTTTGAAAACAATCCTCCAACGCACTGTTGACTGACATAAGTCCAATTGGCATAACATGCTTTTACCTGCATTATGGGCTTACCGTACATCAACTAAGACTGCCACCAGTTTCACCCCTTTTCACATAGTTCACAGCGTCAAATCTGTCCTCCCCATCGAGTGTCAGATCCCCTCTCTACACATCGCTATTGAACTTGTCCCTGACACCTCCTCACTTGAACAACTCCTATTGTTATTAGAACAAGCTGATGAGGACCGTCGCGCAACCCTTGAAACCATTGAAGCTGCCAAGAACCGCTCCAAAGCTGGTTATAACAAACATGTCCACCCATGAGCTTTCCGTGAAGGAGATCTAGTCCTCGTCTACGACCAAGCCCACGACAGTACCGGAAAAGGGAAGTTCGAATCCATGTTGCAAGGCCCTTACATAGTGCATACCTTCCTTGGGCATGGGGCATATATTTTAGCTGACTCAAAAAGCCACCCCTTGTGCAACCCCCGTAATGGGTTGTACCTTAAACACTTTTATCCTTAATAATCCCACGGACCCGTTGGTCCGTATTGTATAGTTTGCTTTCTTTTTGTTTTTCACTTTTTTACCACAACCTTACATTCATCATTTTTGCATGATCACAGATGGAACATATTCCACCTCATTACATTGGCTTCGCTAATGGAGCTAGCCGTTGGTCTCCAAACCTGGCCTCTACAGCATGGGTCTTATATTCCCCTTCACATGAGTTGATTCACCTTGACGGAATGTGCATAGGAACTACTACCAATAACCAGGCTGAGTATGATGTTGTGACCAGTCTCCTGACTAATTCCCTTCATATGGGTATATGTCACCTTCATGTGTTCCTTGACTCCCACCTACTTGTCTCCTAGCTCAACAATTGCTACCAGGTGCATGATCCTTGCCTCTTTCGACAGTTCCTGTGCACAAAACAGCTTAGCCAACAGTTTGAATCCATAACATTAACCCATGTCCCAAGAGCTCAGAATAGTGTTGCAGATCAAATGGCTAACAACATCCTCGACTGGCATATCAATCACACCATGTAAATCATCCATCATGTATAATCATCACATTAAAAACATAAAAATACCAAAAACACTGCATCCACAACAATGGACATCCACGTGCCTACCATACCCCACCATTTGAATCCATGTGCAATAACATAACAAAAACTATACAGGGGCATCCATGTTCCTATCATAATCCATACAAAACAATACATGTGCATCCATGTGCGTACACAAAATCATCACCGCAAAAAATGCATCCATGTGCATATATATATAAATATATCATCGTCATATACATGTCATGAGTTCCCCGACACTCATTTATACAAAAAATATACATCAAGGAACCCCAACAGCATCCCTATCATAAAATACATGTCGTCTATCCAAAAATCTCGAATGCCCATATGCATCGGGGGGGAGTCCCCAGCACTCCCTAATGAGAGTCATATCCCCCATTTGAATCCTCCCTAGCCTCCTATGCTACGAACTCCTCCTCTCCGCGCTCCTCCTCCGGATCCTCCTCCTCCCCCTATTGATCCTGACCCCTAGTCACCTCGGCCATAACTGCCACCCGAATCAAGATAGACTGCCTACTCATGGAGCCTCGTGATAGGCCTCGACTACATCCCGATCCAGCTCCCTCCACCCCTCGTCAGAGACCCCAACCAATAGCCGGTCGAAGGTAAATCGTAGGGCCTCCGAAGTCACCTCTGCATCTCAACGTCGCACCTCCCCCGATCGGGAAAGGATAGCATGGATACATGCCCTCGCCGCTCACTATGCACTGGTGGTGGCAGCGGTCCCACATCTACATCAAACCAAATCACAACTAGTCAGCATCATCATATATATCGATCTCTAACATCAAAACATCCAATATAAAACAATATGAAAGCTAGATACATACCATCTGGGCCCCAAGCCTTCCCTGGGGATCGCGGTGCCTCTGGATTCGCCGTTAGTCCATACCAACGTATGGATAGTCATCAAAGGTCAGTGGCAGCTGCAACCACTGTAAGTAGAGCTCCTGCATGATGTATTGCCCCACCTCTCCCCCACCCCGCTATCACATCATCTCACCCCACCGCACCATCCGTGGCTCCCTCAAACCCCCAGCACGGATCGGCACTCTCGGTTGCAGTGTCGGCACCTGCTCCATAAAGAAACAACACAAGAATGACCCATAGCATAATCCCTTGCCAGATTCCTTCACCGAGGTCAGCTGCCGCTGTATGCAGGTGAGGAGCATATGGCCCCAAGCAAAGTAATTCCCTTGTAAAACCCTCTCGACTAGCTGCATCTATCCCCCAGACACCCGGTTGGTCCCCTGCGACCCTAACACTCGGACCACGCATGCTGCAATCGCCTGAACTGATGGCTCCTCCAAGTCACAAATCAATAGTGCTATCTTATGCACTATTGCAGTAGGAAGGCAGTACTGGTCCAACATCTCCTCCATGTCCACATCTGCAGACACCCATGGCTGAGTATCCGCCACCCTACCCAATCATGTTAATCCCATCATAAAGTACACGTCTTCCAGGGTGAGCACTAGTCTCTCCCCCTGCACCATGAAGCACAGACTATCGAGCTCCCAAAAACTCACTAACTTGTTCAGCAGTAGTACTGTTGAACGCATCATCAACACTTGTGTGAACTTCAACAGTTTGCACAACTCCAAAGTCCCCCGGACATGTTGGTCACCCCGTATATAGTCCATCAGGTCATCTGGTATATCCCGTTCTCTCCAGAGTACAATCGGCATCCTATCAATCAAAGAACGAAAACTCATTAGTATATCATCTAATAAACCATCATCCCTCCCCCAGTATGACTCCGCAATCCTGATCTAGATCGCGACTGTGCGAACCCATGCCACGATCCCAAATCGTGGCTATTAGGACTATAGACGTGGTCGCAGATCGTGCCTATGGAGCCCACAGTTGCAATCGCAGATCACAGCTATCCCAGCCATAGTTGCGATCCCAAATCGCGGCTATCCCAGCCACAGCCGCGGGCACGGATCGTGACTACCTAGGCCTTAGCTGCGATCCCAGATCACAGCTGTGGAGGCCATAGTTGCGATCACAGATCGTGGCCATCACCTCGCACCCGCAATCCACACCCACGTGGACCATACCAACCCCCTTGAGGACCCACTACCCACCCAAATCCAGAAAAAATTAAAGTTCTGATTTCAGTGGAATACCTACAACTCGCGGAAATGAAATCGACCGGTCCAATCGCCCAGAAATCTCAAATTCTCTCTAGCCCACCACACTCTCTGTCAAAGTCAACCGCACAAATGACACTTAGCATTATGGGTCCACTTACTATTTATAGACAATTGACTTTTCTTGATTTGGCCATTATGCATTCATACGGAGTCTATTTTCCAAACCGTTTTCACCACTGTAATTAGCACAACGAGACCTTCAGAATGGTCGACTCGGTTTCTATTTTTCTTCAAACCCATTTTTTTGGAATTTTTTCCCCGCACGTCGCCATCTCGATTTGGATGCCACATCGGCTATTGTCAGTTTTTAGCATTCCTTATACCATTGGATTAAGTTTTCTGAGCCCGTGACGATGCTTGAGATCATTTCTTTCTCTCACCCCCATGTTTTTTGGGCATCTTTTACCAACCCCTTGTCATCTCGGTTTGCATGCCACCTCGGTCGTTATCTGTTTTTAACACTTTTTATATCACTGGATTAAGTTTTCCGCGCTCATGATGATGCTTGAGATCATTTATTACTCTCACCAAGAACAGTTTCAAGATTGTGTCCCGACACCCTGCTGCCTCGTTTTTTTGCGCCACATCGGCCACCATCGAATTGTTACACATTTTTACATGAGCCATTCACTCCATTCATACTGCAATTATTTCGTTATTTTTCCACCATTAATCATCCTAGAAGGAGGCCCACCAGTGTTCCCCCACACCCTCGTTCTTGGTTCTGATCGATGTTCCTTGATTGAACACTCTCTCCTTGCTTGGCCATTCATGTTGTTTGGTATAATTTTATCCTTTTTTCAGGCCGAACAAGTCCTTTAAAGAAAAGGCACTTAGGGAGTTTATGTTAAGCTCTTTTTTGACTCCTTAAAAATGAAAAGATCGCCAAGCAATCTTGCTTCCTTTCATGCTCGTTAAAGTACCTGAAAGGGCCTCTATCTAGTATAAGTTTACCCATTTTCCAGACCTAGTAGACTAATTATGAAAAAGGAATACTCTGGTCACACCGGCTAGTGTTGATGTATATGTAACTTCGGAATGTATTTCATCTATGTATTTTATATATATTTATTGTATCCTTATAAGAGATGTGTTATTCCTCTATAAGGAAGTGCCGTCATGTGGATTGACAAGTGTCGCAAGTGTGTGTACTTGCTGACGGGTTATTAGACCACAATGTGTGGGGTCGGCTCTGAAATATATATTATATTGTGGATGTATCTAGATAGACAAGTCGGCCCCATAGTGTAACTGGGCAAACAGGTTAGTATAAATAGAGATCAGGAAATCTCTATTTTCATCATTTGGAAAGTCACACTTCTCTCACTCAGAAAGTGGCACCCTAGTGAGGAGGAGGATCATCTGCTACTAGGAGACTATCTCAGTGTATTTTGGTTGTACTTTGGTTGAGGCATTGCTCTCTCTATCTCTGAGGAAGTTGTGGGGTTTTTCACCTTAGGGTTTTCCCCACTGAAACTCTGTGTCTCTTATCTCTCATGCTTTTGATTCTTGTGATGCTTGTCATGCTTATTGTGATTGTTATGCATTGATATACTGTATATGTTATTCTCTCAGTGAAGATCCTAGAGTATTGTGAATTAATGCTCAAAATTTAACATGGTATCAAAGCTAACCTGAGAAGAAGACATTTTGTAGTGACGGAAAATTGAGTTTCTTGTTTATTGGGTTTCTCTCCACATATTTTGGAAAAGCAATATAGTAGATTGCCTCTACTCATCAAGGCGAATCTATCTGTCCAATCAGAATTCCATTCTTAGCATTTTCTGATTTGGCCCTAAAAATTAGGGTTTCCACAAAAATAGGAAGTTCTGAAATTTGAAGACATAGCTGGAAGCTCCTTGCAAACATCGAAGTTTAGAGCTTTGGATCGAGATTTTTGGCTCGGTAGATCTCCGGGAAACTCAAACCCTAATTCAAGGCTCTCCCTAGTGAACCTAGGAGGACAAAAAGACAAATATGAAGGGCAAAGCTTTGCTGATCTCAAATTCTAAATACACCAGGCTGATCAGCTCATCAAGGCGCATCTTTCTATCCTTTCAGAAAGTTGAAAGTCACATTTTGAATTTTTAGGGTTTTTCCGACAAACCCTAATCCGGGACGAGATCTAGTTTTCAGCATTTCAAGTGGTAAGACCTAAATATTTTCTATTTCCATTTGAAGTACTCTTTAAGATGTCTCTCCACACCAAGCTTTAGGATAAGCTTGAAGGGGTTGATAACTTCTGAGCTTGGAAGTATAGGATTGGGTTAATCCTGGAAGAGAATGAGTTGGACTCATATATAAAAGAAGACATCCCTATCCCAGAGGATGAAGAGGCTAAAGTATTGCATAAGAATATCTTGGTCAAGGAAAAGAGACTCATTGTTGATTCTATCAAAGACCATCTGTAGGACCCCGGTCCTAGATAATCTAAGTTCATAAATAAAGATCCTTCTAAACATTGTTGACATAGTGTTTCATATCTCTGTTTTGTTTTCGTTTTTTCTAATTTGGTTAAATTTCATGTCTAAAAAAAAAATATAACACGTTTTCATTTGCAGGTCAAATTTATTTCTAACATTTACTACCCTTGTGCAGGTGTACAGTATATATATAAATGCATTTTCTCATTCAATTTAATTTCTTTTATAACATGAAGTAATAAATATTGACAGAGTTAGAAAGGGGTCATTATACCTGCAAGGAAAATACCTGCAAATAGCTAGTAGATCCCTTATGTTTTGCTGCTTCCTTTGCCCTGTTTCGCTGCTTCCTTTGCCCTGTTATAGACCTGCAATCAAACTCTTTCCACAAACCTGAAACTCAACCTGCCCAAACAGTTTTTCCACCCTGCCAACTGGTGAGGTCTCGCCGACCACCCAGTTCCAAAGGTACCCCTTTGGACCCCCGAGCCCAAACCGAGTACAAGCCAACCTGTATTTCCCTTATGTAAACTCTCCAACAAGAACCTCCTTTCTTTGCTGCTCTCTCCTGCTATCTCTACTCCCTCTCCTATCCAAAATATGCAAGGTGAAGAAGACCCCTTCTCCTCCTTCTCCTCTCGACCTTATTCCCTTCCTTTCTCCTTCCACCGACTCCTCCTATCATAACTACCCCTATCCTCATCATTAATTTTTCCCAACTCCCTATTCCTCCTCGAGCCCCAACATTTGACTCCCAAAACAAGATTGTATTATTTTATTATTAAATTTAAGTTTGGGTTGGTTCATCTTGCAACCTCAACCGACAATCTTTTGGCAATATTATAACATTCTTTCCTTTTCCAAAATTTTAATTAATAATTAATAAAATGTTATTTAAAATTTTACATCAACCATAAGTGTTTCACACTCACACGTTTTACCCCATTAATTACTAGTCATCTCTCGATGACCTTATAATTAAATGTATCATAATTTAATTTATAATTTATATTAAACATCTCCCAATGTACATTTCGACACTTGTTCATCAATTGCATAATATATCTATTTATAATTTACCGTATTTTCTAATTAACTTAGACATGACAATAATTAAGTTAATAGTAATAAATTAATTCTTATCCATATGTTTTAATTAATTAACTACCTTGTAATTAATATTAACCTATCAAATTAATATTACTTTAATTAACATTACAATAGCGATTTAACATGTTAACCCTTAGTCTTGACTAATTAAATTCATTAATATTAAATCATGCATTATTAACCAATTGCATTAATTACTACCTAAGTTAACCATAACATGTTTATTAATCAACAATAATCAACATTAATCACAATAATTAACACTAATCAACATTAGATCTTGATCATCATGCATTACCACCTAAGTCACTCATTCAACCTATTCCATTATCTTAATCATAAATTACTAACTCAATGTATAAATTTAATCTCCTGGTTAGATAAGTAGTAATAATGTAATTAATGCCTAATCATTATAGTTCAGTATTATTTCACGCAATTGACACATATGTAGACGAGTTATGTAAGCGTAGCTACGGCTTACATACCTCGTGTAGGTACACTAATAGTACTAAACCACACAACATTCTTAATTAATTAAGTTAATGTTTATTGACGCATTCCTAACATAATTTGACTATTGGGTCATTCGCTTAATTAAGTACCATTAACTAACGAACAATAATACCAGTTACTAATTTACGACACACGACTCTGCAAGGTCCTCAACATATACAACTGATCAAGTCTTCCATCCTAACATCATGGTACACCTACCTACCTACTCCATCTATCTAGTTCACAACTAACTTCCACATCCTATCCTTCCTCTGCTGGACTACCCTGAAGTGCCAAGTCATGGCCGGCTCCAGTTAGAACCCGTAAGCGGAAGTGTCGACTACATCGACCAAACTTCCCCAGCAGGCAACCACCAGTCATCATCACACACCTTGGGGAGCGCGCCATAGCACAGCCCTCCCATGACTCTGGGTTTCGGGGATAAACGGTGGGTAAAGCCTCCACCCCCCTAATGGAACAAGGGACTATGTCTACCCGACATAATAACCGTGTTGCACTTGTACTCGGTTTGTCATCGTATAACCAATCTGGGCGGTTGAGTTTCATGAAACCCTACCCCACCCATACATCATAATAAACAGCATAATAATCATGCGAAAGTAAATAATGCATCACCTGCATACCATTTATCTTTCGGAGTCCATGTCCCCGAGGCTCTCCCACCTCGTAGGACCCAGCTATCACTTAGCCTTTTTAACCTGTAAGTCAGTCCTCGACATACAATCTTGAATATCGTGCATGTACACATACATTTCATCATAACATAACAACAATAATCAATTTATTATTTTCACCATGCACTCGGTATTATAACATTCTTTCTTTCAACAATAACTTAATGGTACCCACGTACCCATCGTTCATTAACTTGCATTTATGAGACATAACTAACACATGATACATATCTAACATGACTACATATCCTAATACTAACATCACACACACACATATATATGTCGGGAAAATTATAGAACCACATGTCCATAGTGTCACCAAACCGACGAAGTCTCATAATCAAGTAAACACAACATATAATAATAGTTTAGGTAGAAATGTCAAAATGGGGCGTTACATACACCCACCCTTCAGGAAACTTCGTCCCGAAGTTATGGTCAAGATAATGTGGATCAATCACGATGCATGATCTGTGCATCCTCCCAGGTGGCTGAACCTAGAGTGTAATTTCCCTACTGGGCCACCTCCTAAATATACATAACGACATCTACAAAGTCTATTCATTTAATCTTATTGGAGGTGTTATATTTCGTTTAACATTCGCATAGGTTGTTGGTTTGACTACTCAAGGTTCATTACCATACTTAACCCATAGAATATTCAACATCCTTGTTAAATTAAATTAATTTGTACGTTCTATAATGTGATTCATAAGAACACCTTGTCTTACATATTACTTTCAATTTAATTCTTAGTCATTGTCATGACTCTTTAATCGGATCTCATCTTTAATAAATTTCAGTTTGACTTACGCCATTTCTCTATATCAAGATTTATTATTAGTGATAAATTATGAAGCCATCATGCTCTTTATTTAGAGGTTGTTGGTTTAATGATACACCCATTGAGACTACTGTTTAAGCATGAAGGAGAACTTCCATATCATCATTAACAACTTTCCGAGTCCAACTATAACTTATCTTCGACTGCATTTCTATTCATCTTGTAATCCTTACCTCATTGTCCTATGTTTGATACTATTTCGCTAACTATCCCTACCTCAATATACCCATTTCCTTCATTCACATATCTATGTTAATGCACTAATCTTATCTACTCTATTACTTCAGTATCTAAGTTACACTAATTAAATTTTTTTTTTTTTCATAATCCATTAATTATACAAGATGGTGACTCTTACGTATTTGTGCACACTAACATTATAATCCTTACTCCTCATTACTTATACTATACTAACAATACTTCCATCTCAACATGCAAATAAGCTCATGTGTTCTCACACCTTACCAAATACTATGGTCGTTGCTCATGTGGTTTAACCCCTTTACTTATCTCAATGGTCACTTGTCATCGACATGCTTATAATTGATATGTTGCAATTTTGTTGTTGTCGTTCTCGTTGTTTTAGTCGTAGTAGGAGTTGTTGTTGTTGTTGTTGTTTTTTTTGTTTTTTTTTAAACCTACATAAATTCATTCAATTCACAATATTACTTGGATGTGTGATACCATTACTTGCTCATACATGAATATGAGAAATCTTGCAATTAACACATCATCAACAACCTATGCTAATGTGGGGTATCTTAGGTAATTCCCAACTCGGCACACTCAACAATGTCCTTCAAAACACTATATAACCATACTTAAGGCTAATAATTAGGTTAAAATCAAGTCGAATTCGTTACAAAATCCAAATTTTCCATTAAGTAATTGACTACTTCTAAGCCATACATCACACACCATTTTCCCACCAATGCATTACATTATGAACCGCTTTCAAGAAATATGACTTATGCATCTTGCGATATATCATTTTTCTTTTGTTTACAAATTAAATTATGACATAAAGTCATTCCCTCACCGGATAGTATCACACCCTCACAAATTTCCCCCTAACATGAATACATAGGTTTCCCACAGAATTTTTACAATTTTACAACCCTGTCTATTGTCGATCAACTTTTAATTTATCCTCGTAGAGTGAAGATGATGGTCATTTATTTACTTGGAATACCAAAATTAATTTCATGTCCTACCATGTCTTGATGAAACATGCACAAATTCTTCTATTACAATCTTTTCTTTATTATTACTGCCAACGTCTTTAGTGGCCGCAACCTCTCACTAATATATTGGGTGTCATTGTACTCTTCTAGTTAGGGACTAAGTTAAATGCCCGAATGCATTCGTGTTACTTTACACTATTGCTACCTCATACAATCGTTGGTTTGATATCTATCTGCTTCACACATTTTAGACGTAATAATAATGCCACTTATTATTATTATTATTATTTTATTTTATTTTATTTATTTATTTTATTTTTTTCCTAGTCATTATCTATACATCATTCACCAACTACTGCTCCTTAATTAATTATCTCATCGTTTATGTTATTGTGAACTCCTTGCCGCCGCCATGATTTTGAGTACTTTTCGTGCACAATTCTATCCACTGATGTGGTGATAGTTCCATTCCCTACCTTCATTACAATTCACGTCCCTCATATTACTTCTATAATGGCATACAAAAATTATTACATATATATATATATATTAGTAACTTTTAATAATGGCCATACTTTAGTTGTTAGCTTGCATGCTATCCATAACATATTGTCGTAACAAAATTTAAATTTCATATATCCATTCACCTCCTCCCATACTATGTTTGAAATAATTCTTCCTTTTGTACCATTCTTTCTATCACTAACACTCTCATGGTAATCATGTGTTGTTGAAACATCTTGTCTTTTACCTATTTGAATTTATGTTGTCCTTACTTTCGCCTATATATCTACTGATATCATTATCACTTTCAAACATCTTAGTTCCTACCAATTTACATGTCTAATCGTTATAAGGCATCACTTCATTTGATGCTCTTCAAAATGTATTCTTAGTACTTTTAATGTTTTCATTAGTTCACAAGCTACCTTGTTCATAATAATATAACACATGTCATCCCTCAACAATTGGACATAGATTAATCCACAATTGATGCACACTCAACGTGAGTAAGCTCAACATTACAGAGCTTTTAATAATTTGGTCTAAACACCATGTCACACATCATGATACATCATGCAATAAGTAGACAATTTTCCCTAAAATTTCACCCCCTCCCTTACACGACAGTCTCCCTTCTACCATTTAATGCGTTTATTATCCTCTTATAACTTATGTACAACGATATAATTTTCTCTATGATACCTAAGTAGAATCCTCGACGACATATCATCAAATGCGACACTCCTTGGTATAGAAGAAAGAAAAAAAAAATGTTTCTTTCATTAATAATAGAAGTTAAGGAACCTCTTTATGGGCTACATGATCCCACAACGGCATCATTCATGTGATTCGTGAGGTAAGACACTATGTCTTTGGTAAAAAGCAAGGCTTCGGATTGCTCTCATGTCATAGGCAGTCATCTATGGCCATATCTACTGAGAGGTTACACTTGTCGTGATCTTGTGCACGAACCCTCTTATGTCACTCAACCTAACTTGAGTCAACTCCTAATCCTACAACCAATTCAAATTACTTTACAATTTAAACCTAGAATTTTTTTATAAGGTTTTTTTTATATATATATATATTTATTATAGAGTTAATTAATTAAGGAAATAAGATTTTACTAATCTCCCACATGAGATGTAAACCTTAATCAATTTTAATAATTTATAATATATATATATTATAAAACTAACCCATAGTTCATAATAATTATTAATTCTAATTTATAATTCATGTAATAACACTAAAAAAAAATGGAATTATAATTTTGTTAAAATTTAAATAACTTGATAATTGTGCTAATAAAATTTAACCGAATTCAATTTTAACTAAAAAGATAACTTTAATTAATTATCATTCAGTAACGGACAACATTAAATTATAATAATATTATTAAATATTTAACAATTTATACGATCACAAAACTTGAATAATAAATTATAAATTGCTCAAATAATAACCTAACCCTAATATCTTAATGGACCGCATCCTTGCATGAGGCCCACGCGTCCTCCTCACATCCCCCCATGGCCATGCACCAAGTAAATATTAAAAAAATAGCTAAACCCTAAAAAGGGCCGATCCGTGGGATGTCGGTCATTTCCTCCTTAGATTTTCGGCAAGCTAGGTCTGCAACTCCATGTGGTTGCTTGGCTAAAGCTTCCATAGCTTCTCTCATTCATGGATTTACCATTACAGTTCGTCCTACTGGATAAGATCTGCATCTCAGCTTGGCTCCTACAGAATTCACTGGACAGCTCCTCGGCGAAGGTTTGTTCTTATGACCATTTTCTTCTTCCCCCTGTGTTTTTTTTTTAAACCTGGTCTCTCCTTATGCTATCTGATCTGTATTTAGTTATTCAATGCTACACAGAGGCGACAGCCCAGCTGGGCGCCCCTCCCTTACACCTCTCTGCAAAAAAACTGGGGCTTTCCCCACCGGCCAAGGTCGCAGGCCCATGGCCGCGAGCCCCTGACTGCGCCGAGGCCGCATGCCCATGGAACATAGGAAGTGCCGCTCTCTAGCTTGGGCGCTTGAACTGTAGGCTACTGCGTGGCTACCAGTCATTGAATTTGGCCTTTCAGGCGCCATATACTTGCTAAGTTAAGACAGATTTAGAGACAGTTTCTGAAGATTGATTTACTTATCAAGAAGGGGTTTTGTTTTTGTATTCGTTCTCTATTTTATTTTTATTCTTTTATATACACATTTTTTTTTACAGAGAAGCTCGGACTGGCGGCAGCCCAGCTGGGCGCCCCCTCCTGCTCCTCTCTGTACCCACATGGACGGGGCCTTTCCCCCTGGCTGAGGCCGCAGGCTTGGCTGCGCCATGGCTGCAGACCATGGCCGCGCAGAGGCCTCAGGCCCATGGTTGTTAACCTCTCGCCGTGCAAGCAAATAGCAAGCAAAATTTAAATAAAATCTTCACGAATAAGAATATTTTCATGACCTTAATGAAATAATTCTTACGCACTGTATTTTGCATCTTAACCTAGCAAAGAACTGAGGGAATTAGTCTGTCACATCGACAGTGGATTATGCAATCTCTCTGAAGAAGAGGAGGAGGTGGCAGGCCATCTGCCCTCGACATCAGCAGTCCATGGTTCGATAGCATGTTATTGTAAGGCTACAAATGAAAATAACGAGGGCCGTCATCTGCGATTATAACTTTCTTCAGATCCTTCCTGAGCAGTGGAAGATAGGATGGCGTTTGTGGGCTCTCCCCAGGGCTTGGCTTACTATATTGTGAGCCTGTCTGTATACTAATATTTAATGTACTTTTGTGTCAGTAAACAAGAAGCTACAGATGTTGGAACTTAGAGAAAATAACCCCGTTAGTTGAACAAAATAAGTTTTAGTTGTTCACCATCGTCACCATTGATAAGTTTAAACGATTTCTGAGCTTCACGGTGTGATACAAATCATAAAGCCGCCGGCTCTCTCATTCCCTTCCCCTATTACATTCACAGCGGTTGCTAGCGTTTTGCCTCTGTTTTTTCGATTTTTGGGGTTTGATATTACTAATAAATTATTACTTAAGCTCCTACCTCGAGTCCTGTGGATGTCTTCAATATCCTCTATGCACAGGGTTGGTGAATCCCAATATTCGACCCTTGCATTCATGACTTAATTTTATAAGTACATATATATTGTTTTATGATTTATCTAAAGAGGGATATAGCCCATGTCGACTGCAGTCTGGTCGTATTCTGAATGCATTAACATTGCTATATTTTATGAAACAGATAAATACTATATTTATGAACTATTGATTACTTTGAAAACATTCAGCCTGCTATAGTTTGAATACATTTCATACCTGCATTCGTATTTATACAGAAATGATGTGAGCATAACCTTATGCCTCTCGGGATGTTGTGGATATATATATAGAATGACTCTATGTTTAGTTCTCATATTTTATTTTCTGAATAATTATTGAAGTGGATGCCGAACCCTATCAAAGTTTGATCGATGGCTTGAATGGCTTGAATGAATATATTGTCGCCTGGTTGGTTTGTCTTCTTGGAGGAGGCAAAGGCAAAGCAACTGCAGGTAGTTATCGATGTTCGAGGTACTCAATATTTTAATTACGTTGTGAATCGTTGGCATACTTCTCTTGTGAGAATGCAGAAATTTCGTTTATTTCACTGTTTGTCTTTGTTTTTTTTTATTAAGATTTTGCCAATATATATATATATATTATATATTCAGTTTTTATACAAGAAAATATCAATTCTCTTGTTTTATTGTAAAATTTTAAATTAAGGTAAATTTAAATTAGAACTTTTCACAAATATGATTTCACTTGTTTATATATATATATTAAAAAAATGTTTATATGTATATACAATTTTTTTTTTTTTTGTGTGTCATGTATATAACTTTTAACTCTATTCCCCCTTTTTGTTTTAATTCACTTTAATTCAATTAAATTTTAAATAATAAAAGAATGTTGTTCATATATAATTTCTTTTACATTCACATAGAGTTTCTTCCTATATATATTATTATTCTTATTTTTTTATTTTTTTTTATATATATAGCATAACATTCGAATTAATTTCTCTGATTATTTATTGTCTCACTTTTGCAGGTGTAAATTTTGCCTATGACTTTTGACACGACACTTCTTTCGGTGTTTATGCTCAAATAAAAAAAAATTTGGTTAATGTCATGCTAATTCTCTTGGTAATTAACCAGTGTTTTTTTTTTCTTATTCTACATGTCTGTTCGATGTAGTGAGCCCTCTGGTTCCAGATTTGGAACCTGGCTCTGATACCATCTGTAGGACCCCGGTCCTAGATAATCTAAGTTCATAAATAAAGATCCTTCTAAACATTGTTGACATAGTGTTTCATATCTCTGTTTTGTTTTCGTTTTTTCTAATTTGGTTAAATTTCATGTCTAAAAAAAAAATATAACACGTTTTCATTTGCAGGTCAAATTTATTTCTAACATTTACTACCCTTGTGCAGGTGTACAGTATATATATAAATGCATTTTATCATTCAATTTAATTTCTGTTATAACATGAAGTAATAAATATTGACAGAGTTAGAAAGGGGTCATTATACCTGCAAGGAAAATACCTGCAAATAGCTAGTAGATCCCTTATGTTTTGCTGCTTCCTTTGCCCTGTTATAGACCTGCAATCAAACTCTTTCCACAACCCTGAAACTCAACCTGCCCAAACAGTTTTGCCACCCTGCCAACTGGCGAGGTCTCGCCGACCACCCAGTTCCAAAGGTACCCCTTTGGACCCCCGAGCCCAAACCGAGTACAAGCCAACCTGTATTTCCCTTATGTAAACTCTCCAACAAGAACCTCCTTTCTTTGCTGCTCTCTCCTGCTATCTCTACTCCCTCTCCTATCCAAAATATGCAAGGTGAAGAAGACCCCTTCTCCTCCTTCTCCTCTCGACCTTATTCCCTTCCTTTCTCCTTCCACCGACTCCTCCTATCATAACTACCCCTATCCTCATCATTAATTTTTCCCAACTCCCTATTCCTCCTCGAGCCCCAACATTTGACTCCCAAAACAAGATTGTATTATTTTATTATTAAATTTAAGTTTGGGTTGGTTCATCTTGCAACCTCAACCGACAATCTTTTGGCAATATTATAACATTCTTTCCTTTTCCAAAATTTTAATTAATAATTAATAAAATGTTATTTAAAATTTTACATCAACCATAAGTGTTTCACACTCACACGTTTTACCCCATTAATTACTAGTCATCTCTCGATGACCTTATAATTAAATGTATCATAATTTAATTTATAATTTATATTAAACATCTCCCAATGTACATTTCGACACCTGTTCATCAATTGCATAATATATCTATTTATAATTTACCGTATTTTCTAATTAACTTAGACATGACAATAATTAAGTTAATAGTAATAAATTAATTCTTATCCATATGTTTTAATTAATTAACTACCTTGTAATTAATATTAACCTATCAAATTAATATTACTTTAATTAACATTACAATAGCGATTTAACATGTTAACCCTTAGTCTTGACTAATTAAATTCATTAATATTAAATCATGCATTATTAACCAATTGCATTAATTACTACCTAAGTTAACCATAACATGTTTATTAATCAACAATAATCAACATTAATCACAATAATTAACACTAATCAACATTAGATCTTGATCATCATGCATTACCACCTAAGTCACTCATTCAACCTATTCCATTATCTTAATCATAAATTACTAACTCAATGTATAAATTTAATCTCCTGGTTAGATAAGTAGTAATAATGTAATTAATGCCTAATCATTATAGTTCAGTATTATTTCACGCAATTGACACATATGTAGACGAGTTATGTAAGCGTAGCTACGGCTTACATACCTCGTGTAGGTACACTAATAGTACTAAACCACACAACATTCTTAATTAATTAAGTTAATGTTTATTGACGCATTCCTAACATAATTTGACTATTGGGTCATTCGCTTAATTAAGTACCATTAACTAACGAACAATAATACCAGTTACTAATTTACGACACACGACTCTGCAAGGTCCTCAACATATACAATTGATCAAGTCTTCCCTCCTAACATCATGGTACACCTACCTACCTACTCCATCTATCTAGTTCACAACTAACTTCCACATCCTATCCTTCCTCTGCTGGACTACCCTGAAGTGCCAAGTCATGGCCGGCTCCAGTTAGAACCCGTAAGCGGAAGTGTCGACTACATCGACCAAACTTCCCCAGCAGGCAACCACCAGTCATCATCACACACCTTGGGGAGCGCGCCATAGCACAGCCCTCCCATGACTCTGGGTTTCGGGGATAAACGGTGGGTAAAGCCTCCACCCCCCTAATGGAACAAGGGACTATGTCTACCCGACATAATAACCGTGTTGCACTTGTACTCGGTTTGTCATCGTATAACCAATCTGGGCGGTTGAGTTTCATGAAACCCTACCCCACCCATACATCATAATAAACAGCATAATAATCATGCGAAAGTAAATAATGCATCACCTGCATACCATTTATCTTTCGGAGTCCATGTCCCCGAGGCTCTCCCACCTCGTAGGACCCAGCTATCACTTAGCCTTTTTAACCTGTAAGTCAGTCCTCGACATACAATCTTGAATATCGTGCATGTACAAATACATTTCATCATAACATAACAACAATAATCAATTTATTATTTTCACCATGCACTCGGTATTATAACATTCTTTCTTTCAACAATAACTTAATGGTACCCACGTACCCATCAGTCATTAACTTGCATTTATGAGACATAACTAACACATGATACATATCTAACATGACTACATATCATAATACTAACATCACACACACACATATATATGTCGGGAAAATTATAGAACCACATGTCCATAGTGTCACCAAACCGACGAAGTCTCATAATCAAGTAAACACAACATATAATAATAGTTTAGGTAGAAATATCAAAACGGGGCGTTACATACACCCACCCTTCAGGAAACTTCGTCCCGAAGTTATGGTCAAGATAATGTGGATCAATCACGATGCATGATCTGTGCATCCTCCCAGGTGGCTGAACCTAGGGTGTAATTTCCCTACTGGGCCACCTCCTAAATATACATAACGACATCTACAAAGTCTATTCATTTAATCTTATTGGAGGTGTTATATTTCGTTTAACATTCGCATAGGTTGTTGGTTTGACTACTCAAGGTTCATTACCATACTTAACCCATAGAATATTCAACATCCTTGTTAAATTAAATTAATTTGTACGTTCTATAATGTGATTCATAAGAACACCTTGTCTTACATATTACTTTCAATTTAATTCTTAGTCATTGTCATGACTCTTTAATCGGATCTCATCTTTAATAAATTTCAGTTTGACTTACGCCATTTCTCTATATCAAGATTTATTATTAGTGATAAATTATGAAGCCATCATGCTCTTTATTTAGAGGTTGTTGGTTTAATGATACACCCATTGAGACTACTGTTTAAGCATGAAGGAGAACTTCCATATCATCATTAACAACTTTCCGAGTCCAACTATAACTTATCTTCGACTGCATTTCTATTCATCTTGTAATCCTTACCTCATTGTCCTATGTTTGATACTATTTCGCTAACTATCCCTACCTCAATATACCCATTTCCTTCATTCACATATCTATGTTAATCCACTAATCTTATCTACTCTATTACTTCAGTATCTAAGTTACACTAATTAATTTTTTTTTTTTTCATAATCCATTAATTATACAAGATGGCGACTCTTACGTATTTGTGCACACTAACATTATAATCCTTACTCCTCATTACTTATACTATACTAACAATACTTCCATCTCAACATGCAAATAAGCTCATGTGTTCTCACACCTTACCAAATACTATGGTCGTTGCTCATGTGGTTTAACCCCTTTACTTATCTCAATGGTCACTTGTCATCGACATGCTTATAATTGATATGTTGCAATTTTGTTGTTGTCGTTCTCGTTGTTTTAGTCGTAGTAGGAAATGTTGTTGTTGTTTTTTTTTTTTTTTTTTTTTTAAACCTACATAAATTCATTCAATTCACAATATTACTTGGATGTGTGATACCATTACTTGCTCATACATGAATATGAGAAATCTTGCAATTAACACATCATCAACAACCTATGCTAATGTGGGGTATCTTAGGTAATTCCCAACTCGGCACACTCAACAATGTCCTTCAAAACACTATATAACCATACTTAAGGCTAATAATTAGGTTAAAATCAAGTCGAATTCATTACAAAATCCAAATTTTCCATTAAGTAATTGACTACTTCTAAGCCATACATCACACACCATTTTCCCACCGATGCATTACATTATGAACCGCTTTCAAGAAATATGACTTATGCATCTTGCGATATATCATTTTTCTTTTGTTTACAAATTAAATTATGACATAAAGTCATTCCCTCACCGGATAGTATCACACCCTCACAAATTTCCCCCTAACATGAATACATAGGTTTCCCACAGAATTTTTACAATTTTACAACCCTGTCTATTGTCGATCGACTTTTAATTTATCCTCGTAGAGTGAAGATGATGGTCATTTATTTACTTGGAATACCAAAATTAATTTCATGTCCTACCATGTCTTGATGAAACATGCACAAATTCTTCTATTACAATCTTTTCTTTATTATTACTGCCAACGTCTTTAGTGGCCGCAACCTCTCACTAATATATTGGGTGTCATTGTACTCTTCTAGTTAGGGACTAAGTTAAATGCCCGAATGCATTCGTGTTACTTTACACTATTCCTACCTCATACAATCGTTGGTTTGATATCTATCTGCTTCACACATTTTAGACGTAATAATAATGCCACTTATTATTATTATTATTATTTTATTTTATTTTATTTATTTTTTTTATTTTTTTCCTAGTCATTATCTATACATCATTCACCAACTACTGCTCCTTAATTAATTATCTCATCGTTTATGTTATTGTGAACTCCTTGCCGCCGCCATGATTTTGAGTACTTTTCGTGCACAATTCTATCCACTGATGTGGTGATAGTTCCATTCCCTACCTTCATTACAACTCACGTCCCTCATATTACTTCTATAATGGCATACAACAATTATTACATATATATATATATATATTAGTAACTTTTAATAATGGCCATACTTTAGTTGTTAGCTTGCATGCTATCCATAACATATTGTCATAACAAAATTTAAATTTCATATATCCATTCACCTCCTCCCATACTATGTTTGAAATAATTCTTCCTTTTGTACCATTCTTTCTATCACTAACACTCTCATGGTAATCATGTGTTGTTGAAACATCTTGTCTTTTACCTATTTGAATTTATGTTGTCCTTACTTTCGCCTATATATCTACTGATATCATTATCACTTTCAAACATCTTAGTTCCTACCAATTTACATGTCTAATCATTATAAGGCATCACTTCATTTGATGCTCTTCAAAATGTATTCTTAGTACTTTTAATGTTTTCATTAGTTCACAAGCTACCTTGTTCATAATAATATAACACATGTCATCCCTCAACAATTGGACATAGATTAATCCACAATTGATGCACACTCAACGTGAGTAAGCTCAACATTACAGAGCTTTTAATAATTTGGTCTAAACACCATGTCACACATCATGATACATCATGCAATAAGTAGACAATTTTCCCTAAAATGTCACCCCCTCCCTTACACGACAGTCTCCCTTCTACCATTTAATGCGTTTATTATCCTCTTATAACTTATGTACAACGATATAATTTTCTCTATGATACCTAAGTAGAATCCTCGACGACATATCATCAAATGCGACACTCCTTGGTATAGAAGAAAGAAAAAAAAAATGTTTCTTTCATTAATAATAGAAGTTAAGGAACCTCTTTATGGGCTACATGATCCCACAACGGCATCATTCATGTGATTCGTGAGGTAAGACACTATGTCTTTGGTAAAAAGCAAGGCTTCGGATTGCTCTCATGTCATAGGCAGTCATCTATGGCCATATCTACTGAGAGGTTACACTTGTCGTGATCTTGTGCACGAACCCTCTTATGTCACTCAACCTAACTTGAGTCAACTCCTAATCCTACAACCAATTCAAATTACTTTACAATTTAAACCTAGAATTTTATTATAAGGTTTTTTTTTTATATATATATTTATTATAGAGTTAATTAATTAAGGAAATAAAATTTTACTAATCTCCCACATGAGATGTAAACCTTAATCAATTTTAATAATTTATAATATATATATATTATAAAACTAACCCATAGTTCATAATAATTATTAATTCTAATTTATAATTCATGTAATAACACTAAAAAAAAATGGAATTATAATTTTGTTAAAATTTAAATAACTTGATAATTGTGCTAATAAAATTTAACCGAATTCAATTTTAACTAAAAAGATAACTTTAATTAATTATCATTCAATAACGGACAACATTAAATTATAATAATATTATTAAATATTTAACAATTTATACGATCACAAAACTTGAATAATAAATTATAAATTGCTCAAATAATAACCTAACCCTAATATCTTAATGGACCGCATCCTTGCATGAGGCCCACGCGTCCTCCTCACATCCCCCCATGGCCATGCACCAAGTAAATATTAAAAAAATAGCTAAACCCTAAAAAGGGCCGATCCGTGGGATGTCGGTCATTTCCTCCTTAGATTTTCGGCAAGCTAGGTCTGCAACTCCATGTGGTTGCTTGGCTAAAGCTTCCATAGCTTCTCTCATTCATGGATTTACCATTACAGTTCGTCCTACTGGATAAGATCTGCATCTCAGCTTGGCTCCTACAGAATTCACTGGACAGCTCCTCGGCGAAGGTTTGTTCTTATGACCATTTTCTTCTTCCCCCTGTGTTTTTTTTTTAAACCTGGTCTCTCCTTATGCTATCTGATCTGTATTTAGTTATTCAATGCTACACAGAGGTGACAGCCCAGCTGGGCGCCCCTCCCTTACACCTCTCTGCAAAAAAACTGGGGCTTTCCCCACCGGCCAAGGTCGCAGGCCCATGGCCGCGAGCCCCTGACTGCGCCGAGGCCGCAGGCCCATGGAACATAGGAAGTGCCGCTCTCTAGCTTGGGCGCTTGAACTGTAGGCTACTGCGTGGCTACCAGTCATTGAATTTGGCCTTTCAGGCGCCATATACTTGCTAAGTTAAGACAGATTTAGAGACAGTTTCTGAAGATTGATTTACTTATCAAGAAGGGGTTTTGTTTTTGTATTCGTTCTCTATTTTATTTTCATTCTTTTATATACACATTTTTTTTTTACAGAGAAGCTCGGAGTGGCGGCAGCCCAGCTGGGCGCCCCCTCCTGCTCCTCTCTGTACCCACATGGACGGGGCCTTTCCCCCTGGCTGAGGCCGCAGGCTTGGCTGCGCCATGGCCGCAGACCATGGCCGCGCAGAGGCCTCAGGCCCATGGCCGTTAACCTCTCGCCGTGCAAGCAAATAACAAGCAAAATTTAAATAAAATCTTCACGAATAAGAATATTTTCATGACCTTAATGAAATAATTCTTACGCACTGTATTTTGCATCTTAACCTAGCAAAGAACTGAGGGAATTAGTCTGTTACATCGACAGTGGATTATGCAATCTCTCTGAAGAAGAGGAGGAGGTGGCAGGCCATCTGCCCTCGACATCAGCAGTCCATGGTTCGATAGCATGTTATTGTAAGGCTGCAAATGAAAATAACGAGGGCCGTCATCTGCGATTATAACTTTCTTCAGATCCTTCCCGAGCAGTGGAAGATAGGATGGCGTTTGTGGGCTCTCCCCAGGGCTTGGCTTACTATATTGTGAGCCTGTCTGTATACTAATATTTAATGTACTTTTGTGTCAGTAAACAAGAAGCTACAGATGTTGGAACTTAGAGAAAATAACCCCGTTAGTTGAACAAAATAAGTTTTAGTTGTTCACCATCGTCACCATTGATAAGTTTAAACGATTTCTGAGCTTCACGGTGTGATACAAATCATAAAGCCGCCGGCTCTCTCATTCCCTTCCCCTATTACATTCACAGCGGTTGCTAGCGTTTTGCCTCTGTTTTTTCGATTTTTGGGGTTTGATATTAGTAATAAATTATTACTTAAGCTCCTACCTCGAGTCCTGTGGATGTCTTCAATATCCTCTATGCACAGGGTTGGTGAATCCCAATATTCGACCCTTGCATTCATGACTTAATTTTATAACTACATATATATTGTTTTATGATTTATCTAAAGAGGGATATAGCCCATGTCGACTGCAGTCTGGTCGTATTCTGAATGCATTAACATTGCTATATTTTATGAAACAGATAAATACTATATTTATGAACTATTGATTACTTTGAAAACATTCAGCCTGCTATAGTTTGAATACATTTCATAACTGCATTCGTATTTATACAGAAATGATGTGAGCATAACCTTATGCCTCTCGGGATGTTGTGGATATATATATAGAATGACTCTATGTTTAGTTCTCATATTTTATTTTCTGAATAATTATTGAAGTGGATGCCGAACCCTATCAAAGTTTGATCGATGGCTTGAATGGCTTGAATGAATATATTGTCGCCTGGTTGGTTGGTATTCTTGGCGGAGGCAAAGGCAAAGCAACTGCAGGTAGTTATCGATGTTCGAGGTACTCAATATTTTAATTACGTTGCGAATCGTTGGCATACTTCTCTTGTGAGAATGCAGAAATTTCGTTTATTTCACTGTTTGTTTTTGTTTTTTTTTATTAAGATTTTGCCAATATATATATATATTATATATTCAGTTTTTATACAAGAAAATATCAATTCTCTTGTTTTATTGTAAAATTTTAAATTAACGTAAATTTAAATTAGAACTTTTCACAAATATGATTTCACTTGTTTATATATATATATTAAAAAAATGTTTATATGTATATACAATTTTTTTTTTTTGTGTTTCATGTATATAACTTTTAACTCTATTCCCCCTTTTTGTTTTAATTCACTTTAATTCAATTAAATTTTAAATAATAAAAGAATGTTGTTCATATATAATTTCTTTTACATTCACATAGAGTTTCTTCCTATATATATTATTATTCTTATTTTTTTTTTTTATATATATATATATAGCATAACATTCGAATTAATTTCGCTGATTATTTATTGTCTCACTTTTGCAGGTGTAAATTTTGCCTATGACTTTTGACACGACACTTCTTTCGGTGTTTATGCTCAAATAAAAAAAAAATTGGTTAATGTCATGCTAATTCTCTTGGTAATTAACCAGTGTTTTTTTTTTTTCTTATTCTACATGTCTGTTCGATGTAGTGAGCCCTCTGGTTCCAGATTTGGAACCTGGCTCTGATACCATCTGTAGGACCCCGGTCCTAGATAATCTAAGTTCATAAATAAAGATCCTTCTAAACATTGTTGACATAGTGTTTCATATCTCTGTTTTGTTTTCGTTTTTTCTAATTTGGTTAAATTTCATGTCTAAAAAAAAAATATAACACGTTTTCATTTGCAGGTCAAATTTATTTCTAACATTTACTACCCTTGTGCAGGTGTACAGTATATATATAAATGCATTTTCTCATTCAATTTAATTTCTGTTATAACATGAAGTAATAAATATTGACAGAGTTAGAAAGGGGTCATTATACCTGCAAGGAAAATACCTGCAAATAGCTAGTAGATCCCTTATGTTTTGCTGCTTCCTTTGCCCTGTTTCGTTGCTTCCTTTGCCCTGTTATAGACCTGCAATCAAACTCTTTCCACAACCCTGAAACTCAACCTGCCCAAACAGTTTTGCCACCCTGCCAACTGGCGAGGTCTCGCCGACCACCCAGTTCCAAAGGTACCCCTTTGGACCCCCGAGCCCAAACCGAGTACAAGCCAACCTGTATTTCCCTTATGTAAACTCTCCAACAAGAACCTCCTTTCTTTGCTGCTCTCTCCTGCTATCTCTACTCCCTCTCCTATCCAAAATATGCAAGGTGAAGAAGACCCCTTCTCCTCCTTCTCCTCTCGACCTTATTCCCTTCCTTTCTCCTTCCACCGACTCCTCCTATCATAACTACCCCTATCCTCATCATTAATTTTTCCCAACTCCCTATTCCTCCTCGAGCCCCAACATTTGACTCCCAAAACAAGATTGTATTATTTTATTATTAAATTTAAGTTTGGGTTGGTTCATCTTGCAACCTCAACCGACAATCTTTTGGCAATATTATAACATTCTTTCCTTTTCCAAAATTTTAATTAATAATTAATAAAATTTTATTTAAAATTTTACATCAACCATAAGTGTTTCACACTCACACGTTTTACCCCATTAATTACTAGTCATCTCTCGATGACCTTATAATTAAATGTATCATAATTTAATTTATAATTTATATTAAACATCTCCCAATGTACATTTCGACACCTGTTCATCAATTGCATAATATATCTATTTATAATTTACCGTATTTTCTAATTAACTTAGACATGACAATAATTAAGTTAATAGTAATAAATTAATTCTTATCCATATGTTTTAATTAATTAACTACCTTGTAATTAATATTAACCTATCAAATTAATATTACTTTAATTAACATTACAATAGCGATTTAACATGTTAACCCTTAGTCTTGACTAATTAAATTCATTAATATTAAATCATGCATTATTAACCAATTGCATTAATTACTACCTAAGTTAACCATAACATGTTTATTAATCAACAATAATCGACATTAATCACAATAATTAACACTAATCAACATTAGATCTTGATCATCATGCATTACCACCTAAGTCACTCATTCAACCTATTCCATTATCTTAATCATAAATTACTAACTCAATGTATAAATTTAATCTCCTGGTTAGATAAGTAGTAATAATGTAATTAATGCCTAATCATTATAGTTCAGTATTATTTCACGCAATTGACACATATGTAGACGAGTTATGTAAGCGTAGCTACGGCTTACATACCTCGTGTAGGTACACTAATAGTACTAAACCACACAACATTCTTAATTAATTAAGTTAATGTTTATTGACGCATTCTTAACATAATTTGACTATTGGGTCATTCGCTTAATTAAGTACCATTAACTAACGAACAATAATACCAGTTACTAATTTACGACACACGACTCTGCAAGGTCCTCAACATATACAATTGATCAAGTCTTCCCTCCTAACATCATGGTACACCTACCTACCTACTCCATCTATCTAGTTCACAACTAACTTCCACATCCTATCCTTCCTCTGCTGGACTACCCTGAAGTGCCAAGTCATGGCCGGCTCCAGTTAGAACCCGTAAGCGGAAGTGTCGACTACATCGACCAAACTTCCCCAGTAGGAAACCACCAGTCATCATCACACACCTTGGGGAGAGCGCCATAGCACAGCCCTCCCATGACTCTGGGTTTCGGGGATAAACGGTGGGTAAAGCCTCCACCCCCCTAATGGAACAAGGGACTATGTCTACCCGACATAATAACCGTGTTGCACTTGTACTCGGTTTGTCATCGTATAACCAATCTGGGCGGTTGAGTTTCATGAAACCCTACCCCACCCATACATCATAATAAACAGCATAATAATCATGCGAAAGTAAATAATGCATCACCTGCATACCATTTATCTTTCGGAGTCCATGTCCCCGAGGCTCTCCCACCTCGTAGGACCCAGCTATCACTTAGCCTTTTTAACCTGTAAGTCAGTCCTCGAAATACAATCTTGAATATCGTGCATGTACACATACATTTCATCATAACATAACAACAATAATCAATTTATTATTTTCACCATGCACTCGGTATTATAACATTCTTTCTTTCAACAATAACTTAATGGTACCCACGTACCCATCGTTCATTAACTTGCATTTATGAGACATAACTAACACATGATACATATCTAACATGACTACATATCCTAATACTAACATCACACACACACATATATATGTCGGGAAAATTATAGAACCACATGTCCATAGTGTCACCAAACCGACGAAGTCTCATAATCAAGTAAACACAACATATAATAATAGTTTAGGTAGAAATGTCAAAACGTGGCGTTACACCATCTCATATCCCATGTGTCTTCTCTAAAGACACCGAAGGAGATGTTTGACTCTTTGACCAAGCTATTTGAAGGGAAGAACATAAATCGGAAAATGACCCTGCGGAACTAATTGAAAGGAGTAAAGTTTCATAATGGAGAAACCATTCAATCTTATTTTTCAAGGGTCTCCTAGATCAAGGAACAACTAGAAGTAGTGGATGAAATGGTGGATAATGTTGAAGTTGTCATGACCACTCTGAATGGCCTACCTAGGTCATGGGACTCCTTCATTCAAGGAATATATGCAAGAAAGAAGTTGGTATCCTTCAGCAGACTACGAGAAGAATGCTCACAAGAAGAAGCAAGGCTTGTGGCACGAGAAGAAAAGATGGGGAATGAATATCAAGCTCTCACAGCTCACACCAAGAAAGGGAAGTCCAAGAGAGAGCCATATCACTCCAAGAAATCTTCACATCACTATAAAGAAAGAAGAATCTGCTTCACCTGTAATGAAAAAGGACATATTGCCATAAATTGTCCCAAGAACAGGAAGGACAACAACAACTTCAACAAGAAGAAGAAGGGCAGCAAAATAAGGTTTCATGCTCATGTTTCTGAGGATGATGAACCACCCAAGAAGAAGGCTAGGGTAGAAAGTTATGATAGTAATGATGACTCATCAAGTGAAGAAGAGTATGTTCTAATATCTTCTCTCACAGGTACTATCTCCCATGGTTGTAATGATTGGTTAATTGACAGTGGGGCTTCATAACACATGACTGGGTTTAAGGAATCTTTTGTGAACCTATCTAAACATGAATCACCCCATAAGGTGAAACTTGGGAATGATTATCAATACCCAATCAAAGGAAGTGGTGAAGCATCCTACAACCTAGATTCAGGAAAATATTTGAAGATGAAAGAAGTCCTTTATGTACCTGGCCTCAAGAAGAATCTTCTCTCCATCTCTGCATTGGATGCAAAAGGCATGAGGGTTGCATTTGTAGATGACCAAGTCCTAATGTGGCCAAAGGGTAAAACAATCGATGATGCAATAGTGATTGGAGAGCAAGATGGAGGATTGTATAAATTAAAGGGTCAACCTGAACATGCCATGGTACATGAATCCATGGAGCCAAGTGAACTTTGGCATAGAAGACTTACTCATATGAATTATAGGGCACTTGCAATTACAAGCAAGGTTGTAAAGGGTCTTCCTAAAATCAAGACCAAACATGAAGGTGTTTGCAAAGGATTTGAAAAAGGTAAGAACATTAAGAAGGCTTTCCCAAGCAGTGAAAGCAAGGAAAAAGATATCTTGGAAATCGTCCACTTAGATGTATGTGGTCCTATGTCATCCAGTTCTCTTAGTGGGTATGTTTACTATGTCTCCTTTATTGATGACTTTTCCAAGAAGACTTGGGTATACTTATTGAAGAACAAAGATGAGGTGTTTGATAAGTTCAAGGAATTCAAAACCTTGATGGAGAATCAAACTAACAAGAAGATTAAAACATTCAGATCCGACAATGGTGGAGAATTCACCTCAGGTGACTTCAAGAAGCTTTGTAGTGATTCAAGGATTAAGAGGGAGTTGACTGCTCCTTATAATCCTCAACAAAATGGAGTTGCAAAAAGGAAGAATAGAAAAATCATGGAAGCAGCAAGGGCAATGCTGCATGACCAGCATCTACCTATGCATCTATGGGAAGAAGTAGCTAGAACAGCTGTATATGTGTAGAACAGAACTTCCCACAAGATATTGGACAACAAGACACCAGAAGGGGTCTTTTCTGGTAAGAAACCTGAAGTCAGCCATCTTAGAATATTTGGTTGTCCAGTATACACACATGTCCCAAAGGAAAAGAGGACCAAGATAGATCCTTCAGGAAAGAAGGGTATCTTTCTGGGTTATAGTGAAAGCTCGAAGGCTTATGGAATATATTTTCCAGGGTTCAAGAAGATTGATGTCAGCAGGGATGTAACATTTGATGAAAACTCAGCATTCATCAAATCAAGGAAGGCACCTATCGAAGTTTATGAAGAACCTAAGGAAACTAGATTTCAAGACACTTCCATGACTGAATCAGTTCCAGAAGTTGTTCGTGTTAATGTATATGTAACTTCGGAATGTATTTCACATATATGTATATTGCATTCCTATAGAGATGGTATTATTCCTCTATAAGGAAGTGTCGTTATTTATATTGTAAGTGTCGTAACTTATACTTGATGGGTTATTAGACCACCTTGTTTGGGGTCGGCCTTGTATAAGTCATGTGGGTCAAAGGGTTATTAGACCACCCTATTGGGGGTCAGCCCAGTCAGCATTATGTTATGTGGTTAAGTTCGAGCCTGCATGAGTTAGGTAAAAAGGAAAGTCAAGTCAAGTATAAATAGAGTGCGGGAGGCACTCTATTTACTCACTCACTTCTCACTCATGCACTCAAGGAGGAGTGGCGCACTTATGGAGGAGGAGGATCTGCTGCTAAGTTATGTCTATCTCTTGTTTGTATCATTGCTCTATCTATGTCTGAGGAAGTTATTGGGGTTTTTCACCTTTATGGTTTTCCCCAAGTAAATCTTTGTGTCTCTTGTGTGCTTGCATTATTGTCTCCATGATTGATATGCTGTAGATATGTTGTACATGTTGTTCTCTCAGTTAAGATCCTAGATCAGATTGAAGTAAATTCTGAAAATTTAACATGGTATTAGAGCTAGCCTGAAAGAAGGCATGATATGGCATGTATGACACTTGTTGCACTTACGATGCTAGGGCTTGATATAGCAAAAACCAGTCATCGTAGCACCTTCGCTATAAATCCGTTTTGGTGAATTTTTCGGATCTGAAATGTTTACAGGTCGAATATTAAATCTCTAGAAACCTTGTGTCCAAAGGACAACCTCTAATTTGTTGTACTTTGTTATTTATGATCTGTACAGTATAGGGTTTCTGCCTCTTCCAGATCTGAGTCAAAATAAGGTGACCTTGGGAAAAAGGTCATAACTTGGGCTAGGAAGCTCCAAATGAAATTGCGTAAAATGTGTCAGGTAGTACACAGACTGTACTATCTCAAGAAACGTTTTCAAAGTCCTAAGTTGAACCAGTGACATGTGGCACGCCATACAAGTTCGCTCTCCTGTATTATCCCATAAACAGGTCATGTTGCGACACTTGGCATAACTCTCTCTCAGAGAGTCCAATTGAGGTCAGACCTGTCAGGATGGAAAGATAACAGGTAGAGATGTCTCAAGAACGTTTTTCAGAGGCCGAAGTTTGCTCTCCTGTTTTATCCGTACAAGTTCGCTCTCCTGTTTTATCCCAAAACAGGTCACGTTGCGACATTTGACATAAGTCTCTCTCAGAGAATCCAATTGAGTTCAGACCTGTCAGGATGGAAAGATAACAGGTCAGGTTATCTCAGGAAACTTTTTCAGACCCTGTGGATCGAAAAGTTCAGAGTTACACTAGAAACAATCAGGTACATATTTCTGTCAGAACAGAATTATTTTTGAGTACCTTCATTCATGGCTTCCAGAATTTAGGGCTTTGGAAAAAGTTGGAATTTTTGTAATCGGAGACCACGGCTGAATGCTACTCATCAAAATAAAAATTTAGAGACAAAAATTGGAATTTTTGGTTGGGCAGAAGGCCGGGCTTGATCAGACCCTAGTTTGGGACTTTGATTAGAAAAGTGAAAAATTAGGGCTTCTGTAAAAATGAGAATTTTTGAAATCTATGACCACGGCTAGAAGCTCCTCAGAAAAATAGAAGCTTAGAGATTTGGATCAAACCTTTTGATTGGGTAGAAGAGTGGGATTCATCAAACCCCAGTTCAGGGTCACGTCCAGTGAATCCGGAAGTTTCAAAGGCAAAATTGAGGAGTGAAACTCTGCAGTTTTCAAATTCTGAATATACCGGTTTGATCAGCTTATCAAGGCGCGTATTTCTATCCTTTCGAAAGTTTGAAATTCAGAGTTTGAATTTTTGGGGTTTCTCTGACAAACCCATATCCAGCTCTAGGTCCAGTTCTTGCAAATCAAGTGGATTGGTTTAATCCTAGAAGAAGATGGATTGGTCACCTACATAAGTGAAGATGTTCCTATTTCAGTGGGAGATGAAGCTAAGGCCTTACATAAAAAGATTACAAGCGATCTCGATAGGTATGACTCATTGAGGTATGTTTCGAGATTTGTTCATGATTAAGTTTATGGTATGTTTGTCTTCATGTTATTACGGTTAGTACAATCTTGACTTGTCATATCACCTTAATAAAACTATGAATGCACAATAGAAAATATTCATTGATTAGGGTGTTGACACTTATGATTGTACTAATGCATTATGGTGTTGTATGAGGTTTATGTTGTCTACTAAAATGAAAGGTACACCAAGAAAGACAAATCATGTTCTGGTCCAAGAACATATGATCATGATAACATGAGGACAAAGACTCATCCATTGTCATGGATATCAAAGAAGATCCATTTACGAGGTATGTATAACTTGGTTTTATAATGGCTAACCTATGAGATATACAGGTTACTAGCACAAGTCATTGAAGAAGAACAAGAAGACATCATGTGAGTATGTTAGACATAACTAACTAGCATGCTAATCCAGGTATGTTTTTCCTATATCAAGATAGAATCCTACCTTGGGTTAGGATCTTATACTATTGTTGATAATGATTATTCATGAAGTCATAGGTTTGAATAATGATGGTTGTATGCATATTATGTTTCTTACCATAATTGATGATATGACTAACCAGAAGAATCATGAAGGTATAGGTTCGAATAATCACAGGTTTTATGCATATTATATCTCTTATCTTGATTGATGATTCAACTAAAGAGTCATAGGTTTGAGTAATTATAGGTTTAGACATGTTATGCTTCTTATGATTTGACTAACCATAAGAATCCTACATAAACCTTGAATGCTAATGCTTATTATTTATGTTTGAAATGATCATGAGTATACATGCTTGAGATTATTGTGTTTTAATAGTATACTAATGAATGTATGATTTTATGTGAGATCACAAGGATAACACAATCATGATACTAATAAGCATGCATAGGGACCAAGGATGAATATGAGTTCAAGAACAGGTAATCCAGGAAGTAAAGATCAAGAGGGAGCACACTCCAGTTGTTCCTGCAAGAAAGCAAAGGAACACACTTCAGTAGTTTCTGCAAGGATGCAGATATTCAGAGGGAGTTGACCATCTTTCCACAACAGAAAGGTGTAGAAGAAGCTACTTCAGATTAGGACTCCAACAGCTCCTGTAAGGAAGCAAAGACTCATAGGGAGTACACCCAACGAACCAACAAAGATAAGTATTTTAATTTCTTGCATATTTGTCTGTTTAAATAAATTTGTTCAATGATGTATATGCTCATGTTCCTAGACTTAGGATATGTATTGTGCATATTAGAATAGTTGCATTGATGAACAGTATGCTACTAATATACATGGGTAAGTGGCCTATGGCACTGTACAACATTCCATTGCTACTTATCTAGAATGAAACCTCTTTGCTGACATGTTGGGAGTTGTGCACACTCTTAACAATGTTCTGGTAGAGATTGGAAGGCATCTAGAAAGTTACAGGATATGGATAAATGTTGTATTGAAGCATTGGCTAAAGATAATTGCATGAATGTATGACATATTTCTTTATGTGTAAGAATTTGTTCTGAAAACTATGAGATGTTTTCTAATCATGCAATTTAACTTGTTGTGTAGGAAAGATCATATGCCATCTCCTACAAAAGAAGAACTACAACATTTGTTCCAGCAACAAAGATGTCTATTGAAAATATTGAAGATATTGAAGTTCCCAGGATCTGGGATGAAGAAATGGAATGCCATGATCCGTCGATCATGAAGAATGATGTTTGGGATGTAATCCCAAGACCTGAAGGGAAGTTTGTTATGACTTCCATATGGATCTATCAAGATAAAGCATGTTGCAGATGGCAGCATAGAGAAATACGAAAGTGATGAAATAGAAGATACACTAGATTGATTTCAAGACAGCTTTCTTGAATAGTTGTATGTGGATGACCTGTTTGTAACAAGAGATGATAGATTGATTGCCGACACGCAACAGATGTTGAGTTCGAGTTGAAGAACTTGGGGATGATGCACTATTTGTTTTGGCATGGAGGTGTGGCAGAGTGCAGATGGAATCTTCCTTGGACAAAGGAAGTATGTAGTAGAGATCCTGAAGAGGTTCGGGATGATGGATTGCAAGGATATGGCCACACCTATGGCATCGAATCTGAAGCTTCTATGTGATGCTTCATCTGAGCCGGTTGATGTCTCCATGTATAGTCAGATAATTGGGTCCTTGATGTACCTGACGAACACGAGACCAGACATTTGCTTTGCTGTGAACACATTGGGCTAGTTCCTGACGGATCCGAGGAGTGTTCACCTGGTTGCTGTAAAGCATGTTCTGAGGTACCTGAAGGGTAGAGTGGATTATGGGCTCAAGTATGAAGTGAATCAAAAGTTTAACCTGCAGGGTTATGTTGATTCAGATTGGGCTGGCAGTGCTGCAGATAGGAAGAGAACATCTGGGTGTTGATTCAGTATGGGATCAGGTGTGATCTCTTGGTTTAGCAGGAAGCAGTCCTGCATAGCACTAAGTACAGCTGAGGCTGAGTATGTTGCAGCATGTTCATCTAGTTGTGAGGCAATATGGTTACGAAAGCTACTATCTGAGTTATTTGATCTCCCGTTGGATGCTACTAGTATCTTCTGTGATAACCAGAGTTGTGTGAAGATGTCTGAGTCCTGAGAACCCAGTGTTTCATGACAGGTCGAAACACATAGAGATCAAATATCACTATATCAGGTATATGGTGCAGAGGGGAGCTGGGAAGGTCCTGTATGTTGCGACGGACGAGCAGATTGCAGATGTGCTGACGAAGCCACTAGCTAGTGTGAAGTTCGAGTACTTCAAAGAGAGGCTTGGCATGCTTCAGATCGAGGATACTTCGAGGAAGAAGTGATGGACACATTTGCTGAAGCCATTCCAAGCATGTTGGAAGGGGGATCCTTCACATGGCTGTGGATGTAAGCGCTGGATGATGAGCATCAGGATGATGTTCTGGTTTCTGCTTAGATATGATCAGTTGGATCATTATATGTATGTATGTATGCATCATGTTGGATGTTGGATATGATCAGTTGGATCATTTATATGTATGTACGCATCATGTTGGATGCTGGATATGATCGGTTGGATCATGTGTATGTATTTTGTATGAACGTATCATGTTGGATGTTGTTGGATACATTGTGTGGATCACGTATCTTTGTATGATCAGGTAGATCATGGATGCTGATGGATACATTGTGTGGATCATGTATCTTTGTATGATCAGCTAGATCATGTATGTTGATGGGTAAATTGTGTGGATCATGTATCTTTGTATGATCAGGTAGATCATGTATGTTGATGGGTACATTGTGTGGATCATGTATCTTTGTATGATCAGGTAGATCATGTATGATTGATGGATACATTGTGTGGATCATGTATCTATGTGTGCATCAGATGGATGCATTGTATGATCAGGATGATCGTGGATGACGAGCTTCTCCAGATGACATGCAGCAGGATGTTGCAGTGATGATGATGAGTATCAGATGATATTTTGTGGCCGTGGATCAGGTTGTGCAGGAAAGCATGTAATTTGTGCCCTGGGAGATTTGCAGATGGTCTTTCAAGGTTTTGCCTATGTCATGTAATTCGGTGCCCTGGGACATCTGGAAAATGCTCTTGCGAGGTTTTGCTTGGGAGGACATGTAATTTGTGCCCTGGGAGATCTGCAGATAGTCTTTCGAGGTTTTTCCTATGGCATGTAATTCGGTGCCCTGGGATATCTGGCAGATGCTCTTGCGAGGTTTTGTCCTATGGCATGTAATTTGGGCCCTGGGAGATTTCAGGTCGGAGTTGTGTACCCGTAACATCCTGAGATGCTCTTTCGAGGTTTTGCCATGACCACATGTAATTTGTGCCCTAGGAGATTTCAGGTCGGAGTTGTGTACCCGTAACATCCTGAGATGCTCTTGCTAGGTTTTGTGGTGACCACATGTAATTTGTGCCCTGGGAGATCCTTCAGGTTGGAGTTGTGTACCTGTAACATCCTGGGATGCTCTTTCAAGGTTTTGTGGTGGGGTCACATGTAATAGCACCCTGGGAGATCCTACAGGTCGGAGTTGTGTACCCGTAACATCTTGGGATGCTCTTTTGAGGTTTTGTGATGCACGTAATAAGTCCTGAGGATTCCACAGTATGGCCAGTGATGATGAAGACCTACAGGTGGTGGGCCCACATCCAGTATGAAAAAGGACTGGCTCTGTAGAACTTCCTATGACGAGTAGATTCAGAGATTGATTGAGATAGCAGTAGCAGTGACGATGATGATGACTCGATGACGATTATCCAATGACGATGATCCAGAGAAGATGACTTGTGCTAGAAGAACTGTGCTGAGAAATACCTTCCTAGTTAAGAGGGAGTGTTGATGTATATGTAACTTTGGAATGTATTTCACATATATGTATATTGTATTCCTATAGAGATGGTATTATTCCTCTATAAGGAAGTGTCGTTATTTATATTGTAAGTGTCGTAACTTATACTTGATGGGTTATTAGACCACCTTGTTTGGGGTTGGCCCTGTATAAGTCATGTGGGTCAAAGGGTTATTAGACCACCCTATTGGGGGTCGGCCCAGTCAGCATTATGTTATGTGGTTAAGTTCGAGCCTACATGAGTTAGGTAAAAAGGAAAGTCAAGTCAAGTATAAATAGAGTGCGGGAGGCACTCTATTTACTCACTCACTTCTCACTCATGCACTCAAGGAGGAGTGGCGCACTTATGGAGGAGGAGGATCTGCTGCTAAGTTATGTCTATCTCTTGGTTGTATCATTGCTCTATCTATCTCTGAGGAAGTTATTGGGGTTTTTCACCTTTATGGTTTTCCCCAAGTAAATCTTTGTGTCTCTTGTGTGCTTGCATTATTGTCTCCATGATTGATATGCTGTAGATATGCTGTACATGTTGTTCTCTCAGTTAAGATCCTAGATCAGATTGAAGTAAATTCTGAAAATTTAACAGTTCGTGAGTTTGAAGATCCGCAAGAACCTATAGATCCACCCCGTGAAGATAACTCTCACAAGAGGAAACCTGCATGGGCTAGAGAGCTCATTCAAGATGCAGAAAGATTTGGCATTCCAGAAGAAGAACACAGAGCAAAGAAGAGAACCAGATCACATACCAGCTATGTTGCTTTACTCTGTGACATCATGAATAAAGAGCCTTCCAGTTATGAAGAAGCAACAAAAAAGAAAGAATGGAAGGATGCCATGGTTGAGGAATACCAATAAATAATGAAGAATGATGTTTGGGATGTTGTACCAAGACCTAAAGAGAAGTCTGTTGTGACTTCTAAATGGATCTACAAAATCAAGCATGCTGCAGAAGGCAGTGTAGAGAAATACAAAGCAAGATTCATAGCTTGTGGCTTCTCTCAGAAAGAGAGAATAGATTATGAAGAAACTTTTGCACCTATAGCCAGGTATACTTCCATCAGATCAGTACTTGCTCCAACTGCAGTGATGATAGGGAAGATACACCATATGGATTTCAAGATAGCTTTCTTGAATGGTGTCGTTGAAGAAGAAGTATACGTGGAGCAACCACTTGGTTCTGAGACACATGACAGGGAGTCATATATGTGTAGAACTTGGTATGGTAGGATAGACAACTTTCTATCCAGTTTGGGCTTTACCAAGAGTAAAGCGGATTCCAACCTTCACTACAAGGTTGAGGAAGGAAATTGAGTGATACTACTATGTGGATGACCTGTTTGTAATAACTGAGGATATATTGATTGCCGACATGTAGCGGAAGCTTGCTGCCGAGTTCGAGTTGAAGAACTTGGGGATGATGCACTATTTGTTTTTGGCATGGAGGTGTGGCAGAGTGCAGATGGAATCTTCCTTGGACAAGGGAAGTATGCAATAGAGATCCTGAAGAGGTTCGGGATGGTGGATTGCAATGCCATGGCCACACCTATGGCATCGAATCTAAAGCTTCCATGTGATGCTTCATCTGAGCCAGTTGATGTCTCTATGTATCATCAAATGATTGGGTCCTTGATGTACCTGACGAACACGAGACCAGATATTTTCTTTGCAGTGAACACATTGAGCCAGTTCCTGACGGATCCGATGAGTGTTCACTTGGTTGCTGTAAAGCATGTTCTGAGGTACCTGAAGGGTACAGTGGATTATGGGCTCAAGTATGAAGCGAATCAAAAGTTTAATCTGCATGGTTATGTTGATTCAGATTGGGCTGGCAGTGTTGGAGATAGGAAGAGAACATCTAGATGTTGCTTCAGTATGGGATCAGGTGTGATCTCTTGGTTTAGCAGGAAGCAATCCTACGTAGCACTGAGTACAGCTGAGGCAGAGTATGTTGCAGCCTATTCAGCTAGTTGTGAGGCAGTATGGCTACGGAAGCTACTACCTGAGTTATTTGATCTCCCATTGGATGCTACTGGTATCTTCTGCGATAACCAGAGTTGTGTGAAGCTGTCTGTGAACCCAGTGTTTCATGATAGGTCGAAACACATAGAGATCAAATATCACTATATCAGGGATATGGTGCAGAGAGGAGCTATGAAGCTCCTGTATGTTGCGAGGGACGAGTAGATTGCAGATGTGTTGATGAAGCCACTAGCCAGGGTGAAATTCGAGTACTACAGGGAGAGCCTTGGTGTTCTTCAGATCGAGGACACTTCGAGGAAGAAGTGATGGACACATTTGTTGAAGCCATTCCAAGCATGTTGGAAGGAGGATCCTTCACATGGCTGTGGATGTAAGCATTGGATGTGAGCATCAGGATGATGTTCTAGTTTCTGCTTTGTATGGTCAGTTGGATCATTTATATGTATATGTATGTACGCATCATGTTGGATGCTGGATATGATCAGTTGGATCATTTATATGTATGTACGCATCATGTTGGATGTTGGATATGATCAGTTGGATCATTTATATGTATGTACGCATCATGTTGGATGATGGATATGATCAGTTGGATCATTTATATGTATGTACGCATCATGTTGGATTCTTCGACCATGTATCTGTATATGAATCAGGTGGATACATTGTATGATCAGGTAGATCATGTATGTTGATATGTATCAGGTATGATCAGGTGGATCATGTATGTTGATGGATACATTGTGTGGATCATGTATCTATGTATCATGTGGATACACTGTGTATGATGATATGTATCAGGTAGATACATTGTATGATCAAGGTGATCGTGGATGACGAGATTCTCCAGATGACATGCATCATAATGATGCAGTGATGATGATCAGGATAATCATGTGTACATCAAGATGATGTATGGTGAGTATCAAGATGATACTTTGTGGCCATGGATCAGGTTGTGCAGATGAGCATGTTTGGGAGATCCTATAGGTCATAGTTGCATACCCATAATAGCCTGGGATGCTCTTTTGAGACATTGCTCTAGGAGGACATGTAATTTGTGCCCTGGGAGATCTTCAGTTCGGAGTTGTGTACCCATAACATCCTGAGATGCTCTTGCGAGGTTTTGTCCTATGGCATGTAATTTGCTCCTGGGAGATCTAGACAGGATGAAAAAGGCCTCAGATGCTTCAGCCAGGTTTTTCCATGACCACATGTAATTTTCTCACGAAAGATCTGGACAGGATGAAAAAGGCCTCAGATGCTTCAGCCAGGTTTTGTGGTGGACCACATGTAATTTGCTCATGGGAGATCTGGACAGGATGAAAAAGGCCTCAGATGCTTCAGCCAGGTTTTGTGGTGAGATCACATGTAATGTGCTCCTGGGAGATCCGACAATTAGAGCTATGTGCTCGTAACAACCTGGAATGCTTCAGCTAGGTTTTGTGATGGGTCACATGTGATGTGCTCCTGGGAGATCCAATAGGTAGAGCTGTGTGCTCGTAATAGCCTGGGATGCTACAGCCAGGTTTTGTGACGGATGTAATAAGTCCTGAGGATTCCATAGTATGGCCAGTGATGATGAAGACCTACAGGTAGTGGGCCTACATCCAGTATGAAAAAGGACTAACTCTGTAGAACTTCCTATGACGAGTAGAGTCAGAGATTGGTTGAGATAGCAGCAACAGTGACAATGATGATGACGATGCATCGATGACGATGATCCCAAGAAGAAGACATGTCTAGCAGAACTGTGTCGAGAAATACCTTCCTAGTTAAGAGGGAGTGTTGATGTATATGTAACTTCGGAATGTATTTCATCTATGTATTTTATATATATTTATTGTATCCTTATAAGAGATGTGTTATTCCTCTATAAGAAAGTGTCGTCATGTGGATTGACAAGTGTCGCAATTGTGTGTACTTGCCGATGGGTTATTAGACCACCATGTGTGGGTTCAGCCCTGAAATATATATTATATTGTGGATGTATCTAGATAGACAAGTTGTCCCCATAGTGTAACTGGGAAAACAGGTTAGTATAAATAGAGATCGGGAGATCTCTATTTTCATCATTCGGAAAGTCACACTTCTCTCACTCAGAAAGTGGCGCACTAGTGAGGAGGAGGATCATCTGCTACTAGGAGACTATCTCAGTGTATTTTGGTTGTACTTTGGTTGAGCCATTGCTCTCTCTATCTATGAGGAAGTTGTGGGGTTTCTCACCTTAGGGTTTTCCCCACGAAAACTCTGTGTCTCTTGTCTCTCATGCTTTTGATTCTTGTGATGCTTGTCATGCTTATTGTGATTGTTATGCATTGATATACTGTATATGTTATTCTCTTCGTGAAGATCCTAGAGTATTGTGAATTAATGCTCAAAATTTAACAGCTAGAAGAGTTCTTCATTGCATCCTTTTATGCTTTTTTAGGCCTTGGAGACTAACACACGAAAAAGAACCCCCCTGGAGTCTTCTTCTTGTTTTTAGACTCTCTAAAATTGAAAGCAACCATGAGCATGCACCATCCTGGGCTTGTACAAATCCACACAATGGTACCATTCCAATATTTCAGAGTCTTCTTATCGCTTTCAGACTCCTTAAAATTGAAAGAAACCATGAGCATCCACCGTCCTGGGCTCATACAAATCCACACGATGGTACCATTCCATTATTTCAGAATCTTCTTATCACTTTCAGACTCCTTAAAATTGAAAGCATTTACGAGCATGAACTGTCCTTGGCTCGTATAAATCCACACGACAGTACCATTTTGAACACACTTCTTCTAGTTCCTTAACCCATGAAGAAGTACTCCCTAGTGCCTCTCGGCACTATGATAGATCATCGCGGAAGCACCCCCAATAAGGTCGCCTTTGTTCAGAGTATTCTGCAGTCTCTTGCCATCTTACACCAACTTGAGTATCACTCATCCCAGTCACCATCCTTGGTCCATGAAAGCTATGATCCCCTTCCCACAAGTCAGTTTCATATGCTGCCCGATCACCCCCGCCATCATACTTTGAACAAAGGAAGTTTGAGTCCACCCACTCCCTTTACCCAGTTATTTGCCACCCCCACAGTATGTCAATCCTACCATCAGTACTCTCACACTTCAGTTCTCCACCTCGTGATCCTATCAAGGAAACATCATTGCCTTGCTAGTTGCAGGTCTCCCTCTGTCGACGATATCCCATCTATTCAAGAGGATAGACCCAGAGGTCCCTATGCCTTGGACTCATCACCATTTGTGGTGAGTGCCTATGGACCCTTTTTGAGAGAAGTCATCAGTGCCTCTCCAAATGGTTGTTTCTCACATGCTCGACTTCAACACCTTGATCGCATCATTGAGAATCATGTAGGGTATATATCCCTTCAGTTATTTGTCGAAGACCCCAGACTTCCCCTGACTCTAGAACATTGGTGAGTCACCTTGGAACACCCAGTTATATGTTCCCATGGATATCCGAGCTGCGTTGGTGATCGTATTCGGAAGCCATCCACTTATATGCTTCCTTGAGTACCGAGTTCAGCTCCATTCTAATGTACCATTGAGGGTATGGCCCCTCGTCATTATCATCTTCCAATTCATCAGTTCCTCTGGTACCATACTTAGCACCACTATTGATATTCCAGTGTATCAGTTCTTCAGCTCAGACATGATCATCCCGGGTCCCAGATTTATGTCCCCTTTTTGGGCCCTTATGATGTACATAGTGGTTCTCCATGTATCTTTCAGGTCCCCATTTTTTGGGCCTCATTGTTATTTTTATGTATTTTGATACGAGCATGGGCATTCCTACCTCATCCATATATTCAGATTATTCCTCATTCATTATTGAGGTCATGTATTTTCAGTTTTTGCAGTTTGTTCTAGACCGTTGTTTCAGGCTCTAGTTCGTTTCTTCTCCTCTCCACATCCCCGGAAAACCATACAAGACTTATGATGTATATCGGCCATATGATGAGCTCCTGCCCTCACACATCATGGGGCAATCTGTTAACACCTAAAAAGTGCTCACTACCTCATCTCTCTCATTACATGACTCATTTGTTTATATTTCCTACCATATTTGCCTCGAAAACCCTAAAAAGCCTCCAAAAGACCAAAACCCCCCTTTTTTCCCCCAAAATAATTTAAATTTGCTCCAAAAATAGCAAAAACCCTCTAAAAGGGCCCTAAATTCCCAAAAATCAAATAAAGGGGAATAAAAAGTATAAAAATAAAGAGGAAAAAAGAAGCAAAAACCCTATACAATTGACCTAAACCATATGGTGCCAAAAAGCATGGGTCAATACTCCACCACAAAAAAACCTATAAATAGGTGATGGAGGCTCCCCATTTCATATCCACAATCTTCCCTATCCTCACGCTGCCAAAATCACTCTTGAAACCCTAGCTCTCCATTTGAGCTAATTTTCCACTTGAGTGCCCCTTTTGGCCCATCATCCAAACAATTTGGAGAAGGAGAAGGAACCCATTGGAGCACAGAAGCATCCCTCCTAGACTACTACAAGAGCTCCACCAACCTCAACACTCAAGGTAAATTTAATACAAAAGAAAAATCTTTATCATATTGTCATTTCTTTTTATTTTTGTTAATGCTCATGCTAGGTTAAATTTCATACTGTTTTACTACTTTAATTTACTGTTTATTGAACTACTACTAAGGAGGCCCTGCTCCTTAGTAGGTGCTCATTTGCACAAGCTAGGGTGAAAACCCTAGCTACACTTTCCTTCATAGAAACACGGATGTTTGCCACACATGGATCTTTTTTGAAATGGAACATGGAAAAGGAGAACATGCTGGTGCTGGGGCCTGTGTGAAACGTGCACTTAGGAGATATCAAATGAATCACTTTGCTTCTCGCCTTGCAAGTTCAAACAATGTTGTTAATTGATGCAAACAAAATTTGAGCCATGAATTCAATGAAAGGATGGGTAATGGGAGAAGTTTTTTCTGGAATATTGCAATGGGTGATGTTGACAAATCAATGCCACATAATTGTTCTGCAATCCCAAAAACAAGGGGCTTACACTCCATTGGGAGGAAGAAAATGGAAAATATACACGCAATAGAGAAATGAAAGTACTCTTGCTTCTGTCTTTCATGTATTGATGATGCAGAGTCTTTGGATGAGTGTCAAAACCAAACTAACAAATTTGTGAAACCATGGAGACACCAAGAATTGACACGATTGCCCCCATTTGGAAATATCAGCGATGTAGAGCGCGACAATGAAGTGGTTGTGATTAACAAAGATTATGATCTTGTTTCTAATTTGGTTAGAGAAGGCGATGTATTTGCAGTCATTGCACTGACAGATAATCCAAACAATGTGCATTATTATTTATTGAGATGAACTAGGTCGAAAAGCACGTTGATGCAAGAATTTAAAGACCCGTCAAATTATACGTATGCAGTGGGTTCAATGGTTTTAATGGGACATTTCTTTGCAGAAGTAAGGAAATGTAAAGACCATATACTTTTTCAAGACTACGAGTCAGATGTTATATGTGCTCAATACAGTCATTTGGTCATAGCAGCCCGATTGCAATTGAAGGCAGTGAAGAGTAGGAAAAATTCCAAGCATCGTCAATGGAAATTGTCGATAGAAGATCATAATTCCATTCTTGAAAATATGCCACTGGCACATTTCATATAAGTCAAGAACACATCAAGGTTGACGATTGTTTTCTTTGATTCTAGGGTGGGTGGGTGGGTGGGGTCAAATGAGCTTCCACCTTCATGTGGTTGGCCTCGTCAGTAGAGAATATATATAATTCTTGAAACTAAGAGAAGCTCTTTTTAACAACATATCCAATGATAACTCAAGGCTCATATTGAACGGGAAACTTCACTATTATATGTCAATGATCTCCAATCAACAGGAACAGATGTCAATTTCAAGTTGAATTGTCCTTGCTGCTAACTTGAATACCATCTACTCCAATCTCTCGCATCCATACTTAAATAAAGAAATAATTACTTGTCGAAAAATACATCACACCACATCGTTGATGTGATGAGTACAAGAAAAAACCTCTACATGCACTCATACATATAATAATTAAATAAAAACTATGATCATGGTCAATTCATAAACCCTTCCGTAGAAACATGCTTCTCACACTCATCCATAAGTATATCATCACCACTAATCCCTACATCCTCCCTTACACATTTTCCACCCTTATCCTTAAGTAATGCTTCTAAGCTAAATCATTTTCAACAATGACCTTTGTGAACCAGATCCATAATTTCCTACTCAAAAGGTTTTGTCTCCATTGTAGGAGCACCAAACCCAATCAAGATTTCTCACTTGATACAAAAACTATGTTTTACATATGCAATCATTCCAAAATATAAGTCAATGTAATAATAATAATGAAATATAAATTTATCTTTTAATTGGTGAGAGAACAAAGAGTTAATAATGTATCATTTTTTAATTTATTTTGGGTATAATAAATATGAGTATTATATGGTTTTATATATAGATTAAGTTTAGATGCTACTTGAAAGCAAATGATTTTAATGGTGTAACATCAACAATGACAATAAAAAACATTAACGTTTTTGTGGATATTATTTAGGTTGAAATCACTTTATGGTCTTAAAGTATAACTTAAAATTGATTTTAATTTATTAAGAGCTAATTTTTCTGAAACGTAAGAAAATATGTTAATAAACCAAGATCTATATACATTTGATATGAGTGAAAGTTTATCCTCGTATAACTGCACATCAAATCTTAAAATCATATTAACAAAAACTAAACTAATAACTTTAAATATTATAAACTTTTTCTTACTTAAAAATAATAATTAAAAATAAAAATATATCCAAAAATATTGTAATTCCAAAGAAGATTACCATACATCTCATCTCAAATAATATAAATGGCTATATCAATATGTTATTTTGTCTAACATAAGATTTTGTCCCTTAAGGATAGTTATATATATATTTTTATTGGTCTAAATTGACACAAGTTTATGTCCCTTAAGGATAGTTATGTGGTTGTCTCATTTGATACAAAATATTATTTTCACTATTATATTATTTTATGTTTGGTATCTTAATTACCATTATGTTATTGTCTCACTTAGAGACACTATCATTTTCACTTAAGTGCGTTGGGCGAGGATATTGATTGATACAATATAATATTCCCTTCATTACATTGATAGATATTAAAGCTATTGAGTAATATTTCTGGAGCAAATTTTCAATTATCTTGATATATAAACTTGGTCCCTTGAGCACAATGGGGCTACTTATTTTCTTTCATGTTGTTATATGAATTGACACCCATCTTGGTTTGTTTGTGGCAATGGTGTGACAATGTCACATTGATTGAATTATGTTATCTCCATTAAGGTTTACCAATGTTATATTATTCACCTTTAAATTATTCAATGTTTACCAATGTTACAATGTTATCTCCAATGTTACATTATTCAACTTTAGTCATTTCAATGTCATCTAAGTGGGAAACTCGTACATAAGTTATATAAAATACATTATAAGTCAAAAGCTATTGCAAATGTACTTGATTTTTAAACAATTACAACTTGCATGAAGTAGTGTAATGATTTTGCATAAACTTTTGACATTAGTGACTATTTTATTGAAAAGAGTGAGATTTATCCCACTTAGAGGATTGGCATTAATTCCATGTATAGAAAAACTCTTCAACCTTGGTCATTATAGCTGTGAATGGAAAAAATGTACATCGAAGGATCTCCAACATTTATGTGGGAGAAAAATATTAAAACAATAAAATTAGCACTCAAAAACCAGGTTAGAGATTCATATTCCTCTCTAGATCAAGTTAAATCTCAATTCATAGCAACCTTGGGAGACCTACAAACAAGGATGGAAACTCATGAAATTGCAAACTAGATCCAGATTGATAAAATAAATCTTTGTCTCAAACTCCAAAAAGTTATCAGAGTTGCGGAAGAAATGTGGAGGCTAAAATCAATAATTCTTTGTCTTAAAATGAGAGATAAAATATGTCCTTTTTCCACCGACATGTAAAGGATAGAACCCACAAAAATAATGTAAAGTAAATCAAACTTGGGAACGGAATGTCTCAGGAGTTAATGAAATCAAAGAGGAAACCAAGGAAAACTTTGAGAAACTCTGTACTAAAGGATATAAGATTGATCAAGTGACAATGAGTGTCATGCTAGAGCACATTATGAATCTCCTAACAACTAGATTAAATGAGATGTTAATACTAGAAATAGAAGAAAATGAAATAATAGCCACAATCTAGGGTCTAGCACCAAATAAGGGTCTAAGTCTTTGCGACTTCTCTATTCACTTTTAGAAATCATGTTGTCATGTAATCATATTTGATCTCAAGAGAATGTGTTTGCATGTTTGGAAAAATCACAATATTAGGGGTGGGATAAACTCCTCCTTTCTCTCCATTGTCCCCAAAGAGCCAATCCATCTTCCTTCTCTCGATTTCACCCTATATCTCTATGTAACTCATATTATAAGATCCTAACAAAAGTAATCGATGTATATCTATGTAACTCAGATTATAAGATCCTAACAAAAGTAATGGCCATCCATCTGAGGAAGATCCTTCCTAAGATAATTTTTGGCAACTAGGGAGGATTCATGCAAAAGAAACAAATTATAGATAGTATAATCTTGGTTTTAGAAGCAATACACTCCAGCAAGCAAAACAAGGATAGAGGAATTCTCATCAAAATAGACATGACTAACACCTGGAATCTTGGACCACATCCAAGTAACTTGGAATGCCTACCTTTCTATACAATCGAACATCAGAAGTTTGTAAAGATGTCATTACAAAAATAAAGAATAAATTCCAGAAACGGGGTCACACTGTCTAAATTCATTAGGAAGAATTGTGCTTATTAAATCTACGTTTTCAACATTATCAATCTAATAGTACTCTGTGATGCTAGCTCCAAAAGGAATAATGATGAAAATTGCAAAGAGATACACAAATTCATTTGGAAATGAGACAAATCCAATTAGAAAAAAAATCCATTTGGTCAATTGGAATCTAATTCGAGAATCTTTACACCAAGGAGGAATATAAATCAAATATCCAATAGTGATGAAGATTTCCCTGGGTGATAAAATTGTGTGGTGATTGATGTCTTGTCAAATTGATTGGTGGAAGACAACTCTATTCCAAAAACACTTTCATAGGCATAGAAAACAATGTTTGGAAATCCTGATGCAATATAGAAAAGGATCCTATATCTAGAAGCTCATTAACATAGTAGATCCTTTAATATAGTCCCAGTTAACCTGGATCATGGGCAATGGAAAGGAAATTAAAATCTGGCAAGATAACATAATGGGAAATAAGTTGTGGTTTCATTGACTTCTGGTGCACTAAACTAAGCTGTGATGTCATTGACTTCTGCTGCACTAAGTTGTCGTTTTGTTGACTTCTGATTCATAGATATTTTCCTCACTGTTTACACTGATTTCCAGCTTTGAATAGCCCTAGGTCACATTGCTGAAAAGTCCTTTAGTCTGGTTTGTGTGAGGACAACTGATGGCAACTGTAGCACCCGTATGCCACTCTTCCTGTAGAAAAGAAAACAGACCAGATTAGTTAATGAACAACATTATATAGATAGTAGAAAAGGAAACAGTACAAGATAACAAACACACTAGCATTTAACTTAAATGTGTTACAAAGATAGAAAACATTATATAGTATTGTATATGGAAACATAAAGAAAAACTATGCTGCAAATGAAGTTGACGCAATGATTCTGGTAGGACTACACTACACACAGACCTCACCAAAAGTTTGCAACAACTTGCTCACCCTAATGTATATATGTCTTTTGAAGAAGAGTGAAGACAATTGAGTCCGAAATTTGAATTCTCTTGGTTATATCTATCCTGCAAATGCTCATTCAATTGCCAAATGCTATCACGTTTTTTTGTTTTGTCTCAATCAATGATATAAATAGATCCTTGAGGATGATGTTGTTCAAATCCTAGAAAACAGAAAGCACCTGAATGTTGTTATGGAAAAAACTATGGGAAATATGGAGAACAAGTTCATATTCATGGTTGGATCAAGGATTTTCAATATTGAAATCTGTCATGGTGCATAGAAGAATGTTCAAATGAATTTCACTATATCCTAATGAACTTGTTTTGATCGAAAGCCCTAAATGTTAAGTGTTTTAAAAAACACAATCATTGCCTTTAAAATTCTTTAACAAAGGCGCAAACTGGCTTGTATGAAGTATCCGGACACTGAATAGACTCCAACTTGGTATTTAAAATTGACCTTAGTATATAGTGAACACATAGACAAACACTAATCACGAGAAGTTGTACCTAGTTGTATCAGTGATTTGACTAGGTCAAAGTTTTTTTTTCATGTCAAGATAGATGCAAATAATGCATTCTGGAAATTCTAATATATGGGTCGACTGGATAAATTTTTTAAATGCTTCAAGTTCCACTATCTAGTGGTCGAAGACTTAATCCTTTATGTAGAACTAATCATTCAAATCTGACCAACTACAAAATCACAATCCATCTTCGAGAACTTATACCAATTTCGGAGAATTTCATGCCATGCTTCTATGCCCAAGTTCATTCCAGACATTTTATCAGGTTTAATTACTAATTTGACATGAAGAGTGAAATTAGGTAAGAAAGAAACATGAAAAATCCAAATTATCATCTCTACCTACAATTATTTGGCATTAGAATTTAAGTTTGGGCAATTTCCTATCTGCGGCTTCTAAGAGTTTTAGACCTTTACTTCCCTCCAAGGAAAGAGCATGAAAAGCCACATATTTAACTATACCAGGTGTAAAGCGGTACTTGCATCTACGCAAATTGTCTGAGCCTTTACCTTGCATCATAGCAACAACATTAGCTGCTGCTGCACCTGATCACAAAGTAGACACAACATCCTCACCTTCATGGCCCTGGACATTCTAGAAAACAACTCCAAGCTCATTTTTCAAATAGACCAAATTAATCTCAAATGAATTCCTTCTTCATAATAGTAATTTTAGCAACAATTCTGCACTAGAACTATCAACCAAATATTTTACAATACAAAACATAATCATACATCATGTCAAGCTTTCCAAACAAAATTTAGAAGTGGCAACAAGATGCAAAAAATAATTTCATAAATTCTTGAAAATCATTATACTAGAAACACACCTGAAAGATCAGTGAAAATATTTTCAAGGCAGGGTGGGCAGTGGCTACTATGACAAAGTTCCTGGCAAAAATTCTTCCCACATTGCAACTTTTTCCCACAGGACATTTCACATAAATGTGGATCCTAATCACCTGAATGAGTATTTGAGCCACCTCGATTTGCAAGAGGGCAGCATCTTTCACTGCACCTGTGTCTGCCACAATTTTTCTTTTGTCCACAAGACATTTCACACGTGAATTCGATATTTTCCTCTACAGATACCATTTTCTTCCAGCAAGGGACTGTCTGAGATGATCATCCACATCGACATTTATGATTAACAGAAACCAAGCAAGGAGCACATTTACCATGGTGACAAGTATTTATACACAAATGTTTACCACAGGGAAGAAGCTTCTCACTTACCTCTGAGCAGGTTGGCACACTATCCATACAACTCTTCCTCTGACTTTGTAACTTCGATTTACCACAGGGGCAAGATTTGACCTTCCCAGGTGATAGTTCACAATCTCCACATTCTCTAGGATGACATCTCTTGCAGCACTTATGATTTTGACAGGAAAGCATCTTCATGCACAGGTTCTCACATGCAAATACACCATTTTTCCAGTCTAACTCCCCCTGGATCTCCATATCACCACAAATTATCATCTCTTTGTAATTGTTGTTCTCCCACATGGGCAAGGTTGGGGTGGGGCCATTGCCGAGCAAGATGGGCAAGGAACTGGATGACATTGGAGAGTACATGTATGTGGGAAACTAGGTGTTTTCTTTTCCTTTTCAAGTGGTTTCCCACATGGTCCTCGACATGGATGTGGAATGAGATAAAATTCCACCCCCGGTTCTTGCACCTTCCCACAAAAAAAATAGTAACGAAGATCATCCGGGGATGAAAGTTGCACAGAATGACAACCAGGGCATCTCCAGTTGGAACCCTGACTTTTTCCAGCGGACAAATCTACAGAGGATGGAGCTCCTGTGTTAAATTTTCAGAATTTACTTCAATATGATCTAGGATCTTAGCTGAGAGAACAACATGTACAACAAATCTATAGCATATCATTCATGGACACAATAATACAAGCACAGAAGAGACACCGAGTTTACTTGGGGAAAACCATAAAGGTGAAAAACCCCAATAACTTCCTCAGAGATAGATAGAGCAATGATACAACCAGAATACAAGAGATAGTATTCTCCTAGTAGCAGAGCCTCCTCCTCCACAAGTGTGCCACTCTCCACAGTGTGAGTGAGAGAATAGAATGTATAAAATGAGAGAGACACACTCTCTATTTATACACTAACTTGACTTGACCTTTACTCAACAAGGCCGGCCTCAACTTAACCACTTAACATAATGCTGACTGGGCCGACCCCCACTAGGGTGGTCTAATAACCCTTTGGCCCACATGACTTACACAGGGCCGACCCCAACAAGGTGGTATAATAACCCATCAAGTATAAGTTACAACACTTACAATATAAATGATGACACTTCCGTATAGAGGAATAATAACATCTCTATAGGAATACAATATACATATATGTGAAATACATTCCGGAGTTACATATACATCAACATCCTGCCCATTTCCTTCCACAGTGTAGGTGAAAAATAACATAATAGCTGCCACAAGACCATAACACGGCTGCAAAACTTGAAAGAGGATAGATGACCAGGATTCACTCTAGATGCTGCAAGAGGAAGGAATAAGATTCTCATATATTTGAGTAACCATACAGTTTCAAACCATACATGACAAAAAAAGGTGGTATTCCAATACCTGCCATAACCAAATAATTTGATCGCCAGAAGCTCAGTCACAAGGAAACTATGTTCAAGTAACCAAAAATGATTGTTCAAGCAACCAAAAATGATCGTTCAAGCAACCAAAAATGATGGTCATGCCATTGGTCATTTCTTACTATCGCAAAAAATGGTGACAATTATTTTACAACTAGAGCAGATCGATCTCAACCTTCGGACCGGAACACCAATGGCTCATGGTTTTCTGTGGGCTGCAAAGTCAAAATGAAAAGTTAATATATATATATATATATGTATACAAGTTTGGGGACAAACTATAATCCTGTAAACACCCTCTAAGGAGGGTTCCATGGACAAACTAAGATCCTTCATTTTTGATAAACTGAATAGACAAATTGTGCAAAGAACTTATAAGAAATTGAAGTTGTCGACACAAACAGTCAAGGAGTTAACTCTCAAAACACCAATAATCACAAGCATGGATCAAGCACCTGCTCATAACCTCAGCAAATGACACAATTTCCATGGCTACTGAGTTTAACACACAATAGTTAAATGACCATCTAGACACAGCACATAGCAAGATTGGGATTTTGGAAGACCAAATTCTAGAGGCCCAAAGTGAGAGAGTAGAATTGTGACATGAATATGATGCACTACATTGGCTGCAATTGACTGCATTATAAGAACATGTTCATCATCATTGATGTGCACTTCCACATATATCCTATCAAACTACATATCTTCAGGAATCCTTAGTTAAGGGAAGGATTCTTTTCCAAGATACTTATGCATCCTTCACCATGCTCCTCTTATACGCTTGTCTGCTAGTATGGTGTTGGTTATGATCCTCATATATCTATTGTGTAGGAGATGCAAATGTCATTTCTTCTTTGGTTATCATAGCCCCCGTTTGTCTATAAAATGTAAAATAGGATGGATCATTTGATATAGCAGGAGTAGGGTCAGGAAATGCATAGCCTGTCACTTTGTTGGGATCTACATCCCCCTTAATTATCCTCTAAACACTTTAAATGTATCTCTATTGGACAGCTTCTCAATATCTAATTTCTCAATACCAAACTCTACTAAGTGCGCCTTTATTCCTAAATATATGGCCTATGTGTAGTTATATTGGGGGGCATCATGATAATTATATGCATCTACTAGGGCCACCATTCCTTCATTGAATTCTTCGTCTGATTCTAGTCCTAGTATCTGGGTGAAGGAAGAAATCATTTTTTGATTCCAAGAAGGTAATTTCTTCCAAATACAAGGACAGGGGTGGATTTCTTCCCTACCTCAATTGCATTTGAGTCTAGAAAACATATTATCTATGTAAGGTATATTCATCCTCATGTACCCGACTGCTTGAGCATCAATGGATATCACTTCACCTATTGAGAAAATGCCTATCATTTGGGTGATAGATAGCCTTGAGATATAGAACAAGGTATTTTGACCATCATTGGTGGTGACTCTCGAGGTGGTTGGGTTAAAATTTTGAGCACATAATTGAAAAAAATTGGGATATGGAAAAATATTAGGAGCCAAGTTTTGAGCTATCCCATATGGCCATAATTTGTTGGTCAGTCTTGCAGTGAACAAATTTCCTAGTGAAGCGCCTATCGGAGTTGATGGGATTCATGATGAATGTTTTAGATGGAGGACCATTGATAATTATAGGAATATAAGATGACAGGAAATTACTTGAATGATGACAAACATCTTGAGAGAAAGTACGCTTGACAAGATAAAAAATTGAAAATATTTTCAAAGGCAGGAAGGAAGTTTAGAAAGACTTACCCGGTCAATTGATGAGGATATCTTAATAGGTTCTGGTGGATGATGGTTGTTGTCAATTTATGCTTTTGAATAATTGCAAATCCCTTTATTATATTTCAATGGGAAATGGAAACAACAACTAGTATCAGTATTTTTCCTAAGATAAATGTTTCAAAGTTCCTTGCACATCCAAGAAAAATATAATTTATACATTATACTCGGGCATAAATTCCTCTTTAATTGATGATTAAGGAGGTACTAGTGAATGCTCTGTATAACGGTATGAAGATGATACCTATAAATAGTGTATCATTATTTTAATTGGAGAGGTCCTGTCACTGGGTCAATCTTGTTCAGAAAAGTACAAGAATCGAAGGATTGTTGTAATATCTATAGCGGTATTTGATATTTAGTGGTGAATCTTCAAAGAATTAGATTGGAGGAAGAGCTACCTGCCAACACAAATGGCCCAGATCTATTGTTTATCAAGTGGGTAATGATAATGACCATTTGCAGAGGTGGATTTTTGAATTTATTATGTGGCTCATACCATCACAAATGACTCAAATCTGATGCATCCATGGGACCCGATCAATCTCTAATGTTCACACATGGGGTTAGAGTAGGAAACCCTAACCATAAGTAAATGGACTGAGCTTGCATCTCATTCCATTATATCACATGATCTCGATATGGAGTGAATTCACAATCCCTTAACTATGATTGTAGAATCCCTTATGAGGATGATTTGTATGACCCCTACTTTTTTTGAGATACAAGGATGACCTTCAAATAGGGAATCATGACAAGACATAGTGGCACCAACATCTTAGGTATTTTTTATGATTTCTTTCTATTGTTTTGGGTCCCCAATGTGCCCAGGAATGCAATTTGAGGCTATTTTCAAGCCCATACATGTGTAATAGTGCCAAAAAACTCTACTACAACCATTTATTTAATTGCTTCACTATAGCAACACATAGTTTTTTATTAATCTAAAGAAGGCCCAAGATCTTAACTTTGGTATTCAAGTAAGATATTTGCAAATAAGAGGACAATGGAAGTTCTACCTAGGGCCTTGCAAAACAAGGGTTATCATTAGTTTCTCTTATATGTTGTCAAATGCTCTTTAACCGTCATAATTTTGCATTCTTGGAGAGGAGGGTTAAAAAAGTTGTTGTTGACTTGCTAAAATATTTTATGAATAATTTTCAATATCCGATATGTGTTAATAATAATTTAGCATCCTTATAATTTTGTGGTGTTGGACGGTGTTGAATTATAGTCACTATAGATGGATCTACCACAATGGCATTATAATAGATGTGTTGTCCCGTGACTATGCCTTCACTCATTAGCATGACATACTTATAATTCCTTAAGGATAAGGTAATTTCTTTTTTCATTTTTGAGTTCTATGGAATATACATACACGCTCTAATTTATTCCCATTTTTGGAACAATGACTAAAGCTGACACACACTCACTATAAAAAAAAAGGATAGATGAAATCCACAGAGTATGTTGAGTCTATTCTCTATTCAGTATGCTTTATTTCATATTACTCTTTATACAAGGAAATAGATATGAAATTAATAGCTCCAATCTAAGGAGATTATAAAAGGGATCCATTTCAACTTCTAATAATCTTAGCTTTTAGCATACCCTGCATCCTTGACTAAAACGTAGATACTTGACTAAAACATAGATATAATGGGCCTTAGAGCAAAGGAAATAACCCCATACCTTGTCAGTAGAACCACCATACATATATTTTGATTCATTACGCTACCAAACCTTTATTTCTAGATTTGACCTAGATACATACAAGAGTCATATTGAAAGGATCTTCTTCTTACTCTTACTCATTAATAAATATTTTACACACTATACCTAGTCTTACCACTACTGAGTCTTTTCACTCCTAGAAGGACATTGATTCATTATAATCGAACAAGCTTCAGTGTGTACGAAGGAACAATTATAGTCTCTAAATATGAAATTCCATATCAACAAATAAAAGGACCTTCAACTTGTATTGATACCTAACTAATGAAAACTTTAACAAAGGTCATATTTGAGAAATTGCTTAGAACATGTCCACTTAGTTATAAAAAATTAGCTGGTCGGATTGAGATAAATGTTTAACTCTGACCCATCAATTATATTGGTTGGGCATCCCTTCCTTTTCATACATATATAATCAATGAAAATGTACCACAAGCTAGGGTCCTTTCCTTCCAAGGCTGACCGATATAACTTCTATAGAACAAGTTTTCTATATTTTTCTACTATATAACCTAAGAGAAACTAATTGATCTTGATGTTCATGTACTATCCTCACCAAGCTAACAATATGTATGTTGTTTTACTTTCCAGGATCCATGTAATCAACATGCACGCCCAGGTTTGGCCATTTTCTAAGTTTATGGCTGCAAATCCCTCATCCTTATCAAAATATGTAGTAGAGTCCCTTTCTCTTATATTTATAGATACATCATCATTAACAAGATCTATAGATGGATCCCTTAACTTCAAAAAACTTTTAGGATTGAACACCATAAGATTCAGTAGGCTGCTTTGGTAATTCCATGTGTCTATGAGCTCAATATTCATAGGATGGGTGCAAGTTTTGATCATACTCTCTTCTTTTGATACACCATTATTTCCTTATAGATAGAACTAACTTATTGGTTACTTTGCAAGTTTCTATGAGATATGAAAATGCATGTATCTATGTCTGATGTTTATGTGTCCTTTGAAAATAAGTATGGAACCATAGTCATAAAATATACCCCTTACATCCTTTAATCTTGCACCTTCTATCAATGGATGAATACCTAGATAATTATTTATCCCATCCAACCTGTGTCACCTGCTCTATGACGTCAAAACAAAAGTTCAAAATTTCCCTAGAAATTTGGTGGCAATAGAGATGACCTAAAAAAATACAATTTCATATATTCCAAGCAAGGATAGCCTCAAAGTACTAGAGTTTTCTTATATTTTTTAGTAGGGCTAACCTGTGACTTTGTAAGTACCAGAGTTTTCTTGTATCCACAAAACAACCCTAAAGCCTCATTTTGGGAAAGGTATCTGATATCAATCTTAAATTTAGTGTTGTTGGCAGTTAAGTAATGTGTAAACCATTCAAATAACACGTCTCTGCATGGATGAAATTTCCTACAGACATATACCAGCCATCAAACAAGCAGTTACATTAATTTTGGGCAGTTCTAAGCTTGTTTTGGATAGTTTTATGGATCGTAACAGTAATAAACCTCTTAATTCTCAGTTATGTGCACATTGGGAGCTATTTTGGCTAGTCTTCTAGGCATTAAAAAACCCTAATCTCAGAATCTGGGCACAAACAACCATTTTTAACAGTAAAAAATGCACAAAAAAACATGAATACCATGAATATAAATTGAGTATTATGTATATAACACAGAATACCCATAAAACCAAGAGCTAAACCTTTTAAGCTAAAGTTAAGACCCATGATTAGAAGACATGATATAGGAATATCCATCCCTGTGTCCCATGTGGAAATTGTGAAACTAGAATTTCCTCAACATGCGTGTTTGTGCCACTAGCCTCTGTTTCTTCCCGGTTAATAAAATCTATATCATCAAAGTTGTCATCATTCATGAATTTGGTATACTGCATAAATTCCATATAATTTATAGACATTAGATTTGGAGAATAAAAAAATTAGATTTCATATAATAAATTGAAAAATATTACTACATACTTATGTACTATGCCTCTATTTTGATTTTGTCCAGCGATGACGCACTTATAATTATCTCTACAGTACGTTGCCTACTGCTAAAGCTCTAATCAAGTCATGCTTTTCAATCAATCATCAGAATAATCATCAAATGGGCCTTCATCCATACTGGTTGAAGATGACAAAGTATTTATTGCAATTTCCACCCCTGCCAATGCAACCCCAACACACTCTTTTATCTCTTCCCTCACCCCTCTTGCTATTTGGGATGTCATTTCCAACTCCTTTGGCAAAGCAATGACTCTAGCATGTGGCTATACTAAGTGAGGCATCAGACGCCTATACTGAACATCTTGTCGTGCATCAGGTCGTTCATATGTACGACCTTTGCCAGCACCATAGAAATTGGATCCCGTATCTGTATAGTCGTGGTCCAGGTGAAACGGGAACTCTGCAATCAGCATCTTAACAAAATATTGAGGAACCTCGTCATTATTTGGGAACTTCCCATATGCACACAGGAACCTAGAATAAATATGGGGTGCAATCAGTGGATCATTGAATCTTGCGATCTTTAGACGTTTTTTGTCTTCAGGACGCAAGTCAAAACATGAAAAGACCATTTCTTTTGTGACAATTTTTTTTATTTCTTCAAACTTGTGGCGACCCATCACTGACAACCGCCTCATATGCATCATGTCATGAAAAATATGGGTTGATGGTCCAACCCCAAGATATGTCTCGATCAAACTATTCAGATTGTGCAAAACAATCTGGAGACACTTTTGAGAACCAAAAGAGATATTTGAAGTGTCAATTTCTGCCTGCAATCTCGATGAATGCTCCTTCATCTCTTCCATAGTCAGCATAGCGATGTTGTCTTCCCAAGGAATTTCCTTGGGAACATCTCTAGGATGAATTTAAAGAGGATCATATCTTTCATTGCAAGCATACTGATGCACCCGACGACCTCTCCTTGTCTAGGGAGGTGGATTAGGATCAGGAGCAACAAACCCTGTAAGAATTAAAATCCATGTGAAAGTATTAAAAACTATATATATAATTTGTCAATCAAATTATAAACATTTAAATAAAATTTGTTCATTATAAATACTTGATGGAACCTCTGCATTATCATGAACATGGTGCGAAATAGAAATAAAGTCTTCTGAACCATCATTATTGTTAGAATGTCCAGAATCCCCTATAGGAAACCAAATATTGGCAATCACATGTAAGTTTACACAAAACATCATGTAATTTTTCACAAATAAAACAGTCATGTCAAACAAAAATTCTAGTCAAAATGTATGTAAACAATCTCTACCTAGTGATGGCGTATCTGAAGAATAAGACACTAAGGGTGTCATATGTGGTTGTCCAACGGCCCCTGTAGACCCACCCTCAGACAGACGTCTGTCATTTTGAGAGCCACCGCGTGTGCACAACAAGATCTTAGATGTGTAAAAGAAGTTTTATGTTTATATAGACTTGAGCGTGAATTGAATGACAATTGAATTTACCTGACGATGACCTCATGGAGTGAAGATGCATACTAGCCAATATTTCTTCACCCTGAAGCTGTGAACCTGTTCCTGATAAGAATTTTCCACATATTAAAAAACATGTCAAACAATAATTCTAGTCAGAATGTATGTAAACAATCTCTACCTGGCGATGGCGTATAAGACACTAAACATGTCCTTTGTTTTTTTCCACCGACAACTGTAGACCCCTCAGATAGATGTCTATCATTGTGAGAGACACTACCTGTGCAGAAAAAGATCTTAGAAAGATGTGTAAAAGAATATTTATGTTTATATAGACTTGAGCATAAATTGAATAACAATTGAATTTACCTGACGATGACCTCACAGAGTGTTGTTGCATAGAAGTCAAGTTTGCTTCACCCTGAAGCTGTGAAGTTGTGCATGATAAGAATTTTCCACATATTAATAAACATGTCAAAACATGTCAACCAAGATAAATATATTTCAGATTAACAATCGAATATACCTGACTGCATCACATGTCTTCGTCTAGCACTGGTGGTAGATGTCTCTGTACAATCCATGTGTCCTTGTTAAGACAAAATGAGAAATAAACCAGGTTCATCATAAACTTAGAGATGTAGGCACATGGGATGCAAGATTAGAACCTATTCTAGCCTAAATTAATGCTAGCAAGCACACTTCAAAATGTAATAAAACCAAATCAAACAATGAGGTAAACTAACACCACATGATTAGCTTAGAATTGGACCACAAGATCATATCTCCCCTATTAGATCTTGATCTTTGATGTCTTATTCTGGTATAGGTTGACTAAGCTACTAAAGCAAACTACAAAATGCAAGCAAAGGAAATCTAGAAATGACTTTCAAACAACTAATCTCTTAGAAATTTTCTATAATCAAAAGTGTTATATTTCATATATATAATACGATGTTCTAATGCCAATGGACTCGAGAGGATCAAATGTCTAAGCCTATGATAAATAGATTCTAATACTAGAAATGAAGCAATCAAGACTAAGTATTCTTATGCAAACAAAAAGGTAGAGATGCTAAAAATCAATTGTCAATTTCTATGTATACCTAAAGAGGTGCAGAAGAGACAAAATTTAATGATGGAACTAAACATGAGAATGCTTTAACATACAAATCTATGCAAAAGGAATGCATCAAAATCTATCAGATCTACAATGTTCTAAACCCTACCACTAACGAAACTCACTCCCTAGATTTGAAGTTTAAGTGTTTGATTATAATATTAGGATCACATTACAATGTATTTATGTTTCCTAAGGTGGATTATAGCTATGGTTATGTATTGATAGAAGGAATTGATGATGGAAGAAAAATAGAGTATCCCTATAACCAATAAAAGTAAACATAGATATAAAATATGCTACAAATTTAATGTCATGCTTGAGAGATTTTAATGATCAAAGCTTACCTACACAAAATTCTATATCTACACACTCAAATCTATTCGAACCAAAGATCAATTCTATTAAAACAAGCTTCCTCAAAACTAATTTGGAATTAAGAAACAAAATTACAATTTCATATACATGGAACACAAGGAAAAGAGCCAGATGCTTGTGTTTACATACAAGTGTAGTGAGTTCAAGTATTGACAGATGGGGAAGCTACGAACTAATGCAAATTTGAATGCATATAATATGACCTGTGACTAAACTACGTATAGGAATGGTTGCACAAATGGTAGATATATGAGAGATTATATGTAATACCAGTGCAAACAAGTTATAGTACTACTATAAATAGACTAAATGCAAATATAAACAGAGTATGGATATAAATGGTAAGCACGCCAGTTTAAACAAATGGATTGCTCATACAAATGAGTGAAAACTTGTGTGAATAGATAAAATGCAGAAGGAAACAAATCAATACCAATAAACATAGATTTGCAACACCATTAAATTAGTGAACATGATCTAACTGAGAATTTATACATGCTTTTAAAAGGAATAATGATTTGAGTTAGTATGATTTCAAACCATAACATGATTTGAAAATTTGACTCACCCATGCAATAATAGTTATAAATGCAAGGAAATGTGAGAAGTTGGGTCTTTACCGAACATCAAAAAGGTCTGCAAGAAGGTCTAAATATGTTGGAAGGTATAAAAGTGCTCGAATATCATATTTAGGAATTTTGTTTACTAGTTTAGGTACCAATATGTACCTATAGGATTTTCGGTACCAGTTCCTGTACAAAGAGTAGAGGCTTCCTGGACATATAATACTTCATGATGAATTGCCTAGTTTATTGATCCAATGTTAATAAATATTTATATTTGACTAAATTTTTGAAAATTATGGAAGTCTGGAAATTTTGAAAATGATGAAGGCCCTTCTTGTCAATGGAGTGTATAGGTTGCAACTAAATACTGATGCCAAGAGTGCTTCAGGTACTAGCATAATACATTGATCAAGATGGATGAACTAAACTATAGTGGAAATCCTTATTAGACATGAACATAAAGCTAAATATCTATTAATAATCTGCGGTGTTTGAGTCCATGAGTACCAAAAGACTGCTATTGGTTATTAGGTCTGATCACATGCAAAGAAAGTCCTAAGATAATACTCATATAGAGAAATATAAACTGGTCAAAAAACATAGTGCATTCGATGACTTATCCATTTGAAATCCTTTCAATGCTCTTTTGATAATATCAACAAGGATGCACAGAAATTTACAAATTATGGAACATTTTTTAGAAATCAAATTATGAAACCTTTCCCTTAAGTCTTATGACGACACTTAATCGTGGAAACACAATGTTCTGCAGATAATCAACTTAGGATTGATCGATCTGTCTACATTTCGAAGGTTTTTTTCAACACTTACAAGTTCATATCATCATGTATCATTAGCTATGATAAAGCATAGAAGGATGCGATGACACTTACAAAATGAAAAGATGTAACATTGTCTTCATTAATATTCTTTGAGGACAAATCATTTATGAAGAGGAAGGAAATGCTATAAACATAAATAAGCATTAACAATAAGTATAATAAATCAATGAGGACAAGTCGTCCTGCTATTTTCTCAACATCGAAATCTAGTATCTCTCTAGGTCCAAAATATTTTCCCTTTTTTCGGTGGAGGATATCAATATGGGTAATGAAATATTTGGGTTTCACTCTTAATCAAATGGTTAAAAAAAGGTAGACTGAAACTAGTTATTAGGCTGCATGGAAATCTAAATCCATTTATGGTGCAATCATAGGCTTTCGAGAGGTGGTAGACTCATGCTGGTGAAATATGTTCTCAAATCTCTTCTTGTTTATTGGCACATCCTAGCAAGTATCCCAAAGGGATTCCTATCCAAAATTCAATGTATATGTAGTCAATTTCTTTGGAGAGGAAAGGATACCCATGGCATTCATTGGACGGGCTATAAATATATCTCTAAACCAAAGGCAGAAGGGGATTAGGGCCTTAAATACATCCCCAAATTTAGTAGATCCTTAGCTACAAAATTTGTGTGGAGGTTAATCTCCAAGGGTGGTATTCGGTAGAACATTATGGAATTTAAATACTACAGCCCGAGAGATACAGTGACATGGATCTGAAGCGAGCTAAAAACCCACAAAGAAGGCTACATGCATTGAATGGTGATCACCTCTACATTCCTGATTATTGGCTATCACCTTGCATCAAAGGTGGGAAATGGTAACCGAGTTTGACTTCCTTGTCCAAATCCATGATAAAGCTCTCACTTCGATTTGGGATCAAGGTTGGGAAAATTTGCAAATGATCGAAATTCCTAATGAACTTGTACCTGAAAGGGAGAATTTTCTTCTAAGTCTATGCATCATGGACACATCAAAATTTTTGATGAGTTAGATTAGTTAAGGTGGTTGGGAAACAAGTATGGAGGCCTGTAAACAATGAAGTAGGCTATCAAACACATGTATTAAGGAACGTTGAACTAAAATCGTGGTTTATATGTATCTGGAAGGTACACTCTCCTCTCAAATGTTGAATTTTGGTCTAGTTGTTACTTACAAACAAAGTGGTCATATATGAAAATCTCCCAAAAAGGTTATTTTAGGGGTTGAGCTAGTTTTATATATGCAAAACATCTGAGGAAAACTCTCCCCACCTTTTCATTCACTTCCCATACACTAGGGAAGTTTGGAAGGACTTAGAAACATGATTAACCTTGAATGATAAATTTGAAACAAGAATGGGACTTAAGTTGGTTTCAATAGCACCCTTACACTAATTTGACTTGATATCCTCACTAGATCATATAGAACAAGCACCGAAGGAAATCTGTCGAGCATCACAAGAGTAATTCGGCCTCTAACCCTAAGGGTGAATTGATTGAAATGAGATTAGTTCCTTGAATGGGAGAATGGGGTCGCAAATAAATCCTTGATGTTTTGATATGATGCCTTAGAGGGCCAATGAAGGGAAAACGACCTCTACACGAATGAATATGATGAAATCCCAATAAATTCGGCCTCTCTATAAGAGATTCGACCCCTAAGACTTAGAACGAAACTATTTTTTGGCCAAATAAATAATTAAAATGGGTCAAACAGAATTAATACTTTGGGACTGAAATTCAGTCACCCAGGGAATCTAAAATATGCAGAATTAATACTATTATTTAATATTCTAAAAATTCTATCACCTTTCCAGCCAATTTGTGTCTGAAATTGGTTACAAACCTGTTCAAATAAGGGATTCGAACTAGCGGTGGTGGTCCTCCATGATACAAAATATTCCTACGTTTTTATGAGAATGTTGGTGCAGAGGTAGCTAAATTAACCCTTTCCTTTTTAAAGTGCCTCCTTGAGCCTAGTTCGAAAAAGAGAAAAGCCTGGAGCCTACATGTGTGCGGTCGTCTAATGGTATGGTCATATGGTAAACTAGTTCAAACTGGTGGTGCCGGTCCTCTTCTTGTGGGCGTTCACTTCATTGTTGTGGGTGGTCTTCCCTCCCATTCATTGCTTCAGCAAATAGAGTTGAACAAAGTTGCAGTGGGTGGTCTTCCCTTCCCTTTGTTGTTTTAGCACATTGTGGGTTTTGAACAACAACAGACAACAACAGTGTTGAAAAATAACAATGTATGTGGCGGGGAAATATTTTTTCGTTTATATAGTTAAACATTTCTCAACCAAGACGTTAAAAGGAATCTAAACTCTCAACCGAGAAACCTGTCCAAGAGTTCAATATAAAAAATATGGTTATACTCTCAAACGAGAAACTACAAATTCTCGAGCGAACAATTCTCTAACTATGGAACAACTCTCGGATGAGAGAAATCTAACCGTGGTTAATGTCTTGCCCGAGAAGTATTACAACTCTCGCTCGAGAAAATATGTTGACCTTTTTCTCAGGCAAGAAAATGGAAATTATAAGAAAAAAAGAGTGGATTGTCATGGAATTGTTTCCCAGCTTCGCGTTTTCACCCATGGTATAACTTCCTGACTGCAAGGACTTCTCCAAAAAATTCCCATCGAAATCATTAGTAAGACAGTATTGATTGATATTGAGGTTCTAGATTCTTGGTTAGATTACAATCTTCTCCTTGTTTATAGCTATATGTACGTTATGAAAGTGTTCACTTTCACTGCATGTACTATAGTATTTAATAGAGTAAGATTCATAATGACTATGATTCCTACACCTTTCTTCAAATTGAAATAGAGTTTGAAAAGACTTCTTGGAAAATTGGATAGGAAAGCTTCCCCTAAAGAAGGACCATGATATCACAAAAGGGAAAGTAAATATTTAGGTTTGCAATGTATAGTTATGTTTCTTTATCAGTAAATTAATAGAAACATTCTCTCCAAAAATTGAGCCCAAGATTCCATAAATGTAGTGAAAAGACTTCTTGGAAAATTGGCTAGGCAAGTTTCCCCTAAATAAGGACCATGATATCACAAAAGGGAAAGTAAATATTTAGGTTTGGAATGTGTAGTTATGTTTCCTTATCAGTAAATTAATAGAAACATTCTCTCCAAAAATTTAGCCCAAGATTCCATAAATGTAGTGATATGTGTCACTTAGTTTGTTAGATAAAAATAAACTAAGAAGACCACTTTTGGATATAACTAGCATAGATCCATATCAAACCTTGATCTATCAAGCACCGAGAGCGATCCAATTTCTTGAGGTGTAATTTTTTTTGTTTTATCTTAATTTTTTTACACATTAAGAAAAAAATTACCCCTCAATAAATTGGATCCCTCATTTAATTTTTTAATTTTGTTTCTATAAGTTATGAGCGAACATGAAATTTTTAATTACTTTTGATTTTTTATAAGTTATGAGCCAACATGGAAATGTAACGTGACAAATGTGACAAATGTGCCAAACGTTACAACATCTCCCCCATACTGGGTTGTAACGTAACACCAGCATAGATCCATCTTAAACCCATATCTATTAAGCACCGAGAGGGATCCAATTTCTTGAGGTGTATTTCTTTTTTTAAATTTAAACTCAAGAAATTTGATCTCTCTTCATTGATAGATCTGGGTTTAAGTTTTAAGTTTTTATTTTATAAGCGAACATCTATTTTTTAATTACTTTTCATAATATTTTATTTTATGAACCAACATGGATTTTTTTTAATACTTTCCATATTTTTTTATGAGCGGACATGAATTTTTTTAATTATTTTGTTAGTAACAAACATTACATCACAAACCTTACAACATCTCCCCCATACTTACTTTACTTTACTTATTTTTACTTTATTTAACTTTACTTACTTCTTTTTACATGCAATCACTTTTTATGTTTTAATAGATGTAACGCTACATTTTTACGTTTTATTAGATGTAACGCTACATCACACACGTTAGAAGATTTCCCCCATACTGGGCTGTAGAGCACCTCGTTTCACTCGGTGCAATGACAAACGTTACAACATCGCCCCCATACTGGGTTGTAATGTAACGTGACAAACGTGACAAATGTGTCATGTGACATTCGTTACAGGATCTCCCACATACTATTACTTTTTATATTTTATTACTTTTGAAAACGTTACATGTGACATGTGACATGTGACATTTGTTACAGGATCTCCCATATACTCGTGTTGATGTATATGTAACTTCGGAATGTATTTCACATATATGTATATTGTATTCCTATAGAGATGGTATTATTCCTCTATACGGAAGTGTCGTCATTTATATTGTAAGTGTCGTAACTTATACTTGATGGGTTATTAGACCACCTTGTTGGGGTCGGCCCTGTATAAGTCATGTGGGTCGAAGGGTTATTAGACCACCCTATTGGGGGTCGGCCATGTGGGTCAAAGGGTTATTAGATCACCCTATTGGGGGTCGGCCCAGTCAACATTATATTATGTGGTTAAGTTCGAGCCTACATGAGTTAGGTAAAAAGGCAAGTCAAGTCAAGTATAAATAGAGTGCGGGAGGCACTCTATTTACTCACTCACTTCTCACACATGCACTCAAGGAGGAGTGGCGCACTTATGGAGGAGGAGGATCTGCTGCTAGGTTATGGCTATCTCTCTTGGTTGGTTGTATCATTTCTCTATCTATCTTTGAGGAAGTTATTGGGGTTTTTCACCTTTATGGTTTTCCCCAAGTAAATCTTTGTGTCTCTTGTGTGTTTGCATTATTGTCTCCATGATTGATATGCTGTAGATATGCTGTACATGTTGTTCTCTCAGTTAAGATCCTAGATCAGATTGAAGTAAATTCTGAAAATTTAACATGGTATTAGAGCTAGCCTGAAAGAAGGCATGATATGGCATGTATGACACTTGTTGCACTTACGATGCTAGGGCTTGATATAGCAAAAACCAATCATCGTAGCACTTTCGCTATAAATCCGTTTCGGTGATGTTTTCGGATCTGAATTTGTTATAGGCCAAAGTTAAGATCTCCAGGTACCTTGTGTCCAAAGGACAACCTCTAATTCGTTGTACTTTGTGATTTATGATCTATACAATATAGGGTTTCTGCCTCTTCCAGATCTGAGTCAAAATCAGGTGACCTTGGGAAAAAGGTCATAACTTGGGCTAGGAAGCTCCAAATGAAATTTAGTGAAAAGTGACAGGTAGAACACAGACTTTACTATCTCAGAAAACTTTTTCAGAGGCTGAAGTTGAACCAGTGACACGTGGAACTCCGTACAAGTGCACTCTCCTGTATTATCCCATAAACAGGTCATGTTGCGACATTTGGCATAACGCTCTCTCAGAGAGTCCAATTGAGGTCAGACCTATCAGGATGGAAAGGTAACAGGCCGAGCTATCTCAGGAAACGTTTTCAGAGGCCGAAGTTAAAACAGTGACACGTGGCACGCCGTACAAGTTCGATCTCCTATTTTATCCCAAAACAGGTCGCGTTGCGACATTTGACATATCTCTCTCTCAGAGAATTCAATTGAGGTCAGACCTATCAGGATGGAAAGATAACAGGTCATACTATCTCAAGAAACTTTTTCAGACCCTGTGGATCAAAAATTTCGGAGTTACACCAAAAACAATCAGGTACATATTTCTGTCAAAACAGAATTATTTTTTGGTACCTTCATTCATGGCTTCCGGAATTTAGGACTTTGGAGAAAGTTGGAATTTTTGTAATCAGAGACCACGGCTGGATGCTACTCATCAAAATAGAAATTTAGAGACCAAGATCAGAATTTTTGGTTGGGCAAAAGTCCGGTTTTGATTAGACCCTAGTTCGGGACTTTGATCAGAAAAGTGGAAAATTAGGGCTTCTGTAAAAATGGGAAGTTTTGAAATCTGTGACCACGGCTGGAAGCTCCTCAGAAAAATAGAAGCTTAGAGATTTGGATCAAACATTTTGATTGGGCAGAAGAGTGGGCTTCATCAAACCCCAGTTTAGGGTCACGTCCAGTGAATCCGAAAGTTTCAAAGGCAAAATTGAGGAGTGAAACTTTGCAGTTTTCAAATTCTGAATATACCAGTTTGATCAGCTCATCAAGGCGCATATTTCTATCCTTTCAAAAGTTTGAAATTCAAAGTTTGAATTTTTGGGGTTTCTCTGACAAACCCATATCCAGCTCCAGGTCCATTTCTTGCAAATCAAGTGGATAGGGTTAATCCTAGAAGAAGATGGATTGGTTACCTGCATAAGTGAAGGCGTTTCTGTTTCAGAGGGAGATGAGGCTAAGGCCTTACATAAGAAGATTACAAGCGATCTCGACAGGTATGACTCATTGAGGTATGTTTCGATATTTGTTCATGATTAAGTTTATGGTATGTTTGTCTTCATGTTATTACGGTTAGTACAATTTTGATTTTAGATTTGTCGTATCACCTTAACAAAATTATGAATGCATGATAGAAGATATTCATTGGTTAGGGTGTTGACACTTATGATTGTACTAATGCATTATGGTGTTGTATGAGGTTTATGTTGTCTACTAACATGAAAGGTACACCAAGAAAGTCAAATCATGTTCTGGTCCAAGAACATATGATCATGATAACATGAGGACAAAGATTCATCCATTGTCATGGATCTCATAGAAGATCCATTTACGAGGTATGTATAACTTGGTTTTGTAATGGCTAACCTATGAGATATACAGGTTACTAGCACAAGTCATTGAAGAAGAACAAGAAGACATCATGTGAGTATGTTAGACATAACTAACTAGCATGCTAATCCAGGTATGTTTTTCCTATATCAAGCTAGAATCCTACCTTGTGTTAGGATCTTATACTGTTGTTGATAATGATTATTCTTGAAGAGTCATAAGTTTGAATAATCATGGTTGTATGCATATTATGTTTCTTGCCATCATTGATGATATGACTAACCAGAAGAATCATGAAGGTATAGGTTTGAATAATCACAAGTTTTATATCTCTTATCTTGTTTGATGATTCAACTAACCCGAAGAGTCATAGGTTTGAGTAATTATAGGTTTAGACATGTTATGCTTCTTATGATTTGACTAACCATAAGAATCCTACATAAACCTTGAATAATAATGCTTACTATTTCTGTTTGAAATGATCATGACTATACATGCTTGAGATTATTGTGTTTTAATAGTATACTAATGAATGTATGATTTTATATTAGACCTAGAGGATAACACATGATGATACTAACAAGCATGCATAGGGATCGAGAATGTATATAAGTTCAAGGACAGGTAATCCAGGGAGCAAAGATCAAGAGGGAGTACACTCCAGTGGTTTATGAAAGGATGCAGATATTCAAAGGGAGTTGACCATCTCTCTACATTTCACAACAAAAGTTGTAGAAGAAGCTACTACAGATTAGGACTCCAGTAGCTCCTGCAAGAAAGTGAAGACTCAGAGGGAGTCCACCCAACAAACAAAGATAAGTATTTTAATTTCTTGCATATTTGTCTGTTTAAATCAAATTGTTCAATGATGTATATGCTCATGTTCCTAGACTTAGGATATGTATTATGCATATTAGAATAGTTGCATTAATGAACAATATACTACTAATATACATGGGTAAGTGGCCTATGGCACTGTACAACATTCCATTGCTACTTATCTAGAATGAAACCTCTTTGTTGACATGTTGGGAGTTGTGCACACTCTTAACAATGTTCTGGTAGAGATTGGAAGGCATCTAGAAAGTTATGGGATATGGATAAATGTTGTATTGAAGCATTGGCAAAGATAATTGCATGATTGTATGACATATTTCTTTATGTGTAAAAATTTGTTCTGAAAACTATGAGATGTTTTTCTAATCATGCAATTTAACTTGCTATGTAGTAAAGTTCGTACGCCATCTCCTACAAAAGAAGAACTACAACATTTGTTCCAGCAACAAAGATATCTATTGAAGATATTGAAGTTCCCAGAATCTGGGATGAAGAAATGGAATGCCATGATCCGTCGATCATGAAGAATAATGTTTGGGATGTAGTCCCAAGACATGAAGGGAAGTTTGTTATAACTTCCAAATGGAACTATCAAATCAAGCATGTTGCAGATGGCAGCATTGAGAAATATAAAAGTGTTGAGATAGAAGATACACCAGATGGATTTCAAGACAGTTTTCTTGAATGGTGTATTTGAAGAAGAAGTGTATGTGGTGCAGCCACTTGGTTCTGAGTCACATGATAGGGATTCATATATGTGCAGAACTTGGTATGGTAGGATAGACAACTTTCTATCCAGTTTGGGCTTTACCAAGAGTAAAGCGGATTCCAACCTTTACTACAAGGTTGAGGAAGGCAATCCAGTGATACTACTTTTGTATGCGGATAACCTGTTTGTTATAGGTGAAGATAGATTGATTGCCGACATGCAGCGGAAGCTTACTGCGAAGTTCGAGTTGAAGAACTTGGGGATGATGCACTATTTGTTTTGGCATGAAGGTGTGGCAGAGTGCAGATGGAATCTTCCTTGGACAAGGGAAGTATGTAGTAGAGATCCTGAAGAGGTTCGGAATGATGGACTGCAAGGATATGGCCACACCTATGGCATCGAATCTGAAGCTTCTATGTGATGCTTCATGTGAGCCGGTTGATGTCTCCATGTATGGTCAGATGATTGGGTCCTTCATGTACCTGACGAACACGAGACCAGACTTTTGCTTTGCTGTGAACACATTGAGCCAGTTCCTAACGGATCCGAGGAGTGTTCACCTGGTTGCTATAAAGCATGTTCTGAGGTACCTGAAGGGTACAGTGGATTATGGGCTCAAGTATGAAGCGAATCAAAAGTTTAACCTGTAGGGTTATGTTGATTCAGATTGGGCTAGTAGTGCTGCAGATAGGAAGAGCACATCTGGGTGTTGCTTCAATATGGGATCAGGTGTGATCTCTTGGTTTAGCAGGAAGCAGTCCTGCGTAGCACTGAGTACAGCAGAGGCTGAGTATCTTGCAGCCTGTTCAGCTAGTTGTGAGGCAGTATGTCTATGGAAGCTACTGTCTGAGTTATTTGAGGCTACTGGTATCTTCTGTGATAACCAGAGTTGTGTGAAGCTGTCCGAGAACCCAGTGTTTCATGACAGGTCGAAACACATAGAGATCAAATATCACTATATCAGGGATATGGTGCAGAGAGGAGCTGAGAAGCTCCTATATGTTGCGGCGGACGAGCAGATTGCAGATGTGCTGATGAAGCCACTAGCTAGGGTGAAGTTCGAGTACTTCCGAGAGAGGCTTGGCATTCTCCAAATCGAGGACACTTCGAGGACACTTCAAGGAAGAAGTGATGGACACATTTGCTGAAGCCATTCCAAGCATGTTGGAAGGAGGATCCTTCACATGGCTGTGGATGTAAGCGCTGGATAATGGGCATCAGGATGATGTTCTGGTTTCTGCTTGGATATGATCAGTTGGATCATTTATGTATGTACGCATCATGTTGGATGTTGGATATGATCAGTTGGATCATTTATGTATGTACGCATCATGTTGGATGCTGGATATGATCAGTTGGATCATTTATGTATGTACGCATCATGTTGGATGCTGGATATGATCGGTTGGATCATGTGTATGTATTTTGTATGAACGCATCATGTTGGATGCTGTTGGATACATTGTGTGGATCATGTATCTTTGTATGATCAGGTAGATCATGGATGCTGTTGGATACATTGTGTGGATCATGTATCTTTGTATGATCAGGTAGATCATGGATGCTTTTGGATACATTGTGTGGATCATGTATCTTTGTATGATCAGGTAGATCATGGATGCTGATGGATACATTGTGTGGATCATGTATCTTTGTATGATCAGGTAGATCATGTATGTTGATGGATACATTGTGTGGATCATGTATCTATGTGTGCATCAGATGGATGCATTGTATGATCAGGATGATCGTGGATGACGAGCTTCTCCAGATGACATGCAGCAGGATGTTGCAGTGATGATGATGAGTATCAGATGATACTTTGTGGCCGTGGATCAGGTTGTGCAGGAAAGCATGTAATTTGTGCCCTGGGAGATTTGCAGATGGTCTTTCGAGGTTTTTTCTATGGCATGTAATTCGGTTCCCTGGGACATCTGGAAAATGCTCTTGCGAGGTTTTGCTTGGGAGGACATGTAATTTGTGCCCTGGGAGATCTACAGATAGTCTTTCGAGGTTTTACCTATGGCATGTAATTCGGTGCCCTGGGATATCTGGCAGATGCTCTTGTGAGGTTTTGTCCTATGGCATGTAATTTGCTCCTGGGAGATCTGGACAGGATGAAAAAGGCCTCAGATGCTTCAGCCAGGTTTTTCCATGACCACATGTAATTTGCTCCTGGGAGATCTGGACAGGATGAAAAAGGCCTCAGATGCTTCAGCCAGGTTTTGTGGTGAGATCACATGTAATGTGCTCCTGGGAGATCCGACAGGTAGAGTTGAGTGCTCGTAACAGCCTGGGATGCTTCAGGTAGGTTTTGTGATGGGTCACATGTAATGTGCTCCTGGGAGATCCTATAGGTAGAGCTATGTGCTCGTAATAGCCTGGGATGCTGCAGCCAGGTTTTGTGACGCACGTAATATGTCCTGAGGATTCCATAGTATGGCCAGTGATGATGAAGACCTACAGGTGGTGGGCCTACATCCAGTATGAAAAAGGACTGGCTCTGTAGAACTTCCTATGACGAGTAGATTAAGAGATTGATTGAGATAGTAGCAGCAGTGACGATGATGATGACTCGATGACGATTATCCAGTGACGATGATCCAGAGAAGATGACTTGTGCTAGAAGAACTGTGCTGATAAAATACCTTCCTAGTTAAGAGGGAGTGTTGATGTATATGTAACTTCGGAATGTATTTCACATATATGTATATTGTATTCCTATAGAGATGGTATTATTCCTCTATACGGAAGTGTCGTCATTTATATTGTAAGTGTCGTAACTTATACTTGATGGGTTATTAGACTACCTTGTTGGGTTCGGCCCTGTATAAGTCATGTGGGTCGAAGGGTTATTAGACCACCCTATTGGGGGTCGGCCATGTGGGTCAAAGGGTTATTAGACCACCCTATTGGGGGTCGGCCCAGTCAACATTATATTATGTGGTTAAGTTCGAGCCTACATGAGTTAGGTAAAAAGGCAAGTCAAGTCAAGTACAAATAGAGTGCGGGAGGCACTCTATTTACTCACTCACTTCTCACACATGCACTCAAGGAGGAGTGGCGTACTTATGGAGGAGGAGGATCTGCTGCTAGGTTATGGCTATCTCTCTTGGTTGGTTGTATCATTTCTCTATCTATCTTTGAGGAAGTTATTGGGGTTTTTCACCTTTATGGTTTTCCCCAAGTAAATCTTTGTGTCTCTTGTGTGTTTGCATTATTGTCTCCATGATTGATATGCTGTAGATATGCTGTACATGTTGTTCTCTCAGTTAAGATCCTAGATCAGATTGAAGTAAATTCTGAAAATTTAACAACTGGGTTGTAAGCACCTCGTTTACACTCGGTGCAAAAAGGAGGAATTTGAATGGGATAATGAGTGTGGTTGGAAATAGAGGAGTACAGGTGAGTTAGAAGGGTAAAATGGAGAAAATGGTTGGAGACTCAAAGCTAAGCAATTCAGCCAGAAATGATTTCATATGATTTTAGTATCAAAGTGGCTACTTTCTTGTAAAAACTGTCTAAACAAAGATGAAGGGATAATAATCTCTCTATGGTCATACTAAATGGAACCTATTAATGTTGTATGAGGTAGGTTATTGGGTTTTATAGTAGTTTTAAATATTGGTAAAAGAACTTGAGTATGCTCTAACGAGTGTAAAATGCTCTCTATGCACACCTTGAAGAGCACCAAGTGATGTTAGGTTGGTAGGTAATGTGAGTGGTTCTAGTTGGAAATATTATTTTTAAAACACTATTGTAACTACTAGAATACCTATAAACCCTAATACACTTTCCTAGTGATATCATGGACAAGCTTGGGGTGGCTTCTGAGGCTGAACAATTAAAGTTTTACATGAGGAATACCTACAATTGGGTGGTACATGGACCTACATAGTTTAGTTTTTTTTAAGAATTGCATATAAGTTAATTTTACTTATAGTGTCCTATACTTTGTTGTTTAAATACAGGCTTAACTCCGTATTCTAGTCATTTTGCACTTTAAGGAAAATAAAGTATTATAAATGAGAAAATAGTATATTTGAATTCTTTCAAAAATGTTTCTTGATTTTATTATCAAATTACTGTAGAGAATTTGTAATGATTTTATTTACATGATAAAAGAAAAATAAAGAAGTAAATATCCTTTTTTAGTATTGTTAAATTTCGAGCATTAATTCACAATAATCTAGGATTTTCACTGAGAGAATAACATATAGAGTATATCAATGCATAACAATCACAATAAGCATGACAAGCATCACAAGAATCAAAAGCATGAGAGACAAGAGACACAGAGTTTCCGTGGGGAAAACCCTAAGGTGAAAAACCCCACAACTTCCTTAGAGATAGAGAGAGCAAAGCAAATGATAGTCTCCTAAAAGCAAATGATCCTCCTCCTCACTAGTGCGCCACTTTCTGAGTGAGGGAGAGATGACTTTCCAAATAATCTAAATAGAGATCTCTTGATCTCTATTTATACTAACGTGTTTGCCCAGTGACCTTATGGGGCTGACTCCACACATGGTGGTCTAATAACCCATCAGCAAGTACACACACTTGTGACACTTATCAATCCGCATGATGACACTTCCTTATAGAGGAATAACACATCTCTAATAAGGGTACAATAAATATATATGAAATACATAGATGAAATACATTCCGAAGTTACATATACATCAACACTCCCTCTTAACTAGGAAGGTATTTCTCGACACAGATCTGCTAGACAAGTCTTCTTCTTGGGATCATCGTCATCATCATCGTCACAACTGCTTCTATCTCAACCAATCTCTGACTCTACTCGTCATAGGAAGTTCTATAGAGCCAGTCCTTTTTCATACTGGATGTAGGCCCACCACCTGCAAGTCTTCATCATCACTGGCCACACTGTGGAAATCTCAGGACTTATTACGTGCATCACAAAACCTTAAAAGAGTCTCTTGACTAGCAAGAACCCTAAAGAGCATCTGAGGCCTTTTTCATCCTATCTAGATCTCCAGGACTTATTACATGTGACCCCACCACAAAACCTCGAAAGAGAATCCCAGGACTGATTACAAGCACAAGGATCAACCTATCGGATCTCCTAGGGCACAAATTACATGTGGTCACCACAAAACCTCGAAAGAGCATTCCAGGACTGATTATGAGCACAAGGCTCAACCTATCGGATCTCCCAGGGCAAAAATTACATGTGGTCATGGCAAAACCTTGAAAGAGCATCCCAGTACTGATTACGAGTACACGACTCAACCTATCGGATCTCCCAGGGCACAAATTACATGCCATAGGACAAAACCTCGAAAGGGCATCTACCAGATATCCCAGGGCACAAATTACATGCCATAAGCAAAACCTCGAAAGACTATCTGCAGATCTCCCAGGGCACAAATTATACGTCCTTCCAAGCAAAACCTCGAAAGAGCATTTGCCAGATATCCCAGGGTACAAATTACATGCCTTCGGAAAAACCTCAAAAGACTATTTGCAAATCTCCCAGGGCACAAATTAGATACTTATCTGCACAACCTGCTCCACGGCCACAGAGTATCAACCTGATACTCACCATACATCATCCTTATGTACACATGATCATCCTGATCATCATCACTGCAACATCCTGCTGCATGTCATCTGGAGCAACATCCTGAAGCTTGTCATCCATGATCATCCTGATCATATAATGCATCTACCTGATGCATACCAAGTATCTACCTGATACATATCATCATACATGATCCACCTGATCATACAGTGTATCCACCTGATACAAATACAAATACATGATAAATATCAACATACATGATCTACCTGATCATACAATGTATCCACCTGATACATATACAGATACACGGTCAAAGCATCCAACATGATGCTTATACAAAATACATACACATGATCCAACCGATCATATACAACATCCAACATGAGGCGTACATACATATAAATGATCCAACTGATCATATCCAGCATCCAACATGATGCATACATACATATACATATAAATGATCCAACTGATCATATCCCGCATCCAACATGATGCGTACATACATACATATAAAAGTGATCCAACTGATCATATCCAGCATCCAACATGATGCATACATACATATATAAATGATCCAACTGATCATACAAAGCAGAAACCAAAACATCATCCAGCGCTTACATCCATAGCCCTGTGAAGGATCCTCCTTCCAACATGCTTGGAATGGCTTCAGCAAATGTGTCCATCACTTCTTCCTCGAAGTGTCATCAATCCGAAGAAGACCAAGCCTCTCTCTGAAGTACTCGAACTTCACCCTGACCAGTGGCTTCATCAGCACATCTGCAATTTGCTCGTCCGTCGCAACATACAGGAGCTTCATAGCTCCTCTCTTCACCATATCCCTGATATAGTGATATTTGGTCTCTATGTGTTTCGACCTGTCATGAAACACTGGGTTCTCGGATAGCTTCACACAAATCTGTTTATCACAGAAGATACCAGTAGCATCCAACGGGAGATCAAATAATTCAGACAGTAGCTTCTGTAGCCATACTGCCTCACAACTAGTTGAACAGGCTGCAACATACTCTGCCTCAGTTGTACTCAGTGCTACACAGGACTACTTCCGGCTAAACCAAGAGATCACACCTGATCCCATACTGAAGCAGCACCCAGATGTGCTCTTCCTATCTGCAGCACTGCCAGCCCAATATGAATCAACATAACCCTGCAGGTTAAACTTTTGATTCACCTCATACTTGAGCCCATAATCCACTGTACCCTTCAGGTACCTGAGAACATGCTTTACAACAACTAGATGAACACTCCTCGGATCTATCAGGAACTGACTCAATGTGTTCACCGCAAAGCAAATATCTGGTCTCGTGTTTGTCAGGTACATCAACGACCCAATCATCTGACGATACATAGAGACATCAACTGGCTCAGATGAAGCATCACATAGAAGCTTCAGATTCAATGCCATAGGTGTGGCCAAGGCCTTGTAATCCATCATCCCGAATCTCTTCAGGATATCTACTGTGTACTTCCCTTGACCAAGGAATATCCTACTTGTACTCTGCCACACCTCCATACCTAGGAAATAATGCATCATTCCCAAATTCATATCGAACTTAGCAGTAAGCTTTGTCTTCGTATCTGCAATCAATCTGTCATCTCCTATTACAAATAAGTCATCCACATACAGGAGTAGAATCACAGGATTCCTTTCCTCAACCTTGTAGTAAAGGTTGGAATCCACTTTACTCTTGGTAAATCCCAAACTAGATAGGAAACTGTCCATCCTACCATACCAAGTTCTGGGATCTTGTTTCAAGCCATACAAGGCTTTCTTCAATCTGCACACATATGACTCCCTGTCATGTATTTTGAAACCGAGTGGTTGCTCCACATATACTTCCTCTTCAACTACACCATTCAAGAAAGCATTCTTGACATCCATCTGGTTTATTTTCCATTTCATCGCTGCAGCCAAGGCAAGTACTGTTCTGATGGAAATATACCTGGCTGCAGGTGCAAAATTTTCTTCATAATCTATTCCCTCTTTTTGAGAGAAGCCACGAGCTACGAATCTTGCTTTGTATTTCTCTACACTACCATCTGCAACATGCTTGATTTTGTAGATCTATTTAGAAGTCATAATAGACTTCTCTTTAGGTCTTGGTACAACATCCCAAACATCATTCTTCATTATTGATTGGTATTCCTCAACCATGGAATCCTTCCATTATTTCTTTTCCGCTACTTCTACATAACTGGAAGGCTCTTTGTTCATAATGTCACAGAGTAAAGCAACATAGCTAGTATGTGATCTGGTTCTCTTCTTTGCTCTATGTTCTTCTTCTAGAATTCCAAATCGTTCTGCATCTTGAATGAGCTCTCTAGCCCATGCAGGTTTCCTTTTGTGAGAGTTATCCTCACGGGGTGGATCTACAGGTTCTTGCGGATCTTCAAACTCATGAACAACTTCTGGAACTGCTTCAGTCATGGTAGTGTCTTGAAATCTAGTTTCCTTAGGTTCTTCATAAACTTCGATAGCTGTCTTCCTTGATTTGATGAATGCTGAGTTTTCATCAAATGTTACATCCCTGCTGACATCAATCTTCTTGAACCCTGGAAAGTATATTTTGTAATCCTTCAAGCTTTCACTGTAACCTACAAAGATACCCTTCTTTCATGAAGGATCTAGTTTAGTCCTCTTTTCCTTTGGGACATGAGTGTATACTGGACAACCAAATATTCTAAGATGGCTGACTTCAGGTTTCTTACAAGAAAAGACCTCTTATGGTGTCTTGTTATCCAATATCTTGTGGGGTTTTCTATTCTGCACATATACAGTTGTTCTAGCTACTTCTACCCATATATGCATAGGTAGATCCTGGTCATACAGCATTGCCCTTGCTGCTTCCATGATTGTTCTGTTCTTCCTTTCTGCAACTCCATTCTGTTGAGGATTATAAGGAGCAGTCAACTCCCTCTTAATCCCTGAATCACTACAAAGCTTCTTGAAGTCACCTAAGGTGAATTCTCCACCATTGTCGGATCTGAATGTTTTGATCTTCTTGTTAGTTTGATTCTCCATCAAGGTTTTGAATTCCTTGAATTTATCAAACACCTCATCTTTGCTCTTCAAGAAGTATACCCAAGTCTTCCCGGAGAAGTCATCAATAAATGAGAGATAGTAAACATACCCACTTAGAGAACTGGATGATATAGGACCACATACATCTGAGTGGATGATTTCCAAGATGCCTTTTGCCTTGCTTTCACTACTTGGAAAAGCCTTCTTAATGTTCTTACCTTTTGCACATCCTTTGCAAACACCTTCATGTTTGGTCTTGATTTCAGGAAGACCCTCTACAGCCTTGCTTGCAATTGGAAGAGCCCTATAGTGCATATGAGCAAGTATTCTATGCCAAATTTCACTTCGCTCCATGGATTCATGTACCATGGCATGTTCAGGTTGTCCCTTCAATTTATACAAACCTCCCTCTTGCTCTCCAATCACTATTGCATCATCTATGTTCTTTCCCTTTGGCCACATTAGGACTTGGCCATCAACAAATGCAACCCTCATATCTTTTGCATCCAATGCAGAGATGGAGAGTAAGTTCTTCTTGAGCCCAGGTACATAAAGGACTTCTTTCATCTTCAAATATTTTCTAGAATCTAGGTTGTAGGAGGCTTCACCACTTCCTTTGATTGGGTATTGATAATCATCCCCAAGTTTCACCTTATGGGGTGATTCATGTTCAAATAGATTAAAAAAATATTCCTTAAACCCAGTCATGTGTTTGGAAGCCCCACTACCAATAAACCAATATTACAACAATGGGAGATAGTTAGTACCTATGAGAGCAGAAATTACAACATATTCTTCTTCACTTGATGAGTCATCATCACTATCACTTTCTGCCCTAGCCTTCTTCTTTGGGGTTCATCATCTTCGGCAGCATGAGCATGATATCTTCTTTTGTTATTATTCTTCTTCTTATTGAAGTTCTTGTTGTTGTCTTTCTTCTTCTTGGGACAATGTGAAGCAAAGTGTCCCTTCTTATTGCAATTGAAGCATTTGAGATCTTTCTTATCTTTATGATAATGGTGGTGTGAGAATCTTCTGTTATGAGATTATTCCTTCTTGGACTTTCCTTTCCTGGCATGTGTTGTAAGGGCTTGATCTTCATTTTCCATCTTTTCTTCTTAGGCCACAAGCCTAGCTTCTTCTTGAGAGCATTCTTCCCGCAATCTATTGAAGGAGATCAACTTCTTCCTTGCACAAATTCCTTGAATAAAGGAATCCCATGACCTGGGTAGGCCATTTAGAGTGGTCATCATCACTTCACCATTCTCCACCATTTCATCCACTGCTTCTACTTGTTCCTTGATCTCGGAGACCCTTGAAAAATAAGATTGAATGGTTTCTCCATTCTGAAACTTTACTCCTTTCAATTGGTTCTGCAGGGTCATCTTCCGATTTATGTTCTTCCCTTCAAATAGCCTGGTCAAACAGTCAAACATCTCCTTAGGTGTCTTTAGAGAAGACACATAGGGTATGAGATGGTCTTTGATAGAATCAACAATGATTCTCTTTGCCTTGACCATGTTTTTCTTATGCAATACCTTAGCCTCTTCATCCTCTGGGATAGGGATGTCTTCTTTTACATATGAGTCCAACTCATTCTCTTCCACGATTAACCCAATCCTATACTTCCAAGCTCGGAAGTTATCAGATCCTTCAAGCTTATCCTCAAGCTTGGTGTGGTGAGACATCTTAAAGAGTATTTCAAATGGAAATAGAAAAGATTTAGGTCTTACCACTTGAAATGCTAAAAACTCGATGTGGTCTCGGATTAGGGTTTGTCGAAAAAACCCTAAAAATTCAAAATGTGAATTTCAATTTTCTGAAAGGATAGAAAGATGCGCTTTGATGAGCTGATCAACCTGGTGTATTCAGAATTTGAGATCAGCAAAGCTTTACCCTTCAGATTTTCCTTTTTGTCCTCCCGGGTTATCTAGGGAGAGCCCTGAATTAGGGTTTGAGTTTCCCGGAGATCTACCTAGCCAAAAATCTCGATACAAATCCATAAACTTCGATTTTTGCAAGGATCTTCCAGCTATGTCTTCAGATTTCAGAAATTCCTATTTTTGTGGAAACCCTAATTTTTAGGGCCAAATCTGAAAATGCTCAGATTTGAATTCTGATTGGACAGATAAATTCTCCTTGATGAATAGAGTCAATCTACTATACTTCTTTTCCAAAATCTGTGGAGAGAAACCCAATAAACAAGAAACTCAAGTTTCTAACAATGCAAAATGTCTTCTTCTCAGGTTAGCTCTGATACCATGTTAAATTTTGAGCATTAATTCACAATAATCTAGGATATTCACTGAGAGAATAACATATACAGTATATCAATGCATAACAATCACAATAAGCATGACAAGCATCACAAGAATCAAAAGCATGAGAGACAAGAGACACAGAGTTTCTGTGGGGAAAACCCCAAGGTGAAAAACCCCACAACTTCCTCAGAGATAGAGAGAGCAATGGCTCAACCAAAGTACAACCAAAATACACTTGAGATAGTCTCCTAAAAGCAGATGATCCTCCTCCTCACTAGTGCGCCACTTTTTGAGTGAGAGAGAGATGACTTTCCGAATGATCTAAATAGAGATCTCTTGATCTCTATTTATACTAACATGTTTTCCCAGTGACCTTATGGGGCCGACTTGTCTAGCTATGTACATCCACAATATAATATATATTTCAGGGCGGACCCCACACATGGTGGTCTAATAACCCATCGGAAAGTACACACACTTGCAACAGTTGTCAATCCACATGACGACACTTCCTTATAGAGGAATAACACATCTCTAATAAGGGTACAATAAATATATATGAAATACATTCCGAAGTTACATATACATCAACAAGTATAAAAAGTTAACATGTAATATCAATTGTGTTCTTTTTCCATTATTCAATTCTATAATATATTTAGAAATTATAGAAACGAAACAAAATATTATATATTATTATTATTATTTTAGTTGTTTAAAGTGTAACATAATTTATTAACTTGTAAAGAGAAGTATGAAGATGAATAAGTAGTTATTAAGAATACAAATAACCATTTTTTATTATAACAAATAAATATCCTAATTTAAACATTGAATATAAATAGTAGAAACATTCAGATCTTTACTAAACTATTTTTATGAATAAATTTATAAAATAATTTTAGGTAACTAAAGAAAAATTGATGTGACTATATATAGTTATTTAACGACATAATGATAAATATGGAAACAATTTAATTTTAAATTACTACCATAAACTAAGGTTCTTAAATATTATACAAAAGTAAAAAACTTTATAATTTTATATCCATTACAAAATAGATTCATTTACACCAAAATCCAAGAGAAACATTCAACATAGTTCATGTTCTTAAATATTATACAACAGTAAAGAACTTTATAATTTTATATCCATTACAAAATAGATTCATTTACACACAAGTCCAAGAGAAACTTTCAACCTAGAAATGAGGGTAAAATCCTTCTATCAAATTATAGGAAATTATTTAGTGAACGAGCCACACATTATCATCTAAGTAAAGTTAAGATAAATAATCCTAGTTATACCAAAATTTAGGAATCGGTCTAAGTAACTTACTTCTATATTGCTAGATGAACAAGGTTCACAACTTAGGTCATTTTAATACCAATTTAGGAAGTCAAGGATAATATCTATCATTCGGACAACCCTACATTTCCCAAAGAAGAAATATATATAAACTATTAGTATTCCCACATAATTACAAGTTCCACCCAAAATAGGTCATTTTAATACCAATTTGGGAAGTCAAGGATAATATGTATCGTTGGGACAACCCTACATTTCCCAAAGAGGAAATACGTATAAACTATTAGTACTCCCACATGATTACAAGTTCCACCCAAAAACAGGTGGAACAAGACCTAAAATTAGAAACAATGTTTACCTAGTTAAGTAAGAAAAATAAGTTGACCACTTCTAAACCTCGAAGGAAGAACAAAAATTTAATAGTATAAAACTTTCCAAGGGAGAAACTAAAATAATGAATGAAAAGTAAAAATGGTGTTCATGAGAAAATCTAACCTTGGCCTTGGCAGCTACAAGACAACTTCATAAATCGGTGACGAAGTAGTGTTTTGAATTTTCATTTTCTAAGAAAACATTGTTGAATTACAATGAGCAATTAAACCTTGTGGAGAACTAAGGCTTATACTTTCACTTCCATAAAGCACGGTTGAAACATAGTATTGAAAGTAATGTATTTACAAATTCACACACAATCACTTGTGTGAAAATTACCCTATAACATCATTTGGCTATTATTACAAAAATATTATTACAAGAAAATTGACATTTTAGTTATTTGTAAAGAATTAAGAAAATCTTTAATTTTTTACTAGTGATTTAAATGTGGAAATAATGTGGGGATATGGAAAGGGTGTTAAACTTTATAGTGCAAAAGTGGACTTTCTAAACCACCAAAACCAATCATAAGTGGATTGAAATTTTGTGGTAGAAAACACCAAAATAAATTTAATATATATGTATAAATATAAATATTTAATACATGCATATGGTGTAAAACATCACAAAATAAAAAATAGTGAAAAAAACAAAAAACAAAAATATGTCACATTTTGCATCATCATGTTATTGTGGATTTATTTAAAATTATTATTATAGAGTTGTATATGGTGTAAAGCACCATAAAATAAAAAATAATGTAAAAAAAAAACGACCGTGTTATTTTTAGTAAGGTTGTGCTTATATAGGGGTTTATTTTATATACCATATAAATTTTCTGATGAATACCACTTGTCATCCAAAAAAAGAAATAAAATAATTATATCAACAGAATTTCTTCATTAGGAATTTCACTATTAATAAGAAGATATATTTTTTCTTACTTAATAACAAAACCCAAAAATAATTAGTAAAAATTTAATTGTGTCGAGAGGCACTTTATACAACTCAAAGTGGATGAGATGTGTCATGTTTGTCATGCTCATGTGGCACATGTAGGCTCCATAAACTAAATATATAAAAACATTGTAAAACCAAGCACATGTTGGCTCAAATTTAAATTGGCTAGATTGTAAAATACATTTATATAAATATACATCCAACTGTTGAATATCAAGATTCACCCATCCTCACATTTGAAATAAATATTTTCATAAATAGTTACAAGACAACTAAATATTTGTGTATTAGTTAGTCTTATCTTGATTTGTTTTACAAGAGAAACATAAATTCACAACACTCTTTTACTTCATAATCAATGATGAATACATTTTTTGTATTTTTGTAGGATTTATTCTAAATTATTGTTCTATTATTAACTTAATAATACATAATCAATATATTCTCCACCATAATCATCCACATGCCAACTATAAATCCTACAATGTGCATTCATTGAGGAAAAAATAACCCATCATTTTAAGAATCTGAAAGAGGTTTTTGTGAACAATCTATCTAGCTTCAGACCGTTTTGTTTTTAATTATTAACTAACGTGAAAATTGTGGCATGCATTTTACTAAACAGTTCATAGCTTGAATCTAAGCACAAGTTGTTTGAAAAATTTCATGTTGGCAAATTCATTACGGGAAAATGACTCATCATTTTAGGAACCTCGAAGAGGTTTTTGTGAACAATGTATCTAGATTCAGACCTATGGCTTTGGTTTCAATTACTGACCAATGTGCATATTGTGGTGTGTAGCTTACTAAGCAGTTCATAGATTGACTCTGAGCATAATTTGTTTAAAAAAATGCCATCTTGGCAAATTCATTATGGGTAAATAACCTATCATTTTAAGAATCTGAAAGAGGTTTTTGTGAACAATGAATCTAGCTTCGAACCTATGGTTTTGTTTTTAATTATTTACAAATGTACATACTATGGCCTTCATTTTACTAAGCAGTTCATACGTTGACTCTAAGCATAAGTTGTTTGAAAAACTGCATGTTGGTAGATTCATTACGGGAAAATGGCCCATCATTTTAAGAATCTAAAAGAGGTTTTTATCGAGAATGTATATAGCTTCAAACATATTGTTTTGTTTTCAATAATTGACCAATGTGAAAAATATGGTGTGCATTTTACTAAGCATTTCATGGCTTGACTTTGAGCATATTAAGTTGTTTGAAAAACTGCCATCTTGGCAATCTCGTGTTCTTCATCTATCTTATCCCTTGTGATCAGGTCTAAGAATAATCAAACAACAAGATCTGAATGGCTTACATGATTAGAACCATGTGAATAAGGGTGATTCCATGAAGATGGGTAACTATTTTTGGCTAAATATGACGGTGAAAAATGGAAATTTTACCCATGTATTAAATTGAAGCCATCGAAACTCATATTTGCCAAATAAATTTTGACATGCGGTTGAAAAACGAAATGTAGAGAATTATGTTGGATTTCCAATGATATTTTTTTTGAAATATACCAATGCCATTTATCATGTTGAATTTTCATTTAATGAAACAAGTATACTTAAAAATCTGAAAATCAATTAACTAGTTTGTGTGTGTGCACGATAATTTAATCTTAAAGTAATAATTTAAAAAAATGAAATATGTGAGCATGATCTAGACAGAATGCACTAGTGCTTACATATTTTTATTTTTATTTTTCTTAAAAAATTATATTTATTATTATTTTTCGAAACTGACCAATGAATATTGCAGTCGCATTTTGCACACATGTGTGTGTGTGTGCACGAAATATTTTGATTGTTTACATAATTTGAAAAACTAAAAATACCCTCTTGAAGAGCATCTGTTTATCTAGTGCTTGTGTATTTTTTCAAATTTTTTGGATGTGAATTTTGAATGTTGTGGATTTATCTTTGTGCTCAATCAAAGTTGTCGGCAGGGTTTCTTAGGGCAAGTTTTGTAGAAATTTAAAAACAAAAGACATACGAAGATAAAAATTCGTAAATTTTATGTATCTGGATAGAAGATTCATTAACGAATCCAATGGTATCAAGTCCTCACATTAATGTGCATTTAATGACATGGTTTAACCCTCTGGAAGGTAAACAAAACTTTCATTTTGCAGTGAAAAGGGCTCTCGGCCTATTTTTTAAGCCCTCGATCGAGGGTTTAACAAGACCTCGATTGATGGTTTTAACAAGACCTCGATCGAGGTATGTTCAATCCATCGATCGAGGTATTTGCTCGATCGAGGGTTTGTAAAATAAGCTCGATCGAGGGTTTGTCTATGTAAAAAAAAAACGAACCCGGGAAAGGAGTTGGGCAATTAATGTTGCCAACTACCATTCCCTCATAAAAATATCAACCAACCTCTATATATTCAGCAAACAACTCATCAAAAACACTAATTTAACTCATTGCTAGTTTATTTTCAATTAGAGCTTTGTCATTTTGATGTTGTTGAATTAGAGCTTTGTCAGTTTGATATTGTTGAATTACAGCTCAATAGACATGTAATATTTCTTTGTAGACATATTTCAAGATTTCATACTAACATATTGTTGTTTGTTATAACAATTTGAAGAAATTTTTGTTTGTTTTCATTGTAGATTGATGGGGAGTCAAAGAAAAAGACAAAGGAAACATGCTAGACAACAAAATGACAATGAAGAGCATGAGAGGAATAGAGAACGAATAAGACAACAAAGAGCAAGCTTGAGAGAAGAAGAAGATGCAAATTTGGTGCAACAAATTCTAATGGATGAGAACCAAGGTAAATTATTGAATTACATGCTATCATAATTTAAATATTATGCTACATAATTTACAAAATTAGTAAGAATTTTCCAATAAATTTAACTAAATTTCATAATTTAATTTGTTTCATATTTATTTGTAATAATAAATTCTTATTTATTTCATCCATTTGTTATTTAAATTTCAAAGTTTGCAACAATTTTTATGTTAAATGAACAATTTCAGATGGCTAACAAATGTTATTGGAACAATTTTCAAATGAAATATGTACATTTAGATTCTATTTTCATGTTAATATGTACATATTTTTAACTATTTTCAAATTATTGCATAGTTGCTAACAATTTTCAAATTATTTCAAAGTTACTAACAATTAGCAATTTTCAAATTATTTCAAAGTTGCTAACAATTTTCAATTTTATTGTCCAACAATTTTCAAATCAAATGTACATTTGGATTCTATTTTACAGTTAAAATGTATGTACATATTAACTATTTTCAAATTTCTAAGTTACTAACAATTTTCAATGTTATTAGAATAATTTTCAAATTAAATGTACACTTGGACACTATTTTGAAGTTAAAATGTACATGTTTAACTAATTGCAATTTTCTAAGTTACTAACAATTTCAAGTTAAATGTAATTTCAATCTTGTTTTGTTATTTGTTAAAAAAATATAAATGCATAGCCTCAATGTGAGCTCCAAGTATCAACATTTGTTGATTGAAATAACAATTAATATCTAATTTTAACTTACCTTCATTTTATTTGAAATGAACATTATGATAGTTATGTATTAGTTAGAAAATTTAACTTGAAAACAAATGAATGAATATTTTCATAGTTATGGTGGTTGACAATATTTTCATACTGATGGTGGTTGGCAATATTTTAATAGTTATGAATATTTGAAAACAAATGAATGTTCAAAGAGCTAAATTATAATGTTTACTTTAAAAAAATTCCATTTAAAAGTTCCATCTATCACATACTTTTATTTACATAACATGACATCACCAAGATAATCATGTGTATTTTTTATGGTTTTTGTTGAGACTATTTTCAAAAATCTTTGAGGTTGAATTTCTATAAGGATTTTAATGGGTGCAATGTTGTAAATTTGAGAGAAATGTGTTTTTGTTGAGACTATTTATTTAAATTTCTCAGGTTTATAATCAAACCAACTTACACTTCAAAATATTTTCATAGTTAATGTATTTCCAATTCATGTACCAATTTTTTCTATGCATTAATGTAGGGATAAGTTAACTTTTTTTTCCTATAGTAGGTATATAATTTATATTTCGAAAATTTTAACAATTTTCAAGTTAAATTGATAGTTATGTATAATTAGTTGGAAAATTCAATTCACACTCAATTTTCAATTTCTCAATTTCTACATTAAATTTCAAGTTACTAGCAATTTTAAAGTTCAATGCACAAGTATATCAAGTTATTAATAATTATTTTGAGTTAAATATATATATTCCATTTTCAAACTTTACTAGCAATTCTCAAACTAAATGTACAATTTCAAGTTACATGTACATATTTAGTTATTTTGAAATTAAGTTACAAACAATTTTCTTGTTTTAATATATTTTCAATACTTGTACCGAATTTTTCTCAAGTCACTAGCAAATTTCAATTTGTTAATTTACATGTAACAAATTTCAAGTTACTAACAATTTTAAAGTTAAATGTACAAGTTACTACCAATTTCAAGTTACAAGCAATTTCAAACTTTACTTCTAGAACAATTCTCAAGTAATTAAGTTAGCAATTTCAAGTGACATGCAATTTCAAACTTTAGTAGCAATTTCAAATTTCAAGTCACTAGCAATTTCAATTTTTACTTAGAACAATTCTCAAGCTAAATGTATTAGTTGAAAAATTCAATTCACATGCAATTTTCAATTTTTCAATTTCCACATCAAATTTCAAGTTACTAGCAATTTTAAAGTTCAATGCACAACTATCAAGTAACCAATTTTCAATTTGTTAATTTATATGTTGTGTAGGGAGAGATTATGGTCAGACGTCTCTTACACCTAAAATATTCCCATCATGAAATTCAGTGTATACACCCCTGGATTTACCTTGATTGAGTGATTGACCTGGAAGGATTTGTACCCATTTGTACTAGATTTTGAGAGGTCGTCGCAGGTTGCACTCATGTAACATGCGATGTCGCAGCTTGTTCTATTGCAGGGTGCACCGATGTCAGTTAATAGATAAAAATATCCCTTCGAGCCCCTTCTCGAAGCTTGCTGACTTGGGACCCTATCCCTGACCTCTTGGGAGAGCCGGCACTCAATTCCTAACCCCTTGGAAGGATCCCTTAGGCCTCTCCTATCATATCTCAACGTATCCTATCCATACCATATCCACTTAGTCCTATTTAAATAAAGCTCACTCCCGTCCCAAAGGAGGAAGTCTATGGTACTCTTATGCTGGTGAAATCAAGCCCAATAGATCTAACACTCTAGCTTGGGAAACATCCACTTATCTCTAGGAGCTTTGGCATGGCTTGTCGGAAGGAGCTTGTGGCGTTAAGGCTACGGTTGTAATCCTCTTTTATATTGTACTCCTCACTTTTCAATACAGTTAATATAATTGCTTTCCATAAATGTTGTCACCTCGATGATGGTTAGAGTTTTCCTCCTTAACTGTTAACTTAGATCTATCATATGAGATATATGCTTTCACTTCTCGTGGTCTGTTATATGTTCAATAGGGTTTAGCTACCTGCTATCTTGTAGCATTGGAGCATTGGATCAATGAAGGAGAAAGGGATCTACAAATCTAAGGTAAACGATCTACCCTTTCCTTTGTATTTCTATACAATCTAGGAAAGTATTTTATGTTATGTCTTATTTGTTCTAGACTTACGTTAAGCTAGGGAGATCAGGCCTTGAGTCTGCTCTTGGTAGATTGTCCACAAAACAAATCTGGCAACCATACTGGGGAATGCTTCTTGTTCTGTAGTTGTCAATCTGGGAGTCATTTTCAGTTGATTGCTTAACACAAGCCTTTTATTTGTCATTTGCTTCTTGAGTTGATTTCACTATCAGATCTCAATCTTGAAGACTCTAATCTGCTTCCTCTAAGTTTGTACTACTCATTTTCAAACCATTTCATAGTTCATTGCTTGGAGATTGGATTCATTTTTTAACTTAGATCTATCATGTTGCACCTGGTTAGTGAAAACAAAGCGACATTGTGTCATTCCTGGTCTTTCTTCTTTGTCTATTGGACACTCGTCATAGTCCTTTCATTGGTATACTGCGACACCGTCGCACTCCCTGCATTGGTGAACTACAACGCCGCACTATGTACAAGCACAGAGTGCGCCGATTTGCTGAATTTGGCATGCAGACATCCCCTCTCCATTTGTTAATCTGAGCTTTGGTTTGTTGTATGAACTCCTTATGTGCTGCAAGATCCAGCCAGAGATCCCACCTTTGATTTGTGTGTTGAGTGTTTGGTTTTGTTTTGATTGATTTTGGGTTTCGTCTTGGACAAGTCTAAGAACCGGTAGTGGCGAATACTCTTGTCTCCTCCACCTTCATCTGCTCACCCTTGCATTTCCTCCTCTCCTTAACTGATCTAGTTACTGCATTAGATTAGCTCTCATACCTCATTTACATTATTTTTTGAGCTTTGCTTGCTTGGTTTGCTTGCTACTGTCTGATTTTGAGTCTCATGTGTCTTTCAGTCTGATTGAATGCTTATTTTTTCTTGAGTTTTCTGAGTGCACTGAGTGCTGCAAGTAGTGTTTTATTTTCAGTAATTTACATCTGAAAGCGTAGTTGTTATCAAGTTAATATTTTGATGCATCCATTGAAAAGTTAAAAGTGCTTCTTTCCCATCATTTCTCAAGCATTGTTGTAGAAAATTGTTCGTGCATTGGAATGTTTTACTTATGCATCTTTTGGAAAAATTGAATGAATGTGTGATCACTTGTGTTTCTCTTGGATTATGAGCTTCTCATTTCCTCAAAAAATCCAAAGTATATTTAAATTTTTGCAAAATTAGTTCCATGCTAAGGAAAGGTAGATGCATTTTTTATTTTCATTGCTTTTACGCCATTGAAAGTGAAATTGAAAATCTTGCATACTCCATCTTAGAACGCTCTCTTTTCGTTACCTAGCATCATTTTTGTTTTGAAAAGGAAAAAATGTTGTGATTTGGATTAGTAGTGTTGTGATTTTTTTGCGTTTCTCACAAAAATGAAAAGAATGCTTTTATAGTCAAACTTGTTTGAATTGGGAATTATTGCATTTGCTTTGGTAAAATTGTTGGAAAGAAAAAGTTTTCTCCCTCCCATAGGTAGCATTCATTGAAAGAAAAGCATACTTCGTGCATGTAGTTAGGTCCTACATTATGTTTCCGATTATGTACTCACCTCATGCATTCACCTAACCGTCCAGATAAAACTAACGGTAGAACTAGATAAAAAAATTTAGCAACTTGTGTGTAAGCTAGAGACGTGAACTGACATTGTTAAGCATGGTAGCTGTCGTTATTTGCCAGAACTGTATACCGGGGTTATTATAGACTTCCACGTACTTATCGGTATATCGAGCTCCTTCACGTACCCACCAAGTACCATAATACGTACTTGGCATATATCGAAGGGTGTATCATGTACTCGGTAGTATACCGAAAGGTCTGTTTCCGAACGGTTGTGCAGTAGACAACACCACTACGGATTTGAGCTCCCACCTACCTTGCATATATCAGGAGACATCACTAGGATTCCTAAAACAAACTAAGTTAACCATTTGGCCATCTTGGAAAAGCAATACACCGAGAACAACACTCAAGGAGATTAGCACACACGTACTGTCTAGGTAATCGGGTATGCATGCAAGGGTATAGTCCCAATCCTCCTTGTCGCGTCATATTGTTGGATCGTGTAGTATATAGTGGTTTGCGATGCCTTGATAATCCTGTGAGGTTCCAGACTTTGAATCCACTCTATCACATAAGTCTGCTTGTTGCCTTAGTTTGTGTAGGGTTTTGTTTGGTTTGCTTTTCTTTTAGCTTGCCTTAGGAGAAACCTTTTTGTTTCAGTCACTCTGGCTGACTTTCCTTGGACAAGGTCCCGTTGAATCCAAAATTTGCCACTCAAATATCCCCTTAACCAGGAGGTAATTTCGAGGGTAAGGAAGGATCCACATGATAGGTTCGGGTCACAAGAAGTGGAAAACCCCACTCTAAATATTGGAGGACATTTGTTTCCAAATTCTCCTCCAGATTCACCCACCTCTAATCCCCCGTAAGATGAAGAAGCACAAATCCCAACTTCACAAGACTTATCTCCCATTGCACCAGGAGAGCCTGGATCATTGGAATGGACAAATCAACCCCAGGATGACCCCACAACAGTTGTTTGTCCTTCAACAGCTTATTGGACATCTTCTATCGGTCACCCAGTGGCCCATTTTGCCATCTCACCCCCACCCATTCAGGCTAGTCCTGACGATCACTTGACACCTTATCGTGAGCAATTGGCTCATTCACATGCCATGGATGAGGAGTTTCGAAGTTGGAACTTTCGAATAAGGTTCGACGGCCGACCAGCTCTTTATCTTTTGAGTCACCGAAATCATCCACACAACACGCGACCACTACTGAAACTGGTCAACCATCCATCCCTGCACATGTATCTCCTAGACAAGAGACCAATTCGGTACTTCCTACTACCCAAACTATTGAACAACAACAGTCCAACACACCTGTCACTACCGCATTTACTTTACTAGTTTCTCCCCCACCTCAAAATTTGAGAGGAGGATACTCCATTCCCACAGATTATATCATTGTTAACGTTACTACTACGGTAGCTAATCAACAACCTATGTTGGTTCAACCTTTGTATAGTGTTAATCCTGTTGTGGCTGGGGGGAAACCCCCATTTCCTAACCATAACGTAGGCGGTGGAATCTCCAATGGACCTCCTGTTGGACCTTCCCAACCCACTAGACCATCCACCATGGGATTATCTCATGTTGGGGGGCCATCCAATGTAACTAAACCCTCATGGATTCAAGTGTATCCAGGTTCCTTTAACCTTGCACTCGGTCAATCCAATCCCGGAAATGCACCATTCGGGATACCCTATCCCGGAAATCCTTACACTCTATGGGGGAAACAACCCGTTTTACAACATGGACCCCAACCAACTCTCCCTCAAGCACCGCCACCCCTGATCGGTCCCCCCACCACCTCCTAGCAGAGGCAATGGGCCCCCACCCAACTTTGGAGGAGGCGGACCTCTCCCTTCTAGAGAAGGTCCAACTCAATTTACCAACAACGGCCCCCACCCTTCTGGCGGTGACGGGAATGGTCCACCACCCCCCCGAGGTAGAGGCAGTGGAGGAACACCCTATTATGGTGGGGGAGGACACTTCCTTTCGGACGGTGGAGGTGGTCCACCACCCCCTCCAGGCGGAGGCGGGTGGCAGATCTAATTACTATGGTGGTGGAGACCCTCATCCTTCCGACGGCAGAGGTGGTGGGGGACCCCATCCTTTTAATGATGGAGATGGTCCACCACCCCCTCCAAGTGGAGGCAGTGGTGGGCCACCTTATTATGTTTATGGACCCCCAACTCCCCCCGGCGGTGGCGGCGGACCTCGACCACCTCCCGGTGGTGGAGGTGGAACCCCACCTTATTGGAATGGACCACCTTATGGTGGCTGACCCCCTTACGGTCTGGGCGGCACACCCCCCTATGGTCAGTTTCCTCTGTGGTCACCCTTTAATTAGTCGATACGAGGTCCTACCAGTCCTTACATGCCTTATCAATACTACCAATACCCGCAACCTAATCAACAGCTGCCCTTTTTGGATACTTTGGACCTAGCTGATCTATCTCGACTAACGAACGACCCCATCTACCATGGAACTAACTGGTCCCCGATTTTGGTGAAACTTATGTCGGATATCCCCAAGTTTGATGGCAAGCCAAACGAGGATCCTAAACACCATGTGATGACATACCATTTATGGTGTTCATCCAACTCTCTGATGAACAACTTGATCCATCTGATATTATTTCAGCGAACTCTCACTGGTTCGGCTGCCAAGTGGTATATCGAACTACCACCTCATTCTTTTCATGATTTTGGTTCTCTTGATATGAACTTTTTGACTCATTTCCAACTGCCTATACGGTACGAAACTGGTACAGACCTTCTCACCTCTCTCCACCAAAATACCGCTACTCATATCTCTACTAATATAAATGAGTGCCGGAGGAGAAGACACTTGATTAAGGCTCCCATTCCAAACCAACTCTTAGCAAATTGGTTTACGAAGTCTCTCATCCCTCACATAGCTCAAGATGTTTCCATGGGTGGTGCTGTCACTGAAGAAAAAGCTATCGCTCGTGCCCATTACCTAGACTTGGTCTATGCTCAATCGGGCACACTGTTTGAAATTCTTCTTGACACACCCCGCGACACTTATGACCCCACAAAACCTCTTAAGGGACCCCAAACTGATGGCATCATTGGATCCCTTACCACCAAGCCTGCTCCTCCAAACTGATGGCATCATTGGATCCCTTACCACCCAGCCTGCTCCTAACAATGTTGGATCATCAAACCTTCATGGTTCCTCCCCATTACCAACTCAAGTTGGGCACAACACCACCAAATCGACCACTCCTGTTGTAAATGAAGAGGTGAATTCTGTCCAATCAGCTTCATCTCAGAAGTCCGACGGCAAGAAGAAGAACAAAGGGAAACCTAAGAATTCTTCTACCCAACAGGAACAAAAGAGCACTCCTGATGATACCAAATAGAAACGGAAGCTAAAGTATCCTTGTTTACTATGCCAAGATGATCACTTCTCCAAAGCATGTCCCCATAGAGACGAAGTCCAAAATATTCTTAGGGGTAAACCAACTCCCGCAGTCCTTAACGATCCATTTCCCACTCAAAACCAGCAGATGATTGCTCAACCTACCTCAGCCCAGGGGGAACCATTCAATATTGCGCATGTTCTCATGGTGCATAATGAGACGATCACTTTGAACACTCGCTCGCGATCATATGAATCGGTCCCTTTGAAGGAACCTATTGGAAGTAATACTGAAAAAGCTTCCAACTCTTTACCTGATGTCACTGTACCATCAACTTCTCTCACCATTGAGAAGCCATCCTTAGATTATATATTGCGACTGCCCAAGAGCATGATTCAAAAAGTTGTTTTCAATCCTAATGCTCGGGCAGCACAGAATTACAATATCGTAGAGGACTTGGCACAAGATCCTTGCGCCATGTCCACACTGGAATTTTTGCAGAATTGTCCCAATCAATGCAAAACTCTCCTTACAGCAATCATTTCAGTTGACCCTGATTCTTTGAATACCATCATGTTCCAACTTGACTAATTCAAGCCAAGGCTTTCCCATCAGCTCGCATTCCAAGTAGCTGAGAACATTGCTAGGAAAATTGTCCATCATACCCTTTTGGATGAAGGTGCCTCTACTTCTGTCATGTCGATCGCCTGTTGGAGATCCATTGGCTCTCTCGAATTGAATCATTCTCCTACCACGTTGAAAGCATTCGATGAGCGTGGCTTTCAACCTCATGGGATCATACAAGCTCTCGCAGTTGAGTTGGGCGAAAAGACCGTAACCATTAATGTGGAAGTAGTCTCGGCCCCGATATATTATAATATCTTGCTTGTTCACAATTGGTTTTACGCCATGCAGGCAGTAGCATCTTCAGTATTCCGCATAGTACAATCCCCCCATCAAGGATGAATTATTACTGTCGACCAATTTGATTTTTGCACACCGGACACTACTACTCATCCTGGTGACCATGTTCCTTCCATTGGACAAATGTCAAAACAGTATGAGAGTATAGGGGTTGTCCTTTTGAAAGATTCATCTCTCATGGGCATTTTTCCAACTTCGGACCCCCCTAATCATGTTGCCTCGGTGAACATGATTTCCATAGAGATTTCATCTCACTCCACTGATACTTGGCTTGTACCTTACGAAGCCACAACACACCGGATTGGAAATGCAATGCCTCTTTCACCCATTGAACGCATTTACGAGGCTATCCAATCAGCACCGGAGGACCACTTAACTATGTCCTCCCGATCCTGTTCTCTACGATAGGCATCATCTCTACCTGATCTCTTACTTCGAACTTTTCATTCAGACGAGTCCATTATGGAAGTTATGAATGTTGATGATGGTCCGTGATATGACCTCCACCATAGGTCATCTTTTCTTCCTCATTTGGAGTACATAGAGGACAACATTAGCACCATCTTTTCATCGGATATCTACCCATCCCCTCATTCCCCCATACTCACATGTCTTTCAGACACTGAGGGAAACTTGGCCAACACTGAGCCTACCACCCCAGTAGACATTTTGGTGAAACCTGGTGTAATGGAACACATTCGCATAGGCCAGAAGTGTTCCCCTGAAGAAATAGCTATTGGTACAGCCTTATTCAAGTGATTTCGAGATGTATTCGCTTGCTCCTATGAGGAGATGCCTGGGATAGACCCCGTGATTGTTTCTCATGAAATAAAACCCTATCCCAACATCAAACCTATACGTCAAAAGTGTTAATTTTTCAGAATTTACTTCAATTTGATCTAGGATCTTAACTGAGAGAACAACATGTACAGCATATCTACAGCATATCAATCATGGACACAATAATGCAAGCACACAAGAGACATAGAGTTTACTTGGGGAAAACCATAAAGGTGAAAAACTTCAATAAATTCCTCAGAGATAGATAGAGCAATGATACAACCCAAGAATAAGAGATAGACATCTCCTAGCAGCAGCTTCTCCTCCTCCACAAGTGTGCCACTCTTTCGAGAGTGTGACAGAGAATAGAATGATCAAATAGAGTGCCTCTCACACTCTATTTATACTTGACTTGACTTGCCTAATAACCTTTACTAGGTCGCCCTTAACTTAACCACATAACATAATGCTAACTAGGCCGACCCCCAATAGGGTGGTCTAAAAACCCTTTGACCCACATGACTTATACAGGGCCGACCCCAACAAGGTGGTCTAATAACCCATCAAGTATAAGTTACAATGCTTACAATATAAATGACGACACTTCCATATAGAGGAATAATAACATCTCTATAGGAATACAATATACATATATGTGAAATACATTCCGAAGTTACATATACATCAACACTCCCTCTTAACTAGGAAGGTATTTCTCGACATAAGTCTTCTAGCACAAGTCTTCTTCTTTGTATCATCGTAATCGATGCATTGTCATTGAATCATTATCATCACTACTACTGCTATCTCAATCAATCTCTGAATATACTCGTCATAGGAAATTCTACAGAGCTAGTCCTTTTTCATATTGGATGTAGGTCCACCACCTGCAGGTCTTCATTATCACTGGACATACTGTGGAATCCTCGGGACTTATTATGTTCATCACAAAACCTGGCTGAAGCATCCCAGGTTGTTACAAGCATTCAGCTCTACCTGTCAGATCTCCTAGGAGCACATTACATGTGACCCCATCACAAAACCTGGCTATAGCATCCTAGGCTGTTATGAACACACATCTCTATCTGTTGGATCTCCCAGGCTGTTACGAGCACATGGCTCTACCTGTCAAATCTCCCAATAGCATATTACACGTGGTCATGGAAAAACCTGGGTGTACCATCCGAGGCTGTTACGAGCACTCGGCTCTACCTGTCAGATCTCCGAGGAGCACACTACATGCCATAGGAGAAAACCTTGAAAGAGCATCCCAGGCTGTTACGAGCACACAACTCTACCTATCGAATCTCCCAGGGCTGGATTATATGTCCTCCTAAAGAAAAACCTCGGAAGAGCATTTTCCAGATATCCCAGGGCCACATTACATGCCATAGGCAAAACCTCGAAAGACTATCTGCAAACCTCCCAGGGCTGGATTATATGCTTATATGCACAACCTGTCCACGGCCACAAAGTATCATCCTGATACTCATGATCATCGTTCACGAAGCACAACCCAAATGCACATCACACAACACTTACATCTACGCCATGGGATAACACATCTACAACCATGCGAGAATGGCACAGCACTTATATTTCAGCCATGGGAGAACACATCTACAACCATGCTTAAATGGCCCAACACTTATATTGCAGCCATGGGAAAACACATCTACAACCATGCTCGAATGGCCCCAACACTTATATCGCAGCCATGGGAGAACACATCTACAACCATGCTCGAATGGCCCCAGCACTTATATCGCATCCATGGGATAACACATCTACAACCATGCTCGAATGGCCCTGGAAATTACATCATGACCATGGGAGAACACATCTTCCACCATGTCGGAAAAGCCCAGCAATTACATCGCGACCATGGGAGAACACATCTACAACCATGTCCGAAAAGCTCATGTGCATCTGTGTCTTTGGAACTCATCACACATAATCCAGCTGATTATGTAATGTATCCACCTGAGACATGTCATCACATATGATCATCTTGATGATCATCACTGCATCGTCCTGATGCATGTCATCTGGAGCAACATCCTGAAGCTCGTCATCCATGATCATCCTGATCATATAATGCATCCACCTAATGCATACCAAGTATCTACCTGATACATATCATCATACATGAACCACCTGATCATATGTATCCACCTGATATATATCAACATACATGATCATCCTGATCATACAATGTATCCACCCCATACATATACAGATACATGGTCCAAGCATCCAACATGATGCATATACATATACATGATCCAACTGATCATAAAAAGCATCCAACATGATGCAACTGATCATATCTAGCATCCAACATGATGCACGCCTACATACATACATATAAATGATCCAACTGATCATATCCAGCATCCAACATGATGCATATACAGAGCAGTAACTGGAGCATCGTCCTGATGCTCATCCTCCAGTGCTTACATCGATAGCCATGTGAAGGATCCTCCTTCCACCATGCTTGGAATGGATTCAACAAATGTCTCCATCACTTCTTCCTCGAAGTATCGTCAATCTAAAGAACACCAAGCCTCTCTCTGAATTATTTGAATTTCACTCTTGCTAGTGGCTTCATCGGCACATCTGCAACCTTCTCATCCGTCGCAACATACAGGAGCTTCACTGCTCCTCTCTGCACCATATCCCTGATATAGTGATATTTGATCTCTATGTGCTTCGACTTGTCCTGGAACACCGAGTTCTCAGACATCTTCACACAACTCTGGTTGTCACAAAAAATACCAGTAGCCTCCAGTGGGAGATCAAATAACTCAGATAGTAGCTTCCAGAGCCATACTGCCTCGCAACTAGCCAAACAAGCTGCAACATACTCTGCTTCGACTATACTCAGGGCTACGCAGGACTGCTTCCTGCTAAACCAGGAGATCGCACCCGATCCCATATTGAAGCAGCACCCAGATGTTCTCTTCCTATCTACAGCACTACCTGCCCAATCTAAATCAACATAAACCTATAGGATAAACTTTTGATTCGCATCATACTTGAGCCCATAATCAATCCCTTCTTTCTGGGAGAAGCCACGAGCTACAAATCTTGCTTTATATTTCTCCATGCTACCATCTGCAGCATGCTTGATCTTATAGATCCATTTGGAAGTCACAGCAGACTTCCCTTCAGGTCTTGGGACTGCATCCCAAACATCAGTCTTCATGATCGACTAGTACTCCTCGATCATGGAATTCTTCCCAAATCCTGAGAACTTCAATATATTCAATATCTTCAATAGATAACTTTGTTGCCGAAACATATGTTGAGGTCCTTCTTTTGTAGGTGCTCGTATACGATCTTTCCTACAAAACAAGTTAAATTGCATGATTAGAAACATCTCATAGTTTTCAGAACAAATTCTTACACATAAAGAAATATGTCATACAATCATGCAATTATCTTATCCAATGCTTCAATACAACATTTATTCATATCCCATAACTTTCTAGATGCCTTCCAATCTCTACCAGAACATTGTTAAGAGTGTGCACAACTCCCAACATGTCAGCAAAGAGGTTTCATTCTAGATAAGTAGCAATGGAATGTTGTAGAGTTCAATAGGACACTTACCCATCACATACATATTAGTAGTATAGTGTTCATTAATGCAATTATTCTAATATGCATAATACACAACCTAAGTCTAGGAACATAAGCATATACGTCATTGAACAACATTATTTGAACAAACAAATATGTAAGAAATGACAATTCAAATACTTATTTTTGTTTGGTTGTTGGGTGGACTCCCTCTTGATCTTTGCAACTCCATTCTGATGTGTATTGTGAGAAGTGGTCAACTCCCTCTGAATATATGCATCTTTGCAGAAACTACTGGAGTGTGCTCCCTCTTGATCTTTGCTTCCTGGAATACTTGTCCTTGAACTTATATCCATCCTCGATCACTATGCATGCTTACAAGTATCATTATTGTTATATCCTCGAGAGCTCATACATAATCATACATTTATTAGTATATTCTCAATACTATCAAAACACAATAATCTTAAGCATGTATAGTCATGATTATTTCAAACATAAATAATAAGCATTAGTATTCAAGGACTCTTATGGTTAGTCATATCATAAATTAAAGTAAGAAACATAATCTGCCTAAACCCGTGATTACTCAAACCTATACTTTCATGACTCTTCTGGTTAGTCATATCATCAATTAAGGTAAGAAACATAATATGCCTAAACCCATGATTATTCAAACCTATGAATAATCATTATTAATCATGCCATGTATACTTATATAAGAGATCCTATCACAAGGTAGGATTCTAACTTGATATAGAAAAAACATACTTGGATTAGTATGTTAGCTAGTTATGTCTAACATACCCACATGATGTCTTCTTGTTCTCTTCAATGACTTGTGCTAGTAACTTGCATATCTCATAGGTTAACCATTGTAGAACCAAGTTATACATACCTCGTAAATAGAACTTCTAAGTGATCCATGGAAATGGATGAATCTTTATCTTCATGTCACCATGATCATATGTTCTTGAACTAGAACATGATTTGTCTTTCTTGGTGTACCTTTCATGTTAGCGGACAACCTAAACCTCATACAACACCATAATGCATTAGTACAATCATAACTGTCAACACCCTAATCAATGAATATCTTCTATCATACATTCATAATTTTATTAAGGTGATACGACAAGTCTAAATTTAATCAAGATTGTACTAACCATAATAATATGAAGACAAATATACCATAAACGTAATCATGAACAAATCTCAAAACATACCTGGATGAGTCATACCTGTCAAGATTGCTTGTAATCTTCTTATGTAAGGCCTTAGCCTCATCTCCCTCTGAAACAGGAACTTCTTCACTTATGGAGGTGACCAATCCATTCTCTTCTAGGATTAACCCAATCCACTTGATTTGCAGGAACTGGATCTGGAGCTGGATAAGGGCTTGTTAGAGAAACCCTAAAAATTTAAACTTTGAATTTCAAACTTCCAAAAGGATAGAAATATGCGCCTTGATGAGCTGATCTAGTTGGTATACTCATAATTTGAAAACTGTAAAGTTTCACCCCTCAAATTTGCCTTTGAAATTTTCGGAACTTGTCGACGTGATCCCGAACTAGGGTTTGATAAAGACCACCTTTATTCCCAATCAAAAGGTTCGATCCAAATCTCTAAGCTTCTAGTTTTCTGAGGACCTTCTAGCCGTGGTGACAGATTTCAAAAATTCCCATTTTTGCAGAAGCCCTAATTTTCCACTTTTCCGATCAAAGTCCCGAACTAGGGTCTGATCAAGCCCATCCTTCTACCCAACCAAAAATTCTGATCTTGGTCTCTAAATTTCAATTTTTATGAGTAGCATTCATCCATACTCTCCGATTACAAAAATTCCAACTTTCTCCGAAAGCCTAAATTCTGGAAGCCATGAATGAAGGTGCTAAAAAATAACTATGTTTTGACAGAAACATGTACCTGATTGTTTCTGGTTTAAATCCGAACGTTTTGATCCACAGGGTCTGAAAATTTTTACTGTGATATCCCGACCTATCATCTTTCCAAACCCACAGTTCTGACCTCAAATGGATTCTCTGAGAGAGAGAAAGTTATGCCAAGTGTCGCAACGTGACCTGTTTATGGGATAAAACAGGAGAGCAAACCTGTACGGCATGCCACATTTCACTGGTTCAGTTTCGGCCTCTAAAAACATTACCTGAGAAATTTCAGTCCGTGCACTATCTTTCACTTTTTACGAAATTTCATTTGGAGCTTCCTAGCCCAAGTTATGACCTTTTTTCCAAGGTCACCTGTTTTTGACTGAGATCTGGAAGAGGCAGAAACCCTATATTGTAAAGATCATAAATAACAAAGTACAATGAATTAGAGGTTGTCCTTTGGAAACAAGGTACATGGGGATCTTAGATTCTCTCTGTATGATTTTTAGACCCTGAAACCTCTTTGAAATTTATTAATAGTTAAAGTGCTACGATGATTGGTTTTTTCTATATCAAGCCCTAGCTTCGCAATTGCAACAAGTGTCATACATGCCATACCATGCCTTCTTTCAGGCTAGCTCTGATACCATGTTAATTTTTCAAAATTTAATTCAATCTGATATAGGATCTTAACTGAGAGAAAAACATGTATAGCATATCTACAGCATATCAATCATGGACACAAAAATGCAAGCACACAAGAGACATAGAGTTTACTTGGGGAAAACCATAAAGGTGAAAAACCCCAATAACTTCCTCAGAGATAGATAGAGAAATGATACAACCCAAGCATTATAGATAGAAATATCCTAGCAGCAGCTTCTCCTCCTCCACAAGTGCGCCACTCTCCTGAGAGTGTGAGAGAGAATAGAATTATCAAATAGAGTGCCTCCCACACTCTATATATACTTGACTTGACTTGCCTAATAACCTTTACTAGGTCAGCCTTAACTTAACCAAATAACATAATGCTAACTGGGCCGACCCCCAATAGGGTGGTCTAATAACCCTTTGACCCACATGACTTATACAGGGACGACCCCAACAAGGTGGTTTAATAACCCATCAAGTATAAGTTACAATGCTTACAATATAAATGACGACACTTCCGTATAGAGGAATAATAACATCACTATAGGAATATAATATACATATATGTGAAATACATTCTGAAGTTAAATATACATCAACAAAAAGTTGCAACCGGTACACCCCCAGAAGACTGTAACGATCAAGGCAGAGATTGGAAATCTCTTAAAGGCTGGATTCATCTAATCTGTCCCGTTGACGGATTGGGTCTCAAACATCGTCCCTGTAAACAAAAAACAGGGTACCATTCGCGTCTATGTCGATTATCGGGACCTTAACAAGGCTTGTACAAAGGTCAACTACCCGACCTCATTCATTGACTAGATTATCGACAATTGTGTTGGAAGCGTCATCTTTTCATTCATGGATGGATTTTTTGGTTACAACCAGATTGAGATCAACCCAGCCGACCAACATAAGATGGATTTCATCTGCCCTTGGGGGACGTTTGCATACCGCAAACTCCCGTTTGGACTTAAAAACAATAGTTCCACGTTCTAGCGGGCCATGTCATATTCCTTCCATGACATTAAGGACTTTGTGGAACCCTACCTGGACGATCTCCCTGCTCATTCAAAGTAGCGTGAGTTCCACATGGACCATCTGACGACCATTTTCCTCAGATGCAGATGGTACAATATCCATCTAAATCCTCATAAGTGTATCTTTTGCGTTGAGTCCAAATGCCTCTTAGGCTTCATAGTCTCGAAGAATGGGATCCGCATCGATCCCTTAAAGGTGGAGGCCATTGTCAACCTACCACCTCCAACCGATGTGACGGAACTTCAAAGACTCCAAGGGAAGGAAACTTATTTAAGGTGTTTTGTTTGTAACTTCGCGGAGAATACTCTGGGGTATATGAAATTTCTTAAGAAGGACATCCTATTCATTTGGGATGATCAAGCTCAAAAATCCTCCGACAACAACAAACATGCCATCACGTATGTTCCCGTGCTCCAACCGCCAAACTATTTCCGAGATTACATCTTATATCTCGGTGCTTCTGCTACCACTATTGCCATGGTCTTGGTACAGGAGGATCAAAACGCCCAGGAACATGTAATATACTATGCAAGGGTCTCACTGACACTGAAACTAGATATTCACATGTCGAAAAACTTGCTTTTGCGGCATTCATTGCCGTCCAAACGTTTCAGCACTATATCTTCCTCTGCACCACCACCATCATTGCAGACTCGAACCCCATGTACCACGTATTGACACATCAGGTGCTTGGGGGCAAGTATTCATGCTGGATCATGATACTGCAAGAATTTGAACTTCTTTTCGAGAAAGCCAAGTTTAAGAAGTCCTTGGTGCTTGCTGAGCTTATCTGTGACTTTCCCTGTCCTGATGCAGAAGTTGAGCACAATGACTCTTTTCTAGATGAATCATTGTTTCTCATCGATACGACTGATCTGTGGTATGGAGATATTACATTATATCTTCAAACCCAACGCTTTAGCCCCCAACTGTCTTGCGACGACCGTCGTAGAATACGTCACCATGCAAAGTATTATCTGATCATCAGTGATACTTTGTACCACCGTGGTGTCGATTCAATTCTTCGACGTTGTCTAACTCATGATGAGGCTGAATGCGTTTTGAATTACTATCACACTGGGGCTTGTGGCGGTCACCTCTCTGGGATGGCTACATCCCATAATAGTTTGTGCACAGGATATTATTGGCCTAATATCTTCAAAGATTGTATTGAGGCTGTGAAAAGATGTCCTCCTTGTCAACACTTCCATACGAAGAAGCACACCCATCCCACCCTGTTACACCTGGTTATTGTCGTGGGCCCCTTTGCAAAATGGGGTATCGATTTTATGCATTGTAAGCCTACCTCAGTCGGGGGGCATAGTTACATCATTGTGGCTGTGGATTACTTCACAAAGTGGGTCGAGGCAATGCCTACATACCAAAATGATGACAAAACCACCGCACTCTTCATGTTCAATCATGTAATAGCGTGGTTTGGAGTTCATCAGGCGATAGTTACCGATCATGGTTCTCACTTTCAGAACCATATGGTTGATGAACTAAGCGATAGATTGGGTTTTCGCCATGAAAACTCAACACCCTACTACCTGCAATCCAATGGACAGGTCGAGGCCATTAACAAGGTCTTGAAAACTATGGTCCAATGGATGGTAGGTATGCATAAGTCCAACTTGCATAATATGTTCTTTTCAGCATTATGGGCCTACAGAACTTCTGTTAAAACCACCACAATTTCACTCCTTTCCAATTGGTGTATGGATTGGAGGTTTTCCTTCCTATAGAGTGTGAAATTCCATCTCTACAACTCGCTTTCGAAATTCTTCCTAACACTGCTGCTGAGCAAGAACATTTCCTGTACTTAGCAAAACTTGACGAGCCCCGCCGAGATGCTGCTCTTGCTAACAAAGCACACAAGAAATGCATCAAAGCTCAATACGACAAGTCAGTTGAACCTCGTATCTTCAAAGAGGGTGACCTGGTCCTCACATATGACCAGAAACATGACAAACTAGGAGCAGGAAAGTTCGAGTCCATGTGGCACGAACCTTACATTATCAAACGTGTTTTGGAAAAGGGAGCTTACGAGCTTGAAGATTATGACCAAATACCTTTGGGTGAACCTCGTAATGGGATTTACCTGAAGAAGTACTATGCCTAAACTTGTCGTGCATAGAATTTCTCGTATATACTATACATGGCATGTTTGTGTGTTTTTTGTGTGGTGTGACGCATTTATTTTTTAGTGTCTTTAGATCTTGTTTCCGCTTCTTATACCATGTTCTGTCTGCGTGTGTAGATGGCAACGTGCTACGAATTCGCAGACGGCGCCAGCCAAAATACCCGTAACCTTGCCTCGGCAGCCTGGGTACTATATTCCCCAACGGGCGAGCTCATCAACTTGGGAGGAAGTTGCCTTGGATTTGCAACCAACAATGCCACAGAGTATCAGGTGGTAATTGTAGCCCTAACCGATGTTATTTCCTTGGATATGAACTTCATTGTTATCCACATGGATTCTCAATTAGTGGTTTCCCATCTTAACCGGGTCTACGCTATTTGTGATCCTACCCTACTCCGTCTTTTTAGACAAGTCCATCTCCTGGAAAGGTCATTTGAATCCATTCAATACCTGCACATTCCACGAGAGTTAAACACAGTTGCTGACTCGATGGCCAACTTCATTTTAGATTGGTACATCGTACACACATAATACTCATAATATGTAAAAGCATTCATGACATGTAAATAAAGCACTGTATAAAAAGCAAAGCATATAAACAAGATCACATCATTCATCATTTTTGAAACACATAATGTATAAATCGTCGGGAATGTATTTATATATATATATCATCAAAAGTAGTGCTGGTACAAAATATGAAGCCTCGTAGCTTTCAGTAGTACAAAATCTGAGGCCTCTAAGCTCTTAGTACAAGTATAATAACATCATCAGGCCTGACGCCTGGCTTGTACACCCCTACAATGGACAGCTCTCTATCGCTAAGAATGGAAGCACTCCATAGTCCTCGCTACCTTACGGAGTAAGGCATTGAAGCATACAGACGCTCCAACTCCAAACCTTTGCATAGGTCTCGGTAAGTCATCTACTGTTGGCTCATGAACATCCACTTTCAACTGGGACAAGTTCCTGTACATGTCCTCCATATCCACGATGGCAGCATGAGCACCTGGGGTCACAACTTCTATCCCACCTCTATCTCTCCTCGCTAGAAGAGAGACTCCTATAGGCCATATGGTACCCACATCTACACACACGTTATATACATGTCAGCACTACAACAAAAAAATCATAAATATACAAAACTAAAAAATACAAGGATTTTTGTTCTTACCGATGTCTCCCCATGTTATACCCTCGGGCAGCACTAAGTCAAGATACTCTCTGAAATCTGTACTGTCATACAGGTAGTCCTCAACCATGAGCAACGGGCCTTCCATCTAGCTGAATAAATTGACACCAAAGATGATGATATGGCCCCCACCATGACGGGCCATCACCTCTTCCCATCTGAGCATGTGAGGATCCCTAGGATCCCTGTCATCCAGTCGTACCTGTGGGTGCAAGAGAGGGATCCTCTCTAAGAGGAACGATATCACTATCAATACATATCCAAACTGCTTGATCTCTCCCCGCTGACACTTGGTCAACTGAGCTTGGATGTTTGCGAGGAGACCCTTGCACCAGTTGAAGATCTTGGGGGACATACAATCCTCCGCATAGAGCATCTCACCCCGAGTGGCCATGTGTGGGGCTTGGATTCCTGCCACTCTAGTAATAGTGAACAATATGGCATGCAGTGGGTGGTTTAAAACGTCCCTAATGGGAATCTTCCCACTAGAGGATCGAGCATGATCAGTACAATGCTGCGTCACCATGTCATTGATAGTGCGATCACTAGCTCATGATCCGATGAGAACTACAGGGTCCCCTCTCCGAGACAAACCGGTAAGAAAATAGATGTCCTCAACATCTATAGTGAGAATGTGCCCACTGATCACAAAGTGTTGCTGGGCCGCATCCTAGCACTAGAGCATATGTGACAATAGCACGATTTGGGCCCTCATGCCCTGAATCTCGAAGAACTTGAGCAAACCACAGTTTCTCAAATTATTTACGCATTCTGGATCATTGGCGACTTGTACATCTTCCACCTCGTGTTCTCTTTCCCGCCACTCTAATACCATGCTTGCTTGCTATCAACCTGTCAAAGTGGGGATTTAAACAATGTTAGACCTCACTTCAACCAAAGAAATTCCACCTTTTGGGTTTCATTTGATGGTTTGGGTATGCATTTCCGCAGTCACACTCTGCTATTGACACAGTGCGATGACGTCGCACTCCATGTTTTCAAGACTTGCGCTGAGTTGGTCTCGTTGTAGTTCCTAAAAGGGCAAACTGCGACAAGCCGAGGGCGCAATATCCCTCCACAAATCCATCAAAAAACTTAAAAAATGGACCTAAAATCAAAATGTAATCCACTACAATTTTGCTAGATGAAGTTTAGGCTTACCTGCTCCAAACGGTGGGTGAAATAGTGGCTCATAGCTCCCGGAATCGACAAGTGAAGTTTTGGCTCTAAATTGGCACTTCTTCTCCCAAATTGGCAAATGAAACAATGGTGACTATATTTGACCCATTTTTCTCTTTATAAATTAAATAGAATATTCATTTTTTAAATATTTGATGCTTTTAGGTCATTTGCTATACTTTTAATCATCTTTGATCATATTTGGAATATCGGTTGACTATGTGACCTAGTTTCCAAGTGTGTAGGAGTTGTTAAGTGATATTTTGTGTTGTTTCTCGCATTACAACGGTCATCTCACGTATGGACAAATCCCTTGAATGTTTTGTCATTATTTTGCAACGGTTAGATTGTAATTATTTTATGATGATGAGCTTACTATTTGTTTATTCTTGTGCTCTTATAACTATGAGAATAAGTACCGAGTTGCGATTTATCTCTTTTTCGGTCTCGTTAAACTCCCACGGAAAAGGATACCCCCTGGAGTCTACCTTTAAGCTCTTTTCAGGCTCTCAAAAAATTAAAAGATTTCCAAGAGAACTTGTCGCATTCGCTCTTGTTAAAGTATTTGAATGGTTGTCTTCCTGGTGATAGTTTACCCCTTTTTCGGACCAGAGGGCACTACTTACGAAAAAAGTATACTCCATCCAATCATGACTAGAAGAGTCCTCTCTCACGTTGTTTTACCCTTTTTCGGGCGATGAGGCTAACTTTATGAAAAAGGACCATTGGAGTCTTCTTTAGTTCTTTTCAAACTCTCTAAACATGAAATGACAACTGAGTTTACCTTCTATGGACTCATTAAAATCTTACATTGAAGGGCCCGCCATGGGACGAACCCCTCCTATCCCAAGTTCGGAAAATATTTGGGATCAGACTAATCTATGAGATGATCTATACCGAGAATCTGGTTACCCTCATCAACCTCATAAAAAACACATGAGGCACTCATCATTCATGATGGGGATAAAGTAAATTTTTTATGTTACACTCTTTGTTAGTGGCAGTACGTAGTCGTTCTTGATCATGGCACTCACCTGCATTTACATACTGTACTTGGGTCATCTATTTTTCCTTGAGTTTTACCTACTTCCTGAGTCTTGTTCCCTCATCAGTTGCATTAGGAGTTAGTGTTGTACTCGTCATGTCAATAATGCCATGTCATGCCATGCCCATGTTCAAGAATACATCCGCCATTTATCATCTGCAGTCAGTACACCCGCCACCATGTCGGCTTACTCTTAGTCAATCTTACATGTTACTATACCGTCCAATCTACTCTACACATCTTTTGTCGTGTTTCATGTCGATTGATGGGGGATTCATCCTTGTCGACATCAACTCATCATTCGAGGATTGAATTTAGAAACCAACCAAGTACCTTGGCCCTGCATGCCTCAATGGCAGGTTACCTCGTTTTCAACATGAGTTTACATCATTGACTCTTGATTGAAAGATTTCGTCTTGCATTCGACTTCAACTCACTTATTCACGCTTGGTGATATGTACTGTGATACCTTGGGAATCATTGACATTAATGGTGATCTCCCTCGTGCTTGTTAACGGTTTACATCAGTGACCGGTAATCAAGTGGTTTCTACCATGTTCGACGTCAAGACCTTTGTAATCACATGGATAGATTCGTATCATTGCAAGTTCAGCTTGAAGACCCTGGGAAGTCATATTTTACCCAGTTTGTGATGGAGTTTGTATTGAGTTATATCACATGGATCCACATTTGTATTGGTCGTGGATGTGCTATCATCTAATCATGGATCTACGCATGTGTCTAGTAGCCATGATTGTGTTCAATGGTCATTACTACCATGGATCTGCATTGTATTGTTCGGCAGCCATGTTGTGAGTCATTTTGAGACTGTGTACTTAGATTCAGTTGTACTGCAGTAGCGTCCTTCATCCGACAAAGTCCATTTCCATTCCTTCTATCAAAGCACTTCACCTATCTCTCTTCAACATCTTCATGCTTTGAGGGGCATTCTGTTACACCTAAAATCTTCCCATCATGAGATTCAGTGTATATACCCCTGGATTTACCTTGACTGAGTGATTGACCTGGAAGGATTTGTACCCATTTGGACTAGGTTTTGAGAGGTCGTCGCAAGTTGCACTCATGCAACATGCGACGTCGCAGCTTGTTCTATTACAGGGTGCGCCGATGTCAGTTAATAGATAAAAATAGCCCTTCGAGCCCCTTCTCGAAGCTTTCTAACTTGGTTCCCTATCCCTGACCTATTGGGAGAGCAGGCACTCGATTCCTAACACCTTGGAAGGATCCCTTAAGCCTCTCCTATCATATCTCAACCTATCCTATCCATACGCTATCCACTTAGTCCTATTTAAATGAAGCTCACTCCCATCCCAAAGGAGGAAGTCTATGGTACTCTTATGCTGGTGAAATCAAGCCCAATAGATCTAAAACTCTAGCTTGGGGAACATCCACTTCTCTCTAGGAGCTTTGGAATAGCTTGTCGGAAGGAGCTTGTAGCGTTAAGGCTACGGTTGTAATCCTCTTTTCTATTGTACTCCTCACTTTTTAATACAGTTAATTTAATTGCTTTCCATAAATGTTGTCACCTCGATGATGTTTAGAGTTTTCCTCCTTAACTGTTAACTTAGATCTATCATATGAGATATATGCTTTCACTTCTCGTGGTCTGTTATATGTTGAACAGGGTTTATCTACCTGCGATCTGGCAGCATTGGAGCATTGGATCAACGAAGGAGAAAGAGATCTAAAAATATAAGGTAAACGACCTACTCTTTCATTTGTATTTCTATATGATCTAGGAAAGTGTTTTATGTTCTGTCTTATTTGTTCTAGACTTACGTTAAGCTAGGGAGATCAGGCCTTGAGTCCACTCTCAGTAGATTGTCCCCAAAACAACATCACATCATGGTGATCAAGAATCACATGACCCTGTGCCCCCTCATGATCCTGATCAGCCATCACATGACACCTTTCCCTCTCACATTGAAAGTATAATTGGGAGTTGCAGTGGGGTTGGAAGGGGTGGAAATTTTCTAGAGGATTGTGCAGTTGTTTCTATAGAAGAAGAGATTGGGAACTCGATCCCTAGTCGGAGAGTTAGAGAGCGTGTCACTAACATAATCAAGTCATATTTTGAACAACATTAAATGATGGAACAACCTCAAATCCTACATGGGTTGATCAAACACAAAAAATTGAAATGTTCCACAAAGTTGTTGGGTTTTCAAGATGTTAAAACAAAAAAGACATGCGATAATGCAATAGAAAATGTAAGAACTGCATTATCTTCGTTTGGAAAATCAAGAAACAATGATACCCGAGATACTCATAGGGAAATTATAAGGGTTGTTGTGGCACAAATAACTGTTGGTCACCCTATATGTCAGTTAATTAAAGCTAAAACACAGAATGGTCAATATAAATTGTCAAACCCAGGAAGGTCTTTTATTTCAAAGGCAATAAGCACAATCTATGCATAAACAGATCAAGCAGTTAATTTACTAAGTGCAGATAATAACCCTACCTATGTACCCAGCCAACTCATTCCATAAGAACACTAATCTAATTCATACATCTAAGAATCCAAAGTGAAACAACTTCCCTACAAAAATCAACCCAGCAAGTTAATGATCTAATAATGAAATGGAACTAGATTACTTTTTCAAGAAGTTAAATCCTATAATTATCAAACTACAGCATTCAATCTTTACCAAAATGATCTATCCAGTAGCTATTGTAATTCTACCATTATTTGTCTAATCTATGAATGCAATTGAAGATACAACAACAACTAGAATTAAAACACAAGCTTGAACTCTAACTGATAATTACTGGAAATCCTAGAAAACATAAACAACTAGAAGATAATTGGAATTGAGCTTGGCTGTCACAGCTGATTAAAACACACATGCAATTAAATAAATTATCCTACACAGTCGACTATCACACCACTCTGTTACAGCTATTCAAGATGCGATTATAAACTACTAGAAAGAAAAGTTAATCTCTGTTACAGCTACCAATAATATCTACAATCATTCCACATCACACAACAGAAGTAAAACTAAACTACTCTACCTACTTAAACTAGCTATTTCTGTGAGAAGGCGGGCCCTGGACTTCTAACAGAGATGCCAAGAGTCACAGCAAATTAAGACACATAAATGAAGAACTCTGCTCTCATATTAATGATGGAATATCGTGAGTCTCAGTGCTCTGTTACAACTTACACAAAGTGGTGATTGTCCAACGCTATGCTATGAGAGCCTTATGGAATTTATACAAGGAAATACAGTTTCAGATCCACTAAAATCGCGCAAAAATGAAGATATATGATCTTCATGCTGCGGAGTTACAGCTAATTGATACAGTCGTATTAAACAGGGATGTTAATTGTGAAAGATGTTGTTGCTCTGATAGTTAATGGATCAACAGACTCAGCAGCTAGAATACCACCTATCTGTCGCAGCTAGGCTCTACTTCAGTGGAATCTGTTACAGTCAGGATCTGTTACAACTTGCGTGGAGGATGCGTTGTCCCTTGGAGTATGAGGAGTTGGTGCTTTGAAGAGTAACAGCTGGCACTACTGGGCTGATACACCTGCGCTTTAGATTTTAACTAAATGAACTCACAAATGTTAGCATAAACCAAAGGTTAGGATTCACAACCATAACAATCTTAGGCATAGTTAACTGAAACAATAATGACTTATACCTTGTAAGGATTGTTGATTGATTTGGAAAAAGGGCATGTATATGGTTTACAAAAGTAAAGTAAAATTTTGCAAAATGATGAAATAGGTATGATTAAAAAGGGACATTTCCAGGGCCCAACAAGCACCTCAAGAAATCAAATGGTATCAGTAATGGCATCATTCCTCAATGTTTCAAAAAGAACATTGCTCAAATATACTAAATTCAGGGTCTCGATAGATGAAAATGATGAAGTTTCTTGTTGGGCTCTTATTTGTAGCGAACCCTATCGAGGCAGGATGGCAGCAGATTAGAGAGAAGGTGATAGAGTTTTGGGATAACCATTCTTGTGCTATTCCATATCGAAAGCATGTCCTGCGACAATGTTTATCCAGAGGCATTTATCAAGAGCACTATAAGCATGTGATGGAGATGACGGGAGTTGCACTTTATGAGGAATTCCAAGAAACCAATCCTGGTGTTCAAATATCATTTAGCATGTTCAACAAATTGAAGCCGTGGTATATTAGGCCAAATACGATTCACGACACTTGTTGTTGTTGATACCACATCGAATTTGAACTATACTATGACACATTTTTAGATTTTTGAAAAAGGCACTGGAACGATGTACTAGCTCCTCACACAGTGTGATATTTTATTTGTATGATACTATGCAACAGGAATCCTGAACACGTGTTTTTCAATAAGAGGTGTGTAGGTGGGAGAAAATTCCATGAATGCGGTGATTTGACATTGTTCCATAGGAACTTTCCTATCGATCCAACACACCATGGATTGTCAGATATCACAGTTAAGTGGAAGAGGTACGAGTATGTCTCCATGTGTAACGCCCCATATTTTGACTAGGCATGTTTATGAGTTAGACACCTTTCACTTTATTGCTTGTTGTCTATTTGACTCAGCTAGATAGCGTGAACTATATTTTCGGCATGATAGACATGATGATATATTGCTACTGTGTTAATGATGTTACTATATTCATGCAGTTATTAAGTTATGATTATCATGAGATTCTTTTATTCCATAATGACAGTGTATGATTGATAATCGTCCTGGAGGAAATGTGATCTATATAATGTGGTAATTATGCTGTGATTGATTTAATGATTTTATGTGATGAAATAAATGATGCTGACAATATGGATCAGACAATGATAGAATGGAAAATATATGTTTTAGCGTTGTCGTTGATGAAATGTAAAATATATGGTGTTGTACGAGGATGCCACCCTATGATGAAATTGATAGAACTGTTATATTCTGTACATACCTGTGATGAAATTGTGATGTGAAATAAAATGATGTTGATGATATGGATCAATTGGTAATCAAATGGAAATGCTTGTTATAAAAGGTGTATCTTGCGGAATACTAACCTACAGGACACCAGGGCTATGGGAAAGCCGGGTACTTGATCTGATATACGGAGAAGAACCTGTCCATGCAGTAAACCTTAACAACCCAAAATTGATGAAACGATGACATAGACCGATAATCTCGAGAGCAGCAGAGTATGATTTGATAAGGGCGTAGGCCCAGTATGTTGAGAGGGATGGATGTGTTGCCCACCCTATGTTCCTATGATACCCGAGATCGTGGGAGGGCCGTGCTGAGACACGCTCCCCATGTATGTGTGATGACGATGGTCGGATGCCTGCTAGGAGAGGATAGGTCCGCTTTCTGTTCAGTCGACGCTATCGCTCTCAAGTTCTATGTGGTCAGGTCGTTGAGTCCGATAGCCACTTTTATACTAGCAGAGGAAGGACAGGGAGGTTGTGGCAGTAGGTTAACGATAGGAGGATATGATAGTTAGTACTGTTGAGGGTTGGGCATTCATTGACCTGGAGTTAGTGGTAGTAGGTAGCCTTCCTTGTACCTGATTGATTGAACAAACGTAATCATAAAAGCAATGAAATGGAATCTTAAAGGTTAATTGATAAAAGAAATGATGATGTTTTAGTAATATTACGATGAATGTGTACTTGTTCGGTTTGCATAAAGTATTATGAATATTAGTTAGCTGATATGCATAGGATATATATATGACATATGTTTATAGTACATGTCTGTCTTGTGCATACGCTGGCCACGCATGCACATTATGCACATGCGCAATAGTATTGGTTTACAACATACTTATCAAGATTTAACAATGTTATAAGTATCATAGGTAACTCAATTAAGTATTTACTGAATGACTTAATTAGTAAAAGATTGTCAAGTTCCAATGTGTAAAAGAAGTTAATTAGTCTTTGTGTGTGAACATGGTAATGAACGATTAAAATAAGTGTCATTAATTGCAAGTATCCTCAAGTGAAGGTGTCCTCGATATGAAGTATAAAAGTTAAACATTAATAATGGAAGAGTGTGCTATATAATTGTTGATCATGATGAATTAAATCATTAAAGTATATTCCATAATTATACCCCGAAGTACTATGTTGACACTTATCGAATAAACCAATAAACATTTCTAATTTCCATTCACAATTAATTTAATTTCTATTATTATTAATTATTATGTTATTATGGTTAATATTTAATTAATGATAATAATCTTTATATAAAGCATAGTGGGTTGAATAATTAAATAAATAAATTTTCTTGTGATTAATTAACGGAATCATTCCAAGTAAATAAAATGGAGTTGTTAAATGAATTATTAAATAATCCTACTGCTCAAAAGAAAATTGGATGATTTAAAATAATATATATATAATCCACCTTTTTACCTTAAAAAGGGGATGCATTAATGATTAGTACTTGCAAGACCACGACAGCTAGGGCGGTGGAGTGATAAGGAAGTTTGACTTTGGAAGGAGGTGGATTCCTATAAAGAGGAGAGTTAACAAAGTAGTAAGGGGGATTTTGTGGGAGAACTGTGAGGTTGATTTTGTGAAAAGGAGGAATGCCGAGGAGGGGGTTAACTCGAAGCTTTGAGGAGGTGGGAAACTCAAATGAAAAGACTGAGGAGGGGGTTAACTCAGCAAAGGATTACCATGGAAAGGTTCGATGGAAAGCTGCTGTCGGGATTATCGGTCTGTGGGCTCGGGGGCTAGGAAATCCGTTGATTTCCTAGGGTCAGCACGATAATAGCTGATCGGCAGGGTGGACACATCATTTTGGGTTGCTAAGGTAACCTACAGAACCCACTACAGGAACCTTCTTACCTTGCTGCAAATCGACGGATTCAGGTATTTTTCTGAACCAGCTTAAATAGAAGGTATTTTGCTGTTATTTTTCCAAGTTATGCATGTCAACGGAATAGAGTAGAATGAAAAGATTTAGGTCATATTTGCTTAAATTGCAGAGATATCTAGTCATTTAGATAACAGAGACCCAGTGCCCTGTTTAGGGCACTACATTTTGTATCAGAGCCGAGGCTCAAACCCTGAGACCTTAGGGCCTAACTACGCCTGGAATTTTAGTGAAATTTACCTGAAAATAACAAACCAATATGATGGCGGCAAAAGGGAGATAACTTGAGGAGCCCTTCCCATGTAATTACAATGCAGAAATATAACTGCGTAGGAAACTAACACATATTATGTTCAAAGTTTATTTCAAAACCCTGGCATGATTAAATTGCATCCTACAGGATATATATAAAGGACCAACTGAAACTTAGTTCTGAGAACTATATTATGCGCTATATAATCACAATTACTAAATCAAATTTTGACAGTGCCTTAAGCTTGTAAAAGGGGTTCAACCCTGTAACTTCTTGAAACTCCAAATTAACAAATTTTTACATATTATCCAAGGTTAGCTGTTAAAATTTGATAAACATATTCACCACCGGAAGTTACAAAAGAAATATAAACGCTGATTATTAACATAAAAAAAAAAAATGGAGTTAACCCCGAAAAGCAACAATTATTGCAATTTAACAAAAATTTATTGGATTTAAATCGAATCGCAACTATTTAACTTGAAATTCTATAAGATAGCTTTTAGTGGCTCCATCTGCTCAATTTAGACTGAAATAATGATATTTAAAGTCTGTATTGGGTCAAATTAGCCTGAAGTAATGATATTTAACCTAAAATCGCAAAAATGTTACCTATAGGCTAAAATTAAAAGAGGTTAACCTGAAACTAAGTGCGGTTCAACTGCAATCGCGACAATTTGACCTGAAATTGTGCAATTTAAACTTAAGTTCTCCAATTCAAACTAAAATAGCTACAGTCTGATATTTTATTCTGCTGTTCAAACACCCTAACTATAAAGTTAATCTTGAAATGTAATTTGCTATCGCTTGCAGAAACTCTCCTGTAATTCTTTGCACTTCCTGCCTCTCCTTCCAAGATCGCGTCCACAGTGAATACAGATATTACAGCGTCAGCCTTTAAACCCTTTTCTTCTTTCAGCTTAAGGTTCTCAATTCGTGGCAAATGAAGAACACTGAACTATTCTCCAGACGAGAAGTCAAATAGCCGGCCTTTCTGAATAATCTTTCGTCCAAAATCTCACAGCTAGCCAAATCAATAGCCGCAGAAGAGATAATTACCGTGCAAAATCCGCTATAGTGGGAAACAAAGAGGATCCTTAACCAATCGAATTGGTTTCTCGTTTAAATGATGATGCTACTGCTGTTACTGCGAGCACCGCCACTGCCATAAGGACCACCATGCGCACCATCAAATTCAAGCGCCCAGCTCGATAAATTTTCTTCCTTCCGTTCCCAGCCCAAGCTTAATGCCGAGAGCCTAATGTCCAGGTCGACCACATTTAAAGCAATACGAACGACCTGGGGCTCTGTCACCATAATCCGCTCTCCCGGAATGGTATCCACCGCCATACCCATAATCGGAATCCCCCCCTATCTTAGGTTACGCTTATTTGACAGATATGCTTCGACCATTTAATTCCCTCCCATGCAATTCACTAATGGCAGATTCCATGGACCGCAGATCTCCAAAAGTCACAAGGCGAAAGCCATGTGGACGATCAGTTTTCGATCCAACATAACCTGAGCATCCACGAATTTGCCGAAATGGCTGGAAGTGCTCTCGAGTTCTCTGTCCGATGTATCCCAGGAAATCCCTCCAACAAATACACGGTACACCTCCTTGCCAGACATTATCACTTCCAGCAGCAACTCTTGCACGAATATTCTACTACGAACGTCACCTGCAGTATCCTGGAATTTTATTTTTATTTACCTTACAGTTCGGCCGGCAAAAGGCCGTATTCCAACTCTAACCCTAGTGATTCCTCCTCTCTCTTCTCGCTATGCTTCGGCTTGGTTGCTCCTCACCGTAGGCACCATAAGCATCACCACCAGCTCCGCCTACAGAGCCACCAAAACCTCCTGCACTCCTATATGGGTTGCCACCGTAACCTGTTGGCCCATAAACTTAACATTAAAATTTGATTACGAATAAGAGAATAAGAAAAGGTGAAACCCTGGCGCAGCTCCTGAACGGAACACAGTAAATTTATTGGGCTAAGCCCTAGCTCTCAACACCTCGAGCTCGCTCTCGAGCATACCGTCAACGCCTAATAATAACCTCGTTCACTTCCTTAAATAGGGTATAGTGGACGCCACATTAAGCGGTTTCCGCGTTGCCCCTTAAGCGGTTTACCATACCATTTCCTTGTATGCGGACGTATGAGAGGGGGACGCGTGTGATGGCGGTATTCTTACCGTAACCACCAACCACCCGTATCGGGCGAGCAAGTTGCCGACGCGGAGTGAGGGAGAGCCGTCGATCTCCCTCTACGGCTCTTGCTACCCTCCAATGGAAAAAAAAAACACACAACTTAAACATTAATTTCCTTCAAAGTACAAACGACGTATTGTTATTTGTTATTTCTTTTTATCTTATTTTTATTATTATAAAAAAAAAAGTTGAGATTTAAACGATTTTCTTAATACACATTTATTAATTAGTTAAAGCTCGGAGATTTTGACAAATTTTAGTACCTATAGTAAAAGCCAGAATCTTTTATGGTGAATGGCCGTTCTCTCTCCTTTAAATGAGTGCGACTGGTGAAACTTTAACTTATTGGGTAAAAGAAAAATAACTTCGCATATCTTCGAGATCTGATCTTTTCGGATATTCAAAGCTACTAGGATGCTGCTTTCTGGTTTTAAATGACTAACTCTGCTGATTTTACCCGATCGATGATTTCTCACCATTAAATAGGACCAATCTGAAATTCTCAATACTTAAAGATGAATAATTAGCCCCGCCGTCAAATCGAGGTTTCAAGGATTTTTTTTTCAGTGTGTCTTAGGACATGCTCTCCCCTTGACTGTCAAATCTCGGTATTGAGTCTTCACGGCACTTAGAACCAGCCTCTTTAACATATATGCGAGTAGGGGGTTAGGATCTTAATCTCTTATATACATCTGAGATCGAAAATTTATTCAAATCCATTAAAACTACTTACGAAGGGAGGGATCACCATCTTTCCGGAGCGCTTAAGTTTAAGTGACGAATGTCATACATGAAAGGGTATTCACGTAACCTTTATGCACACCATTTAAAGGGGAAATAAATAAGAATATAAGGGCATGTGATAAGGTAGTGGTGGGAGTATGGAATAATAAGAGTAAAAAAAAATAATACAAATAATACATATGAAGACAAGAGAGGGCAAATAAAGGTAAAAAGGGTGAGTGGGCAATAAAAGTAAAATAAAGCCAAAAAAATTTTAACCGTGTCTTTTTATTTTAACAATAAACTATAACCATAAATATATACACATAAAGAAACATGCCCAAGATGGTGTATGGAAATGGAAGACATTTTGTTCTTCAATAATAACTATATAGAATATAAATTTTGAGTTATTTATATTGGAGGTTAGCAATTCAAAAGTAATTTGTTGAATTTATAACCATGGTTTGATGTGTGTTGATCAAGTTATCGCACATTTTGTGGTGTTCCTAGTAAAGTTTTCCTATTGATTCTTTAAATGATTTATTGGGATTTTATTTTATTTATTTTTCTTCGGGGTCATTGATGATCTTCGGTCAAATGTGAAGAAAGATAAATGTTATGTCAAAGGTTTCTCATAACTTTCATTATTATTCCAAGTATTTCACCTCCCTTTCTCTTACATTTTGAGCCACTTACTTATTGTGTCAATATTAAAGATCACAAACATTGATTTCATCATCTTCCTCTATGAACGCTTTAAATGAATTTCACATGATTAATGGAATCACATATATAGATTGACATAAGTAGACTTAAATTTCAAAATAAATTTTGTAATACTATCTTCCTAGGATCACATATTGAGCTTCTACAAGGCCCTTTTCTTTAAAAGGACTCTCCATTTCTCTATTTCCGTAATCAACACCTCACATACATTGTACAACATTATAATATACTTTTGAGGTATTCACCCACGAAAAGAATGATTTGTAAATCATATTGTAATGACTCTAATATAACTTGGTCTAAAGAAAAAAAAAAAAATGATAATGATATATTGTGATTCGATACCTCTTGAGATAAATGACATTTACATTAAATTATACATATACACGTAAATTTGGTAATTATTGATACATAAATGTATAGAGGATCTTATAGATTTATAAAAGATCGAATTCTGTTATAGAAATGGATGACATAAAATAAATTTATATGTTATAAGTGTTTGACATTCAAAAAAAAAAAAAAAAAACCTTTGTTGAGACTTTAACGTATAGTCGAAGAGACGAAACGAACACTTAATCTGAAAGCAAGGAACCGCTAAAACGAGCATGGTAAGCTGAATGCTAAAATGCTAATTTCACTACATGACAAAATCATTAATGAAAACGACCATAAATTTCAACGCGTTGATCCTAACAAACTGTTCCTTGCGCATAAAGTATAATGATAGGCATTTTAAGGAGCACTGCATTAGGTTTTCCTCGTGCGGTAAAATGACAGGGTAGAAACGAATCCCTTTATTTCTTATATCTCTTCTCTAAGTACTACAAAGAATGAAAATTTATATATATCAACTAAGAAGGGAAAGGTTGTGTTTTAATCTATTAATGAAATTCCTAGATTGCATTAGTTACAATGCCATGTAACCTCATCTAGTTCTATTGAATAGGTTTTACATGTTGGGTAATTAACATGTTAAAGGGTTATGTGAATGTGTGATTTGTTAGGACAACCACATCTACACTTTGCAGGTGTTTAATAAGAGAACTTGGTCAAATAAACATGGAGCGGTGTTTGAGCTGCTCCTTCCCCACAACAAATTACACGACATTAATATGTGTGCATAGACAACTTAGTACAAGGTACAGATTAAAGTGAAAACTCATGAACCTCTCATACTTATATTCACGAATGAAATTTCCATTAAGAAATAAAGGTGAATGTTATATCGAGTAATGAAAAAAAAAAAAAAATACATTACATATTATTCAGATAAGATAACGGAAGGAAATAAATTTGTTGGATACAAGAATAGGTATCCTTTAGAATCACACTATGGAAACACCATGTACGTAAACCAGGAGATTGCGTATAAAGCTTATTAAAAGACTATTTTAAAAGGGGAAACATGGCATACTAGGAGAAATGCGGGTAATTACCCTTGCGATGGCAAGGGTGGGAACAAAACTAGCTATGAGATTCTTAAGGAATTGAAGAAGCAATGGTTTCCCGACAAATTATATTGGTTTGAAAATGAGAATAATAAATAAACATGATAGCAATTGTATTTGATAAGAAATAGCCATGAAAACCTTTTAAACAATAATAGTTCTCCTAATTTAATAATGCTACGATACTTTGTTTATTGTTTATTACCGATAAGTGAAATGGCAAGGTGATGTACCTTAAAGATTATAAGGAATGAAGAAGCGTTCTAGTTCTATTAGTTAATTATGATGATGGAGTCCAATTACGTCTAATAATGCGTCGATTTGTCGAATAAATGAACATTCGTGTTCAAATATTAAGGGATGATGGTTACCACTATCAGTGACTAGGACAATTGTGTTGCTTCCTATTATGTACAGGATCTACTGGTTATACATTTATTAATAAGGGGAGATATCTATGTATTAAAATCAACACCGTAAAATTTCTATGTGTATTGTGCAATTAATCATGTTTCAGTGTGGTAAGTGGAAAGAGATTGAAGTAACTAGGTATGTGCGAGAAAGAGGTAAGGGTTATATGCCGCTAGACTCGTTTAGGTTAAATTGTCACGATGGGGGAATTATTATTGAGAAACAACTTGAATTTAATAACTACAAAATGAACAAGCAGTAAAATATAAAGGCAGGTAAATTATTGAGGGGCTAATGAAGTTACCGTGAATAAATGTGCGTCGAACCCTCAACCAGATTAAGTGAACTAGTAATACAAGTAACTGGGGTAATAATGGAGGCAAATAGGAACCGTTGTGCACCTCAATGAATAAAGTTAGTTGTGTAAACCCCTAACAGATACTATCAGTGAACTTCAGCATTCGGGTACGATATAGTTACTAAGAACATTCTAATAAATGATACTTCCCCTAATTTAGTATTGGTTACAATACTTATGGTTATCAAGGATGCAGATGGCTTATTAAAACTAAAGTAATAAGAATGTTTGACCTTAAGATGAAATAACAGGGATCTTCATCTCCTAGGAGAGGTATGCAAATCTTAAAGATCCTTAAAATCGCTTGTTGAATAATTAAAGATTATGAACTCTCACCTCTCCATTTAAAAAAAAAAATCGTTGATTATTTCATGCTAAGTTGGATTAATATAAGCTTTTGTGATGAGTAAACCTCTTCGGATGTTATAATTAAAGGATGTTGCTAAAAGGTGAAGGTGAGATACTGAGGTGGATAGCACTTGAATATAACCTTAGGAATCCTAGAGATTCAACATAAGGATTAATCTAAATGTTTCTTAAATTATTAGAATAAACCTCAGGGATATAAAAGAAACAAAGCCATAATATAATACCGACATATTCGGTCAAGACAAAGCTAAGTAAGACCATTATGGCCAACACCCGCTACTTGCAAGAATGAAGAGGTTAGGCATCAAGATTTTCCCTGCATTATTATTATGACCATAACTTCGGGACAAAGTTTCCTGAAGGGTGGGTGTATGTAACGCCCCATATTTTGACTAGGCATGTTTATGAGTTAGACACCTTTCACTTTATTGCTTGTTATCTATTTGACTCAGCTAGATAGCGTGAACTATATTTTCGGCATGATAGACATGATGATATATTGCTACTGTGTTAATGATGTTACTATATTCATGCAGTTATTAAGTTATGATTATCATGAGATTCTTTTATTCCATAATGACAGTGTATGATTGATAATCATCCTGGAGGAAATGTGATATATATAATGTGGTAATTATGCTGTGATTGATTTAATGATTTTATGTGATGAAATAAATGATGCTGACAATATGGATCAGACAATGATAGAATGGAAAATATATGTTTTAGCGTTGTCGTTGATGAAATGTAAAATATATGGTGTTGTACGAGGATGCCACCCTATGATGAAATTGATAGAACTGTTATATTCCATACATACCTGTGATGAAATTGTGATGTGAAATAAAATGATGTTGATGATATGGATCAATTGGTAATCAAATATAAATGCTTGTTATAAAAGGTGTATCTTGCGGAATACTAACCTACAGGACACCAGGGCTATGGGAAAGCCGGGTACGTGATCTGATATACGGAGAAGAACCTGTCCATGCAGTAAACCTTAGCAACCCAAAATTGATGAAACGATGACATGGACCGATAATCTCGAGAGCAGCAGAGTATGATTTGATAAGGGCGTAGGCCCAGTATGTTGAGAGGGATGGATGTGTTGCCCACCCTATGTTCCTATGATACCCGAGATCATGGGAGGGCCGTGCTGAGACACGCTCCCCATGTATGTGTGATGACGATGGTCGGATGCCTGCTAGGAGAGGATAGGTCCGCTTTCTGTTTAGCCGACGCTATCGCTCTCAAGTTCTATGTGGTCAGGTCGTTGAGTCCGACAGCCACTTTTATACTAGCAGAGGAAGGACAGGGAGGTTGTGGCAGTAGGTTAACGATGGGAGGATATGATAGTTAGTACTGTTGAGGGTTGGGAATTCATTGACCTGGAGTTAGTGGTAGTAGGTAGCCTTCCTTGTACCTGATTGATTGAACAAACGTAATCATAAAAGCAATGAAATGGAATCTTAAAGGTTAATTGATAAAATAAATGATGATGTTTTAGTAATATTATGATGAATGTGTACTTGTTCGGTTTGCATAAAGTATTATGAATATTAGTTAGCTGATATGCATAGGATATATATATGACATATGTTTATAGTACATGTCTGTCTTGTGCATACGCTGGCCACGCATGCACATTATGCACATGCGCAATAGTATTGGTTTACAACATACTTATCAAGATTTAACAATGTTATAAGTATCATAGGTAACTCAATTAAGTATTTATTGAATGACTTACTTAGTAAAAGATTGTCAAGTTCCAATGTGTAAAAGAAGTTAATTAGTCTTTGTGTGTGAACATGGTAATGAACGATTAAAATAAGTGTCATTAGTTGCAAGTATCCTCAAGTGAAGGTGTCCTCGATATGAAGTATAAAAGTTAAACATTAATAATGGAAGAGTGTGCTATATAATTGTTGATCATGATGAATTAAATCATTAAAGTATATTCCATAATTATACCCCGAAGTACTATGTTGACACTTATCGAATAAACCAATAAACATTTCTAATTTCCATTCACAATTAATTTAATTTCTATTATTATTAATTATTATGTTATTATGGTTAATATTTAATTAATGATAATAATCTTTATATAAAGCATAGTGGGTTGAATAATTAAATAAATAAATTTTCATGTGATTAATTAACGGAATCATTCCAAGTAAATAAAATGGAGTTGTTAAATGAATTATTAAATAATCCTACTGCTCAAAAGAAAATTGGATGATTTAAAATGATATATATATAATCCACCTTTTTACCTTAAAAAGGGGATGCATTAATGATTAGTACTTCCAATACCACGACAGCTAGGGCGGTGGAGTGATAAGGAAGTTTGACCTTGGAAGGAGGTGGATTCCTATAAAGAGGAGAGTTAACAAAGTAGTAAGGGGGATTTTGTGGGAGAACTGTGAGGTTGATTTTGTGAAAAGGAGGAATGCTGAGGAGGGGGTTAACTCGAAGCTTTGAGGAGGTGGAAAACTCAAATGACAAGACTGAGGAGGGGGTTAACTCAGCAAAGGATTACCATGGAAAGGTTCGATGGAAAGCTGTTGTCGGGATTATCGATCTGTGGGCTCGGGGGCTAGGAAATCCGTTGATTTCCTAGGGTCAGCACGATAATAGCTGATCGGCAGGGTGGACACATCATTTTGGGTTGCTAAGGTAACCTACAGAACCCACTACAGGAACCTTCTTACCTTGCTGCAAATCGACGGATTCAGGTATTTTTCTGAACCAGCTTAAATAGAAGGTATTTTGCTGTTATTTTTCCAAGTTATGCATGTCAACGGAATAGAGTAGAATTAAAAGATTTAGGTCATATTTGCTTAAATTACAGAGATATCTATTCATTTAGATAATAGAGACCCCGTGCCCTGTTTAGGGCACTACACCATGAATCTATCATCTTCTTCATCTGTTCCATCTAAGAGGATCGACTTGCTCAAGGATGAGATTCCTGTTTTAGATTTCATGGAGAAGTTTCAAAGTCAGATTTATAAATACATAAAGCACTCCCATAGGTCCAGGTGGCAAGCTTTAGAATTCAAACATTCTCATTAGGTATTTGAGCTGGACACAATCTCATCAATGGTAGACTTTGTGGAGAACTACACTTTTTCTCCTCATAGAGAGATACATAGTGAGTACTATCACTCCAACCAGGTGTCTATCTTCGTACATGTATTGTACAGACATGCTCAGGAAGCATTGATGGTAGGGATATCACTCCTCAGTCACGTGAAGTGATCAAGGAGTACCATTTTTATGTTAGTGATGATCATGAGCATGACACATTATTCGTTCAACACTGTTTTGGATTGATTTAGATTCATTTAGGCAGAGAGGCGTATCATTTTCTCAACACTGGATTTGGTCAGATGGATGCGCAGGGAAATTCAAATCAGCACACTCATTTTATTGGTTGAGTCGCCTTCACAAAGAAACAGGAATCCGACACACCTAGAGATTTTTTGAAATAGGGCATGGAAAGGGTGAACATGATGGCGCGGGTGCATATGTGAAACGATCACTTCGGAGGTACCAGATGAGTCATGGTGCAACCCGACTCAAATGCTCCACGGAAGTAGTTGATTGGTGCACACGTCATTTGGGACATCAAGGTCGCGAACAAGAATGGCCAGTGTGCATGTAATAAACTCCAGACTCAATTAATAAGCTAATAACATTCAATATCATCATTTCCAAAAGAACGCATACTCGATAGGAATTTACATATGACAAACTGAATTCCATGCAGGTTCTTTTGGGATGTTTCCCTTAAAGATGTGAATAGATCCATGCCATGGTATTGTGAGACCATACCTGGTACGAGGGAATTACAATATGTTCGAAGTAAAGACATGGGTGACATATTTTCCATTGAAACGAGGAAGTATGCTTGTTTTGGCAATTTTTGTATTGATGCAAATGGATGTGGGATTGATCACTGTGAAAATGATGTATATGTGAAACCATGGAAATATGTCTCTCTTAATCTAAAGGGCCCACATCCGATTCCAACAGGGAAAGAGATGCACACTGAAGAGGAAATGGTCTCATTAGATCATGATCGAGTTTCTGATATGGTTAGGGAAGGTACAAGAGAATTCATTAAGTTAATTAATTCATTATATATTACACATATACAAATGTTGTAGAAATGCACATAGGACATTTGAATAATATTTGTAATGTATCTTGCAGGTGATGTATTCGTTGTCATTGCACCCCCCCACAACAAAGAAAATGTGGGATATTATTTTATGCGATGCACACAAATAAAAAGTAGGTTGGTGCGACCCTACCAAGATGGACAATTCACATACCAAACTGGAGATATGCTTCTAATGGGACACTTTTTTGAAAGAGTAAAAAAACAGGGTGCGCATATTATTTACAAAGATTTTATGCCTGAATATGTATCATGTCAATACAGTCATTTGGTGGTGCCAGCTCGGATACATCTAACAGAAATCAAGGTGAAGAGAGGTGAGCCAAAGAGATGGAAGATGACAAAAGCTGACCATGATTGTATTATGGAAACTTGCATTCCTATAACCCGTTGGCCAGATGAATGAGTTACATGTATGCGACTTGCATCATTGACATAGTTTTCATGTTGTCTTGTGTAATATTTTTTTGGAGATTTTTGTGTAGGTTGTTTTATAAATGTATTTTTGTAGATGCTTTAATGCGAAGAATAAAAATACTAGATGGGAGGCTTTTGTGAAAATTGGGTCATGGTGCTCCAATGTGAATACATTTGATCATGTAATTGAATTGTAATGCTAGACAATATAACGTAATTCTAAAATTTCAATTTTAAATTGTAATGTACATTCTAAGTTTAATAATTGATTTCAAACACAATTGTAATGTAATTGAGAATTTAAAATACATCTATACAATGTAAAATTTTAAATTGTACAATGTATTCTAATTTTAAATTTTGATTTCAAATGCAAAATTATACACATTACAATCCATTCATTGTATTTCATCATCAATTACATTGTATTCCATTATCAATTATATAAAAATATTATCAAATACCAATGTATTGAAAAAATGTTTCATTCAACAATAATCAATTAGTTTTGTTATTGAACATATCAAAATTAGGACCAATTTTTTTTGTGTCTCCTCATTCCATTCAATAAAAATATTGGCACTTGGTGCTACATGGAATATAACATAGGAGATAGAGGGTACAATTCAACTAAAGGGCACTTACACTTAATCCTTGAATATATTTTCATGCAAACAATACCCATTGTCGACACAACTCACAAACATTCACTATAATTTCTAACCATCAAACCTTCTCAATTTTTGGATTGCATGCATCAAAAATCATCTTTATCATGCAGTTTTGCACGCATAGGCATGGAATCTCTTTGAGGAAAATTAGTTAGTATTATATGGCCTTGCTTGCGTAAAAAAAACCTCAATTATCAAACCAAAACACAACTTGTACATGCATTTGTTTTTGATAGACATGGAAAAGTAATAATGAAAGTTGGCAAGACTTTGACATAACAATTTGTTCCTTTCTTAAAACCTTAAATGACTGTGTGGATTAAAAAAGGAGGTGATGCATAATACTCCATTGTTATTAGCACAAACACCACCCTTCAAATGATTGCTAAATAAAAGGAAGAAACATAATAGTAAGTATCATATGTTTTAAATAAGATTTGGTGTTTTTTTTCTTTTCATCTAGATTAGAGCACACACATAAAATAAAAAACATAAAGATCACCTACATACAATAGAACTTGTTATTACACCAAATATTTTTGAATTTGATAGAAATCTATCACAAACAATACCAAAATGGCATCAATTAATCATTGGTTGGTTGTAATTAGATAATTTTGTCTCAAGAGATATTTCATACTCTCAATGGACAAAAACATTCTTGTATACAACAACACATTGAATTTTCAATTGAAATTACACATTAAATTTTGCATGTAATTGAATTGGAATGTGGAAATTGTAATTGAATTGTAATGTGCAAACAACATAATGCAATTATAATTTCAAATGTATTCTAATTTAAAATTTTGATTTCAAATACAATTGTAATGTAATTGAGAATTTAAAATATATCTATACAATGTGAAATTGTAAAATTTAAATTTGAGATTGTACAAAGTATTATAATTTAAAAAAATTTATTTCAAATGAAATTATATTGTAATTTAAATTGGAACAACACATTGAATTTTCAATTGAAATTACACATTAAATTTTAAATTTTAAATTTTAATTTTCAATTGTAATTGAATTGGAATGTGTAAATTGTAATTGAATTGTAATGTGTATACAACATAATGTAATTGTAATTTCATTTTTTAATTTCAAATGTATTCTAATTTTAAATTTTGATTTTATTTATGCAATTGTAATGTAGTTGAAAATGAGCTTTTAAATTGTAATTGAATTGGAATTGAAATTACACATTAAATTTCAAATTTTATATTGTAATTGAATTGGAATTGTAATATATGTATTCAATTCTAAATTTTGGAAGATGTTATGTAATGTAGTTGAAATTTGCATTTTAAATTGAACTAAATTGTAACTACACATCGAGATTGAACTTTTATATTGCAATCACTGCACATTAAATTTTCATTTGAAAGGATAAAACATAAATGTGTAACTGTAAAAACTATATCCATATGTAATATAAAAAACTTGATTGATTTCAAATCAGATACAAAATACACATGAAGACATCAATATGATAAAATATACAAAATATGTAATAAAATATCCAAAGTACATATATAATAAAATTCTATGTATAAATGATAGAAATCCATATCCAAAACATGAAAACGTATACATAGATCATCCAAAACATGAAAATATATAAAATATGAAAATATCCAAAACATGGAAATGTATAGATCATCAACTCATTGGCCACTACCCGCACGAGGCCCTTGATCGACCCTGTGGTTGCCTTCGTGTGTAGTAGGCCGATGCTGGCTTTGAGGTGGTAAACTATGAATGAATGCCTCGATCTCCGTTGAGTCGATGGTGATATCCGACATTTCGGTAGGAATTTGGGTAGATGGCCCTTCATCAGGACCACATGCTCGAGTTGCATCCCAATCATATGTGAAATCCATTGCAGCATCGACACCTTCCCGTAGCGATGCCTGTGTAATATGCCATTAGATGTAATAAGTTAGATTTATTAAAAATTAAAACTAAAACATAATTTAAGTTATAATTCAAAAATTGAAACATAAAGTACACAAATAAATTACTAAATGTGATTAAATAACATGATTTGGAACATAAATTAAAACTCGCCACTGTGTCTAAACCTGCCTGGTCAGGACTTTTGCGGTCCTCATGTCTATCATTAGGAGCAATGCCCTTTCCTTTTCCCTGTATAATTTGGAATTCATTTTAAGTTAAGATCTAAAACATAAAATCTCGAAAATTAAGAAATAAAACATAAATTATGTAAACAAGGAAATAATAAAGTCAAATTAAATTAGAACATAAATTATAACTAACCTCGACTACTGCTTCCCACGGGTTGGGACAAGCGGATGGAGAAACCAATGGCTCACTTGCAAAGAGCCGATCCATGAATGTGCTTTCCTGCATGGAGCAATAGAATACAACTCCCTTAAGTATTATTAACCTTTCAATTTATGACATATAATATGATGTAACATGAAGAACATATATACATAATTGTACAAAAGTATACCTGTCTTGTAGTGACGCATCTATGATACAACTCAAAGTATGCATCTCGGGATGACTCAGCATACCCCAGTAGGGCCTCGCCATCCAAACTCCTGAGCATGTCACTAGGGACATACTCTATCTTTGGCGCTACAGGTGCAGGGGGTGGTCTAGATGCCTCTCCATGCATAGCAACAATAGCACTGCCCATGGTAGTGAAAAACGACTCTGCAAGGTCCTGTCTAGCCTTTGCAGCAAGCTGGGATGATTGTGCCACATCCCCCGACTTGATAACCGTCATGTTTGGAAATGATACCAACCTCATAGGGGGTGGCACAAAGGCAGGGTCTCTCCAAGCTCCAAGACGTTGGTAGGAGCGTCCCTTACCAGCCCCATAGACTTCGACCCTGTGCTGGTGTAATTTGGGTGCATATTCAAAACAAACTCTGCATAAATATGTTTTGCAAAGTACAATGGGACCTGGTCTAGGTGGGGGAACATGCACAGGGGCTTCACTAGAAGGAAATATAATATCATGTTCATTCATATTGCGGTATTAAATATTCATGAAAACCTAAAAATTATATTGCTTATATATTAAGGGGAAAAGGGTTTTTTATTTAATGTAACAATACAAAAATACTTTGGGGTCTTTTTTATATCGGCAGGCTGACAAATATCCGCCAAACGAAGATGGCAGCATCATGGCCGGATGAGAAATCGGGTTGAGGCAAGGCTCGGACTTACCAGTACGCAGGAAAATCGCGTCTTGAGGCATGCTTGACGACAGGGGTTTCATGGTGAAGTGGGTTTCCAGTTGATCATAGTCGAGAGACAGTGGTCATTGACAGCCAATTGTTACCAATAGCATTTAGCCAGTTGTTACCAATATCCTTGGGAGGCTCTAAGCCTACAGGGATTGTTATAGGCCCTCGATAGGCCTTGGGGGCTTGAATACCCAACCACTCATGCCTATTACAGGACTTGGGAGGTTTAGTCAGCCCCTTGGAGCTTTTACAGGCCCTGGGGGCTTGGATACCTAGCCCACAATAGGTTTAGTCAGCGATCGGGGAACTAAAACATGCAATCTAAATGTTGTACTATGCGCGTTGGCTCCAGTGACATACAAGAAGTGATCTCCTCTCTCTTCATTAGACCATTAGATGTTGCAAATCATAATTATATGTGGTTGAGTAATTGCATTGTGGGTGAAGTAATGTGAATCCACAATATACATCGAAAGAAGCAAGGTGCATTATAGAATGCATGTGGGGTCATAAGAGGGGTATCATATCAATATACTAGGTAGAAATATAAAGGTGTATAAAAAATATTAGTAAAAAAATTTATACATACAATATCTAGTGAAAATAGGGGTTTTTTAAATTGGGAAGGCATATTGGGAGGGGGTTAAAAAACAATTTTGGAAGGTATTTTCCAATATTTAGTGAAATTAAGGGTATTGCTAAATATGCCACGAACGAACGTGCTATGATAACAGTTTATTGAGTGAAGCCCCCATGGGAACATGCCCCACTCTTCGATGAATCTATCATATAGATATGATGCAGCGGCCTCCAACTTAAACTCCTTGAGTCTAAGCAATTGACTGGAAGGGCGGTCAGGAGGGATGTCGAACAAAGTACCCTTGATGTCATGCCCTCTTATGGCGACTTTGACATCCTCCCATTTGCGAATCCCAATGACATCCTTTCTCCCCCTCTGGCATGAATGACGCCAAATGTCACTAAGAGGTCCCACCCTCTTGTAGAGGGCCAACATCTCATCCACTGTTGATAACATCATGGATAAAGATCGTCGTGTGGGAGAATCCTCCCTCAATGTGCACACACATGAGTTCAACCACTCTCGGTGGTAAGTGATATTAGCGAAAGTGATCTGTGCGACCTCATTGTCATACGATCCCCCTGATGCGGCACCTGCGATCCAAACCAAAACACAAATGTTACTAAAAATATATATTATAACTTGCAACTAAAATTCAATGCATTATATACTAAAACTTTACTGAAAATGTATCTAACAAAAAATATGCACCAGATGCACTCGAGTCTTGTCGCTCATCCCCCACCTGGGGATCAACATGTATGTCGTCAAGATGAACTGACACGCTAGCTCTCCTATTACTGCCACCAACGGCAGCCAACCCTGGCGTGGCTGCACTCCTCGGTGAATGGGAGCGCTACCGATGGCCGCCCTCTTGGGCGACGTCATATCCTCTCGTGCATCACGGAGCACGAAGCAATGAATTTCTCTCTTCAGAACTCTCTGCATCACATTTCAATTTCTAATTCTAATTCTCTTTCAAATTTCACATTTAAAATTCAAATTCAAATTTCAATTCTATTTCAAATTTCAAAATCTATTTCAAATTTCACAATTCAAATTCAAATTTCACAATTCAAATTCAAATTTCAATTTCAAATTCCAAGTTTCAATTTCGATTTGAATTCTAATTACATTTCCAATTCTCATTTCAATTTCGATTTTCGATTTTCAATTCGATTTTCATTTCAAAATTCAAATTCAATTTCAATATCAATTTCCAATATCAATATCATTCTCAATTTCAAATTTACATTTCAATTCCAGTTTCAATTTCCAATTTCAATTTCGATATCATTTTTATTAGCAACGCTAGAATCATAGGGGCCTAGGCATCAAATTTAGTTGTTCAACACTTGTTGCGACAACATACAGGTATGGGATGGAGGGGAAATGGAATCAAGCCTATGTCAACTGGGGCGCGCTACATGTTTGAGTCTCGATAATCTACCTTTTAAATTGAACCAGAACAACAAAAGAAGTTTGTTAATGGCTAATTAAAGCTAAGCAGTGAATGCATGACATGAGTGAGTGAATGATTATAATTTATGATATTTCCAATATTTTGAATGACGAATCAAATTTGGTAGGATAGGAATTTTATAGCATAGGAATGATTATAGAGAGCCACGATGCTCTAGATTTATTGACATACATGAGAACAAATCAACGAATGGAAGGGTTGTTTGTGTGTTGGCTTGAGACACATACCACATGAGAATCCAAACCAAACCAAGAGATAATGTGGGTTCTTTGATGTATCTGCACCTAGGGATACAAGTTGACTCTACCTACCACATCCTAAAGTAACCGCATATTTGAAGAGGTTGTGTAAATCTAATAAGAATGTTCAAATGGAGCATGGGATATGTGTGGCTCGTTAAAGAAGAGTGTGATTAGTCCTTTCACATGGAATTGACAAGCATGTATATATGTTTAGCAAATGTATAGACATGTGTTGTTTCATTTGCATGCAAGTTACCAACGTTAAAGGTCTGTTGAGGCAATTGTTGGGAAATACATAGTATTGTTTATGCCCCAATTTTGTGGGCTTTAGTGGCTTGTGGCTAAAATGATAGTAGTGGCAGCAAGAAAACCCACATCAAAGCTCCCACAAGGTGCCAAGAGGTCATCTCTCTTGAGGAGGAAGCAATAAGCAAACCATCCACTAATTAAAAGATGGTTTGTCTTGTGTGGATAATCTACACGGTAGAGAATTACTTTGTGTCTAGGCTTTGAGGAGTTGTGTGAATGGAGGTAAAGTACAATGTTGTTAAGGAAACATAGAAAATTTGTTATTTAGGAGTGATAGATTCTTCCTGTTTAGATAAGGGTCACATGATTAATTGTGTCCTTGAAATAAATCTGTGACAACACACACCCTTGAGAATTAGGATGGTGTTTGGTTTCAAGTGGCAGCTAGTGCAACATCTTTAGGGATAACATGTGGCAGACACATTCAAATCATGTAAGCATGTTGGATACATATATTCAATGAGAATATTTGAATTTCTTAGATAAAGTCCTCAATGTCACACCAGGACTAAGACTAGAGGTTGGGATGTGGGGGGGGAACTAAACTATTTTTAGAATGATATATTCTCAATATCTTGTAGGGACAGATCTACTAGTTGAGGGTCAAGAGGTGGTGCGGGTATTTTCAATGTTTATTTACCACTAGTATACAAAGTATATTTTTATTTTAATGTTTATTTACCACTAGTAAACAAAGTAGATTTTTCTTTTGAACAATGTTTATTTACTAGCCTCGATGGGAAAACCACTAATCACAAACAATTTCATTTAGCTAAGAGGCCATGACATGGGGTTAGTCTTCCATCAAAATCACTCAGGGTTTGAATTTGGTCCCCACTGAGACCATAAAAATAGATGATCAACATTGTCGACTAATATTAAGTTTTTATGTAATGTACTAGGTATTGAGAATAATCCCCATGCATCTTTTCTCTCTATGGTATTTTGGTTACCCTCTCATGCCCATTTTCTTTCCTCTCCACTATATTTTCATCATCATCTCTTGGTTTGTGTATATGGAGTTTATTACAGTGGTTAGTGTGTCCATCATGAAGTGGGAAGTGGAATTCTAGAAGGTTCAACTGACAGTATGATTTCACTCCCATGGGCGGATAAATTGGTGAATTTGCATGGTGGTCGACTTTACCCAACCTTACAACTTCTCTGGTTTCCCTAGTCGGAGTTGTTGTATGCATTTTGCTCTAATTCTCATTAGTAATTCTCATTATAGGAGGTGCAGGGATTTAACAAAATCAATTTAGCCTATCCTCTCCTTCACCAACTAGGTTACATATTATATTATGACATTTAGACCATGGCAAAGGGAGTATGTCCAAATCTTAATAATATAAGATGTTGTTGCGCTTTCTTTTGTCATCTTGATATGGACATGTTGTATGCACCTAAATGTGTTTGGATAGCTTTTAATGTGATGATTATTGAGGTATTAGACCTAAGCTTTGATTTTAAGAAAATGATTTTTTTTTAACTTCAATATATTTATAATTTATATTAACATAATTTTTTTTTTTTTTTTTTTCCATGTGGTTCACTTTAATCGGCTTAGCCGACCGCTACATCCACGAAATAATTTCCGACGGACCCGCCCCGAAGGGGTTTCCGCCCTGCAGCCGCTGCGTGCCTAACCCCAAGAGGGTCTATGAGGATGGATCCCGTGACCTCGCATGCTGGGAGGCCTAACTTCCGAGAACACAACCGATCGAACTAACTCTTGAGGCTATAAAATTATTAGTTTATATTAACATATAATTATATTAATAAATATTGAATTTAATAAACATAATTAAATTTAATTGTAATATTTAAATGTTAATTATAAATAAATTTAGCGATCATATTTAACTTTAATATTTATTATTATCAATTAATTTTTTTTTTTTTTATGAATATCAATTATTTATTTTTTTTATTAAAAAAATAATTAATACTATGTGTGTGTGGATAGTCAATTTACATGAACTATCTTATGAAAATGATGGAAAATATATCTATTTGCTAACTTTTAACTTTTTGACATTACAACATGTAACTTTTACTTTTAGTTGGTTTTAATGCCTAAAATTCTATGGAGGATCTGGGAGGATCATTCATTAATATCAATGGTATTTCTAGCATTGGTGTATGATTAGAGTATGATTGGGTATTTCCATGATTGCTATATAAGTAGGATATGAGAAATTATTTTTAACTATTTTTTGTAAAACAATATTTTTATATTTTATTCATTAATATTAATGATATTTCTAGCAACTGTGTATGATTAGAGTATGATTGGGTATTTCCATGATTGGTGTATAATTAGGATATAAGAAATTATTTTTAATTATTTTTTGTGAAACAATATTTTTATTTTTTATTCATTAATATCAATGGTATTTCTAGCATTGATGTATTATTAGAGTATGATGGGTTATTTCCATGATTGGTGTATAATTAGGATATGAGAAATTATTTTTAATTATTTTTTGTTAAATAATATTTTTTCCATATTAGAATGTTTATTTTTTATTAAATGTATTTTTTAATTGACTTGTCCAAATTTTAATTTGGAAATTGAAATCATTATTTATATATTAAAATCATTTTTTTTTTTTATTTAAACATTAAAATAATATATAATGTTTTAATAGTTTTTTTTTAATTCTAATAATTTTTATTAAAGTTTTAAATTTATTTTTCAAATTTTCAATTGTTTAAGTTTATTTATTTTATTTCAAACTTATAAATATAATATATTTTTTTATTTTATTTTAAAAATTAAGAAAATTAAAAATATATTATTATTTTTTATAAATTTAAAAAACTTTAAATGTATTTTTTAATTGATCTGTCCAAATTTTAATTTGAAAATTGAAATCATTATTCATATATTAAAATCATTATTCTTTTATTTAAATATTAAAATTAAAATTATATATATATATATATAATAGTTTTGTTAAATTTTAATAATTTTTATTAAAGTTTTAAATTTATTTATGAAATTTTCAATTATTTAAGTTTATTTATTTTATTTTAAAAATTAAAAAGTTATAAATATAATATTAATTTTATAAATTTGAAAAACTTCGTATATTTTTCTATTTTAAAAGTTAAGAAAATTAAAAATATATTTTTCAAATTTTCAATTATTTAAGCTTATTTATTTTATTTTAAAAATTAAAAAGTTATAAATATAATATCATTTTTTTATAAATTTGAAAATTTTAGTTTATTTTTCTATTTTATTTTAAAAGTTAAGAAAATTAATGGAATAATATTTTAGATTTAATTATTAATACAATTTGATTATTTTTTAAATCAATATAAATTTAAATAAATTTATAGTGATTTGAATAAATCAACATAAATTTATGTTGATTTCATCTTTATTAATTAAATATTTAATGTGGTTGTGCTAATTTATATTAACTATATTCGTTTAATAATGACAAGATATTATTTTTATATTAATTATAATTTAAATAATTTTATATTGATTATATTGGTTATTTAATGATTATGGCATAGTGTGATTTTTAGGTAAATGGTAATGCAACATTATCATTAGAATAACATTGTTAAGTATATTTTATCAATTTTTTATAATGGTTTATACTCACTTAGAATAGCCATATTAAATTAAGTACTCATTCATGTTGGTTAAAACATTGCAATGTGACATAACCCATAGAATGTGATATATTTGTTATGAAATACATAGGACTTTGATTATTGCCTTGAATTAAATATTTTAAATAAAAAAATATTTGTCAATTTACAAGAATATAATATTTAATTGAAAATTTATCTCATTAAGGAAAGATTGATGCTCAACCAATCTAACATTTAGAAACTTCAACTTCAAGATGAATATACATGACCATATTTAAACCAAGATAATATTGATATTCATAATATGTATACACTTTTACTAATTCAATTATGTGTTGCATCACATAATATTGATATTCGTAATATGTGTACACTTTTAGTTAAACTATAAAAAGGAGTGATTTACAAATTGTGATATTATGTGCATCGCATAATATTGATATTCCTAATATGTATACACTTTTACCAATTCAATTATGTGTTGCATCGCATAATATTGATATTCATAATATGTGTACACTTTTAGTTAAAGTATAAAAAGGAGTGATTTACAAATTGTGATATCAAGCATTACATAATATTGATATTCATAATATGTTTATATACACTTTTAGTTAAAGTATAAAAAGGAGTGATTTACCAATTGTGATATCAAGTGTCTTAATAATGTGACATTAATAATGTGACATTCGATTAACACATATTAATATGTTGGATTGCAACATTACTCCATGGTTATCTGGTTTTGATTCTGTTTATAATTATGTTTAGAAATTATTTCTCTATAACGCTTAAACCAACTCATATTGATATTTATAAAAATAGATATCCATGAAGAAAATAAACTAAACAAGGGTTATATGTTCATCAAGGGTTAGATGCGACATATTCACAATGTGAAATTTGGCGTTCATCAAGGTTTATGTCGCATTGTGATGTTTATCAAGGGTTACGTTGCATTGTGGCATTCATCAAGCACTTTTACTAATTCAATTATGTGTTGCATCACATAATATTGATATTCATAATATCTGTACACTTTTAGTTAAAGTATAAAAAGGAGTGATTTACAAATTGTGATATTATGTGTTGCATTGCATAATATTGATATTCATAATATGTATACAATTTTACCAATTTGAAATTATGTTTTGCATCGCATAATATTGATATTCATAATATGTGTACACTTTTAGTTAAAGTATAAAAAGGAGTGATTTACAAATTGTGATATCGAGCATCGCATAATATTGATATTCATAATATGTTTATACACTTTTAGTTAAAGTATAAAAATGAGTGATTTATCAATTGTGATATCGAGTGTCGCGTAATATTGTTATTAATAATGTGACATATTAATATTGTGACATTCGATTAACACATATTAATATGTTGGATTGCAACATTATTGGACATGGTTATCTGGTGTTGATTCTGTTATAATTATGTTTAGATTATTTCTCTATAACGCCTGAACCAAATGTTTATACACTTTTAGTTAAATTATAAAAATGAGTGATTTACCATTGTGATATCGAGTGTCGCATAATATTGTTATTAATAATGTGACATATTAATATTGTGACATTCGATTAACACATATTAATATGTTGGATTGCAACATTACTGGACATGGTTATCTGGTGTTGATTCTGTTATAATTATGTTTAGATTATTTCTCTATAATGCCTAAACCAACTCATATTGATATTTATAAAAATAGATCTCCATGAGGAAAATAAACTAAACAAAGGTTATATGTTCATCAAGGGTTAGATGCGACATATTCACAATGTGAAATTTGCCATTCATCAAGGTTTATGTCTCGTTGTGATGTTTATCAAGGGTTACGTTGCATTGTGGCATTCATCAAGGGTTATGTCGCATTGCGACAATGCTCAATATGTGACACATATGGCGACACAACCCAAGATGTGACATATTCACAATGTGAAATTTGACGTTCATTAAGGTTTGTGTCGCATTGTGATGCTTATCAAGGCTTATGTTGCATTGTGGCGTTCATCAAGGATTATGTCGCATTGCGACAATGCCCAAGATGTGAAATTTGACGTTCCTCAATGTTTATGAAGCAAAATGCACAACATTTTATATATGATAGAATAAATTTAGGTTAGTTAGGTTATAATTAATACATACCTATAAATGTTGATGAAGGAGCTCTCTGTGCAACATTAGCGTTGTCGGCCACTGTAATTTTTCAAAAGGAGACTATTAAATTTTAACCATCAAAGATTCTACGCAATAGCATGGTGCACCACTCGTGTTATTTAAGCTTTGAATGTATGTAGTAAATGGAAAACCCTAAAATTTTAGAAAGAAAACTTTCACGCATGTATATACATGACTTTAATCCTACATATGCCTTTTCTCGCTTTAAATATGGTAGCATGTATGAACAGTAACTCTTTTTCATTTCTCTATTATTACATAGTATACAATAAACACAGAGTAACTGCAAATCAAATCAAAACTATCACAAACAATCTAGGAGTCTTTTTCCTCTACCCCAAATTATAAGATATAAATGTCTGACAACATAATTAATAAAATTATATATATAATTCTTTTAATTGTAATCAAATGTAAAAATAAGTCTAAATGTTTGAATGACCTGAAAATGTGGCTTTCATTCCATCATGTTGATATAGAACAAAAGCTTTACTATACACATTCCTTTATTATTATTATTGTTTATTATTATTATTATTATTAGTATTATTGTTTATTATTATTATTATTATTGTTTTTTGTTTGTTATATAGAAACATGAATCCTAAGTTGTCAAGTGGTTCTAACTTTTGGTGAAATGCATAATCATAAAAATAAAATAAAAATATTGAAAATGTAGAATGGATCCAACTTTTGACAATTTATGTGATCAACACTTATTCCAAACCATCTCAATATATTAGTTTTGAATGATAATTTTTTGTTTTTTTGGGTAAAGGGTGCATATCTTGTGAAGTACCAAGCCTACATTACTACCATCTGGACGATCACTGCATTTGTGTAAAACCATAGAGGGATTATCTTTTTCATAGATTGTTGCATATAATAATTATGTAGCCAATTACATATATATTTTTATTCAATTTATTGAAATTTAATAAAAGCATCTTGTATGTTTATCCATGAACAAATAGACGTGTTTATTTGTAGCTAATGTAAACACAAATTAGTTTGTGAAGTGTTTTTTTAATCTTGTCAAAGCTCAAATGTCATGAGTACAATATGTCCTAGTAATCATAGCATATTGACAATTAGTTGAATATTGATCCTTAAATTGGTGATAAAGTTAGAGTGGCCCAACCTACCCAACAATATTATAAAAATCTTAAACCTGTAAACAATGACTGAGAGTAAACATATGCAAAAGTCAATTCAATATTTTTGTGGCGGAATTATTGGTCTTACCCAAAAAGGATTGCATGTATTTTTTGTTGTGTGTCAACGTGATCTATTTTATGGCTTGTATTCTTTCTAGATCTAACATATCCCATCTTTGAAAATGGTATGCCCAAGTATCTTTCCTTCTACAATGGATAATTTTTTTTTATTTGGATTGAAGGAAATCTCATATTTTATGCATCTATCAAAGATTTACTTCAAATTTTATTGATGACCAAATTTCCTCTTTGAGTCAATTGTGATATCATCTACAAGGAAAACCATGCTTTGATTAAAAAGGGCCTCTACAAAGTTATATCCATTACTTGTTGGAAGGCGGAAGGCAACACCAGCATTCATCAAACTAAAAGGAATTCGCGTATATGCATAAGTGCTCCACTTAGTCTTGAAAGCAGTTTCAAGCAATGCTAATCCGAAACCATAACTTTGTTATACCCCAAAAATGAATCCAGGAGTGAGGACATTTTGGAACCCATCAATAGTTGCAAAATCTGCTCCACATGAGGAATGGGATAATTATCTTTCTGTAATGATGGGTTAAGATTCCTAAAATAATAACATGGCCTAAATTCACCACTTTGATTTCTAATGGGAACAAGGTTCACAAATCTTGTGGCGGGTGATCTATGTGGAAGTTTGTGTGTCCTCTTTTCTCACGAAAGATTTTATTTCAACAATATTAAATGAACTATTATAACCTTTTTATTGATTTAAAACAAAATGATTCAAAAATTAATTTAGACATGGATAAGTCAATTTTCTTGCAAATAAAATTGCTATGAATAAGGGTTATGATGGCATTGAAAATCCATCATCTCTTTGGTTATAATGTCTAATTGGCCTAGGATGCCATTAATATCTTATCCAAAATATTCAAAGCAACATATCACAAGAATGATAATACATGAACTCCAAATTGTGAGATTCACCATAGATCATAGGAAAGACCTAATCAATCTTATGGGAAATGAGGATTTTTGAAAAATACCATAGCGTTTGGGGAAGGAGGGGGTTAGGGGTTTTTAAAAATGTCTCAGGTTTGAGGTGTTGATGATTGTACAGCACATTGGAGTCAAGCTAGCTTTCAGGGCTAGCCTAGTACCAACCAATAAAAAAAATGGGAATATATTGGCTGCATAATCAAGATACTCTCCCTGATTAGTGTTTTTTTAAACCTTTTCATTTTTCCTTTTCCCTTTTTAAAGTTTTTATGATTATGCGGGATTTATTATTGGTACTTTTCATAAATGGTCTACAATTAGGGTTTCATTATGTGGGTGGACGAGATGACTAGTGTTCCCCGGTGACATTACCATCTGGATCTTGGCATGTTAGTACACCTAGCAGTGGTAAAGTTTTTTTATGTTGGCCTCTCTTCAGATTCCCAAGTAAAAACTAACCCATATTCCTTGGTTGAATTTTTTCAATTGAATGTGTTGGATGTGAAAGGAAAAAACCCTTATGGTTCTCTTCTGGCCTTTGTTCCTCATAACCCTTCTTCGGGGAGTTTACAATACTTTGTGAACTCGCTTTTGCATACACTTGATGGAGATGGATGTGTTAACAGATCGATAGAAAAATCTGATTATTACAAATCCAAAAGAAGGTTAAAGTATGAGAAAGTGAAGAAAGGTCGTTCCCTTTGCGTTCTTGGTAAATATGTAACTATGGATATGGTTCTTTTTTTCTCTACAAAGGCTTTGGTGGAGTTTGTAAATCCTTCCCGAAGGGAGATACTGGATTGGGTTAGCCTTAAATGGAAACCATTAATTAACAATGTTCCCAGGGTTCTCATGTTGATGAATGGGTGGGTTTGTTTTCATTTTCTATCGGAGGAGGACAGGAAAAATATTGAGGAGAGATTCTGGGTCATAAACAAGGGATATTTGGTCCTCAAATTTTGGCATTCATATTTTAATTCTTGGGAAGAAAAATTGCACAGGAGACACCTTTCTATCCTTTTACCGGGATTTCCTTTACATTGTTGGAGTCTTGCTAGATTTATGGTGGTAGAAAATTCGATTAGGAGATTTATTCGGAGGAGGAACAACTTTTAGCCTCAGAAAGAAAGATACCCAGAATGCTGGAGGAAATTAATGTACAGGAGGGCCTTCTGGAAGAAGTGGAAGTTATTTGGTATTGTGGTTCTTTTATTCAATGAATAGATTTCTGGAAAATTCCTTTCGGGTGTCATAAGTGCAGACAGATGGGACATGTCAAGAATAATTGTCCAAATGCTTGGTTTGGGTCTTTGGAGATTGATGTGCAGAACTCTACTGAATTTGTAGTTGAAGAAGAAATGGATTTTGGCCAAACATTTCCCATCTTGCTCGATGTTACATCAGCTTCAGAATTCTTAGGTAAGTTTTGTAATGCTATCTCGGTCCTTAAAATAAAATTGTCGTTAGAAAATATTTCAAAATCCCTTTATTCTTCTGGAATTGGGACTAAGGATGGGTTTAGAAAGGATATTAATAAGATAAATGAAGTATCTTTGGATGGAAATAAAAAAACCCTAGATACTCACTTGGTCATGAATATGGAGTTGGGTAAGGAAAAAAGCTTTAATTATTTGGCGGTTTATGGCCAATATTTATCTAATATGGAAGAAAATTTTGGAAAGGGTAGATGTAATTCATCTGGTAGGGTTGTGGCTAAGATGGAGGGTGAATTATGACCTACTGCCCTTTGTAGGGTCCATGGGGAGAATTTGGGGGTTTTTGAATCCTTTGTCAATTTTAATTTCTCCTTCATCCTTTTCAAACTCTCTTGATCCCTTCACTCCAAAAGATTTCCCTTATTTACAAGAACCTATTGCCAGAAATCCTATTCCAAATTTTTCTACTTTATCCGATGGGAACCAGGATACCCTGTCTATTTCTTTGATTAGAATGAAAATGTTACCCTTAGAAAACCTCGGAGAGAAAAAAAAAAAAAAAAAAAGATAAATCTCTCCAGGGTGCAGAGTCTGAACCTCGTTTCTACAATCCTAGGGTCTTCACTTTTCCATAAAGGTTTTGGATCTGTTTCAGAGGATCTTTCAACTACTGAAATTGGGGCTCTTAGAGAGGACGCAGACCTTCAAAAGGTTACCCAATGAAAATAGTATCCTTCAATATAAGAGTACTTGGTGGCTCGCCCAAAAGAGTTTCCCTAAAGAGATTGTTGGAGAATGTCAATCCGTTTATTTTATTATTGCAGGAGACTATGGCTACTTCCTTGGTAGCATGTGATTTTTTCCTAAGAATTAAGACTTCTTGGAAATGTTGTGCTAGTGATTCTATGGGCTTATCGGGAAGTACCCTTTTGTCATGGGATCCTAGTTATGCTGACATGGGGTCCTATGTTGCAGTTGCAGGTTTTATGGTGGAGGTAGGATTAAAGGTCTTGACTCCCCCATTAGGATACTTAATGTTTATGGTCCATACAATCATCGTCGGGATTTTGGGGGGATGGTTGACAGGTTTGGTCTTTTATAAGATAATATATTGATATTAGTCGTGGATCTAAATTTAACTTTGGCTTCAAATGAAGTGTGGGGAGCTGGTAATGTTATCGATCCTCTCTCAGTTTTTTTCATAACACTTTTTGAAAATTCTGGTCTGGTAGATATTGTCCCAAATGTTTTAGTGTCGTCGTGGTCTAATGGAAGAGTCGGTTCTGCGGGCATTTCCAAACTAGATAGATTCCTAATGGATGAAAAGTTATGTAATGCTCTAGGCCGCTATAGATCTTGGTCTGTTGTGACAGGGTTATCAGACCATAAGGCTATTGTTTTGCAATTGGATTGCGACAAAAGATCAACACATTATCCCTTTAAATTTAACCACTACTGGTTGGATGATCAGTCTTTTGTAGTATTGTTAAAGAAAAATGGAGGAACTTGACTCTTACAGTATTGATGCCTCTTATGATAGGTTTTGTCAAAAATCTATCTTTCCTTAGATCTGAAGTAGTTAAATGGGAAAAGGATAAGAAATATAAAAACACTAAGGAATTTAATGTGATTGATCTAGAACTTGACAAGATAAAAGGAATAGACAAAGGAAGAATAAGGAGAAGATTCCAAAGCAAGGGGGAAGCAACCCAGCCTCTGGAGGTCATGCTGGGGGAATCCAACCATACTCTATAGGTCATGTTGGGGGCACCTACCCAACCTCTGGTTGTCATGTTGAGGGAACTCATTAAGTCATTGTAAATATTGAACCTATGAAACCAGCCTCTGGAGGTCATGTTGGGGGTACCTACACAGCCTCTGGAGGTCATGCTGGGAGCAAAATTTCAGTCACTACGAATCATATTGAAAGTATGTCTTCAACCAATGTTGGTCATGTTGAGGACGCATCATTGATCACTGTTGGTCATATTAATGACAAGTCACTAGTTACTGTGATTCATACTAGAGACACTAAATCAGCCATTGTAGGTCATGCTGAGAAAGTTGACATTGTCGATAGACCTAATAAACAGAAGCTTAAGTTCCCTTGTAAGTTTTGCGAGGGAGACCACCTGACCTATTTGTGCCTTGTACTTCCAAAAGTGCAAAAAGTGTGGTCCATAGTTCAAAAGTCCTTTGCTTCTGAGCAACCAACCACTGCAAGTCATGCTAGGGGCAAGTTGTCAGCCAATGCTAGTCATGCTAAGAGTACTGATATTGTAAAGGAGTCTAAGCTTATAGGACGCAATCCAAATTTCCCTTGTAAACTTTGTAAGGGAGATCACCTTACTCACCTGTGCCCTATTATTTCAGAGGTGCGGAGAGTATGGTACATGTCTGAAGGATCATCTTCTCCTGAATTATCTATAGATTCCCAACAACCTGGTCAACCTTTGGTTGATAAATTCATTTAACCAAAACAGTCTTTGGTCAACCCCACTCTTACTTCGGAGAGCAAAGTGATCGAATTGATTAAATCTTTGATTAATCCCATCAGTCCTTCGGAGACTGATGCACCTGTCCCTAGAGTATTATGCATTACTAGTTCGGATGTTTCTAAAAATGCGGGCACTTCATCTGTGCTGAGTGAATCCCTTCCAAGCTCTAGGATCATTTCCTTTGATTGGAATAGTCTAGTTGGGCCTCGTCTTCCTTCTTCTACACCTTTCCAAATAAAGGTTGAAATCGGAAACCATGCGGTTCACTGATGTATTGTAGATGAAGGAGCCTATGTT